>OY283152.1:124019582-125219582 GCA_958299815.1 Sarcophaga carnaria | reverse complement strand
CTTTACGTTTTTAAGTTATACTTGGATTAACTTGAGCCTTGAATTGATTGAATTTGTTTGAAGGATTGAGCCCAAGCATGTGTTTTCAAGTCTTTTAAACGAATTTCTCAAAAACCAATAAAAAATTAAGAAAGAAGAAGAAGAAATTCTGAATTAATCTTTATCTTGTGCTGCTGTGTGTGCCATACTCAATTTGATATCCTCAATTGATATTTAAGCAGCTTTAATCATCAATCGAACAGTATAAAGAGAGAGACAGAGAGATAGAGAGAGAGAGAGAAAGAGAGAGAGACAGATAGAGACTCCTTTTGATGACATCCTTAAGCCTCCTCTCTTATGATTTGTAATACAAATTAACTTGAAAAGGAGTATTAAAGCCAGCCATTGTATCTCTGTATATGCGAGTGTGTGTATGTGTGTGTATGCGCTTGTATGTGTGTAATACTTTAAATCCTTTGATTTGATTTGATTTGATTGAATTCAATACTTTACTGTTGACAAAATCAAAGCGAAGAAAGGACTGATTCAGTTCAATAGTTTACAAAGGAGGGCCTATTTAGCCGAAGCATTAAATTCATTCAATTGGGATACTGGGATGCCTTTAAAGGTCGTTACAACTGCAATTTGAACACACAATAACACGGCCAACTGAACTCAATGGGTGTGTGTGTGTATGTGCGTAAGAGTAGCAGCTGATTGAAGAAAAGAAAAGAAAGGAACGAGAAGAGAAAAGAAGAAAAAAAAACTTCCTTTAAGTTGGTTTAGGCCATAGTTTACCATTTCATAGCACAGTTGTGCAAAGAGAACTCACACGCATTCTTGTGTTTTTTCATTTAGTTGTCGATCAGACTGCGGCAAGAACACATGTGCGGCGGATGCTTTATCATTTTATTTCAGAATGACACTCAAAAAATATTTTATGTTAAAAATGGGATATGACATTAGATGGGCGTTTTTAATTTTTTTTTTATTTTGTCGCATAGTATAATTTTTGTTAAATGCTTTGGAATGCTCACTTTTTTCTTTTAATAAAAAATGGGTTTTTTATTCTTTTTATTTTTATTTATCTAAAACACATGGTATAATTTTTAAGCCAAAGATGGATAGCTTTATGTTCTTTTAATAAAAAATGGATTTTTTATTTTATTTTTATTTATCTAAAATTATTAAGCCAAAGTTATATAGCTTTACATATGTATGCTGATGAAATGAAAATAAAAATAGCGTGTATTACTAACACTTTTCTATGGCTGTAAATAAATAAATTCTCTCAACTTATTCTCTCTCTCTTACTCACTAACACATAACCAAAAATTTTTTGACGAACCCTGGTTTAGGCCCTTTGTGTTGGCATTCCTTGCTTGCTTGCTTGCATGCATGCTTTTTGTCATCGTCGTGTGTCTTTTCGGAAAGCGATAAATGTCAACGCTGTTGTGTTGTGTTGTTTTGTGTTGTGTTGTGTTGTGAAAAGCAGCAAATGTTACTCTTGTGTTGCAACATAATGTTGAGATCCAGCAGCACTCAACGCATTATTATTATGTGAACTTCAGTTTCATACGCATTGGCTCATGCAGGCTCGAGGTTATTCAGTCATTCATTCACACATTCATTCTTATTTTGATGTGTTGGCTCAATGAAGTTGTCAGAAATCCTTCTTTTCTTTCTCTACTCTTTTCTGAATGCGTCTTGAGTATTGAAATAAATCTCAAGAGTTTCTTACTGCACTATTGCTGCCGCTGCTGCTGCCGCTGTTTTTTGTATTCGTATGTAGGCTTATTAGCAACAAAGTTTCCTTTCTTTGCCATTCAATTCAATGCGATTCAATACAATCGCCTATGTATTGAATAAAAATCCTCGCATTTCTTTTCTTTTTTTTTTAGCCGCTCTCGTAAATCACCTCAACATTTAACGCTAAAAGCCGCCTTTTCATTGCTAACAAATCCTGGAGATTAATTTATTGATTTCGCTCTCCTTTTTCAAGGATCATACACACAATACACACACAATGAAAGCGACACTAAACGTAATACGGCTGCAATAGGGAATTAAAACATTTCAAGGAGGTGAGGGAGCATTTTATTGTAACATGACTTCTTATCCAACGAGTGTACGCATAAAAAAATTATTTCGTTTTTTAATCAAGAAAACATAGAACATTTTAAAGAAAATTTCGATTTAAAACAAACTTGCTGTTGTAGAACCAAACAAATTTTAAGAGAGAGACAGAGAGAGAAAGCCTCTGATCTCATGTTGTAAAACCGAGTTAAACTATGATTGATTAGAACTAACGGGTGATTTTTTAGCAATTATCTTTTTGGCAACACTGGTTTAAACAGCTCACGCACGTTTCGTGTTTTGTTTCACACTGTCAAACATCTTCAGTTTGGTCTATAATTTAACCATGAATCGTCTTACAAATGAACAACGCTTGCAAATCATTGAATTTTATTATCAAAATGTGTACTCTGTTAAGAAAGTTCATTGCGCGCTTCTTCCATTTTATGGTCAGTTTAATCGATCCACTGAAGCGGCTATTCGGGCTATTGTGACTAAATTTCACACCAAATTTACATTGTTGGACATTAAACCACCAACACGCTTACGTAGAGTGCGAACTGAAGAAAATATCGCAGCTGTATCGGCCAGTGTTAATGACGACCATCACGTGGAACTCAACAACGTGGAAAATTTTGCGGAAGGATTTAGGTGTGAAGCCTTTCAAAATACAGCTGGTGCAAGAATTGAAGCCGAACGACCTACCGCAAAGCAGAATTATTGGTGAATGGGCGCTTGGAAAGTTGGCCGAAGATCCACTTCTTTATCGAAAAATTGTGTACAGCGACGAAGCTCATTTCTGCCTCAATGGATACGTAAATAAGCAGAATTGTCGATTTTAGAGTGAAGATCAGCCAGAAGCATTGCAAAAGCTACAAATGCATCCAGAAAAAGTCACAGTTTGGTGCGGTTTATGGGCTGGTGGCATCATTGGACCATACTTCTTCAAAGATGCTGCGAATCGTAACGTAACTGTGAATGGTGAGCGCTACCGTGACATGATATCCAAATTTTTTTTGCCCAAAATGCAAAAGCTTGACTTGCATGACATGTGGTTTCAACAAGACGGTGCCACATGCCACACAGCACGCGTAACAATGGACTTATTGAGAGGCGAGTTCGGTGAACATTTTATTTCACGTTCGGAACGGGTCAATTGACCGCCTAGATCGTGCGATTTAACGCCTTTAGGCTATTTTTTGTGGGGCTATGTTAAAGCCCATATGTATACAGACAAACCCGCTTCAATTGACGCATTAGAAGACAACATTGAAGCATTTATTCGTGAGATACCGGCCGAAATGTTGGAAAGAGTATGTCAAAATTGGACCAAGCGGATGGACGATTTGAGGCGCAGTCGTGGCCAACATTTGCATGAAATAATCTTCAAACATTAAATTATATGGACCGTACTATCGATTCAAATAAAGATTTCATGTATTTTTCTGAATTTTAAGGGTTTTTTTTGGAAAAATTTTCCGATAGCTCTTAAAAAAATCAGAGTATTACGCTCATTTGGAGCACACATCTTTAGCAGAAGTTGATAACGACGTGCCTTAGATACATAGGACTCTTTGGCAGTATTTGGAGCTTGAATCCCACAATGATCTCCTTTACATTTACTTCGTTTGTAAAACTCAAAATCACTGGCGCTCAACATGGGCGTTGTGAGAAGCTAAGTTGTAATCCTCACTAAAGTGTTTTAATGACCAATTGAAGCCAGAAAGCCAAATTCTGTTTTTTTTACGAAAATAACGCACGGAACTGAGAACCTGCTTGGTTTGATTGTCATGCCGACAGAGACTTCATCACCTTGAGAACATTATTGTGAATCCATTTAATTTGTGGAACACAAAACCACGAATAGTTCTCTAATTTTTTAAAGGCCTTGATAGTTGAGATGATAATTTTCATTTGAGCCATATATGGACCGAACAAGATGAGTTCGTTTGAACTGAAAACAAGTTCAAAGACCAAGTAGAAACAGTAGTCATTAACCTCCAAACAATTTCATATGATTTATAACAGGACGAATACTCAAAAGGGTACGCTGCTGGGGAGAGCAAAATTAATTAACACAACTACAGCTGAATAAAGGAAGCATTTCGCATATGGCTTCAAAGAAGGGATTGACACAGGTTAGGTTAGATTAGATGACGTGTACCTGTCAGTCAAGACAAGTACAGTACCCGGAGGTCGGATTGACCCATTGTACATCGTCCTAAAGGAGGGAAGGATAGTATAGGGGATAGGATGAAAGGAGGGAATATGGGAAAGGAGGGAGTGGGAAGCGGAGGAAACACACAGACCAGGCACAACAAAAGGATGGGAGAGCGCGACTACACCGATGAAGTCCTAGCACTTCTCAACCAGCCTAAGCCACTAATTAATCTGTGGAGAGCCTTGACGTCGAATCTCGACACCGAATTCAAGCTCCCAAAGAAGGCCCTGCCAAAGGTCCTCAATCTCAATCTACCAAAGGCTGGGCAGTTACAGAGGAGGTGTTCGATAGCGATTGACACAAACAAGATTACTTTGAGTGCTTGTTGCAGTTGGAAAGGAGCTGGAATAACTTGGTGAACCGCTTGACTATGATCCTCAATTGCTTACAGTTCGAATGGTTAGAAGGAATGGAACTGCTCAGTAGAAATGGTGTTGCATTTTCACATAACAATGTCAGGGTTTCGTTTTTTTAAATTTTAAATTCCATCACAGTTTAACCCATTTACGGTCACTGTGCCAATTTGGGAACACTTAATTATTAAGGCTGTATAAAAAAACTGTTTACTCTAGTTTATTTATTTTTGCATTATTGAATAGTGGAAAGTGCTCTGAATAAATATTAAATGAAACAATTTGAGCACATTTATTGTTATTGTTGTAATAATCTATTAAACTTCATTAACAATAGACATGTAGAGGTCGGTAAATGGTAATCAAAGTTATATTTTCTTCCTAAAGTTTATAGTCGTTATTTGTATTATAATATAAAAAAAAAGTCAATAAACAGTGAAACATTGAAAAGCATTTTTAGTTTCATACAACAAATGTATAAGATTTTGGAAAACATATAATAATGCTGTTCCAATTTAGGTACAATTTCCAGAAGTATACTACTAACGACGCTGCAAAAACTAGTGAAAAAATGTTTAAAGTACGTCAACTTGCTGATATTCTTATCAGAAAATTTCAACAATGGGGTGTTTTCCACGAACATATTTCTATCGACAGTATATTCGAGGTAAACCTATTCGGTTTGGTTATAAAAACTGGGTTGCGGCAAGTTCCTCTGGATATTGTTACTGCTTTGATATTTATTGTGGTAAATCAAACACACCTGTTTCTGAGCCATTGTACCCAAAGGGTTGTGAAAATGCTACTACAAAAATTGACCATGAATCCTGCCAACCACAAAGTCTTTTTTGTTAATTTTTTTACAAGTTTTGAGTTACTCAATAATTTGCATAATTTACGTTACCGTGCCACAGGAACAATCCGAGAAAACCGCACTAAGAAATGTCCTCTGGCATATGCAAAAGAGATGTTGAAAAATCAAGAGCCGATTTCGGTTTCAGATTTGACAAAAATAATGAGTTATTATTGGTCGCCTGGAAGGATAACAGTATTTGCACAATGGCGACCACTTACGAGTCTTATGAACCAGTAGGAAAAATTAAAAGATGGTCTTCTGAAAAAAACAAAAAGTTGATATGCAAATACCTCACTTGTGTTTATTTACGTACATGGTTGATATGGGTATAACAAATGCGTGGCGCCTACATAAATTTTGTGAAGAAAATGCTATGAATCAATTACAATTTCGTCGATCCATAGCTAGGTTTTATCTATAACAGTCGTCCAAAAGACATTCTGCTCGGCCTTCGTCATCAAATATTAAGCGTCTACATCTAGACGGCGCAGGTCATGTTCCAGAAAAGCTACCTAAGCATGTGCGTTGTGTCATCTGCTACAATAGAAGCCGCTGGAGTTGGAAAAAAATGCAAAAAAAATTGTTTTGCAAAATATCACTCATAAGTGGCCATTGTACCAATTTGGGTACACCCCTCTAATGTCCTGAATTTTATTTTTTTTTTTTTATTTTTGTTTTACGTTTCTGTTTTTTGTATTGTTAAAACTAAATATACATTGAAATTTTAAAAATTTAACTTGTACTTTTTGTTTGGCTGTAAATGGGTTAATTAACTTCTAAAATATCACTGCTAGCCATTGACACACACACACACACACGCATATTGTGTAAATTTTCTTATAAAAAAATAGGAATTAAAAATCAAATCCTTTACACTGTCAGCATATGATATTACAATCGGAACCTTTTTTTTTTGTTTGTTTCTAAAATAAGGTCACTTCAGAAATTCATAAAAAGAATAGAACGCCTGTTGTGGCCCTTGCCGTGGCTGGGCTAATATCACATAAAAAGGATGAGCACCACCTCAAGTATCTCAACAAAAAAATAGAAGGGAACTGGAAAGAAATGAACGCAAAAAAGAAAAGAAATTATTCATTTGCGGTTATTCAATTGGGCCATTATCTCACGGGTGAGAATAAATGATGACAACAACGGCAACAACAACAACAACAACAGCAACATTATCATTATTTAATAAGGATGCACAACCATAACACACACTACTTAACAGAAATGCCATCAAACAACAGCAGCAGCAGCAGCAGTACAAGCAAAATTCCCTCTTTTTATACACTTTTTTGTTGGTTGATTCACGTATGTATGTGTGTACTTAGAGAGAGTAATTATAACAGCTTTATGGGTTACCAGTCATGACATTCGCATTCCCATTTAAAACAGAAAAAAACACAAGAAAACTAAAGCGACCACCCTTAACAGTAAGTAAGTAAGTAAGTGAGTGAGTATGTGTGTGTGTGAGTGCCCTATTTATTGTATTTTTATTTCGGTCTTGATTACTTGATTTTGATTTTTCCTTTTCTCAGTTATTGTTGTTGTATTTTTTTTTTAACACAATTTACACGACTGTTTGCACAAATTGAAAACCCATTAAAAGCAGTAGAGGATGGCACAAGAAATCATTACAATTCCTGTTGCATTGAATTACACAACACAACACAACACAACACAACACAACACAACACAACACCACCACCACCATAAACCCAAAAAAGGAAGGACTCAAGCTCATGTAAATAATATTGGCATACGGAAAGAGAGAGAGAGAGAGATAGAGATAGAGAGCGTCAAGCTATTCAATAAATATAAAACAGTTGTGTACGCAAATGTAGTTACACAGTCATTATTAGTGTGTATAGAGCAGAGATCAGCAATGAACGCTTTCGAATGTATTTAGTTTTCGGGGAAGTATTCCATTTTTCCAATCAAAAAACAAAAAAATAGCATTGTACCTTAAGCCAAAAGCCGTTGCACAGATGTCAAGATGCCAACAAGAAATTTTTGGTTCAATTTTTCAATGAAAACAACAATCGTTGACATCAGAGATCAGCAATGAAGCGTTCTTCCGCTACTTATAAGCAGTCATGAAATTTTGAATATAAGTGAGTCAACAATATCGGAATTTAACTATGTACTCTGAGTGATTCATTCATACTGTACTCACTACAACGTTGATTTATAAGTACAGGTTGCAATGAGTATGCGTACAACATTGACATCAAACTCATACCAATCGAAATATGTTTGATTCATAAGCCCCTACTCATTTAGATTCATAACTTAAGAAAAATACTTATAATACTTATAAAGGATTCGAGTGACTCGACCTAGGCATTTACAAAAAAAGAAAACAGACACATAAGCAAAAACGACAGAGCAGCAAGCAGAGCAAACACACAACCTTCTAGTGAGTATTTTAGTGCTCGTACGCGAATCGTACTTATTTTGTGATTCGTGTATATGTTGAGTCATGGAGAATCGAAATCAACATCAACATCATACGTGTTGTTAAGTATGAATAAGTATGACGAGTACTTCAAACTTTGAATATGAGTAAAGGTTCCATGATATTAAAATAAGTATGAGTGCGTATAAGCATCAGAAATTATGAGTATGATCCGATTCTACTCATGGTTTTGAATACTCATTGCTGATCACTGATAACAACCTCATTGCCTTGCACAGAGCATTTGGACCGCATCAAGCTAATCTCTGTTGGCTGCCGGCTCATAATAGTATACCTGGGATTATCATAACTGGACTCTACTCTGTGGCTGCTGTAAATCCTTCAATCTGCTACCCCCATTAACTTTTCAAAAGATGGGTAAGGGAGAGAGATCAGTTAAGCTGGGAAGATAAATTATTATGTACGTGTCCCGAGGCCTTTGGCGTTTTATCGACAATGGTAGAGATTACTCCCCTGAGCTTAATAAGTCCATCGCTACACTGTCGACAGTGTCTCTTACGGCATACTGTAATGTTAAGCATCTGGAGTAGATAGCAGCTAGATTATTAAAGGCTATGTAAAGTTGAGGACATAAGTCGCCGTAGTCTAGTAGGTAATGTGTTGGCTTATTGGATGTAAGGTCATGGTTCAAACCCCAGGTAAGATATCAAACGAAAATATGAAAAAATATTCCTTCGGCGACTTCCTCTCAACAGATTTCTAGCAAAAACTCGTTAAAATAAAATTGCCATGCAAAGGAATCGACTTTAAACATGTTGAGCGTAATCCTGACTGAAGGGTTGCAATTATGTATGTATGTATGTATGTATGTATGTATGTATGTATGTAGGTAGACTTGAGGACAAGTTGGAGTTTATAAAGCAAGCCTTCCGCAAATTCCAGCCGTTGATAGGAGAAGAGTACTTGAACTCTCTGTCGATAGTCACCATTCTGGCGCTTCAATGATTTACAATGGCAAGAGGGATGTGGCTGAGGGGTGTGCATTCATTCTCACGAGTCTGATTGATCTATTCTGCTTCGTTGTTCCCTTTAAGCAATCTTTACCTCTTTTATTCGTTCTTTATTCGCTTTTCTTTAAGAAAAGACTAATGGGAGCTCTGGCTTCACGTTGTACTACAGTTGCCATCATAACTGTACGTATCCCTAAGCCAGCCTAACAACTTAAGGGAATATGTTGCCTCCAGAAGGCTCCTTGCTTTCCTGTTACTCAAACTAGTTACAGTGAATTTGTCAAAGTTATACGGACAAGATGTCGCCTTGGTGTAGTTGGTAGTGTATTGGCTTATTAGACGAAAAGTCAGGGTTCGAGCCCAGGCTCAAAATAAAATACAAAAAGTATTTCTTCGGTGACTGCCTCTCAGCAGATTCGTGGCAAAAACTCTGAGCGTTAAAATAAAATTGCCATGAAAAGTTTCTCAATAATTTGTCGTTCGTAGTCGACTTTAAACTGTAGGTCCCGCCGCTCATGTATAAAATTAACACACACAACATAAGTGGTGTGAGAAACTAGGTCATAATCCTAGCTGAAGGGTTGTTTTGACCAATTATGTATGTAAGTATGTATGTATACGGACAGTCAAGAAGAAAACTATCTGTCAGGACATTACAGCTATTTTCTTAAGAACTTAAATCCATCAAAACTTTTAACGGCCCAGTTTTGCTAATGCACGTTCGTTTTTTTCATTTTTCTTGTTCAACTATTTTTTTAAACACAACTGTATGTACTTCATATGCATAAATGCTTATCAAAACCTTTACTTTTTAAACTAAAAACTATGCAACAACAACAACAACAACAAGATGAAGAGAAGGCAACACATGAGATTGCATTCATTAAAGTACTCATGCTCTTGTACTGGTTTTTGTACGGCTAGTGGTAGTGGTAGTGGTGCTTTGTTGATAACTTACTTACTAATGTTACATGCCAAAAGGAAATGACATTGAAACCACAGCTTCCGAAACCCATGAGTAAACGATTTCATTACTTTCGTAAAGAAGACGCACAAAACCTCTAACCAAACGAATGCAAAACGTAAAATGCAAAATGTGTTCGTTGTTGTTGTTGTCTGTATGGTATGGCATGGCATGGCATGGAACAGGAACATTTCAATGTCAGTTTCGAATAAAAAAAAATTTTGAAATTTCTGAAGCGTAAAGTTGTTAATAAAATACGAACGAAACCAGTACCGAAGAAGAACTAAAATTGTCACTCAGGGTGTAACAAACCACTGCAAGAAATTGGCCTCTAATGCAGCAGCAAAAAAAAATTCGAGTGCAACAGACAGACAGACAGACAGATAACTGGTAATATGAGCGACTTTTAAGTGGAAACAAATAAAACCTTTTAATTAAAATCAGACTCTTAACGACCCTCCCTGCCTGCCTGTCTGTTACACTGCCGGCCACTACAAATACCATTTGGCAGTCGGCTGCCAACTAAACATGGAAATCACAATTACTGGACTCTGAATTGAATTGAACTGAACTGAGCTGGTAATTCAAAACTAAAACCACACATAAACGACACCCAAGTACTCAGAACACTCAGTACTGTAGAGCAGTATTGCTACAATGTTAACGCATTACAATGCAATGCATGAGTATGAATGCCAGCCAGTACAAGTGTATTGGTTCTGTTGGCTTAACAGACCAAAAAACAAAAACAAAAAACAAAGAAAACACGAAAAAGTAAAAGAAGGAGGGAGAGAACAAACGTTTAATGATAATTAACGCTTTGATTTTTTTATTTCTGCTGCGAACAACAATTTTCAACACAATTTGTAAAAGAACGACGAACGAAATTTTACTTGCAAAAGTCACACACGACAGACGACGACGACGACGATTCCCCTTGCTGGCATGCATTCAAGCCGAAAATGCCTCAAGGAATTGTGTATTCGTCGACAAATTCCCAGTTGTATCGAATTTCTGTAATTGTTTCAGTGCCTTAGCAGTTGATCAGGAATTAAAGAAAACAATTGCAACAAGAACAACAACAACAATATGACACATGTGTACATATGTATGAACATGCCAAGCAACCAACATGCAACAACGTCATCATCACCACCATTTATCAACAACAGCATGATTATCAATCGGTTTTCATTCGTTAACCCCCTGCCTATGCTGCTGCAATAGACTTCATTCGGTTGTGTTCGGTTTTCTTATGATGAATTTGAACATTTCAAAAAAAAAAAAACCATGATTATTGTTGTTGTTGCTGTTGTTGTTGTATTTTATTATTTATTTATCCAAAGTTAATTATATTTAATATTAGTTTAACAATTAAGAGGTTTGTTTATTTATTTGCTCGTTTTTTTTTTGTTTGTTTTTGTATTTGTTTTACATTCAATTAAACTTGATTTTATTTGTTTATTAACATACATACATACATACACTTACGCCACTGGTTCAAGTGAATAAGCACTTTTGAGATAAATTTTTTTTTACATTTTCAATTAATTTAACGATTTAGGTTAGGTTAGGTTAGAGGACATGTACTTGCCAATTGAAGACAAGTACAGTACCCGGAGGTCCAGTTGATCCATTGTACAATATCCTAAAGGGGAGAGGATAATAGCGGAAATAGGGAAAAAGGAGAGAAAGTATGAAAGTGGGAATAAGGAAGCAGAGCAATCATACACAGACTAACAGAACACACAAGAGAGCGCGACTACACTACCACTTCTCAACCCGCTCAAACTAATAATGAATTTATGGAGAGCCTTTATGTCGGCTCTCGACACAGAATTCAAACCCTCAAGCCTTTGCCAAGGGTCCTCAACCTCAATCTAAAGGGTCCACCAAATAACCTTTTTTTTTTGAAAATGCTTTAAATGCTTTGTACAATGTTTCAATCCGACCTCCGGGTACTGTACTTGTCTTGACTGACAGGTACACGTCCTCTAACCCCAAATTTCTTTTTTATTTGAAACAACAATCCTTCCGGTTAATAATGGAAAATAATTTCATTCAAATGGCTGCCTCAGCTGGCCATGCAGTAGCCTACACGATCGGTCCAATTTTTAAGCACATTATCGATTGTGTGCAGCTGTATTTCACCAATGACTTCACGAATATTGTCCTTTAAGGCGTCAATTGTCTCTGGCTTGTCGGCATAACACTTATCTTTGACGTTACCCCACAAATAATAGTCCAACGGTGTCAAATTGCAGCTGCGAGGTGGCCAAAAGACATCAGCTCTGCGGCTGATAATCCGATCTTCAAAAACAGGGCGCAAAACATCAAGTGTAGCTTCGACTGTTTGGCACGTAGCGCCGTCCTGTTGAAACCAAATGTTGCCAATATCCTCCTCTTCAATTTTTGTGAACAAAAATTCGTTCAACATGGCCCGGTAACGATTGCCATTGAGTGTAACGGCTACTACTTGCTCATTTTCGAAGAAAAATGGCCCAATTATGCCTCTGGACCAAAATCCGCACCAAACAGTGACTCGTTTTGGGTGCGTTGGCTTTTCAATGTATGCATGCGGGTTTTCTGTGCGCCAAATGCGACAATTTTGCTTGCTTGTTTACATACCCGCCAAGATCAAAATGAGCTTCATCTGAAAAGAAGATTTTTTTTTGCCAAAATCGGCATCTTCTGTAAGTCGATCGCAGGCCCACTTAGCGAAGCGAAAACGCATTGGATGGTCCATATTCGTTCAGCGGAAGGATAAAACTAATTATCTGTCAAATCAGACATGAGCTAAGTGTTACCATTCACGAAATAAGCACGAAATAGTTGAAAAAAAGAACGTTAGATGATCCGATACTAAGAGCTGGACAGTTACAGAGGAGGTAGGTCGATAGTCTCCATGTATGTATGTCCATCAGAAATGTAGCTAAAAATGTCATCATTCAAGTCAAGTTAGATCCATTGACTTACAATTTCCTGACATACAGGCTTTACTACCACCAAGTGCCAATAGATACTGTTTGCCCCGTAGATACTGTTTCATGCCATAGCATTGTTTCAATTTCTTTTCCCACAAAACTTAATACATTTATTCAAGTACGTGCCTTACAATATAATTTCTTTATTTTCTAGTCTGTTTTCTAGTCTGTTTTCTGTTTTTTCTTTTTCTTTTTCAGTTTTCCTAATGACCCTATAATTTATTTAAATGTTTTAAGACTTCTTCAATACATATTATAACTGGGCTCCTCAATAATTTACAACGAAAAAAAATTCTAATTATTGGCCCTGGCCATTGGCAAGCAAGGAAATTAAATGATGAAATGAAATTAATTTATAAACCGCGCCTCCTTAAATATTAACGTGCAGAAGGAAAGCCAGTAATTTTAATTTCATGCCCTGTACCTGAGGTAATAACTTCATTTATGTATCGAATATCATACTCTACCCTACACAAGGTTTAACCCTTTCGATATTAAAATGTTGCAAGTATGTATGTATGAGTACGTGCACTACAACACAATAGAAATGTTACAACAATGAAGTTAAAAATTGAGAGTTTCATTCAATTTCTTCTTCGTTTGCTTCTTCTGCCGCTTCTTCTAATACCATATTCGAGACAAATTTTCAATTTGTTTGGAAGAAAAAAATGAAAGAAAACTGAAGTCATTTGTTGTTATTCAACATTTACAATAACAATAACAACATCAGCAGCCAGCAGCAACTACAATATTATTAAAAAGAAAAACAACAAACAAATATGTTTTCTTTGCATTTCTTTTAAACGAGTTGATCGTGTGACCGAATTAAAACACGAGGGAAAAAACGAAAATCTTTCCGTTTTTCTTTGTTTTTGTTTCCCTAAATAAAGGGTTGACTGTTTAATAGTGGCAGTGTTAGGGATCTGCTGCTGTTTATTGTAATTGAAAATCATTTTCATTTACATTAACATCAATGTCTCCTCATCATCATCATCATCAGTTGAACTAAAGCAGCGTTGTGCTGATGTTAAAATGTATGTGACGTTAAGTCACTCATTGCGTTAATTATTTCCAGTTATTTCCCGTTTTTTTTTTGCTTTCCTTCTACTAATTATTGATGATTAATATTCTAATAATTGAGTTAAAAAGCATTGACAAAAAAGTCCGATTGCTTTAGGCATCTTATTAGCATGTCAACGACTGTTGTTTTCATTGATGTTGGCATCTTGACATCTGTGCAACGGCTTTTTTTGGTTAAAAGAATGCTACACTTCCCAGTGTAGCATATTTCGAAAGCGCTTAATTTTTAATCAAAAAACGTATACAAATTGGCGTTATTCGCACATTGTGGGATGAATGTAATAATGTGAAGTCCCCGTAGTCTAGTAGGTAGTGTGTTGCCTTATTAGACGTAAAGCCAGGGTTCGAGCCCCCGACCAGACATCAAAATGAAATAAAAAAGTATTTCTTCGGCGACTTCCTCTCAACAGATTTCTGGCAAAAACCCTGAGCGTTAAAATAAAAATTGCCATGAAAAAGTTTCTCAAAAATCTGTCATTCGGAGTCGATTTTAAACTGTACGTGCCGCCACTCATGTATAAAATTAACGCACACAACATAAGTGGTGTGAGAAACTAGGTCGTAATCCTGTAATCCTATATTCTAATGACCAGTTATGTATGTATGTATATAATAATGCTGCCTAAAAAGGTATAAAAAATGCTTCACTTTTCCATTGAATATTTTGCGCAGCGTATCATCAATTGTTCCAAGTTGTCGAGAAATGTTCTTCTGTCGTGTTTTTCCATTATGACTCTGACTATGGTGGTATTTATACCAGAGATCACCAATAAGTATTCAAAAAGATGAGTAGAATCGAATCATACTCATAATTTCTGATACTTATACGCATTCATACTTATTTAAATATCATGGAACCTCTACTCTACTCTACTATTCAAAGTTTGAAGTACTTGTCATACTTATTCACACTTAACAACACGTTTGATGTTGAGGTTGATTTCGACTCTCCATAACTCAACATATACACGAATCACAAAATAAGTATGAATCGCATACGAACACTAAAATACTCACTAGAAGGTTGTGTGTTTGCTCTCTGCTTGCTGCTCTATCTTATTTGCTTATGTGTCTGTTTTTTTTAATGCAACAACAACTCAGACTGATGAATGATTCGCGTCACTCGAATCGTTTATAAGTATTCCTAAGTATTCTTCTAAAGTTATGAATCTACATGAGTAGAGGCTTATGAATCAATCATATTTTGAATGGTATGAGTTTGATATCAACGTTGTACGCATACTCCTTGCAACCTGTACTTATAAATCAACTTTGTGGTTTTTTTTGGCGTGTGAGGTAGGGTTCAAAATGCCATCGCACTTACAGTGACCGTTTACAATGGGTCAATTCCACCTCCGGGTATTGTACTTCTCTTAATTAACAAGTACACGTCCTCTAACCTAACCTGCAGTGACCGTCGTCAGCTGCGTCGAGTGGGGCTTCCAGTAAAACAATCCCTCCTCAATCGCTCCATCTACTTTGCCATCGCCGTATAGCTTGAGATCTGACATCTGCGGTACTAATGGCTAGGTTTTCACTCCTCGCTCGAATGCCAGCAAGTCGATAGGTGTCTCACCGGTGATCACGAGGACTGCGGCGCCCGAGACCGTGCGATAGGCCGAACTCGACTCTTAGTGCCGCTGTTCGTTGCACCGCTGCTACTATTTTCCGCTTGGATTTAAACTCCAACGCATCTTCCCATATCTCGCTGCCATAAAGTAGTATCGAGTTAGTCGCTGCCATAATCAATTTGCGTTAGTCCGCCGATATTTGCCATCAGTCTGCTCAACATGCCCGTTAGTTTTGCTGCCTTGGTTGCCACATGCTGTATTTGGGCCCAGTAGTTAAGTCTACAGTCTAGTCTGAGACCCAAGTATCTCGCTGCCTTCTTTGTGATCAGCGTTACGTCACTGATGTGCATACTTATCTCGAGTGGAATGTGAGCCAATATCATCAGTATTCCTTACGAACTCTAGTCCGTGGTCCTCGAGCCATATCTGCGTCTTTATCACGACTTGATTCAGTTGTAGTAAGTACGAATGTATCAGAATACATAGTTAAATTTCAATATTGTTGACTCACTTATATTCAAAATTTCATGAGTGCGTATGAGTAGCGAAAAAAACGATTCATTGTTGATCTCTCTGGTATGGATTCCATTTACTGGATCCTGCAGTTTCCATTTCATTCACTTATTCTACTATCCCAAGCCACCATATGTATGTATGTAATGCGAACTGAGATTTGCATCTGGTGTTTGCACGCATTCTATCATCGCTTTAATTATCTGCAGGATAAATGCTGAGTGATCTGACAATTTGTAATCAATTTCCATTATTTGGCAATAAAATCAAATAATTTTGCAAGTGAATCATGACAGGCAAAGAAAACTACTTTAAATAGAAGAATTTTAAGGGGAAAAACACACAGAAACAGACAATGATCGAAAGCTGTCAACAAAAGACTTCAAGGCTTGTAAAATTAGGTCAAACTAAGGGTTTAGTAGAGTTGGCAGGGTATTTATCGTTATGAACTGAAACAATCTAAAGAAACGAACACTTTACAACACAATCATGTGAATAACAATCAAGAAAGACTGTGTAACATTCTGGGCTCAACAGTGTAGGTAGTATGTCCTACCATGGCAAAGACAGGTCACGAAGAGTCTGTATTTGGTTGGGCATGCATTTAATACATTCAACGTATAACTTGGACTTTACCATGTCTGTGTGAAAAAACTCTCTCTTTGGTGTTAAAATAAACTGGACAACCAAGGAGCTGCTAAAAGTTATTTGGTCAAGGATTTCTTTGTTCGAAACACACCAAATCTGTTGGCAATGGAATTAAGAAAAATGTCAAGGAGTTCATAGATTAAAAAGGCATAGGATTTGTTGTGGAAAATGAATTTTCATTGAAGAAAATTTTAATTAAAAAAAATTATCCCAACAACTGATACCTTTTTATATGTGGACACAACATATTCCATGGTGAAGATCTTCTCGTTCTTTTTCGATAACTTGGCTACTGGTTTTAATTAAAATCCAGTCCAGCAGTAGTGGTGAATAAAAATAGCGGAATTAATTTCTTTTTTTTTTGGGATTTAAAAACGTTTTTCATTTTAAATTTCTTTATTTCACAGAAAGAAAATAAAGAAGATCAACGAAAACAAAAGCAACTTTTATTGTGTTGCATTGTCTTCAACTGCCTTTTTGGGTTTTTTTTTTTGTCTTTGTCTTAAAGAGTGCGTTAGGAATAACGCGTAAACCAATGGCTAGGGAAACAATAGGCAGCTGGCTGGCAAAATAGTCGAACACATTATAAAACAATCACAGACAGAATAGCGACCAGGCAACCCACTTAAGACCCTTCTTTTTACGTTTTTTTTTCCTGTCATTCTTTCATTCATTATTTAAATACGCGATCTTGTTAAAGCAACAAAACTTGTTAAGGATCTCACACGTCTCATTTACCTACAGAAGCCAACAGCATACAGAAGCTCTTATTGAAATACCTTCCTGAAGGCACCCTTTTTGATTAAAATGGCATTGGCATTGGCATTGGCATGGTATGGTGTGGCATGGAAATTATTACAAGATTTCAATAAATAAAGCAATTCGCTGGCTTAAGATGAATTGGTCAACTTTAATACAAAAAAAAAAAGAACGCTAAACACCACCACCACCACTATTATCATCATCAATACCGTGAACGCGTTCATAGACCGCTATACCGCTGTTTTCCTCATCATTTACGCTACGTTAGCTGGCTGGCTGTTATACTTATGCTCGTATCATGTTTTACCGGATTTCCTAAAGACATTCATAGAGAATGCAGCATAACAGCGTAAACAGCTACTCTACTCTACCCTCTAAGCAACTGGCGGAATTCAATTTTGTTGGGCATTTTAATGTGCACCAACACGAATCTGTTTGAGATTAAAAATCCTGATGCAAGTTTTGTTTTCTTCTTTCTTTCTTTCCTCTTTTTAAAATGTCTGACCATTCTTCCGCTGTATATGTTGTATTAAAGTGTAGAACATATTATTGAGTATGTTTATGTATGTGTGTGTGTTTAAATTTTTAATTATTTATTTACTTTGGATTTATTTGAATGCATAAATTTTGTTTGAAATCAAAAAATTAACCAAAAAAAAATCGTGAGAAAAACGCAGGAAATTATGCATTTTTATGTAAGCAGAGCAGACAAAGAATGCAATCATACTACACATTAGTTTCTCTCTAACAATCATTGGATCTAAAAGTATATAAACAAGCAGGGGAGATTAGGTTCGAGAAGAAGACATAGAGGTGCTTCAAGAAATTCAAACAAGAATCCTGAGTTTATTCGTTCACAAAATAGGGCACAGAAACAAAAATATACCCAACAGCTTGCGGACTGTGAGTCTTACCGACCCATCGACCAGTTTAGAACACTTTAGCGTTCCATCTCTTAGGGGTGCTCCTGGCAACACTAATATGACAAAACCGACTGATCTTTGCATCTTGTGCAAAAATTTCTTCTTGACTTTTTCCTTGAATTTTCCAACTACTCTCTTCTACAAAGGAAATATAAGCTATGAACTGGAATTTATTTCTCATTTCTAGCCTCATTGTGACTAAGAGGTGAATTATATAGAAAATTGTCTAGTTTATTCAAGTTATCAGCGAACTTGCTATAGAAAGTGCAAATCATCGATAAATTTACTTTAAAAAATGCAAGTCATTCATAATTTTTATGTAAGAAATACAAGCCAACGATAAATTTACTTCAAAAAAGAAGATGCAAATCATCGAGAAATTTACAGTAAAAATTAAATGCAAGTAATCGGTAAATTTATTGTAAAAAAATGCATGTCATCGATAAATTTATTGTAAAAAATGCAAGTTATCGATAAATTTACCGTAAAAAAATGCAAGTCATCGATAAATTTATTGCAGAAAATGGAAGTCATCGATAAATTTACTGTAAAAAAATGCAAGTCATTCATAATTTTGATGTAAAAAATACAAGCCAACGACAAATTTACTTCAATAAGGAAGATGCAAATCATAGAGAAATTTACAGTAAAAATTAAATGCAAGTAATCGATAAATTTATTGTAAAAAATGCAAGTCATCGATAAATTTATTGTAAAAAATGCAAGTCATCGATAAATTGACTGTTAAAAATGCAAGTCATCGATAAATTGACTGTTAAAAATGCAAGTCATCGATAAATTTATTGTAATAAATGCAAGTAATCGATAAATTTATTGTAAAAATGCAAGTTATCAATAAATTGACTGTTAAAAATGCAAGTCATTGATAAATTTACTGTAAAAAATGCAAGTTATCGATAAATTTATTGTAAAAAATGCAAATCATCGATAAATTTATTTTAATAAATGCAAGTCATCGATAAATTGACTACAAAGGTTAGTATAGGTACTCTTTAGGATCATTCTGCTATGGAACAGTTATTTCATAGATATGAGGACAGCCGAGTTGTCACCTCAGTTATTAGGAACGCTCAATCCGTTTTCTTATTCGAAGAAGTACCCAAGTTTGATGAATATTTTCGATTTGTTATCCCACGTGAATTCCCGTTTCAGTTCATTTTTTTTTCGAAGGGAATAGAAGCTTTTAAGCAACCGTTAATTATTTTATTTAATCATCAGCATAACTGATGAATTTTTTTATTTTTAAATTCTTTTTCGAATTCATTCCTTTACATTTCCTTTGCCTTTGTTTTTAGGTGTTTTTTTGTGTGGAAAATATTAATATTACCTTACATATATTGCAATTGTCTTTATCAAGTGGTGGTATTGTTGAACGTTTCCCGTAAACCCAATGATTGAGTCAGTCATTCATTCATTCAGTCGCACAATCATTAGAATGTGAATAAAATATTTCAAACGATATTTTCCTGGCGATGTAATAAAATGCGCTAAACATTTGGGGTGGAATTTCTCAATTTCGTTATAAGAACGAAAGGACAAAAGGAAAAACAAAATTCATGTAAAAAAATTCACAAACAAAATTGTTACTTTTCACCCGAAAATACAAACTGAAAATACATATTAAAATACGAACGCAACAACAACAATCAAAGCAAAGAAAAATAAAACGATTTTTTCCTATTATTCCTCCCCTCCACGAACCTCAATAAAACGCGATATAAACATGGTGAAGGCGATTTACATACAGCGATAGAAAACATTGATACAAGTTTCTTGAATGTGTGTGTATCAGTGTGTAGGTAGACAAGGATTGAGTTACTCAATACTTGTATTCGTTTAACGAGTCCATTTGTAATGGTTGGTTTGGTCAACGAACAACAACAACAACAGCAACGATGAGGACAAGAACAAAAACGTTAACGAATAAGCATTTGCATTCTGCGCGGAAGCAGTTTTTCCCGTTAGATTTTAATCTTGTATCGTTCGCGACTTGATTTTGATTTCAGTTTTTTAGATCAGGGTGGCAAAAGCAAATTATTTTTAGTTTTTGACGGTCATGGGAAAATTTTCATAATGCAACAACAGTTACAGACATATGTATGTATGTATGTATGTATGTATGTACATATGCAAACGATTTTCATGAAAAGCAAATAAATAAATAAATATTTATGAAAATGAAATGTAAATAATTTTTTAAATAAGGAATAAAAAAATAAATAATAAAGGAAAGGTGGTCTGTCTATCTATCTGTCTGTCTGTCTTATTAAATGGTAGAACAAATTTAAAGACATCATGATCAAATAAAATTCATTCTTTTTTACCATATAAATTGTCTCACACTATATGTATGTATGTATGCATGTTTCTAAATCAATAGTTTTGAGCCTGCAAGCCTTATTTTTGGTACTCTATAATACCTATACATGTTTTTGCATACGTGATTAACAGCGTGTGTGTGTGTATGTCTGTGTGTGTTCATTAAGAGTTCAATAACTCTTTTAAAATGTGCTGTTCTCAATTTTTGATGTAACTTTTATTTGTTAATTGTTGTTCTTTTTTTTTGTTTGTTTGTTTTCCCCATTTTGTTCTTTTTTTCCATTTTTTTTGTTTCAAAATAATTTCCGCATTTAAACAGCAGTTGTGCAACTGTGCAAATTCATTTCTGTTTCATTTTAATTTTGTTTTTTTTTCTTGTTGTTTTTAAATTCAATTTTTAAAACAATTAAAAGAATAAAAAAATCTAAAAACACACACTGATTGTTAAACAATAAAATTTTACCCCGGCATTTAGCATGCACAAGCAAACACGCAAAATAAACAAAGAACTGGTAGTGTATGCAGGCATGTACTTGCACACACATTAACATAACCAAGCCTCCTATCATTTAAACCAAAAAAAAACATAAGCAAACTTTTAATTTCTCTGCAATTTTAATTAAAAAAAAAAAAACAAAAAAAAAAAACGTAAACATTTAACTATACCAACAACATCTCTCATAGTTTTAGCATAAACAGTTATATTTACGCATTTAAATTCTCTTTTTCAAGAGAGTTTAACTGTGTCTCGACAGCAGAAGAAAAAACACAACAGCAGAGAGCAATAACTTAAGATTTTCTCACAATGTAAGTCAAAGAAATTAAAACATAATTTTAATGAAAAAACAACAACAACAACAAAAGCATTAAATCCTACAGTAATAATAATAATAATAACAACAACACTATGATTCATTGTTTTGCATTGTGCTGGTGATAGAAATTGTGATGATTGACTTGCAAGATGTTGTTGTTGCTAGAATTACTGTTTACCATTATTATTCATCATTATTATTATTTGTTTTGTTGTTGTTGCTGTTGCTGTTGTATTTTTAATACACATATTTTTATGATGTTCTATTGCTTCTGTTTTGCTAACACAAACACACTTTAGTGGAAGAGACAGAGAGAGAGAGCAGCTTAGGAAGCCAGGAGTGTGTGTGTGTGTGGGTTTTTGTTTATACAGTCGCGTGTTATTGTGTTTATTCAATTGGAATGTGTTGTCTATAAAATTTTTATGCAAAATTTTAATATTTTTTTTATACAAAAACAAAGCAAAATATGACAAAAAAAAAAAACAAAAAACCAAAAAATGCCAATGAAACCGTTAAGGAAACACACGTTTTTAAACGCTTTATTTAAATTATAAAAACCCGGCAGAAAGAGGGAAATCAAAGAAGAAATTAAAGCCTAAGTATTAAAGAGACAGAGAGATTTCTAACGGTAAATTTTACAGGCTGACTCGCATTATTTTGTTTTTTTTTGTTTCTCATTTTTAATAATATTTGGAAGCAATATTTCCTTTAAACATGTCGTTATTCTGTTAAAAACTGTATAGTAATGGAAAAAAGTCTATGTACGCTCCCCTTTTTTCCACATTTTTTGAATAAGTCACCGCTTACGTAATTAATTTTAATTATTTTTACATGTCCTTCAGCGGTTAAGCGATCTGAATTCGTAAATCAGATACAGTCGGCCTTTAAACCACTGTACGTAAACTTTTTACTTTAACTGTACATTAGTTTGTGTGAAAACAAAAAATTTATAAGCCGTAGTGTAAGAATAAATAAATAAATTGAAAAACACTACACTACACTTTACAAAAACACAACACAGAGACGGTAATGCGGTTTTTATTCTTTTTTTTTCAATTTTATTATCGCTGTGGTAGTTGCTGCTGTAGTTGCTACTGCTGTATCTTATTTGTGCCATATTTTCTATCTCTATTCAGTTTTTTTTCTCTTTTTTTAATAAAATTTTAAATATTTACCGCAAAAAAAAATTAATATTGAAACCGCCACTATCGTCATAAAATAAAACACAACACTTTACCTACGACAATGCAAACAAATACGATACGCTACGCCCACATGTCATATGAGGAGCTCATCAAATAAACAATAAAAACAACAACAACAACAGAAACAATAGAAGAAAAAGAAAAAGAAAAATAAAAATTCATATTCATTGTACAGTAAACAACCTGTCGATTGTGTTATAAAATGTGGCAATGGTTGGTTGGTTGGCTGGTTGGATGGGTTACCTGCAAAACATTTCATCTTCGGTGTGGAATACCATCAGCATCATCACGAACATTGTCACCAGCAATATTGACAGCCGACACACAGACAACAGCATTTTAATGCATCACACATGTAATACTAGTTGACTGTTGATGGTATGGGATGGTATGGGATGGTATGGGTGGTTTGTGTGTGTTTCGTCTCCCTAATGTCATGTCGTTTAAAGAAATATTAAAAAACAAAAACAACAACAACAAAAACAACAATAAAAAATGGATGTAAAAAAATATCATCATCATCATGTGTTACTTAAGCGATACGATACGCTGTAACTAGTGGAAGCAACACCTTCTAAAAGTCGTTTATTTCAAAGATACTTTCAATGTAATTGTATTGTTTTGTTTTGTTGTTATTATTATTGTTGTTGTTATTATTTTTATACAAGGCACTTTCCTTTACTACAGTGTGAGCCATTAAAGTTTTTATGCATATTTTACAAGGAAATTTTGGCAGCTAAGAAAATGGCAGCTGAAAAAAAGTACCAAAAGCAAGAAAAAGTAAAAGTTGTTAAATCAATTTAAAAAAAAATGGAAGACTAGCTAAGGTACTTTTCTTAAAAGTACTTTGGTACTTTTTTATAGTTTTAAGAACAAAAAATATGGAAACGACAAATTTTTAATCGAAAATATTGTTTCAAAACTGCTGAACTAGCAAGGCTGTCAACTACTTAATATCTTCCATCTGAAGATACATTTTACCACCGAAAAATGCTTAAAAATCTGCCTGCAAAGTAGTGATTCAAAGAGATCTCTTTTCGAGCATTTCTTAAAAAAAAATGTACTTTTTTCTTTGCATGTAATTAATTTCATTGAAATTTAGTCTAGTCGTCTAAGGCCGTCTCAAATGTGTTTGCAATTGTACGTGTTAGTGGTGTTGGTGTCGTTGGCATTGTGTTTTTGTTGCATTTGTTATTATCACGCATTGTTATATCGTTTAAAAGCTATTAAATGCATTATTGTTGTTATTGAGAGGAGATATATTTACAAAAAAAAAATATTTCAAATAACACAACAAACCTTACTTACACTAGCACTAACAAACACATCTACACACACTGTCTCTCTCATGGTATGCTCTTAGTGTACAGTTTTTTTTTCTTCTGTTCCTTCTCTCTTCTCACTTTAATACGAGGAGAACTCATGTCTTGATATCATATCATTATTGTTATTATTTTTTATTATTGTTGTGTCGTCGTTCCATTATTGTTATTATCATTATGATAATAATCATTAACATTAACGTCATCATTAAAGCAGCAGAGATGAGATTTTATTTTCATACACAATTTCACTTTGTTTACAATACAAATACAAAACGAAATAATATTTTGTTGTTTTTTTACTGTTTTTTTTTTCTTTATTATAAAACAAACCAGCAAAAACAATTTTGCACAAAATTTTTATTTTTTTTATTCATTTCTTTTGTGTTGTTGTTGTATTTTTTTCATTTCACTCTTACTCACTGTTTTGAATATTTTTTGAATTGAATTTTTGCGTTAATAAAACGTAAACAGAAGAATAAATTTTTTTATTTTTTTTTTAATTTTTTTTCTGTTTATTAAATTGTGACACCTGTTCGCTGATATTAATGTTCATTCCCGTAGTTTTTTTTTCGTTTTTTTTTTGTTCCAAATTTTTTCTTTCTGTTTTTATTATTCTTTTAATGATTTTTTTTTTTATTATTTTTCAAAAATATTGACTCCAACGCTAAAAAAAAATTAATTGAAATTCATTGAAGGTGTGGATTTGTTTACTAAAAAAAAAGCGAAATTAAATTAAAACTTTTTATTGTTTTCTAATCGACAAATATTTTAATTACATTTTTTGTGACTAGAATTTTTAGAGTATATAGAGGCCTATTTTTACAGTGGTGTTCGCTAAGAACACATGCACAGTTGAGTGTTAATTAATAGCAAGACAAAAAAATGGGAAAATCGTCTCAAATACCTTTTAAAACTGAGAACATTTTACTTCGCTTACACGATGGGTTTCCCAGCTGCGTTCTGAAAAATTGTGCGAACATAAAAACTGTTCTTATAGCCGCCGTAGTCTAGTAGGTAGTGTGTTGGCTTATTAGACGTAAAGCCAGGGTTCGAGCCCCAGGCCAGACATCAAAGACAAAATACAAAAAGTATTTCTTCGGCGACTTCCTCTCAGCAGATTTCTGGCAAAAACTCTGGGCATTAAAATAAAATTGCCATGAAAAAGTTTCTCAAAAATCTGTCGTTCGTAGTCGACTTTAAACTGTAGCTCCCACCACTCATGTAAAGGGTGTTTTTTATAGAGGTATAATACGGCGAATGTTGTCTTCCAAATGGTCAAGCGTATGTGGCTTTACCGCATAGACCAATGACTTTACATAGCCCCACAGAAAGTAGTCTAGCGGTGTTAAATCACAAGATCTTGGAGGCCAATTCACAGGCCCAAAACGTGAAATTAGGCGGTCACCAAACGTGTCTTTCAATAAATCTATTGTGGCACGAGCTGTGTGACATGTTGTGCCGTCTTGTTGAAACCACATCTCCTGGACATCATGGTTATTCAATTCAGGAATGAAAAAGTTAGTAATCATGGCTCTATACCGATCACCATTGACTGTAACGTTCTGGCCACCATCGTGTTTGAAAAAGTACGGACCAATGATTCCACCAGCCCATAAAGCGCACCAAACAGTCAGTTTTTCTGGATGTAACGGTGTTTTCACATACACTTGAGGATTACCTTCACTCCAAATGCGACAGTTTTGTTTGTTGACGTAGCCATTCAACCAGAAGTGCGCTGCATCGCTAAACAAAATTCGCTTATGAAAATCGGGAACAACGGTGATCTCGTTTTGGGACCATTCGACGAATC
The DNA here is from genome assembly GCA_958299815.1 of Sarcophaga carnaria. NCBI lineage: Eukaryota > Metazoa > Arthropoda > Insecta > Diptera > Sarcophagidae > Sarcophaga > Sarcophaga carnaria. The sequence goes on along the minus strand of OY283152.1, from coordinate 125,193,725 downwards.
TACGCCTTACTTGATGATCGTTTGGCTTCAATTCTTGCACGAGTTGGATTTTGTAAGCAGGCAAACCAAGATCCTTCCGCAAAATCTTCCATAAAGTGGATGGACACAGATCCAATTCCTGTGCTCGATGGCGGATGGACTCATTCGGGTGTTCCTCAATGCTACGCTCTACAGCAGCAATAGTTTCTTCTGTACGCACCGTACAGCGTCTCTGGGGATGCGTGTTATCAATAAGAGTAAACGTGGTGCGAAAACGTTCCATGGCTAATCGAATTAACTGCTCTGATGGACGATTTTGTCGACGATAAAATGGACGTAGTGCGCGATACGTCTTTCCGCACAGAACCATTATTTTCGAAATAAAATTGCACTTTTTGCAAGCGTTGTTCAGGCGTGAGTCTATTCATGGATGAATTGCCAAACCAAACTGAGAATAAATCACTTGACAGCTGTTAAATCGGTCGCCATGTTGAAAAGTAATGCCAACTTAAAGTTCTATGCCTCTATAAAAAAAACACCCTTTACTTTAAAAAAAATTAGGATCATCGCGATGCTATTATTTTACCCTCAACTGTACAGAAGGAGTTTGGCAATACTATTTTGGCTCATATAAACCAAGGCTCAGTAGAACTGAGTCTCTCTCTCTTTTTGATTTTCCTTCTCATAAAACATTACGAGAAACGTACAGATATGTCGACCATAATTTAAAATTCTTCCCGCAAAAACTTGCTTCATACGATGGAATTCAAATACAAAACAAAAAAAGAATTCGTAAGAATTATAAAGCGTAACGTTTCACTCAGGTGATACTCGTTGTAGCGCTGTTACAGCGGCTGCTATGTACTCACAGTGATGACGACGTTGTTCTACTTACCGGGGCTATGCATTATAAATTATTTATGAAATGAAATGGTACATTTACTTTTCCATCACCCTAACACCACTACCACCCTCGCCCTCGCCACCACCTTTCATTCATCCATTCGTCACCAGCACCACCGACACAGTATCATTTGGCAAATTCTACATGGGTTGGCCGCCAGTAGCAGGCCGGACAGCAGCAGCAGCAGCAGCAGCAGCAGTTGTAGTAATAGTTGATAGCGCAGATAATATATCCGGTTCCGGTTAAGCCTATATTTGTAATGTTAAAACTTAGTTTAGTTTTGTTTCAGCTCATACCACTTGTTCGCCAGACAGACTACTAGTGGGTGAGTGGTAACTGAACTGAATACACAACAACAACAACAACAACGAAATAAAAATAAAATAAACTGAACTGAACTGAACTGAAATGAAATAAATTGTCAATAAAATCCACTTGGAAGTTTAAAAACAAACGAAAAAAAAATATTTTAATATACAACAACAACATGAAGAACATTGAAATCTATGGATGCTTAACTCCATAACATAGCCGCCACTGTAACTGTCGTATGGGCATAGCAAAGGAACCCAACAATTTTCTTACTACCGCCTGAATTGACTCCACTTCAAATGAACATTTTACTGGCAAGTAAAAAGGTTGGAAAGGGTTGGAAAGCGGAAAATAAAGCAAAAGGAACAACAAAAAGCAAAAAGAAAAAAAATGAAAACTTCCGTGAGCGTATAAATTATCGTATGTAGACTCGTTCACATGGCATAACCACGTAATACGCAACAGAAATAAATATACTGGGGCCTACTCATAGGTCACTACGCTTTTTTGATGGTATTTGGGAGTTTCTCTTGAACATGATGATGATGTGGATGATGCTGCTGCTGCTGCTGTATGAACCCCCCACAATAAAACGAAATGAAAAACGCAGAACGTAAAACGTAAAACGGGCAGTCTGGTTGAGTTGAAACGTATAAATCATTTCGCTGCAATTAATTACACGGCAACTGAGTCGATTTATGACAATTGCCAACCAGTCAACCAAGCAACCAAGCAACGAACCAGCCAGCCAACCAGCCAAGCAGCCATCAACTCAAATTGTTAGAGAGATGGAGTAGGAGCAGAAGCCTGGCATACAGGCATTATACACTTCATATGTGTGTGTGCTTGTGTGTGTGTTGGTATGCAACAAGATTGTCGTCTCTAATTGACATCATTCTTGTCGAGTATGAACTTCCGTGCTGCTATAACCATTACGACGTACATCCAGAGATATACGGTTTACGGTTTTAAAGTTAAAAAATTTAAAAACGAATTTAGCTGCACAATATTTTTTTAAGGCAAATATTATAAAAAACACACACACACGCACTCGTAAAAGCTATAACCCACACTAAAGAATACCCCAATGAAAGGGAGACGGCGGAGCACGTTTTCTTTACTTGCCCGCGATATGTTGTTCAACGAAATTGCCTGGAGAGGACAGTAGGATTCCAGGTAACGCCCGATAACATAGTTAACCTGATGTTAACCTCATGTGACAATTGGAACGCAGTATGTGTTTTCGCAAGGAAGGTGTTGACGCAGCAAAGATTGGCTGAGAGAGCAAGCCTAGCAGAATTTGAAGGCAGCACTTGCTGAATCTCCACCCCCCCCCCAAAGTAATTCTTGATTGTGGTCCCGGGGGGGGGAGGCAAATGGTTGAAAGTGTAACGAACTATGTTCGGTTTAGTACGTATGCGTTTAGCAAGCCGAGAGTAAGTCTTGCGGCGAATCGTGCACATTGGTAGGCCGGGCTACCAATGTCTTTCGAAGATTCCCAACCTTTAGCTCGTAAAGCTATAAAAAAAAACACTAAGGATTGGCGATACTCTCGGAAATAGAGCAGCTTTGCATGACATAAACATAACAGTGTTCACCCCCAAACCTGAGTGTCATGTTAGTCTCGTCGGTTATATGTACTCTGCTCTGCGTGATGCACAAATGTTGTTGACATTAAATGACTTTTGGGCTGCTCATCGTGGAATTTACAAACAGAGAATGGCCAATGGCATGTGTAGAGCGGAGATCAGCAATGAATCGTTTTTTCGTTACTCATAAGCACTCATGAAATTTTGAATATATAAGTGAGTCAACAATATTGAAATTTAACTATGTACTCTGATTCTTCATTCATACTCACTACAACATTGATTTATAAGTACAGGTTGCAGAGAGTATGCGTACAACGTTGACATCAAACTCATACCATTCGAAATATGTTTGATTCATAAGCCAACCTACTTATTTAGATTCATAACTTTAGAAAAATACTTCGAATACTTATAAATGATGCAGCTTAGTTGCTAGGCATTTACAAAAATAGAAAAGACTCATAAGCAAAAAGGACAGAGCAGCAAGCAGAGCAAACATGCAACCTTCTAGTGAGTATTTTAGTGTTCGTACGCAAATCAACTTATTTTGTGCTTCGTGGATATGTTGAGTTATGAGGTTCGAAATCAACATCAACATCATACATGTTGTTAAGTATGAATAAGTATGATGAGTACTTCAAACTTTGAATATATGTAGAGATTCCATGGTATCAAAATAAGTATGAATGAGTATAAGTATTAGAAATTATGAGTTTGATTCGATTCTACTCATCTTTTTGAATACTCTTTGCTGATCTCTGATATGTACTCTGCTCTGCGTGAAACACACATGTTGTTGACATTAAATGACTTCTGGGCTGCTCATTGTGGAATTTACAAACAATGCCAATGGCATGTGTAGAGGAAGATCATGCCAGCATATGAACATTATGACATTGAAAAACCAAACCTTTTGCAGGCCAAGAGAAAGGCCCATAGCAGGCAGAGTACATTGAGACAGGCCCAGAAAGCGAACGTCTACGCGACTTCATTGAAGTGGGTCGTTTGCCTACATTTTGGTATGAAGGCTAGGTTAGAGGACGTGTACTTGTTAATTAAGACAAGTACAGTACCCGGAGGTCAAATTGATCCATTGTACAACGTCCTAGTTTCTCATACCACTTGTGTTGTGTGTGTTAATTTTATACATGAGTGATGGGACCAACAGTTTAAAGTCGACTCCGAACGATAGATTTTGAGAAACCTTTCATGGCAATTTTTATTTTAACGCTCAGAGTTTTTGCTAGAAATCTGCTGAGAGGAAGTCGCCGAAGAAATACTTTTTTGTATTTTGTTTTGATGTCTGGCCTGGGGCTCGAACCCTGGCTTTACGTCTAATAAGCCAACACACTACCTACTAGACCACGACGACTTCATATGCATATGAACCTATGACATTGAAAAACCAAACCTTTTGCAGACCAAGAGAAAGGCCCATAGCAGGCAGAGTACGTTAAGACAGCGCCGGAAAGAGAACGTCTAGACGATTTCATTGAATTGGGTCGTTTGCCTACATTTTGGTATGAAGGTTAGGTTAGAGGACGTGTACTTGTCAATTAAGCCAAGTACAGTACCCGGAGGTCGAATTGATCCATTGTACAACTTCCTAGTTTCTCACACCACTTATGTTGTGTGTGTTAATTTTATTTTATTTTTTATCGACCTAGAGTCGACTCCGAACGACAGATATTTGAGAAACTTTTCATGGCAATTTTATTTTAACGCTCAGAGTTTTTGCCAGAAATCTGCTGAGAGGAAGTCGCCAAAGAAATACTTTTTGTATGTTATTTTGATGTCTGGCCTAGGGCTCGAACCCTGGCTTTTCGTCTAATAAGCCAACACACTACCTACTAGACCACGACGACTTCATATGCATATGAGCCTATGACATTGAAAAACCAAACCTTTTTCATGCCAAGAGAAAGAGCCATAGTAGGCAGAGTCCAAGACAGCCCCGGAAAGCAAATGTCTACGCGACTTTATTTAAGTGGGTCGTTTGCCTGCATTTTGGTATGAATGTCTGCCATCATATTTTGTTCGCGCATCATGTTCTAATCATGTTTTAGGCACGTTTTAATTGTGCTGCCTACCAAGTGGGCTATAAACGCTTTCAAGTATCTCTAGACAGCTTAGAGTTAAGGTTATTTCAGCATAGAATTTTTGGCATAGAAGCTCTCCATTTCACTTCCTTCATGGCTAGCCTGTCCTGGTAAAATAATTTCATTCTGACTGGCTAGGTTTTTGAGCACGTGGTGAAATTACAGCTACAAACGCCTGCACAATAGCCTGCAAACATTTTACAACGCAAGAATGTCTTCATTGGCTCTGCATATTTAATACCTTAGGCTTCGAGAACAGTTTAGTTGGGTACTCTAAGCTAAGTATTCTATATCTGAACTACTCTGCCCTTATCCGACATTGTTCAAGCAGTTCGAGAGTGACTGATCTATTGACATCAGATGTTGTTCAGCAATTACTTTCGTTACTGATCCTCGTAACTTAACACAAATCTTTTATCACTTCCTGTAATTTGTTTCATATTCTTTGAATATTAGATCACCTTCTAGTTTTGTTCTTGAAATCCCAACATCATTGTCAGCATTCTGGTGGTACTTTACTTTACAGACGAGCAAATTCAAATGAAATTGAATTTGTTTTCCTGTTGTTGTTTTCCTGTTTTTTTTTTTGTTTGTGATTTCCAACCATAATTAGCATTTCCACAGAAGTACGTGTTGTCACACTAAAAAGATGGACTTGAAATAAAGTCCAAGCAACTGATTGAAGAACATGTAGCAGCCAGCAGAACAGAACAGAACAGAGCAGAGCAGAGCACAGAGTATTCAAGGAAACACACGCATTCATGCATTCAATTTGTAATAATCGCAGCAATAAAGTATCCCAAGTTTGGATTTGGTTTGGCTGGTGACTGGTGGCTCCTTGAGCAGCAGCCGTAAGTGCAAGTAAATGCCATCAAACGAAACGAAACGAAACGTAGAAAAAAAGAAAAGGAATCAGAGCCACTCGCTTCAATGGAAGAACGATGCCAGAAATGTAATTCTTATGTAAATATGGCCTCGTACAGCTATTAAGACGTTAAACGTATGCTTAGAGACGCGCACCCAAAAGAACATATAAAATCCATGCAGTAAGCGTCTGGGCATATGAACGGGAATTAATGTGGCATGTTAATGCTCGTATCTTGAGATCTGTGAATCATCTTTTATATGTATGTGATCGTGGTGTTAAACAGCCAGCATACGCACGTTGTCTGGTTGTCTGGTTGCTGTTGCCTTTACAGCCTTTGAAGGCGTTTAATGTTCTACACTCAGTCAGTTGTTGTCCTGTCTAGTGCTGTATGCCAAGAGTTTTGTTACCTGTTGGTTGGTCTAAGGTGTCGTTAATAATCTAAGGCTTGAGTATTTTAAACGGAAATGTTCAATCGTTCAGTCGTTTATTCCTGAAAAATTTAAATATGCTTGTGGCTGGCTGTTGTGTATCATCTTAATGGGCCTTTATTTTACTATCTCAAGCACGTGTTGATTATCGCCGAGACGTGTAATTAGTCCAAGTCACGCTTTTTATTTTTTCTGTTTCTTTCCTTCTTTCTATCTTTTGTTTTTTACTTTTTTTTGTTGTCTTTTAACAAATCTAGGCTCACATGTAAGTGTAAGTGTAAGGTCACCTTTGGCTTTTAAAAGTTGCCTTCCGAATAATCGAATAATTTCGTTTTTTAATTCTTTTTTTTATTCAGTTGTTGTTGTTATTATTGCTGTATACATTTACAGCAAATATTTATTTGCTTCCAAGTTACTCAAGTTACACATCATTTTCCCTCTGACTGCCGCGGAATCCAGTCATAATAATCATTATCGATGGAAACCAGTAGCTCAGCGCTCATGGAGAGGAATAGGATTGCCAACATTGATCAACATTGAATAGGGATTCGGTAGGCTTTTTCTACTGCAGAATTTAATCTTGAGCAAATTCAAAGTCTTTCTCCTTCACAACTAAAGTACTAAAGTTCTAGAGATGCACTAGACCGCAGAGTACACATCTGATCGAAGTACTTTTTTTTTACGCCGAGGAGGGGTAAATGTACCTAACCGCACCATAGAAGAAGTCGTCACATCCTCCGTGTGTGGAGCCCTCACCCACTAAATCCCCCCTCGTCTCGTGGACTTGTTGTGTCCACTCCGGAACTACGGTGGTATTACTGCGGGGTGGAGTCCCTTTGGCCCTTTGGCCCCTGCGTGTTCATATCCGCGTCCGAACTGCGTGTCGAAAGTTGAAGAGACATCTAAGTGTCTCCACTATTCCTTTCGTCCAAGTCCCTGATTCGAATTTCGCTTGACACGTGTGCCAGTTTCATCTATGCCGGCGTGCCCACATGTTCCGCAGTCTCAAGATCCCTCTTCTGCAGTCTTAGAATGCTCTCCACGTAATTCGCCACTGAGTTCCAATTTTCTCTACTCGCGATCATAACCCCGAGAATGTTACCGGCCGTGTTCGTCCCGACTATCGACGTCAGTGCACACACTCGAAAACAGTGTGCTCTGCTTCATCAATTACCTCCCCTTCCTCGTAAAGACAGTAAGGGGAGGCGGCCTTGCCCATTCTGTGCAGATATTTCCTAAAATAATTATGAGCCGATAGCATCTGCGTAATGTAGTAATTTACCTCTCCAAATTTCCGACCAATCCATGGCCTTATGTCCCGAATAAGTCTCGCCGTCCATCTTCCTCTATCTTCCTCGTTTCATCGTCGTTGCCACTCTGAAATGGTGTTTTCCTTGAAGTGACCGGTTAAGTGATTCCCAGCCTATTTCGCCCTATAACTATCCATCCATTCTGCCGCCAGCAGATCCACAGGGATTATACACGCTATCACAATCACGGCTGGGGCGGACACTGTACGATATGCCGACGTGATACGCAATGCAGCCGAAGTACATAGGCAAGCAAGTGCTTTAAATGGTAAATTATATCGAAAAGATTTGCGACTGCGGAGGTTTTCCATTTCATAGCAGCAACGCAGCCGTTGGTGTATCTTATTCTACCACTGACGAGATCGTGGTGGAACATTGTTTATTTCTTGAAAGATTGCAAAGCCTCGCACATACCACAGCGATACAGATTCTCCTCTTAGTATGCCCTTTCCTACACTTTAAAGCAGCCTTAAAGACCCGATGAAGGCTGGATCGATAGGTAAGACGTCTCCTAGGACACTACCTTGATTTGCAAAGCCTCGCCCATACCACTGCGATACAGATACTCCTCTAAGAATGCCCTTTCCTACCCGTTAAAGCAGCCTTTAAGGATGCGGCGAAGGGTGGATCGATAGGTAAGACGTCTCCTAGGACCCTACCTTGTACCTTGATCTGATCGATCGAGTTTCCTGACGGAGCAGGGGAGATTGCAGAATCTCTGGATTTTTATGGCCCATATTGGACCGCTCTAGGGCGGAAACCTTTAGGGATCAGGAAAGGTTTTCGACGGGATATTGAGCCCTAAGGCAAGTACAGTATGTGTGCAATTCTTTCTGCAGAATTTGTAATAACGTGGAGCATTTTTAGTATCTCAGTCCGGATCTGCAGACGCAACGACTCAAGATTGTTGAACTTATACATGCATACATATGTACATAATTGGACATTACAACCCTTCAGTCAGGATTATGATACATGAGTGGTGGTACCGACAGTTTAAAGTCGATTCCGAACGACAGATTTTTTGAAACACTTTACTTACTTAATTGGCCATAACAACCCGTTTAACGGATTTCGGCCTGCCGCAACACATCATTCCAGGCGCCTCTGCTTCTTGAGCGCCTACGCCAGTTGGTCACATCAATCGATGACAGGGCTTCCTTGAATTGGTCCTTCCAACGGATTCAAGGTCGTCCTCTACGCCGAATTCTGCAGATTCCCGCTTCAAATATCCGTCTCGCCGGAGCATCCTCCTACATTCGAACGACATGGCCGAGCCAGAGCAGCCGCTAGATACGCTGCACAACGTCTATGTCGTTGAGGAGCTCATACAGCCTACTGTTGAGTCGTATGCGGAAATCATCGCTAACTCGCACTGGACCGAAGATCTTACGTAGTACTTTTCTCTCGAACACTCTCAAGGCCGCTGCATTTGTACTTAATAGGGTCCATGACTCTGCGCTCTAAAGAAGCACGGGAAGGATGAGCGTCTTGTATTGAGTATTAGTTTTGTCGTACGAGAGAGGTCTCTGCTACTCAATTGCCTATTAAGACCACAGTAGCACCTGTTGGCAAGAGTGATCCTGCGCTTAACCTCCAGACTGACATCATTTTTGGTGGTAACGGGGGAGCCAAGATAAATAAATTCCTTGACTATATTGAAAGCATAGTTATCGGTCGCAATCTGAGATCTAATACACCATACGTCTCTACTTGTCGATAACATATACTTTGTTTTGCCCTCATTTACATGAAAAACTTTACATGGCTTTTTTATTTTAATGCTCAGAGTTTCTGCCAGAAGTCCGCTGAGAGGAAGTCGCCCAAAAAAATATTTTTTTATTATTTTCATACTGATGTCTGACCTGGGGTTTGAACCCGGGCCTTACGTCTAATAAGCCAACGCACTACCAACTAGACTTACGAGAACACAAATATGCTTTGAGTGAACACTGTTCCCACTGTCAGCATCAGTAATCCACTGTATAGCAGAAGGTATCAAATACGAAGGATAGTATGTCGCAGGTGAATTCCTTCTTTCTCTTTAGAAACTAAAAAAACTGTTCTACGTTCCACAAGGCTGGCTTTGGGAGAGCCTGCATTAATTTATACAAGCATTGGAGGTCTCTAATCCTAACGTTATTTTTGGTTTGTAAATGCCTTTGTTGGGGTGGGTTAACCCCATTTTTTTCTTTTCGATGTTTGACAACCCTATTGATGCTCCTTGACATTGCTTCTTTTTCTTATTTTTCTTCTTCATCGTTTGCTTGTAAGTAGTAAAACTCCTTCGCAGGCAACAATGAAATATTTAACGCGTATCTTTTGGGCTAATAACAGCCATCAATTCAACGTGTGATGCAAAAACAAATTGCATGTTAATGTTGCACGGTCGTAAGCCTATATCTACGTATACCTTGGGAACACATGTACCCATCGTTGACTGTAGGTGTGCAACAGACAAGGCAATCACAGAGTAAGCGACCTTAAATGAAAACGAGGATGGAATGAAAGAAAGAAATCATCCCCACACCTTAACCTGGCTTGTCTGGAACGTTTTTGTGTGTTGCTACTTTGTTGTTGTCATGTAGTTAGCACTTCAAGATTTATCAGCGTAAATTAATTGCGATCTCGTTAAAGAAAAATGAGAAGAAAAAAAAACATGAACTCGAAAGCAATGCAATGCAATGCAACTCAGCTTAGCTCAGCTCAGCTCAACTCAATTTCAAAATTTTCCTTCTTTTTTTTTTTTTGGAAACAGTAATAAGAGGAAGAAGCATACAAAGAAATAATATTTCATACATACACATACACATACAAACATACATGGTGGCTGTTATCAATAACATCTGCCGTCCCGGCTACTGCTAACATAGACGCTTAGGGATTATCCTGTGTGAGAGTAAAATTGCAACCAAAAAAAAGGCTGAGGATAATGAAATACTTGAAGTAGACCACAGGGGGCCCTAGTTTTGCTGGTGTTTGATTTCCGCGAAATCGTAATTTTTTGGCGGGCTTTGGCCCAGCATGAGACACATTAAAATTATGACAATTATTAAGCGGCCAGGCCATAAGCAGCAACGCTGTATATAACAGTAGCCAGACAGACAGACAGTTTTTATAATAAGCCACCGAAAATTAAGATTTTCATGGCGTATACACACGATCATCCTACAGGCAATGAGTAACTTTAGCTTGGGGCTGCTGCTGCTCATATTTTCCTTTTCTTTTTGGTTGTTGTTTTTATTGTTTTTGTTGTTTTTTTGCTTCTGAACTCATTGAGCAGTTTAAACACGTTTCAGTTAAATTGAAATATTTTACTTTTGATTGTGTTTTTACGTTTTACCGCCGACTCGTAGATCATTTAAAGAATCGATAAATGTGTCACATACAATATATCGTTGGCACATGCTCAAATACAGTATCAATCGATTGAATTCGTATGCAAAACACGCCAGCCAGCTTATAACAGAGAGAGAGAGAGAGAGAGAGAACTCCATTCAGCCATACAATGACTGCAGTTTTACTAATTTACGTACGTACGTACGTGTGTGAAAAGCTATAAAAACTCTCTCCTCTCCGTCCCCCTGATAAACAGGATTAAGGTCTCTGTGTACTTAGCTTACACAGCCATAGGAGTACTGTGCAGTTAAGTAAGTGTTCTGTTAATCAGCCTGAATATTTATGATTGACTGTCTGGCTGCGAGTCATCATCTTCTTAATATCTGTCGCCTGTCTTGGAATCTTTCATTTCATTTACGAAAATTATACGCTCGTTCAAGCAATGCGGTGAGTATGTGTTTAAAAAAAAAGTGTAAATGGTTATGGTTTATTGGCGGACTGGCGTTGCTTGTCGAAATCAATCAGCCGTTAAACGATTGTCTGTCATTTTAAGCTGCCTCTCCCTCCCTAACGTCCTTCACTTCCTTGGCCCATATAATCAAAAACCAGGGTTTTGTTTTCGTTTTTTGTGTGTTTTTTTTTTAATAAAAAAATCTCCAAATATGAGTAAATGAATGTCTTACTTTATGGCCACGTTAATAAACTTTTGCCAAAAAGAACAAAACAACAACAACAACAACAACATCCATACATACATACAAATAAACATATCGTATCGCATATTCGTAACGTAACGTATCAGTGGCAGTCGACATTTATAAATTGTTGTCATTAATATTGACAAAAAATGAAACGAAACGAAACGAAACGAAACGTAAAAAAAATTTCATCAAGAAAACAAATTTATTTAGTCGTCGTTTATTTAAAAGAATTGTTTTCGTTGTTTTTTATAATTTTTTTAATTTAATCTTTATTTTACGGCGTTAATTTTTTAACGCTTTTGCTGGTTTGTGGCATTAATTAATTACAAACAATTATGCGTGGGTTGCTTATTAAGTTGCAACTTTCAATTCCAATTATTTCGTAAACACCGCTCAAGCTCTTTAAGACACTCATTTAAGATTAAGATTAATTGTAAGGAAATAACGCAAAACATATTGCAACAAAAATAAAGATTGAAGAGACTTTTGAACAGCGTTTTTAAACACCTTTAAGCCCAGTTCATTAATATTTCCTGAAATTTTTTGCAGAAAATTCAAATTCAAATCAAGAATGTTACTGAAGAATCTATCATTCGGACTCGATGTTAAACTGTAGGTCCAGCCACTCATGGAAGAAATTAGCACACACAACATGGGTAATGTGCGAAGCTAGATTGTAAGATTGAAGGCCTGCTACTGTAATAGCCAATGAGCAGATTTACCACGTTGTGAACAGTTTGCCTGCCTTCCAAAATGTTAGTTGCTTTGTGTTTGAACGAAGTATCATGTTTCATAATGCCGCTGTACAAAATATATAAAGGGTGTTTTTTATAGAGGTATAAAACTTTAAGTTGCAATAAAACAACGATGGATTATTCGATTGACATGAATTTTATTTATCCGAAAGATAATCTTGTGGCATTACATTTTAAATATGATTTCTGGCATATGACCGCCACGGCTGGCGCGGATGTAGTCCAATCTGGACGTCCAATTTCCGATGACTTTTTCCAACATTTGTGGCCGTATATCGGCAATAATACGGCGAATGTTGTCTTCCAAATGGTCAAGCGTTTGTGGCTTTACCGCATAGACCAATGACTTTACATAGCCCCACAGAAAGTAGTCTAGCGGTGTTAAATCACAAGATCTTGGAGGCCAATTCACAGGTCCAAAACGTGTCTTTCAATAAATCTATTGTGGCACGAGCTGTGTGGCATGTTGCGCCGTCTTGTTGAAACAACATTTCCTGGACATCATGGTTATTCAATTCAGGAATGAAAAAGTTTGTAATCATGGCTCTAAACCGATCACCATTGACTGTAACGTTCTGGCCACCATCGTTTTTGAAAAAGTACGGACCAATGATTCCACCAGCCCATAAAGCGCACCAAACAGTCAGTTTTTCTGGATGTAACGGTGTTTCCACGTTTTCCGCACAGAACCATTATTTTCGAAATAAAATTGCACTATTTGCAAGCGTTGTTCAGGCGTGAGTCTATTCATGATGAATTGCCAAACCAAACTGAGAATAAATCACTTGACAGCTGTTAAATCGGTCGCCATCTTGAAAACTAATGCCAACTTAAAGTTCTATACCTCTGTAAAAAACACCCTTTACAATGTATTCTATTTCAAAACGTCGTCAATGCGTATTTTTAACGCAGTCAAAAAGCAATCGGGCATCGGATTTATAGTTGATGCATTGTTTGGTTACTTTGCATATCTACATAGTTTATATACCGTAGTAGTAGAACTGCATACAAACATTGTATTGATACATTTTGGAAGGCAGCCATTGCCTGCATATTTTGATGCAAGAGTTAGGTTTTTTAAGGATGGAGGTGCATATGCGCGGTGGGAATCGGATGATTCAAAGCATCCAGCATACTTTCTCCAGAAGCTATATTTTCGGCAATGCTTGTATTAGAATGACACACACGACATCTGCAACAGAGATCAGCAATGAGTATTCAAAAAGATGAGTACAATAGAATCATGCTCATAATTCCTAATACTTATAAGCGTTCATACTTATTTTAATATCATGAAACCTCTACTCATATTCAAAGTTTAAAGTACTCATCATACTTATTCGTACTTAACAACATGTATGATGTTGAGGTTGATTTCGACTCTCCATACTCAACATACATATATGTCCACGAAGAACAAAATAAGTATGAATCGCATACGAACACTAAAATACTCACTAAATGGTTGTGTGTTTGCTCTGCTTGCTGCTCTGTCTTTTTTGCTTATGTGTTTCTCCTTTCTTTTGTTGTAAATGCAACAACAACTAAGACTGTAAATTTCGATGAATGATTCGAGTCACTCGTATTCTTCTAAAGTTCTGAATCTAAATGAATACGTAGGCTTATGAATCGAACATATTTCGAATGGTATGAGTTTGATGTCAACGTTGTACGCATACTCATTGCAACCTGTACTTATAAATCAACATTGTAATGAGTATGAATGAATCAGAATTCATAGTTAAATTTCAATATTGTTGTCACACTTATAATCAAAATTTCATGAGTGCTTATGAGTAGCGAAAAAAACGATTCATTGCTGATCTTTGGTTGTGAACTGTTTGCCTGCATATTTTGATGAATGAATTGGGATTTTTAAGGATAGAGGTGCATATTCAAAGCAAAATGCGAAATCATAATTGCCAGTGGGAGTCGGCTTCCTCTACCAGAAACCATAGTTTCAGCACAGAGTGTATAAGGATGACGCACACACCTAAACACATCAGCAACACTGCCAGTTTCTTTGAATTTCCATCCAATCTCACCAATTCCTTAAAAAGTCGAACTTCAGATGAATGGTAGTGGAAACCATCCCCAAAATATCTAATGATTTTACTACGCTAAAGGTTCTGAAACCACTAAGTGTGTAACCCCGTAGATGTACTCAATAAAGTTGCAGTCTTCCTCTGGCCTCATTTCTTTTGTACAAGAATTTAATAATTTTCTGAGCATTTTCGTTCCATTAGGGACAACACTTTATTGGCATGTAATTCCGTAGTAGAAGAAAAGACTTTTTGGTGCCTGGTACACTACATTACAAAAGTAATTTGTAAAACATAAGCATTAAATGCCATGGCACACATATTAAAGAAAATAAAAGCATTAATAGCCGTAGCATTTAATGATTCATCATCATAATATCGTGTAATAATCTCTCTATTATAAGTTTTTTATTTTTATTTTTTTTTTCATTTTCATTCATGTATCCATGTATACACCTTCAAATAGAGTGTACCATCGATGTTTATCGTTTTAAATGAAATATTACCACATCAGAGACGTTAGTGTGGATAACCCTTTTGCAATTATTAAATATCGAAAACGATAAGAAAAGCTTTTAGTTTGACGCGTGTAAACAATTTTGTTTTAATGGAATCCCCTTTTATTTCTCTCTCGCTCGCTGATAATTACAGAAAATAATAATTTATTCGTACATATGTATGTAGCGACAAATAAATGTGTTCCCCTGTAAAACGATTTTAAATGTTTCGCTTGATTTAACTTGAATTTATTTTCGTTTTTTTTTGTACAGGAAACTAAAGGCTTTCAAAATACGAAAGTAATTGTTTCAAATATTTTCAGAAATTTTAGTGAGAAATTGTTTCGAATTTCATCATCGTTACAATTAAATCCCCTTCTTCTAAGCTATAATTGTTTTTGGACAACCCCTTAATCAGGACTACAACCTAGCTCCTCACAACACTCATGTTATGTGTGTGAGTGGTCGGAGCTACAACTTAAAGCCGACTACAAACGACAGATTTTTAAGAAACTTCTCATGGCAATTTTATCTTGTCCTCAAAGATCTTGCCAGAAGACTGCTAAGAGGAGGTGGCCGAAGTAATATTGTTTGCATATCCCGTTTTGTTTGAGATGACTGACCTGGAGTTTGTAACACGGATTTGCGTCTAATCAACCAGCACCGTTGCCGTAGTCTAGTAAGTAGTGTGTCGGCTTATTAGACGTGAGGCGTCGGTTTAAACTCCAGGTCAGGCATCTCCAACTAAACGAAATATGAAAAAATATTTCTTCCCCGACTTCCTCTCAGTAGATTTCTGGGAAAAATTTTGAGATGAAAAGCCTCTCAAAAATCTGTCGTTCGGAGTCGACTTTAAACTGTAGGTCCCGATACTCATGTATAAAATTTAACACACAAAACATGAGTGATGTGAGAAGCTAGGCCGTAATCCTGACTGAAGGGTTGTAATGGTCAATTATGTTATGTAGGTTAGGTTAGGTTAGGTTAGGTTAGAGGGCGTGTGCCTGTCAGTCAAGACAAGTACAGTACCCGGAGGTCGGATTGACCCATTGTACAACGTCCTAAAGGAGGGAAGGATAGTATAGGGGATAGGATGAAAGGAAGGAATATGGGAAAGGGGGGAGTGGGAAGCGGAGGAATCACACAGACCAGACACGACAAAAGGAGGGGAGAGCGCGACTACACCGATGAAATCCTAGCACCTCTCAACCAGCCTAAGCCACTAATGCATCTGTGGAGAGACTTGACGTCGAATCTCGACAACGAATTCAAGCTCCCAAAGAAGGCCCTGCCAAGGGTCCTCAATCTATTTGAATCGATAGTACGGTCCATATAATTTAATGTTTGAAGATTTTTTCATGCAAATGTTGACCGCGACTGCGCCTCAAATGGTCCATCCGCTTAGTCCAATTTTGGCATACTCTTTCCAACATTTCGGCCGGTAACTCACGAATAAATGCTTCAATGTTGTCTTCCAATGCGTCAATTGAAGCGGGCTTGTCTGTATAGGCATGAGCTTTAACATAACCCCACAAAAAATAGTCTAAAGACGTTAAATTGCACGATCTAGGCGGCCAATTGACCGGTCCCGAACGTGAAATAAAATGTTCACCGAACTCGCCTCTCAATAAGTCCATTGGTACGCGTGCTGTGTGGCATGTGGCAACGTCTTGTTGAAACCACATGTCATGCAAGTCAAGCTTTTGCATTTTGGGGAAAAAAATTTGGATATCATGTCACGGTAGCGCTCACCATTCACAGTTACATTACGATTCGCAGTATCTTTGAAGAAGTACGATCCAATGATGCCACCAGCCCATAAACCGCACCAAACTGTAACTTGTTCTGGATGCATTGGTAGCTTTTGCAATGCTTCTGGTTGATCTTCACTCCAAAATAGACAATTCTGCTTATTTACGTATCCATTGAGGCAGAAATGAGCTTCGTCGCTGAACACAATTCTTCGATAAAGAAGTGGATCTTCGGCCAACTTTCCAAGCGCCCATTCACCAAAAATTCTGCGTTGCGGTAGGTCGTTCGGCTTCAATTCTCGCACCAGTTGTATTTTGAAAGGCTTCACACCTAAATCCTTCCGCAAAATTTTCCACGTTGTTGAGTAACAGAGGCCCAATTGCTGCGAACGGCGACGGATCGATAATTGATGGCCATCATTAACGCTGGCCGATATAGCTGCGATATTTTCTTCAGGTCGCACTCTAGATAAGCGTGTTGGTGGTTTAATGTCCAACAATGTAGATTTGGTGCGCAATTTAGTCCGAATAGCCCGAATAGCCGCTTCAGTGGGTCGCTTAAACTGACCATAAAATGGAAGAAGCGCGCGATGAAGTTTCTTAACAGAGCACGCATTTTGATAATAAAATTCAATGATTTGCAAGCGTTGTTCGCTTGTAAGACGATTCATGGTTAAATTATAGACCAAACTGAAGATGTTTGACAGTGTGAAACAAAACACGAAACGTGCGTGAGCTGTGTTACCAAAAAGTTAAAAATAGCAAAAAATCACCCGTTATAAACGAGTAAGAGTAGATAGGCTCTGTAAATAATAATGACATCGAAAGGACAGAACACTGTTAATCTATTTGTTTGTCCAGCTTGTGGAATCTTGGACTTAAGTTATCTTAGAGAAATGAGCTGCAAAAAAACGAAGTTTGTACAAAATACAGGCTTCCTATAGAAAGAATAGTTTGCGCTCTTAATGTTGAGAGCTCAACAAGCCTATTTATTAGCTTGGATTCCTTATTCCTATAACTTCCGTTCGTTAACATTATCATGTTGATTTTCGTTCAAATATTTCATGAGTAAAGACCTCAACCGGTCGCCCAAAACGTTTAGCATTTGCCAAACTCTTTTTTTCTTTTAATTAACAAGTGACCATATTTCTTTAATTACAACTAAAATATTCGAGTATTTATTTCGTTTTTACATAAATTTAGTTCCACCTTTTTTTTAAGCTTCACAGCATAATTACAAAATGCGTTTTAGTTCGGTTTTTCTGTTTAGTTTTTTTTTTTGACTTGAGCATAAGCCTGAACGCTTCACACCACCTTAACTTATTACCAGGAGAGTGATTTATATGAATGCGATCACACTTACACACATATAGGCTTTTGATGGTTTCACTGACTAACTGCCTGGACTGACTGACTGACTGATTGACTGACATACTGTTCATGCTCAGTTCATTTATAATTGAGTTGTTTTGTGCGCGTATAACTAATAGCTTCGTATACATAATTAAAAATTTTTTCTTTTCATTTCTTATACTCCCTCAAACTTATGGAATTCCGTTCCGTAATTATTTGTGGTGATTCAACAAAAAAAATTTTTTCGTTTTGGTATGCAACAACATCACACCGAGAAATTCCTTAATTTTGGGGGCTTTTTTCTTCTTCTTCTTCTTTATTCCTACAAACTTGCATGATATGCTGGTATTATAATGCCACATAAATGTGGTACACCCACCCAAAAAAAAACCAAAAAACAAAAAAAAATATGAAATAAAAAAGACTTTGGAGTAGAAAAAAACAGTCTGAGAAAATGAAATACAATTGCAAGTGTGAAGATCTAAATTTAATGATAAGAAAACCTTAGCCTGCCTTAGTACCCTGCCTTGCCTTACCTTATATTACAAGTACTTGTCTACCAGCAAAAAAAAGTAGAAAAACCTTTCACAGTTAATCCGTAATCGCTTAATTTGTTAACCAAGTTTGTTACCCCGTAATATCCATAATAATGTCCAGAATTTCTTTGTTAAAAACGTTTTTTTTTCTGTTTTTTTCAGTGTTTCTGCCGTTTTTTTTAATTAATCAATGCGGCGTTACTAATCATTTGCCACTAATTTGTAACAAAATTTCCTGAAATTGCTAATTTGTTGCTGCTGCATCAACGAATCGAATTAAAATTAAAAAACAACAACAACTGCAGCAATGACAATAACAATAAAAATACACAACAACAGACCAATAAACCAACAGACCGTCAGACCGACAGACCAACATTTGAAAATAATAATGAATTGTCGGTTAAATTCATAAACCAAACACTGGCCGGTTGACATACAAAATTTTCCAAATACATACACTGAGAAAAATTAAAATTATTTTCAAACTTAAAACACAATAACTTTGAAAATTAATAACACAACAGACAACAGAAAAATATACGAAGGCATTTCCATAAGTCCATAACAATTCCAATGGAACGCCGGATGAAGCAAAAATTTAATCATTTTTCATTGCCAGTATGGTAGCTTCTTGTATGTGGAGCAAAGATCAGCAATGAGTATTCAAAAAGATGAGTAGAATCGAATCATACTTATAATTCTTGAGACTTATACGCATTCATACTTATTTTAATATCATAGAACCTCTACTCATATTCAAAGTTTGAAGTACTCATCATACTCATACTTAACAACACGTATGATGTTGTTGATTTTGATCGACTCTCCATAACTCAACATATACACGAAGAACAAAATAAGTATGAATCGCGTACGAACACCAAAATACTTACCAGAAGATTAAGTTGCAGTAGTCTAGTAGGTAGTGTGTTGGCTTATTAGACGTAAAGCCAGGGTTCGAGCCCCAGGCCAGGCATCAAAACGAAAATATGAAAAAAATATTTCTTCGGCGACTTCCTTTCAGCAGATTTCTGGCAAAAACACTGAGCGTTAAAATAAAAATTGCCATGAAAAAGTTTCTCAAAAATCTGTCGCTCGGAGTCAACTCTAAACTGTAGGTCGCGCCACTCATGTATAAAAATTAACGCACACAACATAAGTGGTGAGAGAAACTAGGTCGTAATCCTGGGTTATAATTACTAATTATGCATGTGTGTATGTAGTATGACATACATGCAGGACATGCACACGAGTTGAGGAAGATAAAACATCTCCTTTGTGTATCCAGCTCTTGTTCTTATTATTTTTGTGTAGCAGAGATAAAGTGCTCTCACCCTACTCTACTGTACTTCTCTCAATCTGTAGAGGAAATCCATAATAATCTCCAATACTTCAGAATGTTATTCGGTGTTATTACGGATGATACACTGCCAAGTACTTGATATGCACCCAAGCGTTTCCTTCTGAAATGCATTAACTCATGCCCCTCATCATGCTTGAGTTTACCATACCCTGTAAAAATATTAATATTCTCAGCCTACTTCTATCTCCATCTCATTGTAACTAGCCACCGAAAGTCATCTTTTCCACTCAACAGAAAAATTCTGTACTCTGACCCTACTATCTAATAAACTGCCCTCAATCTGTATTGGAAATCCCCATAATCCCCAATACTTCAAAATGTTATTCGGTGTCATTACGGATGATACCCTGCCAAGTACTTGAAAAGTACCCAAGCGTTTCCTTCTGAAATGCATTAACGGCGAACAATTTTTAAACATGTGTTCTGATGTCTCATTCTCCTCATAATTCTCCTATATATTGGGCTTGAATGTACAATACCAGGCAAAATATTAATATCCTCAGCCTACTTCTATCTCCATCTCATTGTAACTAGCCACCGAGAGTCATCTTTCCCACTCCACAGAAAAATTCTTGCCAGATATGTGGCATGAAAACTTGCCTCCTCTTAATCTTATTCGCCTCCTTATTACCTAAAATTTACTCAGGCATTCCAGCGCCATGCGCGGATTGTGGCTAGACTGTCAGATAGTATTGCTATGTCCCGCCATGTCAGTTTTTCTGGATGTAACGGTATTTCCACATACACTTGAGGCAGTTTTGTTTGTTGACGTAGCCATTCAACCAGAAGTGCGCTTCATCGCTAAACAAAAGTCGCTTATGAAAATCGGGAACAACGGTAATCTCGTTTTGGGCCCATTCGACGAATCTACGCCTTACTTGATGATCGTTTGGCTTCAAATCTTGCACGAGTTGGATTTTGTAAGCACGCAAACCAAGATCCTTCCGCAAAATCTTCCATAAAGTGAATGGACACAGATCCAATTCCTGTGCTCGATGGCGGATGGACTCATACGGGTCTTCCTCAATGCTACGCTCTACAGCAGCAATAGCTTCTTCTGTACGCACCGTACAGCGTCTCTGGGGATGCGAGTTATCAATAAAAGTAAACGTGGTGCGAAAACGTTCCATGGTTAATCGAATTAACTGCTCTGATGGACGATTTTGTCGACGATAAAATGGACGTAGTGCGCGATACGTTTTCCGCACAGAACCATTATTATCGAAATAAATTTGCGCTATTTGCAAGCGTTGTTCAGGCGTGAGCCTATTCATGATGAATTGCCAAACCAAACTGAGAATAAATCACTTGACAGCTGTTAAATCGGTAGCCATCTTGAAAAG
This sequence comes from Sarcophaga carnaria, assembly GCA_958299815.1. Lineage (NCBI taxonomy): Eukaryota > Metazoa > Arthropoda > Insecta > Diptera > Sarcophagidae > Sarcophaga > Sarcophaga carnaria. The sequence goes on along the minus strand of OY283152.1, from coordinate 125,172,550 downwards.
TAATGCCAACTTAAAGTTCTATACCTCATTAAAAACACCATTTACTTGATACGCACCCAAACGTTTCCTTCTGAGATGCATTAACTCATTCCTCTCATCATTCTCCTAAATATTGGGCTTGAGTTTACCATACCCTATCAAAATATTAATATCCTCAGCCTACTTCTATCTCCATCTCATTGTAACTAGCCACCGAGAGTCATCTTTCCCACTCCACAGAAAAATTCTTGCCAGATATGTGGCATGAAAGCTTGCCACCTCTTAATCTTATTCGCCTCCTCATCCATGCTCGGATAGTGGCTAGACTGTCAGATAGTATTGCTATGTCCCGTCATGTATACTTTATACTCAATTTAAATTGAGTACGTCTTCCGATATAGGAGACTTCTGTTTGGAAGTTACTCCTCTAGGTTCAGAATATTTCAGCTTGACACTGAACACTCCCGCTCGTGTCCCACTATCTGCCCTGGACTAATTCGTATACCACAGAGTAGGTTAGGTTAGGTTGGATTACGACCTAGTTTCTCACACCACTTATGTTGTGTGTGTTAATTTTATACATGAGTGGCGGGACCTACAGTTTAAAGTCGACTCCGAACGACAGATGGCTTGAGAAACTTTTCATGGCAATTTTTATTTTAACGCTCAGAGTTTTTGCCAGAAGTCTGCTGAGAGGAAGTCGCCGAAAAAATACTTTTTGTATTTTATTTTGATGTCTGGCCTGGGGCTCGAACCCAGGCTTTTGCGTCAACGCACTACATACTAGACCACGGCGACTTCATACCACAGAGTATCTGTGAAATAGAAAAAGCTATTGAAAGCCACAAATAAAATACCAGTCCAACGCCGCTGTAACTAAATTCAATGAAATCTTGCAACAATTTATTCCCTCGGTGTACTGTGGTATATGGGGAGAGAGTGTTTTTATAGGCACTCGTTATAGCCACTCGTATACGATGAGCAATTTAAACAATAGTTTTTGCCACAAAACAATACAAGCCAATATGGCCCTATCGCACCCTTCCCATGTCACCACCTTTAGAGCTTTAGAGCGAAATAAAAATACGAAAATTGGAAACATTTTGTAAATTTCCAAAATCATTTCAAATGTTAATTTTCAAATGCTAAAATAAAAATAAATAAATAAAACGTGTATATCTATGTGTGATCAATTTATTTCATTTTATTTAATTTTAATTTAAATCAAATGTATGTAAAGCCTTTGTTTTATTTTGGATTTTATTTTATTTGTTTAAAAATCGATTTACAATTTATATTTAAATATGTTTGACAAAAAAAATCTCATCTTCTTTCTTTTTTTTTTGCTTTGTTTCAATTGTTATTTGTTGGGATATTTAGTAACCCAATTAGTTAGTTAGTAGGCCTTTTATAATCAATTGAATTTAAATGGGGCTCATTATAGGGACATTGGAAATCATTTGTTTAAAACGGATCTGAACTTTATCAGCGCGTGATTAAGATTAAGTTCATAAATTATATCGTAGTAATCCATTAATTACATACAGTTGAACAGACGTTAACAGTTATTCTTTTCAATTCCAGAAACAATCGCCTAAAAAAACCCAAAGCTAATGCTAGTTGCTGTAAACAATTTACAAAATATCACTCGCTCATGTCAGTATCACATCACGTTTATTTTTAAATTAATCTCCACTTCGATTCAAGACATACGAAAAAGTTCCGCGATTTACACAATTCTGTCTGTTGTCATGATAGAATAAAGGCTTCTCGCACACTTGGTTGCTATGTTTGCCTCAAATACACACAACATTTTCTTAACACCACGTGATCTATGCATGTGTGGTTCCAGGTTCATTGTACGACACAAAAAGAAAAACACATGCAATCGTCTGATACATGACTCAAATGTCTTCCCATTACATACATAAATACATATCCCCTTGCAGGTGGACATGAGTATAGGAGACGGGGTAATTAGGACCAAGAGCTCGGTGAAATACCTGGAAATAAGGCTGGATCCCAGACTAACATTTTCACATCAGATTCAGTACTCGGCTAACAAGGCCCAGAAGATCGTTGGGCAGCTCAGTAGAATAATGGCGAACATTGGAGGCCCGCTACCGGCGAGACGGAGACTCCTGATGGAGGTTGGAAACAGCATTATGCTTTATGGGAGCGAAATTTGGGCCGAAACACTGGATGTCAAGAAGCGGACAAACGCACTGGTAACGGTACAGAGAACGGCTGCATTGCGTATCGCGTCGGCATATCGTACAGTATCCGCTCCAGCCGTAGTGGTGATAGCGTGTATTATCCCTGTGGATCTGCTGGCAGCGGAGCGGATGGAGATTTATAGGGCAAAAACAGCTGGAAGTCACATAACCGCTCATTTCAGGAAAAACACCATTTCAAAATGGCAACAACGATGGAACGAGGAAGATAGAGGAAGATGGACCGCGAGACTTATTCCGGACATAAGACCATGGATTGGTCGGAAATTTGGAGAGGTAAACTACTACGTTACGCAGATGCTATCGGGTCACGGATATTTTAGGAAATATCTGCACAGAATGGGCAAGACCGCCTCCCCTTACTGTCTTTACGGGGAAGGGGAGATAATTGATGACGCAGAGCACACCGTTTTCGAGTGTGCACGCTGGCAGAGCTATCGCTCTGCACTGACGTCGATAGTTGGGACGATCACGGCCGGTAACATTGTCGGGATTATGATCGCGAGTAGGGAAAATTGGACCTCAGTAGCGAATTACGTGGAGAGCATTCTAAGACTGAAGAAGAGGGATCTTGAGGCTGCGGAACATGTGGGCACGCCGGCATAGATGAAACTGGCACACGTGTCAAGCGGAATTCGAGGCAAGGACCTGGACGAACGGAATAGTGGAGACACTTAGATGTCTCTTCAACTTTCGTCAAGCAGTCCGGACGCGGATATGAACACGCAGGGGCCAAAGAGACTCCATTCCGTAGTTCCGGAGTGGGCACAACAAGTCCAAGAGACGAGGGGGATTTAGTGGGTGAGGGCCCCACACACGGGGGACGTGACGACTTCCTCTATGGTGCGGTTAGGTACATTTACCCCTCCTCGGAGTGAAAAAAAAATACATACATACATACATAATTGATCAATACAACCCTTCAGTCAGGATTACGACCTAGTTCCTTACACCACCTCTGTTGTATGAGTTAATTTTGTACATGAATGGCGGTACCTACAGTTTATAGTCGACTCCGAACGACAGATTTTTAAGAAACTTTTCATGGCAATTTTATTTTAACGCTCAGAGATTTTACCAGAAATCTGCTGAGAGGAAGTTGCCGTACTAGACTACGGCGACTTCATTACCTTGCCATTAACCAACAAAAATGTTGCTTGTCAGAAACCAATTTGGTTTGAGAACAAAGTTTTCTCTCTCCATCTTGCCTTTCGATGATTATATCTTTTCACATATCTCTTCCCACTTGACAGAGTAGTTCATCTCTATCAGTGGCGTGGAAACCGCTCATCTGCCTATTCCTCTTCATGCATTCCCACTTGATCCCGGAATTCAGCTGAGCATGACTTAATCTCTCCTGCCTAAGTGATTCAGGAAAGCTGAACAATTCTTTATTATTTTCGAGTTAACCTCATACCAACCGAATAGCTATGTTCCTGTAATCAGCCCGCCGAAGTCAAATTGAATTCCTCTTTCGATGGTTTAAACTTCCGCTTGGAAGATAACCACGAGTTTCCCCATGAATGTTAAATATTTCACTTGGAGGCTGAACATCAATCCTTTCTTCAAACTATTCGTATACCTTAGAATGTTCCTTTGGCACAAGAGTACACGTTTCTATTCTTAACTGTCCTAGTACAATGTTGTCCTGGTACTTTTTCTTCAACCATGTGGTACGGACATAAATATTTCACTTGGAGACCTAACACCAACATTTTTTTCTGCCTATTTGTATACCTTAGAATGATCTTTTGCTACAAGATTACATATTTTTGTTCTTAAATGTCCTAGTACAACGTTGTCCTGGTACTTTTTCTTCCACGATTTGGTACTTTTTTTTAAATTTTCCCAAATTTTTTTTTGTTTTTCCCATTTCGATTTTCCTTTAACGAATATTCAATTTAATGTCGAGCGTTTTCTTTTTTTTATGAAAATCTCTTATGCTTATCAGTGGGGCCATTATATGATTAATAATTCTTTTAAATTACTTCCCTTTCCGTTCGACAAAAGAAAAAAACACGAAAGTGAATGTGACATCAAGTGATGAAAATAATCAGAACACTTTACCTCGATATCCAGGTGCAGAACAGAACATTATTGATTAAATCGAAACCCTTCTGACAATTTCAGGACATAAATTACACAGGCTATGGTATGATGATATGAAAGCAAATCACTTTCACCGAAGGTGTGCATAATCAACCTCATGGTGGCAATGATTTCCTTGTGAACCATGTTTCTCCATTGGCACCCCTTATGATTTAGAATTTTAATTTTCTTTCAGGCTCATATTTTAAAGGAAACATTTGAAATTTTTTTCTTTTCTTTTGCAGATAAATTTTGATTTTAAAATGTTGGCCTAAAACTCTAAACCTACTCAACCCTTTCAAAAAAAAAAATAAAGCGATAAAAAGATGGGGGGGTTAATGGGGGGTTAGCAGGAATATAATCGATAACAACATTTCAATAAATTTCCATTATTACACGCACACATGCCTTCTGGCTGAAAGGCTAACACTGGCACGTGGGTGTGCAGAGAGTAAGGAGATATGAATCTGAGTATGTATACAATTACAGTTAGTAGAAGAAATTGCCTTAAAAGTATGTTGCATGAAGAAGACAACTAAAATTATTTAAGCGCTAGAAGAAGATTTTAAAGCCATTAAATAATATTGTCTGTGGTAATAATTGCGTTTCAAAGGAACTCTTTTGAAATGATTTTGAATAACGATTAAAAAGCTTGCAATTTATTGAAATCTTTATTTGACCTCTAAACGGGTACTGCAGACTCAGAATAGAAATTGGCTAAAGAAAGTTTAACAATTTCTTTTAAATATAGTAGAGTATCCAACTCTGATTCAATAAAATGTATTCTATTAATTCGCAAACTTTGTTGTTTAATTCACATCAGAGGTCAGCAATGAGTATTCAAAAAGATGAGTAGAATCGAATCATACTAATAATTTCTGATAATTATACGCATTCATACTTATTTTAATATCATGGAACCTCTACTCATATTAAATATTAAATGCCTGTAAATTGATGTCACTCGATTCACTCTAATCATTTATAAGAGTATTTTTCTAAACTTATGAATCTACATGAGTAGGTAAGCTTATGAATCAAACATATTTCGAATGGTATGAGTTTGATGTCAACGTTGTACGCAACCTGTACTTATAAATCAATGTTGTTGTTGTTGTTGTAACAGTTCGGCTGTTGTCTCCGGAAGCTTTTCCCTGTATGTAATAAAGGGTGTTTTTCTATAGAGGTATAGAACTTTAAGTTGGCATTACTTTTCAAGATGGCGACCGATTTAACAGCTGTCAAGGGATTTATTCTCAGTTTGGTTTGGCAATTCATCATGAATAGACTCACGCCTGAACAACGCTTGCAAATAGTGCAATTTTATTTCGAAAATAATGGTTCTGTGCGGAAAACGCGCACTACGTCCATTTTATCGTCGACAAAATCGTCCATCAGAGCAGTTAATTCGATTAACCATGGAACGTTTTCGCACCACGTTTACTCTTATTGATAACTCTCGTCCCCAGAGACGCTGTACGGTGCGTACAGAAGAAGCTATTGCTGCTGTAGAGCGTAGCATCGAGGAAGACCCGAATGAGTCCATCCGCCATCGAGCACAGGAATTGGATCTGTGTCCATTCACTTTATGGAAGATTTTGCGGAAGGATCTTGGTTTGCGTGCTTACAAAATCCAACTCGTGCAAGATTTGAAGCCAAAGGATCATCAAGTAAGGCGTAGATTCGTCGAATGGGCCCAAAACGAGATTACCGTTGTTCCCGATTTTCATAAGCGAATTTTGTTTAGCGATGAAGCGCACTTCTGGTTGAATGGCTACGCATTTGGACTGAAGGTAATCCTCAAGTGTATGTGGAAACACCGTTACATCCAGAAAAACTGACTGTTTGGTGCGCTTTATGGGCTGGTGGAATCATTGGTCCGTACTTTTTCAAAAACGATGGTGGCCAGAACGTTACAGTCAATGGTGATCGGTATAGAGCCATGATTACTAACTTTTTCATTCCTGAATTGAATAACCATGATGTCCAGGAGATGCGGTTTCGACAAGACGGCGCAACATGTCACACAGCTCGTGCCACAATAGATTTATTGAAAGACACGTTTGGTGACCGCCTAATTTCACGTTTTGGACCTGTGAATTGGCCTCCAAGATCTTGTGATTTAACACCGCTAGACTACTTTCTGTGGGGCTATGTAAAGTCATTGGTCTATGCGGTAATAATGACCTTATTATGGCTGAGCTCGTCTCTGGCCGTCGCGACGATGGTATTATGAAGGGCATTTTGTGCCTCCCTGACGGACAGTGTGTCAGTTATTGAGGGTATGAGGTGGACGATGTCCGAGTTGCAGATAGTGAGGTCATGTCTTATGCGGCGAGGAAGGGGATCATTCAAGACTATGTGGTGATTTGGATGGGAAGGTTGGTAGCAGGCTATGAGGAATTGTTTAGTTAGCAGCTCGTAGTCATCCTCACGCATCCGGTGTCTATTCGCAGGGCATTGTTCTGTGACGTCTGTAGTGCCCTCCACTGTTTGTCACTCAGGAATGATGTCCAGATTGGTCAATGTTGTAGTGAGTACGAACGTATCAGAGTACATAGTTAAATTTCAATATTGTTGATTCACTTGTATACAAAATTTTCACTGCTGATCTCTGATTCACATGACCTTTGCCTGATGCGTAACCAAAACTTTCTGCACAAAATTTTTTGCTTAAATTTGTTATTTTTTTAAAAAAGAATTTTTTACAAATTGGAACAATTTCTAAATGTTATACAATATTAACAAGAAAAAATAGAAAAACCAAGCAGCAAATAATCAAGATTTCCTTTCATGTCATCAGGTTTTACGCTTCAAAAATTATTCATGTTTGACGCATGAACGACACGAAAGAACTTTAAACTGAAAATGTTACAATCTATACAACCTGTTGCATGATGATATGATTTTTTAATAGAATACTTTGGTTGATTTTCATTTCATTATGGAAAACAGAGAAAATAATAACAACAACAACAAGACTAAACAATATGAAATGCATGTCTAACTAATTTTCATACAAACATAACATAACATAACATAATTATAATATGTACCTGTGTTGTCAACTAATATTAATCAGTTCCGTCTTTCCGTCTATCATTACAAAAAAAAATTAGGTTTCAGCCTAACCAAGCGATACCAAACAAAAAAAAAAAACAGAAAAATTTAAAAACCCTCCAGAATAACTGGAAAAAAAATTGAAATTTTCAAAACCAAAAATCAGTGATTCCAGCACGCGATATCACTCACACCAGCCACAAAACTATCAAAACATTACTAGCCTATCACTACTAACTACTAGCTACGTGTGTCAGTGTGTGTGTGTGTGTGTTTTTAAGTCACCTTAAAATAATGTGAAGACGTCACACATTAACAGTTACATTAAGAGCCACTCTTTCCCTATCAAAACGAATTCAATCTCGACGCAGGTATTGTTTTAAGCGCAGCAGAAGAAGATGAAATTGGTTTTCATAAGGAATGGGCACGCGTTGAAAAAAAGTAAGCGGAACATGGTTTTGGTTTTTTTTTAATAAATTTCCATAAGCCCCGTAACAAAAAAATTTCTATTCATTTCGGTTTGACATTTCAATAGGATGACCTGATCAAAGCATTAAGAACGCAAGAAGACAAGGTTAATTTTTCACTTCTTTAATGCTTTTCAAGAGAAAAAAAAAAGGTTTTCAAGAAACCAAGAACATACTAACATACATTGATACATTGATTTGCATATTAATTTGGTAAACATACATACGTACACAAACATTCTCTTGTATCTCATGTAGTAGAATGTATATAAAAAATATTTAAAAGATACATACATATTGTATAACGGTTTTAAAAGAAATATTGAATATCTTACTCACTATCTATCTGTCTGTCTGTCTGTCTGTCCCTTATATTCTTGCCTATCCATCTGTGTTTTTTTTTTGTACAACATATTTTTGGAATTATTATCTGTCCATTCATTCGATGTTATTGAGTTAACAGCCAGCCTCCCCATTGTAAAGATACCGAAAGGTGGCATAGCTGCACTTAATGTCTCACCTTTCAAATGATTTATTAACGTGTCATTAGTGTCTTCTCTCTCTCTGTCTCTATCTCTCTCTTTTACCACCGCTTTTAAGAGTCAGTTCACATTTAAAAAATTAAAGAACTTAAAACAAATAAATGTCTTAGCATGCTCTATGCACAGCTAGTTTGCCATTTACTTACTTAACTGGCCACTAACAACCCGATTAAGGGATTTCGGCCTACCTTAACACATCCTTCTAGGCATCTCTGCTTCTTGGGCGCCTACTTCAGATGGTCACACCTCGATTTGGTACTTTCAACGCAAACAAGTCCTCTTCGCCGACTTCCGCAGATTGCCACATCAAATACCCGTCTGGCGGGAGCATCCTCCTCCATTCGAACGACATGGTCGAACTAGCGAAGTCGCTGGATGTTAATACGCTGCACAACGCTTATGTCGTTGAGGAGCTCACACAGCTCACTGTTGGAGAAATCATCGCCAACTCGCACTGAACCGAAGATCTTACATACATACACACATAACTGGTCATTACAACCCTCCAGTCAGGATTACGACCTAGTTTCTCACACCACTTATGTTGTGTGTGGTAATTGTATACAGGAGTGGCGGGACCTACAGTTTAATGTCGACTCCGAACGACAGATTTTTGAGAAACTTTTTCATGGCAATTTTATTGTAACGCTCAGAGTTTTTGCCAGAAATCTGCTGAGAGAAAGTCGCCGAAGAAATACTTTTTTTATTTTGATGTCTGGCCTGGGGCTTGAACCCTGGCTTTACGTCTAATAAGCCAACACACTACCTACTAGACTACGGCGACTTCAGCAGATTGCCGCATCAAATACCCGTCTGGCGGGAGCATCCTCCTCCATTCGAACGACATGGCCGAACCAGTGAAGCCGCTGGATGTTAATACGATACACAACGTCTATGTCATTGAGGAGCTCATACAGCTCACTGTTGGGGAAATCATCGCCAACTTGCACTGAACCGAAGATCTTACGCGGGACTTTTCTCTCGAATACTCTCTAGGCTGCTGGATCAGTGCTTAATAGAGTCCATGCCTCTGCCCCATAAAGAAGCACGGGAAGGATGAGCGTCTTGTATTGAGTATTAGTTTTGTCGTACGAGAGAGGTCTCTGCTACTCAATTGTCTATTGAGACCATAGTAGCACCTGTTGGCAAGAGTGATCCTGCGCTTAATCTCCAGACTTACATCATTTTTGGTGGTATCAAAAGAGCCAAGATAAATAAATTCCTTGACTATATTGAAAGTATAGTTATCCGCCGTTATCTGAGATGCAATAGTTCGTACGTCTCTACTTGTCGATAACATATACTTTGTTTTGCCCTCATTTACTGCCAGACCTATCTTAGTAGACTCCCCTTCAATAGTAGTACAGGCAGCAGTAACATCTTGAACATAGTTTGCCATTTAGGCTAGATATCTAGAATAACATGGATTGTTTTCAAGCAGTTCTTTTGATAACCAATTAGTACTTCTGATAATTCTTATCAGATTTGCGAGTGACAAATTTCAAGGACAGCTATGTTTCTGAGAATTACCAGCAACGAAATCTTTTAATATAGAGCCGGACATTTACATAGAAAGGACAGTAGCGAGAGTCTCTTTCTTTCTGATCCAAGGAAATTCCTACAATGCATATGGATAAGGCAAACACACATCTAATCAAACCTTATGGCTGCCTTCCAAAATGTTAGTTGCTTTGTGTCGGAACAAAGTATCGTGTTTCATAATGCCGCTGTACAAAATATACATATACAATGTATTCTATTTCAAAACGTCGTCAATGTGTATTTTTAACGCAGTCAAAAAGCAATCAGGCCTCGGATTTATAGTTGATGCATTGTTTGGTTACTTTGCATATCTACATAGTTTATATGCGGTAGTAATAGAACTGCATACAAACTTTGTATTGATACATTTTGGAAGGCAGCCTATTACTTTAGTCAGGCCTACAAGCTAGCTTCTGGCACAACCCATATTATAAGCGTTAATCAAAGTGAAATGACCCATATGACCATAAGCATTTATCACCTCTGTACACATGCATTTAAAATAGTGTAGGAATTAACTGAATTGTATGTATATTCACACACACACACCAGGCATACATACATATGTATAGAAGTGTGATAATGAAGATATTTTACATTCCCTCCGAAAAGAAAAAAAAAATGAAAACAAATAGATTGTATCTCGAGGTTTTTATCAGTTTCCACTTCTTCTTTTCATTTCTTTTCTTATTTTTCTCTCAAATATTTTCAATTAAAAAAAGGTTTTCTTATTTAAGTAGTAGAACAAGAACGCGTATGAGTTGAACATGCCAACCAACATGTGACCATAAATTACCCGAATTGAAGATCCAGCAACTTAATGTTACGATATTAATTTTCCCTGTATCTCACTCTGTAACATGGATTTGTTGTTCCAAATCAAGGCTTTAATGGCTAGATATGATGACCAACCATATGAAGCTGTCAGCGACACTCTGGACTCATCATTAGACAGGCGATAAGAAAAAACACCGTTTGCCTGCGGAACTTTTGTTGTCAATAGAAGAGTTAACCAAAACCTAAAACCTAGAAGGGAAAAGGGAAAAAGCAATTCGTAAAGAACAAATGCGTTAAAGTGATTTATTGCCATTGGGAGTCAATCCAAAACCAAAAAAAAAAGAAACGATTGTCGGCTTGTCTCAACCTGTGAAAATTGAAATCATTTGCCATAAATAAAGCCACGATCGTCAGGCAGATTGTAAAACATGTTACACACGTATGTACATACAAACTGTACACAAACTTGAACATAATTTGTTGTTGTTTCTCAATAATGTGTTGTATTTGCTGTTGTTGTAACATGTTAATTTCTGTAATGTTATGGTAATTTTTGTTGTTGTTTGTTGTTGTTTTAATTAATTGCTGGTATTTCTAGAACATATTTCAGCAGCTTCGTTTTTAATTGATGTTTTCTGTTTCTGTTTTTGATTGTTTTGAAATTATATTCCCTCTTCACTCTTCTCTTTTCCCTTCTCATTACGATGTGAATTGCTTTCAAAATATAATTTTTTTTTTTATTGGAAATTAAATGAAATATTTTTCAAAATTTTAAAACACAAAAAAAAACTGAAAAAGAATTTTAAAACGTACAAAAAAAGCAACAATATTTAGAATATTTTTAATGAAAGAAAAAGTCAATCATATCCGGGAACGGTCGTAAAGGGTCCGCCAAATAACTTTTTTTTTTTTTTGAAAATGCTTTAAAAAACAAAAACTACAGAATATTTTCTCAAATTTCTTTTTTTACTTGAAAGTACAATCCTTCCGGTTAATAATGGAAAATAATTTCATTCAAATGGCTGCCTCGGCTGGCCATGCAGTAGCCTACACCATCGGTCCAATTTTTAAGCACATTATCGATTGTGTGCAGCTGTATTTCACCAATGGCTTCACGAATATTGTCTTTTAAAGCGTCAATTGCCTTTGGCTTGTCGGTGTAACACTTATCTTTGACGGCACCCCACAAATAATAGTCCAACGGTGTCAAATCGCAGCTCCGAGGTGGCCAAACGACATCAGCTCTGCGGCTGATAATGCGATCTTCAAAAACAGGGCGCAAAACATCGAGTGTAGCTTCGGTTGTGTGGCACGTAGCGCCGTCCTGTTGAAACCAAATGTTGCCAATATCCTCCTCTTCAATTTTTGTGAACAAAAATTCGTTCAACATGGCCCGGTAACGATTGCCATTGAGTGTAACGGCTACTACTTGCTCATTTTCGAAAAAAATGGCCCAATTATGCCTCTGGACCAAAATCCGCACCAAATAGTGACTCGTTTTGGGTGCGATGGCTTTTCAATGTATGCTTGCGGCTTTTCTGTGCCCCAAATGCGACAATTTTGCTTGTTTACATACCCGCCAAGATCAAAATGAGCTTCATCTGAAAAGATGCTTTTTTTGCCAAAATCGGCATCTTCTGGTGTAGGCCACTGCATGGCCAGCCGAGCCAGCCATTTGAATGAAATTATTTTCCATTATTAACCGGAAGGATTGTACTTTCAAATAAAAAAAAAGAAATTTGAGAAAATATTCAGTAGTTTTTTTTAAAGCATTTTCAAAAAAAAATTATTTGGTGGATCCTTTATACCGTGGAATCTTGTAATAAAATAATTGTTATTGAACCATAAAGACTCATTATCCCGCAATGTTAAAAGAAAGCTCAATATGCTCTCATATAAAGGGTGTTTTTTATAGAGGTATAGAACTTTAAGTTGCAATAAAATAACGATGGATTATTCGATTGACATGAATTTTATTTATCCGAAAGATAATCTTGTGGCATTACATTTTAAATATGATTTCTGGCATATGACCGCCACGGCTGGCGCGGATGTAGTCCAATCTGGACGTCCAATTTTCGATGACTTTTTCCAACATTTGTGTCCGTATATCGGCAATAATACGGCGAATGTTGTCTTCCAAATGGTCAAGCGTTTGTGGCTTTACCGCATAGACCAATGACTTTACTTAGCCCCACAGAAAGTAGTCTAGCGGTGTTAAATCACAAGATCTTGGAGGTCAATTCACAGGTCCAAAATGTGAAATTAGGCGGTCACCAAACGTGTCTTTCAATAAATCTATTGTGGCACGAGCTGTGTGAATCGAATTAACTGCTCTGATGGACGATTTTGTCGACGATAAAATGGACGTAGTGCGCGATACGTTTTCCGCACAGAACCATTATTTTCGAAATAAAATTGCACTTTTTGCAGGCTTTGTTCAGGCGTGAGTCTATTCATGATGAATTGCCAAACCAAACTGAGAATAAATCACTTGACAGCTGTTAAATCGGTCGCCATCCTGAAAAGTAATGCCAACTTAAAGTTCTATACCTCTGTAAAAAACACCCTTTATTAAGCAACTTTAAACTTGAAAAAAAACTTCCTGCAGATGCCGACATGACCTTGAATAAGCAATGGCTCTATAAATGCCATGTTTTTAAAGACAATTCCTTAGTCTAAGTCTGCTTAAAGTAATCCACATAAAGTATATTCTAGAGATGCATACATATAACATTAAATAATTGGTCATTACAATCCTTTAGTCTGGATTACAACCTAGCCTCTCACACCACTTATGTTGTTTGTGTTAATTTTATATATGAGTGGCGGGAGCTACGGTTTTAAAGCCGATTCCGAACGACAGACTTTTTTTGAGAAACTTTTCATGGCAATTTTTATTTTAAAGCTCAGAGTTTTTGGCAGAAATTTACTGAGAGAAAGTCGCCGAAGCAATATTTTCGTTTTGATGTCTGACCTAAGGTTTGAACCGTGGCCTCACGTCTAATAAGCCAACACACTACCTATTAGACTGTGATTCTAGAGATGTTTTATTTTATTTTTGCTTTTAAGTTATCGATAACTCATTCTTTTAATTGGTGTCCTTTTTTTTTTTTTTTTTGGTAAAACCAGCACTCAGGGGATGGCCCCTACTCATGCAGTGCATTGTGCAGGTTTAGGAAAATAGGTTATAGGAAGGTGGAGAGTAGTGTTTGTGGACATTTGATTTAAACTCAAGATGCGAACGGTAAGGAAACGAGTTGCTGCTAGGTGACTATATAATGGCCTGCTATGCTATACCTTCACCATTAGACAGTCTACAGCAAGCGTCCCCAAGAAGCCCGCATCTTAAGGTTATTTGAGTTCAAATATTTAAATTTTTGTGGTTAAGTGTATGTAATAGGTATTTAAGTATGTAATAGGTTATTTTTAATAAATAAATACTTCGTTTGATGGTGTTGTTGTTTAAAAACTGCCCAAAACAAATGTTTTAAGACGGTTCCAAGTGTTGCTGCGGCAAGCGGTTTAATTTTTATTTTCTTATTTTTAAATAATTAATGAAAACTTTTGTAAAAGTTTGAAATGGTTTAATACTAACCCCCTCTCTACAAATTTAATTTAATTCGACGCCTCTGTTAATATAATATTCTTGAATATTCAAATATTTTTGTAAAAACGAAAATTATTTACATTCAAGTTCAAGAACTGCTGACTGCTCTTATGAATATTGATAAAAAAAATTAATTTTTTAATTTTTAAATTCTATGCCGCACATTTTTACTTTCAAAGTTCATTTACAATTTTATGTGAAGAAAAAATTGAAGAATTTCTTTAAAAATTTATTTACGATTATTTTATGTTGTCGGCAAATCGATTAAAACTTTGAAATTTTGTAAAATTTATAACACTAATGTGTTGGCGAGATCACTTATTAGAATATGTACATATATTAGCCATCATCTAGTGAAAGTCTTTAAAGATAACGAACGAATTGGCCGAATATCAAGCAGTTCGAATTCATATTTTTTTTTTTCATCTTTTAAATTAAGAAACATTTTCAGAAACCAATTAAAGTTAACGGGATTAAAAAACGTGCAATATTTAAGTAGAGAAGTTCCACATTAAACTGGAGCAGCTTACATTTGAGTAAACTGGGTCAAGAATGTTTTCAAATCATTTTTACTTGTCATCATGATTTTTTGCTTAAATTGTGAGGCATAACTAAGCTTATTAGTGGCCTTATACTACTTATTCATTCCATAATAACTCAATTTACTTTCTCTGCGATATTTGAGAATATTTGACACAAAATTACACATTAATTGCGAGAAAAAAACCACAACAACAGTTGAAATTCAATGCAAAAATTTATGACAATAACTGCTAAAATCATTTGAAAAAAAAAATAGAAAAAGAAACTTAAGAACAAAGTAAGCGACACACTTATAAGCCTTTTTTTAATAAGTTGTTAACAAACAAAAATTCCTATTAAATAGGTGAACTAAGGCTGAACTAAAATTGTTAGAAACTGTAATTATTTTCGTTTTTTTTTAATGAAAATTTTTTAAAATTTAGAAAAAGCAAAATTTGGCGTCTTATTGACTACTGTCGCAAGATTAAACGAAATGCCGTCCCCTTAATTCATTTGTTAAAGCGGCGGGTGTATTAAAACGAAAGACTTAAGCAACAAACCTTATATATTCTGTAATTGCTCATTAACGGTCACACTTCAACATGTCACTCACATTATAGCGGACACCTAAAAATTTTCTTCATCTACTTTAGAGCCATATAAACCATCGTGACTATCATTGTTGGCTTATAGTGCCGGCTTAATATACAACAACAACCACACACAATAAAGCATTAAGAAAACATCTTGATTATCACCTGAACAACCATTAGTAAGCCATTATACATATGTAAGCTTTGATTCTTTCCCTTTTTTTCTACTCTACTCTTCGTTCTTTAAAGGCGTCAATCATCATAATCATTAGTTTTAGTTTTTTTCAGTTTTTTTTTTTTTGTTTTCTTACTGGTCATTACCGCTGACATTCATTGTATGTACGAGTATGTATGGTACTCACGCACGTTATTTAAGCTTTAAAGGTGTGTGCTTATGAAACGCCAAAATTTGATTTTAATTGCTCTTGACAGTCAGTCAGAATCATGTTTAGAAATAATGGCGGTTTCTTACACGTCCAACCAACCAATCATAGGTTTAATCGAGCATCATAAGCGGAATGAATCATCCGCTTACATATTTAAGTTTTATACAATCTAAAGCTTTAATCAAATGGAAATCTGCATCTTATTAAGTCGCCTATCATTCAAAACCTGTTACATACATAGACTAAAGATTGATGAACGTGTATCAAAATGGAAGAGAAAAAGAAATCTCCAGATGTTGACATGCTTGCAGCAGATTATTGAAGTTACATCCGTATAGAAAAATATCCCACTTTATTCGCTTGTTTTGAAAGAAACGCGATTAACATAGTAAATCGACCGAGAGAGGATCACCTTGTATACATAATTGATCATTACAGCCCTTCAGTCAGGATTACGACCTTGCTTCTTACACCACTAAAGTTGTGTGTGCTAATTTTATACATGAGTGGCGGTACCTACAGTTTAAAGCCGATTTCGAACGACAGATTTTTTAAGAAACTTTTTCAAGGCAATTTTATTTTAACGCTCAGAGTTCTTGCCAGAAATCTGCTGAGAGAAAGTCGCCGAAAATTTTTTTTCTGACCTGAGGTTTGTACCCGGGCCTTACGTCTAATAAGCCAACACACTACCTTCTAGACCACGGCGACCTAACATACACTCATTTCAACTGATTAGTCCGTATATATTTCGTTACTTATCTATGAATCCTAGGTGCTGGCATTTCTAAACCATACTGATAGTTTTATGAAAACCTTGCTTCTATGTTCCGGTCAATAATTTCCAGTTATCCAAGCATCTTTGTCTCAGATACCTAAGTGCCGGACAATCGCAGAGAATATTCTCTTGTTCCTCATCATTACAGTTTCTGCAGAAACCATTGGGCGATATTCCCATGAGCCGATGTGTCACGTTTTAACTGCTCTGAGGTTCCCATTACTCACATTGACACTGGTTGGGTTTAACGCAGGTTTCTATGCAAGTGGGTTCATTTTTGCTCCGCCGTTACCACCAGAAATGATGTCAGTCTGGAGATCAAGCGTAGGATCACTCTTGCCAACAGGTGCTACTATGGTCTCAATAGGCAATGAAGTAGCAGAGACCGCTCTCGTGCGACAAAACTAGCACTTTACAAGACACTCATCCTACCCGTGCTTCTTTATGGCGCAGAGACATGGACCCTATTAAGTACAGATGCAGCGACCTTGAGAGTGTTCGAGAGAAAAGTACTACGCAAGATCTTCGGTCCAGTGCGAGTTGGCAATGATTTCCGCATCCGATACAACAGTAAGCTGTATGAGCTCCTCAACGACATAGACGTTGTACAGCGTATTAATATCCAGCGGCTGCGCTGGCTCGCCCATGTCGTTCGAATGGAGAAGGATGCTCCGGCGAGATGGGTGTTTGATGCGGGAATCTGCGGAAGTTGAAGAAGAGGACGACCTTGCATCCGTTGGAAGGACCAAATCGAGGAAGCGCTGTCATCGATTGGTGTGACCAACTGGCGTAGGGGCGCACGAAGCAGAGGCGCCTGGAAGGATGTGATGCGGCAGGCCGAAATCCGTTAAACGGGTTGTTATGGCCAATTAAGTAAGTAAGTAAGTCCTTTGCGAATCCATTATAAGCGTGCACGATTCACTCTCACTGCTGCCTACGTACTATACCTATCCCCTATATCCCAAAATTGTGTTCTTCTCTGCAAAGGAATACAAATCTCATGTACAAATTCAGTCGAATTTACAACCTACAAAGACCACATGTCCCAGAACCCATATAACAGTAACCACAAAGTGTTTCCCTGTCTTCACCCTGTCTTCATTCGATCATAGCAAAGTTGTTTTCTGATTGTGTACCCATAGTCCTAATATTTGCTGTGCAGAGTTGATGTGATCTCCGAGAGACACTCGCCGGGGAAGAAGTCTCATTGTCGTGTTCGCAGGCATCTGTTTCGCCAACATATCTGGTATTATCCAGTTAAGGATAGTAGACCTCTAAACCTTGACCTCGTAGACTACAGTTGATTTGTTTTGAAAGTCGTACAGCCAGTGTTAGGCTCATTGCTTATTTCTATACGATCATAGCAAAGTTGTTTTCTAATTGTGTACCCATAGTCCTAATATTTGCTGTGCAGAGTTTATGTGATCTTCTATAAAGCGGCCTCCTGTCTGCATTACTAGATTTTACTACTTAAGTAGCAAAACTTGTCTATGTTCTCTATTGTCTTATTATAGCTTATGAATGCCCTGTTTATGTTTTACTGTTGCTTTCTTTATTAAAATAATAAGAAAATTGAGAACAATAGTTTCGAAAATTTCAACGATTAAGCCTCTCACCTGTTGAATCAGTTCCCAGACAAAATTTTTACGGCCGTTTAAAGAGTGTGGGTAGTAAGTATTGCATGATTTCGAATTTTTATAACACGATTGATACTCACTACTCACTCGCATAAGCTGAGATGTCCCGCTATTTTGACATTTTTTAAATTGTTGTTATATTGTTCGTTACATACATACCTCCATAGACTTCATCTTTCTTTCTTTCTTTCTTCTATTTTCTAGTCTTTCTCTTTCTGTTTGTGTTACTCTTGCTCTTATGTTTTTACGGTTTTTATTGTTTTTTTTTGTTTCGTTATTAAAAAATTTAAATAATTGATTGGTGTGGTGTTGTGTGGTGTGCTGTGGTGGTGTCAGAGTGGTGAGTGTCACAGAGTTCGAATGGTAATGGTGATGGTGATGGTGTGAGAAGGGGTACTATTTACACAATCAGAAAACAACAGTCAAAATCAGATATAAAATATTAAATCATAAATTAACGATTTAACACATACAGCAGACATTAGTAAACATATTATGATTACAAATGAAAATAAACGAGAATGTAAAACAAAAACAAAAACAAAACAAAACTTACAAAAAAAATAAAATACAATATCGAGCCTATTCACACAGTCTTTTTTAAAATATTTTCATTCATTGTTCAAACAAGCCAGGCTTAAACTAGGCATTCGGCCGCAGCAGTCAATATTATTTACAAAAAAAAAAAAAAAAAAACAAAAAAAATTGGTTAAGAAAAGAAAAGATTTGTTATTGTATTTATTGGAAACAGGTGTGAATATTTAGTTGTCAAATGTTTAAATACAATACTATTTTGTTTTTTGTTTTTTAATCTTTAAACGTGTTTGTTTGTTTTTTTTTTAATCTTTTCTTTTATTTATTATTAATATTTTGTTTTTATTGTTGTTGTTTAAGGTTTTTGTTTTTATTATTATTAATAATTTTGTAATAAAATACAGTGTGAGACCAACTGATCCGGTCCCATTGTTTTTGTTTACATTCGACAATAAAATCTACAGAATGAAAATAGAGTTGGAGAGAGAGAGGAAAGAAATTCAAAGAAATATATGAAGAATATCAAAATATTAATGAATTAATGATGCTTCTTTATCATCAAAAATTCATATAGTACAGGTATCATTATCAATTTATGGACAAAAGAAAAAAATCTGAAAATAAATGGTGGCAACTAAGTAAGCACATGCGTGAGCAATTCCACAATTATACGACTTACCAAACAAAAAAAGTCACATACATACATACATAATTGGTCATTACAACCCTTTAGTCAGGATTACGATCTAGTTTCTCACACCACTGACGGTGTGTGTTAATTTTTATACATGAGTGTCGGGACCTACAGTTTAAAACGACAGATTTTTGAGAAACTTTTCATGGCAATTTTATTTACTCTCAGAGTTTTTGCCAGAAATCTGCTGAGAGGAAGACGCCGAAGAAATATTCTTTGTATTTTGTCTTGATGTCTGGCCTGGGGCTCGAACCCTGGCTTTTCGTCTAATAAGCCAACATACTACCTACTAGACCACGGCGACTTCAACACAACATCACAACAAATTTAAAAAATGATACCGTACTAAGAGAGTCGCCGTAGTCTAGTAGGTAGTGGGTTGTCTTATTAGACTTAAGGCCACGTTTCAACCCCAGGTCAGAAACTCCAACAAAATGAAATATTGAAAAAATATATCTTCGGGGACTTCCTCTCAGCAGATTTCTGGCAAGAACTCTGAGTGTAAATAAAATTGCCGAGAAAAGTTTCGCAAAAATCTGTCGTTCGGAGTCGACTTTAAACTGTAGGTCCCGCCACTCATGTATAAAAGTAACACACACAACATAAGTGGTGTGAGAAACTAGGTCGTAATCCTGACAAAAGGGTTGTAATGACCAATTATGTATGTACCGTACTAAGAAGTAATTAGGACAGGGCATTGTACTTGAGAATGGAAACTAGTTCGTGGGCCACAATAGAGCCTGAAACTGTTGAATCTATCCTATGTTTCTGTCCTTATATTAAGAGGCAGACACTAGGAGACTAGTCCGAGATTTTGCCCGTTATTTTCTACAAATTTTTTGCTTTTTGCAATTTTTTAAAGCCCTCTTGTATTATTTTAATTTATAGACAAAAAGTCCAGGATACTTTTAAGGGTCTTAGAGAGTAAGTAGGGTTTTAACGGGACGGAGGCGATTGTAGCACTAGCCTGGAGTCTTTCACACTGCGGGTTTTAATCCGGTGCTACCTACTACTACTACTATATCCAGAAAGAAAGCTACAGCCACCAGCTCAGGACAGTCAGGATGCCTTCCAAAATGTATCAATACAAAGTTTGTATGCAGTTCTATTACTGTATATAAACTATGTATGTAGATATGTAAAGTAACCAAACAATGCATCAACTATAAATCCGATGCCCGATTGCTTTTTGACTGCGTTAAAAATACACATTGACGACATTTTGAAATGGAATACATTGTATATATTTTGTACAGCGGCATTATGAAACACGATTCTTCGTTCAAACACAAAGCAACTGGCATTTTGGAAGGCAGCTTCAATTCAGAAACATGATGGTAGAATGGTCCGTAGAAAACAGAAAAGGGGGTTCGTGCCAAAGGGTATGAAAGATGATATACGTGATCGGACAGTTCGAAAATATCAAGCATGACATCGATACGAAACAGAGTCTTCCCACGATATTAGAAGAAGGTTACTTTAATCATGCACTCCAACTCACTCTGGGTCACAGAGGAAATCGAAGTACACTTAAGCCCCCACATCACGACAAGATTGTTACCCAGGTGGGGGTGGTCTTCTCTATCTCTAGCCTCAATTTTTTTCAATTCTTTCTTTTCTCTTTCATTTGTTTCTTCCTGCCAACAGCAATCATACTTTTTAATTATTTCTCTTCTTCAGTTCTATTCTTTCCTGTTGTTAATTATGAATGTAGCCTCGTATCATTGTAAAAAAAAAATCCATAAATAAACGGATATAATATTGGACTCTTTTACCAGTTACTAAATATTGTGTGGATAATTCAATAAGAGTATCTCGATTTCGAATTTAAATTTCATATTTCCATGGAAATAACTTATGATTTATGAGAATGTTATTTGAACTCGTTGTAAGCAATTTATTTATTTCCTTTTTATTTTTTTTTTCTTTTATTTATTGCTTGAAATCTATGATATGATAAATTATATGAATATCATCACCATCATTACAATCGTCATCATCAACCAAAACCTTCTAAACAAAAAACAAGTGTGAGACAGTGTACCTAATTTG
Organism: Sarcophaga carnaria; assembly: GCA_958299815.1. Lineage (NCBI taxonomy): Eukaryota > Metazoa > Arthropoda > Insecta > Diptera > Sarcophagidae > Sarcophaga > Sarcophaga carnaria. Next base: position 125,151,058 of record OY283152.1, on the reverse strand, counting down.
TGGCCACAGCAATAATAGTCGTAATAAATACATAAAAAAAGAACATTAAGTATCTTATGGATTATTACAAAAACAATGAATAAAAAACAAGGACCACAAACTCAACATATTAACAACTGCGGTGAAATGCAACCAACCACCCAAAACATCAATAAAAATTTAAGCAGCCACCCCTTTTTGGTAACATTTTTAATACGCGCCAGCATTGCAACCCTGTTTTTAGTTATGCCCTTACATTCTCATGTACTCATGTACCATGAGTAGTACCAAGGCAGGTTTGTATATGAAAATCTTTTTTTTTTTATTAGAGTCTGTCTTTAAACGTGATAAATGCGAAAAGCGACTATTTAGCCTAGACCTGAACATAAGTTATGAATTCCCTTACCCCTGTTGTTATAAACAACATATTTTCCTCTCCTTTAAATCGTTAAATGGGTAGAGGGGGGAGGGTGAAGGAGTTGGAGTTATTAATACCACTTTTAGAGAGGATAAATCCAGTATTTGTTACAAAGTCTTCTTCTTAAATGCCATAAAAAACATTTAAGCTTTTGATACCCATTTTTTTATTGTTTTTTATGAACATTCCCCCTCTCTATCTCTGTGTCTCTGCCGATAAATACGTTTACAATTTATTATCGATAAATTTATCACTATTCCGTAATATATTTTGGAACAGATGTTTAAAAATCTAGATTTGGCTTAAGGACTAAACATTGTTAAGAGCTCAGCATTAATTTGTGGTGAGTTAATGTCACCAGACAGACGTAAATTGATACGGAAGGTAGAGGCCATGATTCAAGAGGGCAAAAACCATTCACACGTTTTATAAAAATAGTCACAGATAGTCTGTCTGTCCGGGTAATATTTCGAACTTTTGAATGTTGTAACACTACGTAACCTGAACTATGTATGCACGAATGTCGTCCTGGTCAAGTAGGTAGTGTGTCGGCTTATTAGACGTAAGGCCCCGGGTGCAAACCCCAGGTCAAACATCAAAACGAAAATATGAGAAAAATATTTCTTCAGGAACTTCCTCTCATCAGATTTCTGGCAAAAACTCTGAGCGTTAAAATAAAATTGCCATAAAAACTTTCTCAAAAATCTAACGTTCGGAATCGACTATAAACTGTAGGTACCGCCGCTAATGCATTAAATTAACCAACACAACATAAGTGGTGTGAAAAGCTAGGTCGTAATCCTGATAGAAGGATTGTAGTGACCAATGATATATGTTATGTACGTAGCCTGCACTTAAGCTTCACTTTAAACATTTGTGCCTCAAGATTATGGTTAACATGAGATGCAATTTGTCTCATCTTGCCACAAACAAACCAATCCCTATCATCCATCATGTGCTGCTAATTGTAATAACGTATTCTGGCATAATTGATCTGAATTCGAGACTACTACATCCTATGGCTACTACCGGCCTCTTCTTTCAAAACCAGGACTAGGGTAGAATAAGCCATGAACATCATCGAAATAGCCTCTTTATCTTGGGTTTTATACCAAAGCGTTTTATATATCCTTTAATGCATTCTTGCACTAATCCGACCTGAATTATGCTGCAGGCTATCAATGTGAAATGTGAACTGTAGATTGGCAGTATATACTGGCCTTATGGATGATGTTAATAGTACTGCGCATCATAAATATTGTTCGCACAACCTTAACCACAAACTTGATGTAATGAAAATTGGAAAATTCCCCGAAAAAATTGTGGTTCCCCATGGGTTGATGATGATTTTCGAAAGAGGACCTTTATTCTGATGCAACTGACCTGTCTTAGATACGTTGACAATGCAATAGAATGGGTAATAATGCGCCAGAATTAAATCACCCAGAGAACAACTCATGGAATGGAAACACGAAAATGGAAAAATCTAGATACTGGTGCTTTGCTTTTACATTGCTTAACATTAAAATTATAAACAAAAATACAACAACATATACCAACATACAAACAATGGTAAACAAGTAAACAATAATACAACAACAAACACTGCAAGAATAAATGTAAACAAAATACACAAACAACAATAATGAAACAAAGATGTTTATATTTATAGAGATTTCGAGAAAGCGAAGCCACGAACATTCGCCTTCAATAACATTCATCAGACTATTTATTCTGTCATATAAAAGGCAAAGCAGGCGAGTGAGTTAGTTAAGTTCAGTCACTGTGGTGTGAAGACACGGTGCATTTGAAGAAAGTAATCGTGATTTGAAGATCTCCGTTACAAAGATCTGTCGCATAATTGCTGAGTGATTGTTATTGTTTATAAAATATAATCACTAGAAGGTAGTGTGTTTACTCTGCTTGATGATCTCTCCTTCTTTGCTTATGTGTCTTTTTTTCTAAATTTTAATGAATGATTCGAGACACTCGAAATGTGAGTGTAAGTGTGAGTGTAAGTATTATAAACATTTTTCTAAAGTTATGAATCTAAATGGCTTATGAATCAAACATGTTTCGAATGGTATGAGTTTGATGTCAACGTTGTACGCGTACTCATTGCAACCTGTACTTATAAATCAACGTTGTAGTGAGTACAGTATGAATGAAGAATCAGAGTACATAGTTAAATTTCAATCTTGTTGACTGACTTATATTCGAAATTTCATGAGTCACAACCTTTCACATGAAAAATATTTAATAGCGGGCAACCTCGGCTTAAAGACATTACTGGGTGAAATCGAGCTTCACCTCTATAGCGAGAATGAGAATCATTTATAAAAGTTAGTGGATCCCTGATAATATTTTTGCTTTTGATTTTGTTATTGCTATTGTTATTAATTTAAATATTTGAATATTTAAAATAATATTAATAAAGATGCATAATAAATTAAATGTACAACAAGTTTATTTTTATACGATGATATTGTCAAAAAAGTGGCACTACTCACTAATAACTTCATAATTTCGTAGACTAGACTAGCCTAGACTCGTATCATAGCGTATACGTAGAATGTATTTAAAAAAAATGGAGAAAAAAAGGTCGAAAGCAAACTCAAAGCCAAATACATAGTTAAACTAGTAACAATAAATTATTTTTAATGTTATGCATTGACAATTTTAATAACGACCAGAAAAAAATTAAGCGTTTCTGTTTTTCAATATTTTTTTTTAGTTTTGATTTTGGTTTTCAAAGTCTTTTTTTTTAAAAGACAATGAAAGATAAACGAATTTAATTTTCATAATTTCACGCTTATTTAGCAAAAAACGTGTGAAATTACTGTTATGATATAAGCCATCATAGAATATTTAAAAATTGTCTTCTTCTTCTTTTGTTTTCATTAATCTTGAATAAACAATTTTTAATTATTAATGTGTTCATCTCTATCCATATGCCCAGATGCAAATTTCAAATCCAAATTTTAATTTTTCCGTATTTTTCATTTCTGTTTTTTTGGTATGGAATTTAGCAATAATTCTTCAGAATTGGTAATTAATTAAGATTAAAAAAAAGGAATGTTCAAATATTTGTATTTATGTTTAAGTAAAAAAGGCCCTAAAGTGAAAAAATTGTTTTTATTTTCAAAAAAAAAATTTAAAATTTTAAAAAATCAAATCTTTCTTTACAAAATAGATTGTGGAAAGGATTTGCCTGGTTATTTTCATGAGGACGACTCATTCAAACCATTAGAAACACTATGGTGCTGCTTAATAAAACGATACTAAATTGGTCTAAGTTGGACTTGAATAACTCTACTCTATTCTATCTATACCAAGACTTTCAGTAAAATTGAATGTCTCGATAGAGAATACACTCTCTATTTCCAAACAAGTCGGACTAGTCTTTTGACTTGGTTAGCTCTGTGATTTCCTGTAGAAATTTACACGAAGGATGCTGAATTTAAAAATAAGATGGCCTTTGGAATTTTCTCTAAAAGGCTTAAACATAGGCTATCTTTACGGACGCTATGGAACTGGAGTCTACTAATATGGATCTGGCAGTAAATAAGGGCAAAACGAAGTACATGTTATCGACGAGTAGAGACAGATTACGGTCGATAACTATACTCTCGATATAGTCAAGAAATTTATTTATTTTGGCTCCACCGTTACCACCAGAAATGATGTCAGTCTGGAGATTAAGCGCAGGATCGCTCTTGCCAACAGGTAATACTATGGTCTCAATAGGCAATTGAGTAGCAGAGACCTCTCTCGTGCGACAAAACTAATACTCAATACAAGACGCTCATCCTCCCCGTTCTTCTTAATGGCGCAAAGGCATGGACTCTATTAAACACTGATGCAGCAGCCTTGAGAGTATTCAAGAGAAAAGTCCCGCGTAAGATCTTCGATCCAATGCGAGTTGGCGATAATTTCTACATCCGATCCTACAGTTAGCTGTATGAGCTCTTCAATGGAAAGGAATGGACTTTGTGCAGTGTATTAACATCTAGCGGCTGCGCTGGATCGGCCGTGTCGTTCGGATGGAGGAGGATGCTCCGACGAGAAGGGTTTTTGTTACGGAGATTTGCGAAAGTCGGCGAAGAGGACGAACTTGTTTGCGTTGAAAGGACCAGAACGAGGGAGTTAATGGCCAGTTCAGTAAGTATGCAAGTGTCTCTTCGTTTTCCTAACTTTTATAAAGTGTTTCAGACCGAGGTACTGACCACAAATATATGATCTCTGAATAAGGGATATCCAACTATTAACACTTCTCTTCGACAGCTAAGCGACAATTAGAATTCTTTCAAATTTCTTTCATTTGCAATTCATTTGATCGAATCTGACGGGAGTATTGCGTCAACTTAAGATGGGCTCCCGTGCACACAGTCACCCCAAGTAATTGTGTAGCCGGTTTACTTGCTGGAGAAGACTTACTCGTAGTAAATTAACCTCTAACTTCCCTTAAGCCTTCTATTAGGCAGATATATTTATTGACTGCTCGTTTAAGCCAGAAAGAAGCTGAGGAAAAATCCTGCTTTATAGCTAAACTAACCTAATCTAAATGGGAGAGAAAGTGCACCAATCAACTACTTAAACTAGCCTGAAAGAACCTGTCTACCATTGTATTTATTCCATCACAAGCATATGGAGAGAGGTTGTAGATACGAGTCACTCGCATCATTTATAAGTAGTATCATAAGTATTTTTTTAAAGTTATGAATCTACATGAGTAGGGGCTTATGAATCAAACATATTTCAAATGGTATGAGTTTGATGTCAACGTTGTACGCATACTCATTGCAACCTGTACTTATAAATCAACCTTGCTGTGAGTATGAATGAATCAGAATACATAGTTAAATTTCAATATTGTTGTCACACTTATATTCAAAATTTCATGAGTGCTTATGAGTAACGAAAAAACGATTCATTGCTGATCTCTTGTTTGAACCAAGGACTCACGCTTGATAATTCAACACACTATCTACTTGACTACGGCGACTTCAATTCGCTGAGATACCTCTAAAGGCTTGACCGCTGCAACTAATCCAGAGAAAGTCATTTGAATGACATTAGGTAGGTTATGTTAGGTCAGAGGACGTGTACTTGTCAATTAAGCCAAGTACAGTACCTGAAGGTCGAATTGACCCATTGTAGGTTAGGTTAGGTTAGGTTAGAGGACGTGTACTTGTCAATTAAGACAAGTACAGTACCCGGAGGTCGAATTGATCCATTGTACAACGTCCTAGTTTCTCACACCACTTATGTTGCGTGTGTTAATTTTATACATGAGTGGCGGGACCTGCAGTTTAAAGTCAACTCCGAACGACAGATTTTTGAGAAACTTTTTCATGGCATTTTTTATTTTAACGCTCAGAGTTTTTACCAGAAATCTGCTGAGAGGAAGTCGCCGAAAAATACTTATTGTATTTGTTTTTGATGTCTGGCCTGGGGCTCGAACCCTGGCTTTGCGTCTAATAAGCCAACACACTACCTACTACACTACGACGACTTCTAAATGACAAGATTTCATGGCTTGGTTCAAGCATTATAATGAAATAAAAGTTTCATTTGAAATCATGGTTTCTGCTCCCCTTAACATTTATAAAATTATTGCATTTATTGTGTATTCTTCTCTCGAATGTCAACTAAAGAATGTGTTGCATTTAATGATTTCCATGTTGCAAAATTGTTGTCATTTATTGCGTAGATTATCCTTTGATTTTGTTTTAAACACGACACATTGAAATATGTTAAGCTACTGAATTGCCGAAGGATGAAGACCACGACCACAAAAACAATATTTGCTTTTTTACTACTGTACAGGAATGAATGAAGGTTCAACAGTCATCAGATGCCACATTAATAGTGGCAGCTATACTACGTAAGTATAGGGGCACATACCTGATGATGATGATGGTTCGAAAGGATAGTTGACAGTGCGTGCAATAATTTCTGATGATGGCAAACCACAATTTCAAGAGCAATAAAAACGAACGAATGAACGAACGCATGAACATGCAACATTTTTACAGGCTTTGATTTTTAGCAAAAGGATCCAAATTGGCTAACAGACGGATTGATTAAACGGATTTTATAGTAACCGCCGCCCTTAATAATTTGCGGTGACACAAGAGCAGTAGCAAAAACATTCAAATCAAAATTTGCTGGAGAGTATCTGTCTATGCTGGGCCACAAAATCTGTTTACGTGCAGTGGCAAGAAAGAATTCGTTTTTTTTTTCTTCTGCAATTTGTTTAAATGCTTTTGTGGTCTAAACTGCAAGACATTTTAATGGTAAATCTTTAATAAAGTAAATGTACAGAAAAAAAAACAGACTTTTCTTGGTTACTGTTTCTCCATTAAGCAGCAGCAACAGCAATTGTTGTCAGAAAATTACAAAGAAAAAAAATTTTTTTAATAAAAAATTTCTAAATTATTGAAAAGGTTTTGTTGGTGGCAGCAGCAGCAGCAGCAGCTTATGGTTGTTATATGTTATGGCATCATGTGTTGACAGTTTTTTGTTGTAGTTGTCATCATTGTCTGCCTAGACATACAGATTTGATCATGTCTGTTAAAGACTTATAATCAATAGCAGCACCAGCACCAGCACCGGCAGCAGAAGCAGAAGCAGATAACATTTGTTCACATGTAACCAACAATTGGATTCATTTCATCAAACATTCATTCATTCACACATTCATTCACACATTCATTTACACATTCATTGAAAATATGATTTCATTTAACGTATGTATTTGGGTTAATGGTGTCAGGTGTATGGTATACAAATAATAATCATTCACGTAACTATTGTAAGTAATAATAACAAAAAAATTATTGTTATTACCAGTAATTTTGAAAGCTGAAAAACAACCCTTCTTCTGTTGTTGTCCTTTAAACCTTGAAAACTATCCTCTTTTACTCGTACAGACATATGTATACACACCACAATTTTAGTCACATTTGTTTAATACCTGATACTAGTAACTTAACTTTGTCTCTTATTTAATAATTAATTAATGAATTCACATTCATATTCTTATTCTACGTTTTGTTAAATACAGTCTCTGGCTAATAAAGACATTCTTTTTGTTTTTTTTTGCATTTAAATGAGCCTCAAATAAAATCAATTTGTTAATAGATTTGTTCTCTTTGTTCTTTTTTTTTTGTTTTGTTTTTAAAACAATAGCCAGCCACACAGGTCATCCGCATCTGTATTTTGCTAATCATAATCACAAAATTTTTAATTAATTGCTCTGAAATAGCATGGCTAACAGCTTTTGGCAAAGAAATATTCATTAAAACTGTCAACATATGGTGTTGAGAACATTTACAGATTTATGCCGATTTATTTAAAAAGAGCTTAACAGCCATAACGCACTTCAAATATACAGGGTCTCTATCAGAGATCAGCAATGAATCGTTTTTTTCGTTACTCATAAGCACTCATGAAATTTGGAATATAAGTCAGTCAACAATGTTGGAATTTAACTATGTATTCTGATTCATTCATAGTCACTACAACGTTGATTTATAAGTACAGGTTGCAATGAGTATGCGCTACAAATTTGACATCAAACTCATACCATTCGAAATATGTTTGATTCATAAGCCCCTACACATGTAGATTCATATCTTCAGAAAAATACTCTTATAATACTTATAAATGATTCGAGTGACTCGAGTGACATCAATTTACAGTTTTAGTGTTCGTATGCGAATCATACTTATGTTGTGCTTGAAGTCTCCGTAGTCTAGTAGGTAGTGTGTTGACTTATTAGCCGTAAAGCCAGGGTTTGAGCCCCAGGCCAGGCATCAAGACAAAATACAAAAAGTATGTCTTCGGCGTCTTCCTCTTTGCAGATGTCTGGCAAAACTCTGAGCGTTAAAATAAAAATTGCCATGAAAAAGTTTCTCAAAAATCTGTCGTTCGGAGTCGACACTCATGTATACAATTAACACACACAACATAAGTGGTGTGAGAAACTAGGACATTGTACAATGGGTCAATTCGACCTCCGCGTACTGTACTTGTCTTAATCGACAAGTACACGTCCTCTAACCTCACCTAACCTAACCTATGTTGTGCTTCGTGTATATGTTGAGTAATGTGGAGTCGAAATCAACATCAACATCATACATGTTGTTAAGTATGAATGAAAATGATGAGTACTTCAAACTTTGAATATGAGCAGAGGGGGTTCCATGATATTCAAATAAGTATGAATGCGTATAAGTATCAGAAATTGTGAGTATGATTCGATTGTACTCACGTTTTTGAATACTCATCACTGATGTCTGGTTTCTACTACTCATTTGCCTATTGAGACCATAATAGCAACAGTTGGCACGAGTGACTCTGCGTTCGGCTTCCAGTTCGATATCATTTTTGTTCGTAATTGCATAGCCAATGTAAATAAATTCCTTGACAACGTCAAAGGATTAGTTTTCCATCGTAAACTGGATTCTGATACGCACCATTTTCTGTCATTTACTGCCGAACCCAATTTTGTAGACCACCGTTCTATAGCATTGAAGGTAGTCATGGCATGTTATTTGCTATGCCCAGTGATATCAATGTTGTTGGACACTTTGGTCAAAAGTAGTGGCATTCTGCAGAATCTTAATCAGGAGGAAACAAAAGTGTTTGCATGGCAAGGGCTGAAGTCGCCGTAGTCTAGTAGGTAGTGGGTAAGTTCAAACCGCAGATCAGACATCAAAATGAAATATATAAAAATATTTCTTCGGCGACCTCCTCTCAATAGATTTCTGGCAAAAACTCTGAGCGTTAAAATAAAATTGCCATGAATAAGTTTCTCAAAAAAATCTGTCGTTCGGAGTCGACTTTAAACTGCAGGTCCCGCCACTCATGTATACAATTAACACACACACCGTCAGTGGTGTGAGAAACTAGGACGTTGTACAATGGATCAATTCGACCTCCGGGTACTGTGCTTCTCTTAATTGATAAGTACACGTCCTCTAACCTAACCTAACCAATGTTGTGCTTCGTGTATATGTTGAGTTATGGAGAGTCGAAGTATGTTAAGTATGAATAAGTATGATGAGTACTTAAAACTTTGAATATGAGTAGAGGTTCCACAATATTAAAATAAGTATGAATGCGTATAAGTATCAGAAATTATGAGTATGATTCGATTCTACTCATCTTTTTAAATACTTATTGCTGATCTCTGTATTACTTAACTGACATTCAAAAGAATACAAATAAGTTCCATAAATGTACAGGGGGTTATCCAGTAAAACCATGATTTCAAATTAAAGTTTTATTTCATTATAATGCTTGGACCATGTCACGAAATCTTTTACGATAAATAATGTCATTTCAATGGCCTTCTCTGGATTAGATGCAGCCGTCGAGCCTTTAGAGATAGTTTTCCATCACATTTTCGCATATTCCAGCCAGGATTTCGGCGAATTGAAGTCGCCATAGTCAAATAGGTAGTGTGTTGACTTATTAGCAGTGAGTCTGTGCTTCAAACCCCAGCTTAGACATTTCAAACAAACCGAAGTAAAAACAAATTGACATCCAACATTTCCTATAGAAAACCATTCCGACTCTCATTCTGAGTTCTATCAAAGATATGAAATGCCAATACAGGTTATGTTTTCAATAACACTCTCATGAAAACAAAAAAAAAACTTTATTTTGAAATAAATTTTCAAACATTTTGAAACAAACGTTTTCACACCTTTTTTAATACGTTTCAATTAAAATGCAACAAAATCTTTCAAAAATTTGTTTTCAATATTCCATTATGGGCTCTTTTTTCTTCTTCTTTTTCTATCATATACTCTATCTATGTATGTATGAATGTATGTATGTATGTATCAGTCAGTCAGTCCCTCGTAGAGGGGAAATATTAATTATTGAACATGATTTTCAAAAAATAATTGAAAATTAGTTTCGCCCTGGACCGCATACCACAAAAATTTGTGTATAAATGGACTCATATATGTACGTACGTATGTATGTATGTATGTCGGTATGTGTGAATGTGCAAGTATGTAACCGCAATCTTTATTTTTTGTTTTTTATCTTGAAAATCTTCATCACCATCAACACCAACACCAATCGATATAAAAGCCCTCCAAAGAAAAAAAATTGGAAAAAACTGGAACTTACAAAAAAAAAAAAAAAAATCATGGTTCATCAGCAGCTTGCATTCAGTTCGCTTCTTCACACCTTTTTTTTTGCTATTACTGGCTGGCTGGCTGGCTGGATGGCTGAATGGCTGACCAACCGACCCCACCATTTGTCTACACTACACTATGACCACTAAGCAAGCACATTGCATTGCATTGCTTCACAACGCTTTGAAAGTTGCTTGATGATCCGTCTTTAACATTCGCTTCGATTTGTATGACGATGGTGTGATGTGTTGTGTTCTGTTGTTGTTGTGTTTGTTGTTGTTGTTGGTTCTCTTTCATTTATGGCCTACTCATTTAATAGATATTGTGTATCTTGTATCTTAAAAGTTAATCTCTTGATATTTCAAGTGCTCTTCAAATTTTAAAGATTTTTTTATTCCCCTTCCCCCCCCCCCCCCTGATAACACTTTCAATCCTGTGTTCACAATCACCAAAGTTTGTATTGATTGTGATGGCATGCATGCTGCCAGAATTTTTTTTTTAATATTTCCGTCAAAACTGTCTTCAACAACATGAGTGAGCCAAGTGTGAGTGAAAATTGTGGCTGAGTGTGATTAGTTTAATAACGTCATACGTCATTATTCCGATAATCATCATTATCATCATTAATTCCTATAATTAAGTTCCTTAATCATGAGTTTTTAAGGCCTTTTATGTGATATGCTTTGTCTTTGAGGGCCCTATTTTAAGAGTTAGAAGCATTTGTAAGCCAGACAAGGTCTTGAGCGAACCATCACAGAATATGTTTTTATCGACTACATAAGACAGCCTTTGTTTGTAACGAAGAATTTGAGTTTGGGATCCCAATGAAGCCCTCCTGCTGTGTCAAGCTAGGTAAAGAATTCTTTGCCCTTTTGAACACCATGCAAGGTTTCAGATAAAGTTACTCCTTGCCATGCATACATACACATAATTAGTCATTACAATCCTTTAGCCAGGATTACGACCTAACTTCTCACATCACTTATATTGTAAGCGTTAATTTTATACAAGAGTGGAGCGCACTTACAGTTTAAAGTCGACTTCGAACGACAGATTTTTGAGAAACTTTTTCATGGCAATTTTATTTTAACGCATAGAGTTTTTGCCAGAAATCTGCTGAGAGGAAGTCGCCGAAGAAATATTTTTTTATATTTCATTTTGATGTCTGATCTGGGGTTTGAACTTAATGCCAACACACTACCTACTAGATTATGGCGACCTCAGCCCTTGCTATGCAAACACTTTTGTTTCCTCCTGATTGGGATTCTGCAGAATGGCACTACTTTCGACCAAAGCGTCAAACAACATTGGCATTGCTGAGCATACCAAATAATATGTCACGACTACCTTCAATGCTATAGAACGGTGGTCTACCAAATTGGGTTCGGCAGTAAATGACAGAAAATGGTGCGTATCAGAATCCAGTTTACGATGGAAAACTAATCGTTTGATGTTGCCAGGAAATTTATTTACATTGGCTATGCAATTACGAACAAAAATGATATCGAACTGGAAGCCGAACACAGAGTCACTCGTGCCAACTATTGCTATTATGGTCTCAATAGGCAATTGAGTAGTAGAGACCAGACATCAGCAATGATTATTCAAAAAGATGAGTAGAATCTAATTATACTCATATAATTTCTGATACTTATTCTGATACGCATTCATACTTATTTTAATATCATGGAACCTCTTCTACTCTATTCTACTATTCAAAGTTTCAAGTACTCATCATACTTATTCATACTTAACAACACGTATGATGTTGAGGTTGATTTCGACTCTCCATAACTCAGCATATATGTACACGAATCACAAAATAAGTATGAATCGCGTACGAACACTAAAATACTCACTAGAAGGTTGTGTGTTTGCTCTGCTTGCTGTTCTGTCTTTTTTGCTTATGAGTCTCTTTTTTCTTTTGTTGTAAATGCCTAGGTCGAGTCACTCGAATCATTTATAAGTATTCGAAGTATTTTTCCAAAGTTATGAATCTAAATGAGTAGGGGCTTACGAATCAAACATATTTCGAATGGTATGAGTTTGATGTCAGCGTTGTACGCATACTCATTGCAACCTGTACTTATAAATCAACGTTGTAGTGAGTATGAATGAATCAGAGTACATAGTTAAATTTCAATATTGTTGACTCACTTATATTCCAAATTTCATGAGTGCTTATGAGTAACGAAAAAACGTTTCATTTCTGATCTCTGGTAGAAACCCTGTATATTTGTAGTACGTTATGGCTGTTAGACTCTTTTTAAGTAAATCGGCATAAGTCTGTAAATGTTCCAAACACCATATGTTGACAGTTTTAATGAATATTTCTTTGCCAAAAGCTGTTAGCCGTGCTATTTCAGAGCAATTAATTAAAAATTGTTTTTAATTTCCGAATGGAAACTCTTGGGTAGTGTAGGTAGTGTTCTAGAAGAGTTGTTCTGTGAAAGTTGCCAGATTGCCGCATGTCAACCAACAACAAGCTGCGTGTGCTCAGTAACTTTGAAAGACGGTTAATCCAACAGACTACCTGCTAGACTACGCCAACTTTAACATGGTATTACAACTTAAATATTATTCTCAAGAATGATTATTTGATCGTTTAATTTGTAAAAATTCGAAAACTTACTTAATTGGTCATTACAACCCTTCAGTCAGGATTACAATCTAGCTTCTCACACCACTTATATTGTGTGTGTTAATTTTATACATGAGTGGCGGGACCTACAGCTTAAAGTCGATTCCGAACGACAGATTTTTTAGAAACTTATCATGGCAATTTTATTTTAACGCTCAGAGTTCTTGCCAGAAATCTGCTGAGAGGAAGTCGCCGAAGAAATACTTTTTGTATTTTGTCTTGATGCCTGGCCTGGGGTTCGAACCCTGGCTTTTCGTCTAATAAGCCAACACACTACCTACTACACCACGGCGGCTTCAAAAATTCGAAAAGCTCAATGAAAATTGTTGTGTCTGCTGGCGGATATGAATATGAATTGCTTGAGCTGTGTAATTACTACACCTTGCCATTTCCACCGACATCTTTTTTCTACAATTTTTCTTTGAGTGTAAAAATTGTGCAAAAATTTTATTTTTTTGGTGATTTGAGTTCTGCATTCATTATGGAAATATGTGTATTTGTGTCGAATATTAAACAGAAAACAAAACCAACAACAACAACAACAACGACAACAGCAACTGTAACAATAACAAAAAAAAAATGATGAACCTGCGACACTTCGGTGGAGATCTTTTCTTCATTAGCAACTCATGAATCATGATTATGGCCTGCATTTCAACAAAAATTCTTTTCACAAAAATTGTATTTTTTTGATTTTTGAATTTCAAAAAAATTTTTGTTTAAAAAATCAACATGAATTTCAAAAAATACGATATTTTCCTGTCAGTCAGCGTTTTTTTTTTTTTTCTTTTACATGCCAAGTGTGTTGTTTTGTACGTACAAAAATTCTTCTTCTTTATTAACGTCAAACCAATATTTGTAAAAGCAAGAGTTACGAGTACAGGGAAGGGGGGGAATACCGAGTAAAGGGAAACAGTAACAACGATCAAGCTACACAACTCCAACTTGACTAAAGTAAAGATTTTCCGTAAAAATTTTTAGACGAAGAAAAAAACGCTGATTGTGCTCATCATTGTTGCATGTTAATGACAGTTCATCAATCAGTGAGTACGGCAGCCTTTATGTCTTTTTTTATGGCTGAATATCGGGAATATTTCACATTAAAAAAAATTTAAAAAAAAAGAAGAAGAGAATCTTGGAAATAAATGGAATATCATCTCTTAAATGTAATTCATGACTGTGGTATATTTCAAATTAAGCATAATCTTTTCATACAAAGCCGCCAAAAGTGTTATTTTTCTTTTTATTTTTATTCGTTTTTTTTTTTAATGTACGAGTGTACGTATGTATGTATATACTTTGTTCTACGGTACACATTTTATTTCTATCTATTTCACCTATGCTTACTTACTGGCTATGTACATATGTACGTTTACTTAGTTCGGGTACGTCATTATTTCATCATTTACATCACAGCTCATTTATCAGCATTTGCTTCAAAATGCCAAAAATTTAACACAGAAAAAAATCTTTAAAAATTATTTGGTATTACTTTGACTTGTTTGTTGGTATTTGTTTATGGCCATACATACATATTATAATAATCACACTTTGTCCGTCTGTCCATCTGGCTGTCTGTCGCTGTATCTCTTTGTTTGGTTTCAGTAATTTACGCCCAAGTTTTGGTGTTGGCCAGTGGGCACAGGTAAATTTAACATCATCATTAATGTGTGAATAAGAAAGAAAAAAAAAACAGAAAAACCTTTCAATTCTCCATCAATTGGCATATTTTTTTTTCTTTCTAGCTCCGCTCTCCTATTATATCAACATTAAGCTGCTGTCGTTCGTTCGGTGTTACAACGAAATCATTTGAGAAAAAAGGAAAGAATTTTAATTTAATTAATGGAAAATGGAAAAATATCTTAATAACGGTAATGGGTTACATACATACGTACATAATTGGTCATTAGAACCCTTTAGTCAGGATGACAACCCAGCTTCTCACCCCACTGACGGTGTGTGTGTTAATTTTTAACCGTGAATGGCGTGGCCTGCAGTTTAAAGTCGATTCAGAAATCTTTTCAAAGCAAATTCAAAGCCTTTCTCCTACACAACTATAGTACAGCGGCATGGAGTCCAATTCCTTAGGCAGACATCTTATTATGATTATGATTTCATAAGAATATCCTGTCCAGTATCAAATTCTAGAGATGCACTAGACCACAGAATACACATCTGCCCGAAGTACATAGGCGAGCAAATGCTTTAAATGGCAAATAATATTGAAAAGTCTCTCGACTGTGGAGATTTTCCATTTCATAGCAGCAACGCGGCCGTTGGTGTATCTTATTCTACCACTCACGAGATCGTAGTGGAACATTGTTTATTTCTTATAAGATTCCTTGCTCTTTCCACTTGCCTTGCTCTTTCCACTGCGATACAGATACTCCTCTACGTACGTCCTTCCGTACTCTTTAAAGCAGCCTTTAAGGATGCGACGAAGGGTGGATCGATAGGTAAGACGTCTCCTAGGACCCTACCCCGGTCTGATCGATCGAGTTTCTTGACGGAGCAGGGAAGATTGCAGAATCTCTAGCTTTTAATGGCCCATATTGGACCACTCTAGGGCGGAAACCTTTAGGGATCAGGAAAGGTTTTCGACGGGACATTGTATGTGTCTCAGGACTACCCCTTCTTTCTGCAGAATTTGTTATAACGTGGAGCATTTTCAGTATCTCAGTTCGGATCTGCAGACGCAAAGACTCAAGGTTGTTGTCCTTAAACATACATACATACATAAGTGGTCATTACAACCCTTCAGTCAGGATTACAACCTAGCTTCTTACTCCACTGACGGTGTGTGTGTTAATTTTTTCCCTTAAAGGCCTACAGTTTAAAGTCGATTCCGAACAACAGATTTTTTTTAAGAAACTTTTCATGGCAATTTTATTTTACCGCTTAGAGTTTTTGCTAGAAATCTGCTGCGACCCAGTAGCCGTAGAAATATATTTTTCATATTTTGGTTTTGTTGTCTGACCTGGGGTTTGAACCAGGCGCTCACGTCTAATAAGCCAACACACTACCTACTAGGCCACGGCGATCTCACATGGATTTCAAAAATGTGTTCTAGTGATTCGTTTTTCTCATTACTGACTCTACATATTGGTCATGAAACGTCCCCTCTTCTGAACTAGTAGTCTTTGGCTCTACAATGCTCTGAAATTAGTCACTGTTCTTTGGCTACTCCTAGCTAATCTGATGCTTGGCTCAAAACACTTTCGCGTGTATTTATCTGGCAAAAGAGTATATTGCGAGTTATTGTCGTTTCAACTTCCTTTTATTCAAATATAATTTTCCAAACATCTCTTCCTAAACTACAGAAAGGTTCCCAGAGCCCACCAGCGTGTTCTTTTACGTGAATTTCTCTTCTACTAGACTACGGCGACTTCAGTTCATGTAGTCATCTGCCCTTTATTTCAGTTTAGCGGTGTAATTACTTATCAAGTTACGTCTAATAAGCCAACATGTACCTAACCGCACCATAGAGGAAGTCGTCACATCCTCCGTGTGTGGGGGCCCTCACCCACTAAATCCCCCCTCGTCTCCTGTGGACTTGTTTGTGCCCACTCCGGAACTACGGTGGTATTACTTCGGAGTGGAGTCCTTTTGGCCCTTTGGCCCCTTCATGTTCATATCCGCGTCCGGATTGCGAATCGAAAGTTGAGGAGTCATCTAAGCGTCTCCACTATTCATTTCGTCTAGATCATCGTCTTGGTTACGCCCGGCACGTGAGACAGTATCTTCTATGCCGACATGCTTACTCATTCTGCAGCTTCAAGATCTCTCTTCGTCCGTCTCAGAATGCGCTCTACGTAATTCACTACCGAGGTCCAATTTTCACTACTCGCAGTCATAACCCCGACAATATTAGCGGCTGTGATCGTTCCGACTATTGACGTCAGTACAGAGCGATAGCTCTGCCAGCGTGCACACTCGAAAACAGTGTGCTCTGCGTCATCAATTACCTCCCCTTCCTCGTACAGACAGTAAGGGGAGGCGGCCTTGCCCATTCTGTGCAGATATTTCCTAAAATATCCGTGACCCGATAGCATCTGTGTAACGTAGTAGTTTATCTCTCCAAATTTCCGACCGATCCATGGCCTTATGTCCGGGATAAGTCTCGCGATACATCTTCCTCTATCTTCCTCGTTCCATCGTTGTTGCCATTTTGAAATGGTGTTTTCCCTGAAGTAACCGGTTATATGATTTCCAGCCGATTTCGCCTACCTAATAGGCTACGGCGACTTTCAATGGGTTACGAGAAGAAAATACATGGTGGTCACTATTCCAAGACAATTCCTCAATCCCACACACGTTAGCAATATTTTTGAAATTTCATATTATTTACTGCTTTCAGCAGCATTTCAGACGGTATTTCGTTAACAATTTGATAAACTTTTAATGACCATCCGCGTAAATATAGTCATGTACGACGTAAGATTGTAGGATCTGCCTGACTAATTAATTAACGCCGCTAAGGCGTAAAATGACCCTTTCTGGAAACGTCTCATGCAATAAAACACAAAACAATCGTCTAGTGTAGCTCGTGGCATGGCCTTCGCCATAATCTTTAAGTCAAAAAACAAAAATCGATTATCATACGACCGTAGCATTCTGTAGCGACGGTAGCGGATTTTTTCGAAATTGGCCTGTAGGCCATAATGCATACCAAACGTTCAGTTTTTCCGGATCCGATGCTTCTCCACAATCACCCGTAAATATAACCACTAAGTATGATGATATTTATCAATTAAAAGCCTCCCCACGACTCGCAACGACTAAATGAATAACCCAATAATCTGCTAACACCTCCTAAAGACAGAAAACTTTTCTAAGCTTTCCTTTTGAACAGCGATAACGAAATCCATTCATATTCATATTCATTACTTCATTAATAATTATGAGTTTGAAGCCATACAGTTTCCCGATCTACAGTTTCCCGCTATGCTAGTTTGCTCCGGTAACCATAGAATTGCCTTTCCGTTGCGGACCTTGAGCACCCGTAAACTGTTCTACTGGTCGAGATGTTAAAAGCAAATATCCTTAGAGTCAGAAAATTTGTCAAGATTTTCTTCAGTGATATTGTCATCCGTAGTAATCACCTTTGTAGTCCGAATTGTCAATACTTCCTCCTGAGAAACACTTCAATGATCCAATAACCTTACCTATACCGGGATGATACCATCCATGAAGTTTTATATGGAGTCGTAGTGGAGTGCTTCCATCATTTGCTCATTTACTTTTATCCGGAATGGACGTTGTGAACTTCCTTGAGAAGCTACAGGGCAGAAAGTGGTCAGAATTCCGAAGTAAAGAATATTCGATGCGTGCCATTGTACAATCCATGACTGGTATTAGCTGCTGAATCTTTCCAATAAAAGTCAAGCGATAAGAGGCGTAAATAAATGTCCAGCGCCAACTTAAGTACGGTATCAAGTTGAAGTTTGTTGCTCTGCCAAAGGATTTCCATCTTACCAGGCATTCTTAAGCCAAAACGAATGATACTAGGTGCGAGAGCCCTTTTTCTCCGTCATATTATATTATAAGCTTAAAAAAACAATGGAGACCATCTTAATTCTATTCAGTGTATCCTGGCTATACAGAATCGATATCCAAATTGTTGGCTGCTACTTCGTTGATCATGGATACGAACGTAATACCACCCGAGATTTTGCACATGGTAAGCACTAGCGAATTGAAGTTTGTTGTCTCTGCTGTTTTATGACTCAATTTTTTTCTCTATGCAAGTTAGTTGTTCAAAACAAAAAATAAAATAAAAACAGAAAAACAAAAAGAATAACAAAAATCGTTTTCATTTTCTGTGTTAAAGTTGAAAACCATTTAAAGAAAAAAAATAAAAAAAAATATTCAAACTCTTGCTGTGTTAGACAGTTTGGAACTTTTGATTTTTAAATTTTATCGCTTTTTTTTCTTCTTTTTTTGATTCATTCGATCGTTTAGATGGTATTACTGCAACTAGGCGAGGTCACTTTTTTTTTGGCGGCTTATTGTTTTTGATCCAATTGAAGTGACTGTGCAAACGATGACGAGGCGTTATTGCCGTTAAGGAACCTCCAAGTCAAGTTAAGCCAAATCATTATGATTATTTTTTTACATTTTTTTTCTATTTTTTTCTTTTTTCGTTTATTTTTTTTATTTCATATTTCTTCTTATCTCCCTTGCGCTTGCTTGCTTCGTTATGTAAAATGAGAACGAATACAACAACAACAACAACAGCCACAACAATTCAGCTAACATCAATCGAAATGGAGTTACTTTTTTCATCAAAAAGAAAAAATGAAAAAACCTCTGTAATAACGTTGGATTTTTTAAGTTAAATTCGTTTCGGTAATCGTGCCTCAAAGTCATACTCTTCGTAACTATTCCGCACAGATGAGCAAATATGGTTTTAAAAACAAAAACCGCTCATCATTCGATTTAAGCGCATACAGACACACACAAATGTAAAATCAATCATAAGATTGCAAAATACCTCTTTATGGGTCCTCTCTTTACTGTCCCACTCCTCCATTCAACGTGATCTGATTTTTAGATTTGCAAGATAGCAGTCCATATTAAAAAATAAGCCTTAAAAAAGGTGTAGTAAAATGAAATCCATTATTATCTGTATTTTAGTTCCTGATCTCTTTCTCTTTCTGGCAGTGCAAAGATGTTACAGAGTCTTCGCCAATAGCCTTTGTTATAGGGCTATAGTTTTTGCAGTTTTTAAAGTCAACAAATCGAACGTATTCAATTGGAAATTATCTCTGATGTATTGAAATAAACGACCTTTCAGTATATCGGGTGTCCTGTTAGACTATTAGCATGAGGGTCGGGGACTCGATTCCCACCAGACACTCTAGTCTGTTACTCTATATCAAGCTTAAGTAAGGTCTAATTTACTCAGCTCGTAATAATTATAATATAAGTTTTAATCTTTGATTGTATAATTGATAAATCCAGATTACATATCGACGCCTCCATTCTATAATGTTCTAAATGTACTTAGAACGTTTTTAATGTTCTTGCATTTTTAAATTCTACGTTCTCTAACTTAAATACTGGCAAAATTTGGTTAATATGCGCCGATCCGTTCCGAAGTTATAGGGAAAAATCTACTTAGAATACACATATGGTCGTATGTCTCATGAAAACTTTGAGGCTCATAACTCAAAACCCACTTTTTCGACTTACAATGTTATAGAACGGAGGCGTCGATATGTACTTCATGTATTTCTTCAATTAAAGACTTCCATCATGTTTAACACCCACTCAGAAATTTCACTTCAATGTTTTTATTGTAGTTCAAAACCAATACACCTAATCCTTTGATATACAGTATAAACTCTGTGAATCATCCTGTGTTGATTGTGGTATGAACTGCAAATGTCGATAACACCGTTAATTTAAATTTCTTTCCATTTAAACGATAAATTCTGCCGATGCGTGCTTGCAGGCAATGGGTTTTTTTGAGTAGCGGTGATGAATTTCATTTTCATCCACCACACCGGAGAAACTCACTACACAAAAAGTAATTTGAAGTAAGTAAACTAATACAACACTCACGCACACAAGCACGCAAGAACTACCAAGCCCAACCGTCTTCTCCCCCGACACACACAAGCAAACACAATCTATCAGATAGTAACCCCACCACACCACTCACCTCAAGCACGACAAAAATGTTGATGACACCATGAATATACGATTTTACTCGTGGTTTATTTTTAGAATAGAAATAGAATACCAAGCCGCAGTCTAGCAGTTTCAATGACAAAAATTTTAAATGAAATTTTAATTAAAAAACGGGGTGTGACTTCGCTTTTAGACATTTTTTTCTGAATTGATTTTGAACTGCAATTCAATATAAAAAGTTTCAGTTCCATGCCATATGGTCGTAAAACGCGATGAAAAAGTTGAAGAAGCATTGAAAAATATTTTAAATTTTATAAGAGTGTTCAGAATGATTCCATTCCCAGTGTTGCAAAATTGAAATTTTGAATAGTATTGAAAGAGTACCTTTTTGCATCATATGGTAGTTTTATAAAAATATATTTATTTATACGGAATGGAATAGAAAAACTAAATACATGTTTCTCATATACAAAACAAAGACAGTTGATACTTTTTCGTAATCCAAAAGCCCTGGCAAACCGGGGCTAAAGACCGTTACCATTAGCCTAACCCCATTTATAGTTGAAAATCTTTAATAACAAAAAAGTACCGAAATGTTTTGAGTTTGAAATGTTGCCAGGAAACTGTAACCAGGAAATCTATAACCAACTTCTGAAAAAGGGAAAAAAATTTAATGAAATCTTTTTTTATAGTTTTCTAATTTTAATTTCTAAAATTTTAAATTGAATGACACAATGGCAACATTGTTTTAATGCAGTAACCAGACCATATCGGTGAATGCCTCCACTAACAGATGTGAAAATTATTCTAGACACACACCGTCCAAATCACGATGTACAGTACATGAATTTATGGTAATACCGTGCCCAATTCCATTTCACTGGTGAATTTCGATTTTATTCACCACAGGATAAATTCACATTTTGCAAAAACTCACCACAACTACAAAATTCACCACACTTCAAAAAATTAAATTGTTTTCTTTTCTTTCCAACCAGCAGCAAGCATACAAACGCAACAACATCCCACTATGTTTTTGTTTTCGTTTTGTCCGGTTGAACCGGGCCTCTTTTTGGCGAGCGAACTAACTAAACTAACTTTTTACCTACTTTTCTATCTACAACATTCTCACACACACATATCTTATGCCGTTATGTTTTTTGTTTTCGTTTTGTCTGACCTGGGGGGTTTGAACAGTGGCGTCTAATAACTACCTATTAGACAGACAGACCACATAGTAGTACGTACATTAAACAAACGGGGCTTAATTTTTACTGAATAAACCCGGAAAAGAAAAAAGAATGTGCGAATTATTTATTAAAATATATATTTATCTTTTGAACGAACAAAAACGAATTTGTTGAAAAAAGTACTGAAAGGCTTGGCGGGTGTGGTACTGCGGTATTTTTTAAATGAAAAGGTACTGAAAAAAATACAAAATATTGAATTTTTCAACACTGCATATTCCTGTTTAATGGGGGGGCATGTTATTTGAAATACCCATAAAGAGGACCACATGAGAAATTTCTTTTAATAATAGAATGGTTGTCCAGATGGTTGTGTTTAAAAAAATTATCTTTAGTGTACAAAAAACATACGTATGTATATGCAGACACTATAAAGAACGCGGAGGTAATGCAGGTAAATAAATTAAAGCGATTTTTTACTTATTTTCCTAATTTTATTTTTTATTTTATTATCAATTAATTAATTAATTATAATCTTTATTTATATTCATGTTTTGTTTTGTTTTTTTTTATTTATTTTATATGGTATTTAATAATGTTGTATGTTTGTTGTTGGTTGTATGATTAATAATTTTTTTTCTTCGTGTTTTATTTTAAATTAAGGCCAATTTAAAATTTATGATTTTTAATTTTTCTTAATAAAATTTGTTACAATTTAAGGAATACAATAAAAAATAAATTCTAAACAAGAAATCGTTAAAAAATCTATTTGCCGCCTCTGTCCTAAAACTATTTATAATTGGAAATATGTTGTAATCTTGAGATAAAGAGAAAAAAGGGTGTATAGTAGTTAAAATGATATGGAAAAAATTTCGTAAATATCAGGAGTTGTTTTTTGTATCGTTTAATTAGTTAATATATTTAAGAAAAGAAGACAGACAAAGAAAGGAATACAAATTATATGAATATTGTTTTACTAATAAAAATAAAAAAACCAAAATAATAAAAAAATAATTAATTATAATTAATATAAGCAGATTTAATCATTTAGAAGAAGAGATTAATTAATACTAGAAGAAGATAAAGAATACAAAAATCCAGAAATTTTTAAAATACTAACTCATCGGTTAAATTATATAATAATAATAATAATTAATAATAATAATAGTGATAAGAATAATAAAAAAAATAATAAAAATTGTTAAGGAGTAAATCCAAATTCACTATTTGGTAATTGATAATTTAATTTTGAATAGAGTTTGTTTAAAAGCTAAGAAACTGTTGCCAAAAGTTTGTAAGAATAAAATTAAAATTATATTCAGAAGAATTTTAAGAAATTATTTTTAAAATTTTTGTTTGTTTTCTTTAAAAATACTAACCTAATCGACATGTTTTTTTTTGTTAATAAAGAAATTTATAATAATATCTATATGCGCTGTTTCATAAAATGTTATTTTGTTGAAATTGCAATTTTCTGTAATCAAAAGTTTCAATTTGAAAGTTTATTTTGCCGATTTCGTTCTCGTGTAATTAATTAATTATAATCTATATTGTGTAGTAAAAATTTATGTTTAATTAGAAAAAGAAAATAAAACATTAAAATCCTAAATTCTTCATCATTTTTTTTTCGAATTGAAAAAAAAAAACATTTTTTTTATAACTTTTCAAGTGTGGTGGTTGTGGCTGGAGGTGTATGTACAATTATTTATTTATTTTTCATTACTGTTGGTGGTGTTAGAACAAAAAGAAAAAAAACTAAAGGAAACTCCAGGTTTCAATGAATGTCTTAGAAGCGAGGATTTCTTTGTTTTTCTTTTCTTTACTACTATAAATCAGAAAATTTAGAAGCTCATATAACCACGTGAGGTGGAACGGCGACGAGCACAGAGATAAGAGATCAATACAATAGCAATTAGAGCAGCTAAAGCGAAACCAACAGCAATGGGTACAACATCGGGTGTTTCGGAGCTATCACAGTCTCTTGCAGTGGAGAAAGCACCGGCACTGGCTTTACGGAAGGCTTCAACTTGCACATCATGTACCTTAAGAGTGCCAGTAACCTGCTTATCCACAATGGTTTCGGTTAAATTAAATAGCTGAGGACGTGTACAATGATATGACATTTTAGTGGGTGCACTAAAGTCAAAGCCACGATGAATCAAATTAATGGTTTGATTTTCTAAAAAATTTAAAAACAATTTATTGTTAACAATTATTTTTTTATTAAAAATCAAATCTTTTGAACTAACCCTTAGCATCCGGGAATTCAGCGCTCAACAAAGGTAAATTGAACATGATCATGGTCATGTTGATGGTGCCATTAGTACGTTCAAATTGCAAAGTCATTGAATGTTGGGCACTAGTTGGTCCCCAATTGACTTGTAGTAGTTGAGAGGAATTGTAATCGCAGCCAACATCCTCAACAGCGGCAGTCTTGGGTATATTATATAAACCCTGCATTGTCTTCGCATCTAGACACAAATGTAAGAAAACAAGAAATCAAATGAAGTTAAATTCAAGTTTTTAATTTAAAAACACACCTTTGGTTATGTAGGTGAAGTTCAATTGGGCTGCCATTCGTACCATAATGCAACTTGAGTTCCATGTGCCAACTTCGGGCTGTGGATAAGGTTTAGGTGGTGCTGCTGTGGTTGTAGGTACAGGAGCACCGGTCGTAGTGGTCGTAGGAGCTTCTGTAGTTGTAGTTGCTTTGGTTGTTGTCGTCGTTGCTGTAGTAGTGGTGGTTGTTGTTGTGCTCTTAGTAGTAGTGGGAGCTAATGTTGTAGTGGTTGTTGAACTAGTTGTGGTATCTTCCTTAATTGGCAATATTGGCACAACGGTTGGAGGCAACTTGGCCTCACTTAAATTTACACTCAATTGGGCAGCTGAAAGATGAATAATTGATCGATATTCATGATTAATAAATAATAAAAATTAAAAATAAATTCATTTTTATTTGTTTATTGTTTACTTAGTTAATCGTTTATAGTTTCATTTATCTGTTATTGTTATTTCCTATTTCATTTGTTTTTGTTTTTTGCATATATGCCGCTCTATGTATTTTTTGTTTTTGTTTTTGTTAAACATGACTCACTTGAAAAGTGATTATTTGCAATGATACATCATAAATATAAAAACAAGTAAGTAACACAATAAAAGTTCAAAAATAACAACAAAATAACTGTGTTGCCAAGTGTAATTTGAACCGCTGTGCTATGATTTAAATTTGTTTTTATTTTTTTACAAAATTTCACTCGCTTAATAATAAGTACGTAATTACCTACATAATCCTTTTGTCTAAAATATTAATTTGTTTTTCTTGATTTATTTTATAAAAAAAAAAAAACAATTGACCTTAAAGACGTGTACATTACCGTTGATAACAAATGATAACAGGAAAAACAAAAAAAACTGTTCCAATTTAAAAAAATTAAAACAAAAACAAAGCCAAGTGTATGTATTTAAAATGAAATGATCCAAAGAAATCTTAATCAATTATTTTAAATGTTGAATATTTATGACATATTAATTGGGTTTAATGAATTGTTTTGACACAATTCTAGAATCAGAATTAGGTCTGTACACACAGTATAGGAATATTAAGTGAAATGTTTAAATTTAAGAAGAAGGAAAAAACAATATTGAAAAGACAAAAAAACGTGAGTAAATGTCTTGGAAAGATATTTTAAAGCACAATAGGTAGTTAAATCAATTAATTAAAGGAAGGAGAACCTTTCTCCCTTTCCAGTTCCAAAAAATATGACACGTATGTACTTACAGTGTTTAAAGTTTTGGAAAGAAATTTTAAAATCATATTTGAAATCGAAATTAAATATTGGTTATATATATAAAAATGAATGTTTGTTTGTATGTAATTAATAGAATCGTAAACTATGCATTCGATCATGTTATGATCTTTAGCAAAGCTGTTGCGCATGAGCCGGGGAAGGTTCCTAAATTGGTATGACCAATTTCCGACAGGTGGCGCCACTGAAAATTACTAAAAATGATTTAAATCATAAACTGTGCATTTAATCGTGTTATGATCTTTAGCAAAGTTGATGCGAATGAGCCGACGAAGGTTACTAAAGGCGGGTTCACCCACAAGTTTCTGAAACATTTTTGGTTCGCACAAAATTTTTTTTATATGGAGTTTGACGTTTCTCTCAGAGAGCGAGAGAAATTATTTTGTGCGAACAACTCTCAGTGTGAATTAAATTAATTTTAAATTTGGTCCGAACCATTTTAGAAAAGGTTGCCACACAATATGAAATTTATACAATACACAAATATTTCCAGAAGTTCATCGAAAGTCCAAGGTTCCATGCAATGAAAATTTATAAATGAATCTACGTCATTTAAACGCATTTCGGGAACTAGTGAGTGAAAATACCCTTTGGCTTCTCTTTGTTTCAAAAGTGGTCTTACAGCCGTCCTCTTTTTTATCTTTGATTTTCGTTTTTCATAAATATATTTTGCAAGTAATTTTACTTTGGTCACTTCAATAGCGAACAAGAGTTGCAAATGATTTATATCCATTTTATCCATCGCAGAACAAGATGTTTTTATTCTTACCAAATAATTCACCACAAATACTGTTTATTTTTTGTTATAAATATAAATTTTTTTATTTCTTTATTTTGACACAAATATAATTAACTTTCTTAAGGTTATGCAAATATGTATTTACGTCATTTTCAATTAAATATGGAAGCACTGTTTTTACGAACAAAGTTTCTGAAATGCGTGAATCATGTTGGAGAAAACTCTCAGTAAACAAGAAATTTCTCCGAACCAAAAATGTTTCAGAAACTTGTGGGTGAACCCGCCTTAAGTTGGCATGACCAATATCCGACAGGTGTCGCCACTGAAAATGATTAAAAGTGAATTAAATCGTAAACTGTGCATTTAATCATGTTATGATCTTTAGCAAAGTTGATGCGAATGAGCCGACGAAGGTTACTAAGTTGGTATGACCAATATCCGACAGGTGTCGCCACTGAAAATGATTAAAAGTGAATTAAATCGTAAACTGTGCATTTAATCATGTTATGATCTTTAGCGAAGTTGTTGCGCATAAGTCGATGGAGGTTTCTAAGTTAGTGCGATTAATTTCCGATAGATAGCGCTACTGAGAATTATGCATTTTAGGATTCATTATTTATGATTTTAATGACATTTGGTATAACTCATTCCCGTAAAATGTCAATCACAAGTTTGAAATATTTTAATTTTGGAAAATTTTTAAAAATGCTGTTGGGTTCAATTGGATTGGGTACATTGTGAGATTCTAATAAATTTTAACGCATTTTTCACGTCGTTCCCGTGCAATCGTGCATCCAAAGCGACAAGCAATTGGTCGACCTACACCTCAAGAAGCATTGAGGCTGGAAAATCCACAAGTACAAGCCGCTGAGACCCGTTGGCATGAATCACTTGAACAACGAGAAGTGAGGTTAGAAACTGATCGAATGCGTACCACTCAGGCCTGTTCGTCTGAATCATCTGGACAACGGGAAACAAAATCAATAAAATGATTCAAAATTAATTTGATATTTGTGTAATGTCTTTCCTTCAAATTTATTTTAGTTGGTGGCGCAGCAACACGCGCAGGGTACAGCTAGTATTGGTTATAAATTAAAGACTTTCTAAGAGTACCATACCTTCTAAAATGCTCTATATACAAACTGAAACTGATTCTACCAGGTCCCTTGAGGCTGGGTAACTTCAATACTGCCATCGTTTTAACCATACTTGTTTAAATAGGGACACTTTTATACAATTTTATAATTAATACGACAATTGTTTAAAAATTACAAGGGAAAAAACATTTTTTAATATGTTGTGGGAGTGTGACAAAGAATTTTATTTATTTATTATTTATTTTATTTAGAAAAATGTTTTATTTCTATCGAGGATCTCTTCTAAGCAATCTTCTGACAAAACTTTTGAGAACGAATGATTGACACTAAAAAACTTCACAAATCTCTTCTTAAAGTAAGTTTTATTTAAAAAAGAAATAAAAAGAATGAAAGAATATCATTAATGTTTACTTAACAAAAATGTGATGTTATAAACTGTTACATAATACATCATCAGTTTAAATACAATATTGTAATATTAATAAAAGAAAAATGTACACAGAATTTCCTATTATTTTAATACAACTGCTATATATTAAAAGTAAAGTGACAGTAGCTTGGCTTGCTACACAATCTGTCTATCAATCTATCTGATTGTAATAAAATAATTTCGTATTTACTGAATTAATTCCTTTTAATATGTATTTATTGCGGTTTTTATGAGCGTTTATAAAAATATAGAAATAAATCAATTCTTGTATATTGAATGGAAAAAACGATATGCGGTAAATGAACAAACAAACAAAAGTTAATTAATATAAATATAACACAGTATTTTTCTCTGGGACACTTTATTCAAATAAAATAAATATAAAAATAAATACAAATTTGAATAGAATACTAGTTCAATAATAGAAAAAACAAAAACATTTCCTCGATATACAAAGATAATCCCTATCTAATCTTATCAGCATATGATTGAAACTACAAAGAAGTGTCAACATTCTCATTGCAAACCAAACTTAATAATTTAAGATGATAAATATAGTATGTAGCCTCTGCTGTGTACTTGAAACGTTTTAAACTTTAAGAGGGATAATCAAATCAACGTTAATATAATGTGATGATTAAGAGTATTTAAATTTTTCATATACTACATACTTAAACAATACGTATACACATACATATGTATATAAATATCTGTGTTTATATTACATGTATTTTTATCCATTCGTAAATATACATATACTATATGTTTATATGTACATATGTATAAAGTAATATAATATACTTACTTACTGAGTTGTTAAATAAAATAAAATAAATTTTAAAAATAAACAAAAACATACAGTGTATAAATGTAATAAATAAAGGAAGAATAAAATGGCTGCTACAGCAGAGGTAAATGGCCTTCTACGAAGATAAATTCCAAAGAGTTGCGGATACAGAACAGCAGTTGCTGATATTTTTCTCAAATCTATGTGTTAAACATTTAATGAATTTCTTTAACAATACAAATTTATATTTATTTTATTCGTAAAATGAAAATTCTTAGAAGTTTGGAAAAGAGGTTTATCTGTTGCATTCATAGTCATTGTTTTGACTAATGCATATGCTCTTGTTAATAATTAATTCTTTAATAAATAAGTAAAACAAATAAAACTCTTATAAAAAATATATACAAAGGGACTTAATGGTATAGCAAAACAATGTTTATAAACATTTATTATCAAAATGCAACGTTAACATATACGCCCAGTTATTCTTTTTCTTTTTATAAAATTACAAGAGAAACAAGATATTGGTGTACTATTTATCATGAAAAAAAATGAAATGTAACAATCACAATAGTTCGTACAATGCCAGCCACACTACTCACAGATTACTGATTAAATTCATATTAAAAGAAAATAAATAAATATAAGGAAAGAATATTTGTAATTTGTTTTTTTTTTCCGGTAAATGTTCTTCTTCTGCCATAAGAAGAGCAAGAAAATTTACTTGATTTATTTTCATTTTTATTTTTAGTGGAAAATTTTAAATCAAAAACAATCGCAAAGCAATTAAAACGCATATAATAAAAACTATAAAATCAAAGCCTGAATACCATCCATGCCACACATATTATAGACGGCATAAATAAATAACGAAAAACAAAATGAAATTTATAAATTTAAATGTAAATTCTAACTGATAAGCAAGTATTCATTCGTTTTGTTTTCTCATTTATGGGTTTAATTTCAATTGTTATTTTCATTTTTTTATTATAGTTGAGTGACATTTATATATCAATGTCATATGGAAAAATCTGAAGTTTGTATATTCAGATTTTGTTCCTCATGCAAGCAAATTTGAAAACGACTTGCAGAAAAAAAAACCATAGAAATACGATATGGAGGAATATGACAATGGCAACAACTTCCAATAAACAAAAATAATATTATTTTTATTTGTATATATCACAGTTTAAATTTAAGCTACAGTTTCTTATCTCTTTGTGTAGTGCACATATAAATTTACATACATAGTATGTATAAGTAAATATGAACATAATAATAAATGGATTATATTAATTTTATTTATATATATAATTAATAAGTCTGTATTAAAAAAAAAACCGAAGAACTTCTCATAAAATTATTAGAATTTGTTGATAAAATGCATTTTTATTTCAATTACAAGCTTGAATCACAATTCTTCTCTTGAATTTGTATTTAAAACAACAACAAACCAATACAGAATAACAAAAAAGATCTTAATGCCTATGTTCGCTTATGTCCTACAATTTTAAAATAGGTATGTGCAGTACTCTATATCTTTACAAAGATCATGAAATATTTTGCAAAGTTAGTTCTACTAGCTATGATGAGAAGCAGAAGCTACAAATTGATCGGTTCCAGTTCAAAACCTCTATAGATCTCTTTTCAACTACTCAGCCTTTGTTTGGACACATTTTTTATGTGAAATTGAATGAAAAGTGTTGGGAGACTTCTCAGAACAATGCACTGCGGATCTTGGCTGAATGGCCAAAAGCACTAAATTGGTTTGGAAGATCAATCCGCAGGACTTTCGCCGCCTTATTGTAAACATTAACGACTTTATAATACGCTTCATCGTGGCACAGTTGAGGTCTTGCTAATCCAGCATATTTTACTGTCAGTCTATCAAGCCCTCATAACTTAAATGCAATTGTCCTGCCAGACTTACTGCTTTTCCACAGGTACATCTTAGATTGATGTCAACTAAGGTGGGTAAATTCCTCTATCTAGCCATCTTCTGTTATCAACTGGCATACTACACTTTATTTATAATTCTACAGGAAAATTGTAGAACAGATGCAATTCGATATTAAGCACAAGGTCTAAAGTCTGCCACACAAATTAAAAGCTTTATAATGGCAAAACAACTGAAACCTTTCATTCTAATGCTAGTGTTAGAAAAGGCTGCCCTGACTATTTGCAGTGATCTTAGACAAATTATTAAATTATAACAAACAGCACGAAGATTAAGTCTTTGAGGATGATCTATCCCTTATGATGTACAAATTGAATGGCCTGCAAAACCAGCTGATTTATAGAATTTGTCTACAGATAAGTAAAGTTAAGATCTCCCAGTAGAGTTTTAACTGATTGTTCCATGGCATGAAACCAAACACAATACCACCTCGTTTATGCCTAGAAGCTTAGTAAGGCCTTCCGGCAAATTGAAATCAATCACCAGCTCACATAGTGACCATCTATACCACCATCTACTTTAAGCAAAGTTTTTCACGAATAATAAGTTCAACTCGACCTAAAAGAAGCATAGAGCCAACAAATCAATGAATAACTGCCTGCCCTTTACAAATTTCAATTAATAGCCGGTTATAGAAAATCTTTCTCCATTTTATTCTCAGAATAAATACTTTCTTCTTCTTCTTAAACCACAATTTAAAAAATATGATAAAAAATCGCAATTAAATTAAGGGGAATAACAATCTACGTTTTTTTTCACCTCATAAGTAAATTAAATTAAAAAAATATTATTTTCGTTAAACAAAGCAAAAAAATACACAATAAAATGAAATATGAAAGAAAAAAATTGCAGTTCTAAGCAGAACAACAACGAATACAAAACAGTCGCTACAGGCAAACAAGAACAAAAGGGAAGCGTAAAGCAGGGAGGGAGCATATATACAAAATGCAAAATAACTGGAAATTTCGTTTACCTAGTAGTTGTAATTGTAGTTGGGGAGAGTGGAGGCCGCTATACTTCTTTGTGTTAAACCAAAAAAAAACAAACAAACAAAATAAAACAGACGCACACACACACAAAATCTAGCATAGAACAAAAACAACCAACAGCGAAGCTCTGTTAATATTGACGCATCAGCTGAGAGCACGAAAACCCTTTTTTCTTTGAAGTGTTTCGTTATTTGTCGTATTTTTTTTTGTCTTAAAGGAAAAAAAATACCAAGAAAATAAAAAAATTGACAAATAAAGAATTCAACTGGAATTTTTGATGGCATTTCCATTTGCTTAATA
This sequence comes from Sarcophaga carnaria, assembly GCA_958299815.1. Taxonomy (NCBI): domain Eukaryota; kingdom Metazoa; phylum Arthropoda; class Insecta; order Diptera; family Sarcophagidae; genus Sarcophaga; species Sarcophaga carnaria. The sequence continues at coordinate 125,118,933 of OY283152.1, read as the reverse complement.
CAATTTCAATTTAATTTACAATAATAAATACCTGTTAATAAGAAGGCCGATGACAATATTGCCAAAGTTATTAATTTATTATGAAACATTATGGCTGCAGAAAATAATGACTCGCAATAATTTTCTCTAAATTTTTCTTTTTGTTTTCTCTTTATGGACGCAAGTTACTTTTATTGTGTATTATATACACTCTCTCTTTACAATTGTGTTTGTTTGTTGTTATACTATTTATAAAATGCGTTGTTATAATAAAAAAAATAGTTGTTGAATTTTTTACGTTTCCAAAATTGTCTCTTGCGTTGTTTTTTTTTTTTATTTTATATTCTAACAGCACACAAATTATAGAAGACGCACTTCAAAAAGGCAGCGACACAAATAACGATTCCGAACGAAACAACGAAATAAATAAAATAAAAAAAACATAAGATACAGTAAAGTTAGTTGCAGTTTGTCTGCAGTTTTTCTTAAAGGGTTACCAGAGTTTACAAATTGTTTTAAAACAATATTTTTTAAATATGTAATTAAATTTTTTTTATAGAACATTTAAAAACTTGTTTAAAAATAAATTTAGTATTTAGTTTCACATCAAATACAATAATCGTCGTCTATTTTTCTTGCCTATTTTCTATATAAAGAAATGAGCCGCTGTATTTTTATATTTCAATAATTACGGCAACACCAAAAATATCAACAAGGTTGTATAAATGTGGTTAGTACATACGAAATGCACAACTGCCGTTATATCAAAAAATAAGTGTATTACCGACACTTTACCTCCATACTTGCACGTCATTATCGGTGGTGAAAGTATCGATTTAAACCAGTGTTGCAAAATTGAAGTTTTGAAATAGTAATACTAATAATAGTAACAAAAAGTAACCTTTTTGCATTAATTGGTACTTTTATCAAAATATTTATTTATACTTAATTAATTAATACACACTTAATTAATACGATTAATAAAGGACTACCTAACTAATCGAGATTAATTTTATTTATCCTTAATCCAAACACAAACCACACCGTTGGTAATGCAGTGCCCGATGGTAAGCAGACAAGATGGCGAATGCCTCCGCTAACAGAGGTGAAAATTACTTATTCTAGACACACACCGACCAAATCACGATGTACAGTATGGTATGATGGATCTATGGTAACACTGTCCCATTTCGAATAACGGTAATTTGGTGAGTTTCAATTTTATTCACCACACCGGATAAATTCACCATATTTTGTGAAAACTCACCACAACAACAAAATTCATCACATTTCAAAAAAAAAATTAAATTAATTTTTTTAAACTACTTTGCGGTCTTGTCCAATAAAGCTGGCTATTAGACCATAAGAGGAAAAAAATGTGCGAATTATTAAGTTAAAGAACGGTTCATTTTTTGAATAAACAAAAACGAATTTGTGTTAATAGGAAGACTCTTTATAGGAAGGCAGGGTGTATATGATACACATAAATTTCAACTCGATTAGTGGGATTCAATAGAAAATAATGGTTGGTTGGGTAATCGCTCCTTTTATCGCACTCACCATCGTTTTGTTTTCTTGTTTTTTCCTATGATATAAGACAGGGTGTATCAGATTTTAATAATATTTTCAATTTCAGTGCTGCCATTGTCTTGATTCACCAAATTAAAAAATAAACTTACCGTTTTAATTTAAATCTTTGAAATAAAAACGAAGAATATGTTTTTTTTTGTTTTTATTTTGGAATTACTTAATCCCATATCAACATTATTACTTTTGGTTTTTTTTTTGTCTTTTTTATATTGTTTTATTGAATTCAGTAAAATTTTGTTTTTTCATTTTATTTTTTTGTTTGTTTGTTTGTTTTACCTCATTTATTATACTCATTTTATTATTTTATTCTTTTATTTATTTTAATAAATGGTTGTTGTTGTTTATTTACCTTCTTGTTATTTTTTTTCTGTTTTTATTTTTGTTGTTGTCTTTAAATATATATTTTTTTATTTAAATTTAAACTTAAATTTTACAAAAAGCAGTGTTTGTTGTTTTTGTTTATTTATACCATGATTTTTGTTTTTGTTCTTTTTTTTTACTGAATGATTTCAAATTTGTTTTTTTTTTTATTAAATCTAGTTTAAAGCAATATATTTTTTTATTATTTTTAATTAATAAAAGAAAATAATTGAAATAAGAAGAAACTTAACAAAAATTATTTATTATTAATATTTTTATATATACTTTTAATTAATAATGAAGGAAAATAATTTAATTATTTATTATTATTATTATTATTAATAATTTTTATTCATTATTACTACTAAAAATTGTATTTAAATTATTATGACTTTCTGTTTTTAATGTGAATTCTTGCTAATTTTAAATATTCTTTTTTATCAATTTAAATTAATTTGTTTTGTTTTTTATTATGTTTTTAACTTTTTAAACTAAAATAGTTGCTTTACATTGAAGCTTAATGAATGTTTAGTTTTTTTTTAAGTTTTTGGGGGATTTTTGTTTTAGCAAAGTGGTTTTTTTACTTAAGATTTTTCTTTTTTAATTCTTTATTAATTTTTGTTTTTTTAACTAGCTTATTTAAACGTTTTTTTTTTATATTTATGCTTCACACTGACAAAAAGGGCAATTTTTTATATGTATATATGAACAATGTAGTTTTCTGTTTATTTTTTGTTTTTTTTTATACTTTTTTATATAAGAGTAGGCCAGGAAATTTTTTGTTTAAGAATTTATTATAGAAATTTTATAAAAGGGGCATAAAATATTTTAATTTATAAAAAATGAATGGCTTACCTTTTTTTTTGGAATTTATTTGAAATTTAGTAATCCTTAAGAACTAAATTTAGCTTATTTATAAGTTAGTTTTCTTCTTATTAATTTATTTATTTTATTATTAATGATTTTTTATACTATATAGCACTGCTTCTTTTTATTTTTAAACAAAAAACAAAAATAAATAATATTTATTTAAATAAATTAATTTAAAAATTTTGCAGGTGGTTTTTAAGGGGAATGAATAAGGAATAAAATTATTTGTAATAAAATTATACAATTTAACCGAGTGAGTTTGTTTGTTGTAGTTCATTTTTTTAAAACATTTTCTCTCTTTGCTGTGTTGCCGCTGTTTTTCAAATACAATATTATAATTTTTAATTATTTTTATTGAAAGTTTTCTTATGGTTTTTTTTTGTTTATTTGTGTGTTTTAGGTGTTTGTGTAAGTATGTATGTAGTTATTAATTTTATTAATCTTTTTTTATACATATAATAAATAAATATTTTTTTATATTTTTGCATAACACTCAAAAAAATAATTTTTACATACATTTTTTAATTTGTGTGTAAAAAATGGCAGTTATTTGAATATATATATATTTATATATATTTATCCATTTTTAAGTTTAAATAGTTCTTTTATCTTAATAAACTTTCAATACCACAATTGCTTTTGACAGCAACACAACTTTATTATAAGGATTGTTTAACATTTAAGAAATTTGTTATTTTAATTTTTTCAATAATATCGAAAATTTAAAAATATTTAAATTCTTTTAATTTCGATTATAATTACAAAATGTATAACTTTTTTATGAAGTATATTCTCTGAATATGAAAATCATTGCTAGAAGTTTGCGAATTGTTTAAATTTTTTAAAACTGTTCTTATTTTTCCTTAAGAAAAATTTATTTAACATTTTATAACTTTCTGTTTTTCGAAAAGCTTATTACAAATTTTATTTAAAATTTAATTTCTCAATAGAAATGCTTTTAAATACAATTGAATTTGAATTCTATAATTAGTTATAGCAGTGATTTATTAATTCTTGCTTATTTCACTCTAAATAAAAATAAAAATACGAAAATACGACAATAACAATGTTTGTATATACGTAATTATTGTTAAATTTTTATTTATTAATAATACTTTAATAGCAGTTTCAATATCGTTTTACTTATTTTTTTTTTTAATCTAAATTGCATTTAGACAAATACTTTGTTCACATTATTACACTAAAGGTGTTTTTGTTTAATGGAGGGAAACGGGAGTTTAATTTAAATGGAAAGAGAAAGTAAATAAAATATAATAATTAATTATAATTAAAATAAAAACAACATATATTTTAACAATATTTAATTTATACTTCTTGCATTCAAGCTGTGGTGGGTGTATTTGTTTGCTTTTACAAAAGGTTTACTGGGTTAACAAACAGTGTAAATAAGAGAGCGTCATACCGTACACAAATAAAGCCTCTCAACAAGGAAAGGAATGAGACACAAGTAAGGAAGAGAACAAAAACAAAATTATTTAATGTTTTTCTTTTTCTTTTTTTTTTTTTGTAAGTGTGTAGTAATAGTGGTGGGTGTATTTTTTGTTTTGTTTATTAATTTTCTTCTGCCGTTACTTTTTTGTTGTTGTTGAGTGTGTATAATAAAAGCAGAGTTAAACAGAGTTGCATTTTTGTTGTTCTTGTTATTACCAAGTTAATAAAACAGAGTGTTTCATAACAAATTATTTTCTTATTTTTTTTTTCTTGAACTATTACAAAAAATCATATTTTAAACATACTTTTTATCGTTAGTATTATTATTTATTTTCTTTTATTATTATTTTTATCTTTCTTGTGTGTGTGTATATTTGTCTCTGTTATTTAAAGATTTCTTTACTTAAACTCTGTTTTTCCTTTTTTTTACTTATTTTATGTATTTTTGTTTTGTATTTTAAGTAAAGACGATTAGTTTTGTTTGCTTTTTATTTTTATTTTATTTGTTGTTTATATAGCATTATTCTCTAGACTCCTTAGCTTGTTTTTTTATTATATTATTTACTTGAAAATTTCCTAAATAATGCTTTAAATATTTAAAAATCTACAATATTTTATAAATTTTTTTATATTTATTTTATTTTTTTTTTATTAAGTAATTAGTTTTTTTAAGGGGGGTTTTAATTTTTTTTTGTTTTGCTTAAATTTATAACAAATTTAAACAAATAAATGTGTTTTTTTTTAATTTCATTTTTTAATAAAATATTTACTAAACAGCATTGATTTTCATCATTTCTTATCTCGTTTTTTCTTATTCTTGTTTGTTTTGAATTTGTATTGAAAAATATGTGTGTGTATGTTGGGTGTGTAATTTGGATAAGTTTTTTTTACTTTTGCAAACAAAAAGGGAAATTGTTCTGTCTTTCAAAACTTACAATTGTTTGTTTATGTTTAACAGAAAAAGAACAAGCTTTATTAGACAAGGGAGTTGTAATAAAGAAGTAGGGGGAGTTGTGATTACAGACCAATTTTTTAATACTTCTTTTTTTGCTTTTAAGTACACAGTTATTCAATTTTTTGTTTAATAATTTTTCGCTGTGCTGTTAATTCGTTATTTTTTTGTTTTTGTTCAAAATAAAACTGAAAATTTTTAAAGAACACATAAAATAGCCAATTTGTTTATTGTTAATTTTGTTTTGTTTTTTTTTTTTGTTTGAATTCAATTGTGAAATTATTTTATTTCTTTTAATGTGTTTGTGTGTGTTAATGTTCCGAAAAAAAAACTATTTCCTGTCCATTTGTTTATGATTTTTTTATTATTTTCTAATTTTCTTTTTTTTTACTATTTTTATATATATTTTTTTCTTAGTTTTTCTTTTAAGTTAATTTTATTTTTCTTTAATTTTTTTTATATGCATCTTTGGTTTTTGCTGTAATTTTTCTTTTGAAATATTTCGTTGCATTATTTTTTTATCCTCAATTTGGTATTGAAATAATGCCTTGCGTTTTATTTATTTTTTTTGTTATTTTTTTTATTTTTTTTGTTTAGAATTTACGATTTTTTATATTCATTTTTATTTTTAACTAATTTTTTTTAACTTTTATTTAAAACTTTCCTCTTTTAATGCTGATGCTATCGCCATGGCTGTTGTTGTTGTAGTATTATTATTAATTAGTTTACTGTTGTTGTTGTTGTTGTTGTTGTTGCTGTTATCCTGTTGCTGCTGTTCTAGCTGTTGATGCTGTTTTTGTTGTTCTTGTTCTTGTTGTTGATGCTGTTTTAGCTGCTGTTGTTGCTGCTTTAATTGTTGCTGTTTTTGTAATTCTTCAGAAGATTGATCTTAATCAACCATCAACTCAAAGTGGACGGATCCTCTCCTTTCTGAACGATCATGATGGATATTACGAGCCCAAGCTTTGCATTCAATGTTAATTAAGACACCAGCTGTAATAATATGAAATTATTTTTTTATATAAATTTTTCGCTAAAAATTTCTTTGCAGCAAATATGTTAATTAACAATCAGTCGATCATTGATTGAAAAAAAAAAATTAACAAAAAAAATTAAATAAGAATTTCCCTTACGCTTACGTACATATGTATGTACATATTTAACAGTTGTAAGCTTAAAGAAACACGCTTTATTTTTCATTCAATCCATATTCATTTTCAATTTACGCTTTAGAAAACACAGTTTTCAGTAAACTTTAAGCATAACAATGATTACATTGATCTTTTGTTATGTAAAATTGTACGTTTCCACATATATATGTATGCATGTACATATGTATGTACGTACTTAGTGGGTAGATTAAATAAAATAACTCTATAAGGTTTCTTTCATTTTTCTTTTATCTCGAAAACCAAAAATGTTTATAAATAATGCCACATGTTGAAAAAACATATAAAAAATGCACACATCTATGGGTAATACAAGCCATTGATTTATTTATTTTGGTTTAGCAACACTTATTCAGTTTGTGAATAAATTTCCAAGCAGATTTACATTTGCAAATACAATGTCAACCTTGAAGATTGTATTCCTTTTTGCTTCTGTTTCTCTGTTTGTCATCCCCATTTCCTTTGAGCATTTGTTTCATATTATTGTTGGTCTTTTGATTTGTAGTCTCTTGTTCTTAATACAGAATACAGTCTTTCTTAACATATCCATTCTTTACTCATAATAAACTTAACATTATACTCCATTTTTGACATCAACCTGGAGTTAAGCATTTAGGTTATGTACATGCATACATACATATGTATGTATGATTCATATTTTTCTCTCATCTCTTTAATATTGTGTTCAATATGTTCTCCTATACATGTATTCTGTACACACACACATACATGCATGCATAGACACTACGAATATTAAATATCCTTAAGCTTTTGTCTACAAAAATCGATTTTTTTCGCTTTATTTACTCTGCTTCCTTTTCTTCTTCGTTTTTCTGCTACATATACATCAGCCATTACTATTTACTTGTGTGTATGTGTGTGTAGAGGTACATAAGTACTTAAGCCCTATTCGTGTGTTCTCTTTTAGAACATAAACACTCTTCATCATTAATACAGTTATTGTAACGTGAGTGGTATGGGGGGAATAAAATGCTTATTTAACAAATTCGTTTGTTTAACTAAAACGTCAATATTTATTCGAAAATTATAAAAAATGTTTTTGCTTGCATTGAGAAAAATGATTATCGAACATTCTATCAAAAATTGTATATTTTGTCATCAGCTTAAAGCAATGCCAAACACCTATAGGGTGGTGAAAATCATTTTGCATTCTACTTAGTCAAAATAATGTAAGGACGTTGTCCATGACTATCAGCCTAATTGGAACCTTTGGGGCCCTTGTAAATATTTTTTGGGCAGCTGGAACGAATTTGAAAACAAGTTAGATGAGATTGAATGAGAATAGGGTGCTTGGAGGACAATGAGAACCTGTCCTAAAGAAACTTTGTTGGATCTAAACACGTTAAATACAAAAGTAAGAAACACAGCGAGAATTAAGTTTAATGCTCTTGACTTAAGGCTCAACAGCTCACAGCTTTACGTTCAGTCTAAACATAATCGCGAAACAGACTTTGGACTACAGATGTTCGTTATCCACAAAAAAAAAAACAACTTTGAGGAGAGAATTCACTTCACAGCAGGAGTATAGACGAGAGGCTCGTATCATTAATTGTATGCCTGGTGAAAGAACTCATACTGCTGTATTGTTTACGAGAAAATAATAAACATTCCCATAAATATGAATGTCCACGTTGCTCATCAATATGGTCATTGACATCATTATGTGAAGTGCGAAGAAATGTTTCAAAGGATATAATCGGTAAAAGTGAAGATGGGAAGAGCCGAAAACTCTTCTCAATTCAAATGGCTTTCAGGCAATCTAAACCTTTGTTGAGTAATAACAAAATGAATTTTTTTTTTCACGCCGAGGAGGGGTAAATGTACCTAACCGCATCTTAGAGGAAGTCGTCACGGCCTCCGTGTGTGGGGCCCTCACCCACTAAATCCCCCCCTCGTCTCGTGGACTTGTTGTGCCCACCCCGGAACTACGGTGGTATTACTTCGGAGTGGAGTCCCATTGGCCCATTGGCCCCTGCGTGTTCATATCCGCGTCCGGACTGCGTGTCGAAAGTTGAAGAGACATCTAAGTGTCTCCACTATTCCCTTCTTCCAGGTCTCTGCCTCGAATTCCGCTTGGCACGTGTGCCAGTTTCACCTGTTCCGCAGCCTCAAGATGCCTCTTCTTCAGTCTTAGAATGCTCTTCACGTAATTCGCCACTAAGGTCCAATTTTCTCTGCTCGCGATCATAATCCCGACAATGTTACCGGCCGTGATCGTCCCAACTATCGACGTCAGTGCAGAGCGATAGCTCAGCCAGCGTGCGCACTCGAAAACGGTGTGCTCTACGTCATAAATTATCTCCCCTTCCTCGTAAAGACAGTAAGGGGAGGCGGTCTTACCCATTCTGTGCAGATATTTTCTAAAATATCCGTGGCCCGATAGCATCTGTGTAACGTAGTAATTTACCTCTCCAAATTTCCGACCAATCCATGGCCTTATGTCCGGAATAAGTCTCGCCGACCATCTTAATCTATCTTCCTCGTTCCATCGTTGCTGCCATTTTGAAATGAGCGGTTATGTGACGTCTAGCCGTTTTTGCCCTATAAATCTCCATCCGCTCCGCTGCCAGCAGATCCACAGGGATAATACACGCTATCACCACTACGGCTGGAGCGGATACCGTACGATATGCCGACGCGATACGCAATGCAGCCGTTCTCTGTACCGATACCAGTGCGTTCGTTCGCTTCCTAACATCCAGTGTTTCGGCCCAAATTTCGCTCCCATAAAACATAATGCTGTTTCCAACCTCCATCAGGAGTCTCCGTCTCGCCGGTAACGGGCCTCCAATGTTCGCCATTAATCTACTGAGCTGTCCAACGATCTTCTGGGCCTTGGTAGCCGAGTACTGAATCTGATGTGAAAATGTTAGTCTGGGATCCAGCCTTATTCCCAGGTATTTCACCGAGCTCTTGGTCCTAATTCTTAATTGTTCAGTAAAGGGATCGCTTCAAGCCCTATATGTAGATTCTAAGACAAGGAAAATTAATCAACAGACCGCGTATATACCCGATATGCGCGTAAAATACTAGACAGTCAAGTCAATATCCTGTAAGGGGAACGGTATTGGAACAAATTTTTAGGGATACCTGAGAACATTACAATAAATTATATGGTGGCGGTAAAAGATTAATATTTACGTATAAAATATGAAAATTTTTGAGTTTTAAGTTGTACCTTACAAGTTGTATGAGTTATTGACATTAACGGCACTTTTACACGCATGAAACAGTAGGTGTGTACCAGGAATACACACAGTTAAAGTGTGTGTAAGCAAATAAAGCATGCCAAAAAGTAAATTTGGCACCACCGTAATTACATTGTTTCTCTAAAAGCATTTCGTTATAAAATACATACGTACGTACATTTGAAAACAAATTAAATACTTTTCAAAAATCAAAGAAATGTATATAAACAGTCAACGTATGTATGTATTTCATGTCTAGAATAAATAGATTTTAGAGAATGCTTAAAAGCTTAAATGAAACGGCGCCTCAAATTTGTATAGCCAATAGTTTTGTTGTCATATAAAAAACAAAAGCAATAACTTATTGAGTCATAATATCTCAATTGTCTTTAACACTGGTAAGTAAACTTCTTATGCTTTCGATAGAACATTTTAGAAGCAATAACTATGGTTACCATTTCGTTTGTTTGTTTTCTGTTTTCTGTTTTCTTTTATTCTACAAACATGCACTTACGTGACATATTAACCTTATTTTTATGCTTTTTTATTTTTCTTTAAGTGTATGTATGTACGTATGTACACATATATACACGTATGTATGTATGTGTAGTAATTTTTAAACCTTTTCAATTATTCATACATTTGTGCTGCAAGCTATTGTTGGCAAAAGAAACAAACAAACCATGTTCTGCTTCTCCTTCTCTCTCTCTCCATATCGTATAAATTGTATTAAAAATGTAAAGAAATTTTAATTTTTCTTTCTGCTTCTATTTTAAGTATTTTGCACAGCAGGAAACTGTTATTTTTTTTTAAAATTATTTTTTGTTTTAACAGAGTGGAAGATTTTGATTATAATACGCTTATTTAGCAATTAATTTACGTTCTGGTTTAACTGTCGGCATCGAAACCTTAAAACTTAACTGACAATTACGAGTAGAAGTAGAAGTAGAAGTAGCCGTAGCTGTAGTTTGCTGTAGTTGTGCCATTTTAATGGCAATTACAATTAATTGTACGAAGTTGGTGGCTGACTTTTTTTTAGGTGGGTCAAGCAACTCAACTGAACTCATATCAACCACTTAATGGCTTTTAATTTGTAAAGAAAAACACAATAAAATAAATTATGACGTATAAATCCTACCCTTGGGTATTCAGAAGTTTAGAAATCTCTGTGTTATCTTTGGGAATAGCTTGTAATGGGCATTGTTCTACTAGTTTTTCAAAAATTAATATGAACGGTACTTACTTTCAACGGTAAATTGCACAGCTACAATGGGTGGTATATAGCCCTCAATGTTTTTGAAGGGGAAATAGTAGGCGGGGAAACCCATACGTGGATAATAGTCACGAGCTTTAATATTTTCAACATCAGCGGGATTTTCACCTTCGCAGGAAACCCAAACGACGTCGGTCTGTAAATAAAGTAAAAAAAAACAAAATATTTTTCATATAAATAAAGCAAAAGAAAATTTCTCTTTGTTTAGCATACAAATGAATTTGAGAGACTTCAGATTTCCGACAATAAGAAGTGTTTTCGGAGCCACGGACCATGTATTGTGTGTGAGAGAGTTTTTCAAAAATGGCAAAAAAAACGCGGATATTTGAAAAGGGATACTCTATAAATGGAAATATAAAGAGAGTAAAGACTCTATGCAGAGCAAGAGGGTTTAAGGCAGATTTGAATCATTCATCGGACTATCAACAAATTACCTGAGGTTAATGATCATGACATTACTAGTCGCCGTAGTCTAGTAGGTAGGCTTATTAGACGTAAGGCCACGGTTCAAACCTCAGGTCAGACATCAAAACGAAATATGAAAAAATATTTCTTCGACGACTCTGAGCCTTAAAATAAAAATTGCCATGAAAAGTTTCTTAAAAATCTGTCGTTCGGAGTCGACTTTAAACCGTAGGTCCCGCCACTCATGTATAAAATTAACACACACAGCATGAGTGGCGTGAGAAGCTAGGCCGTAATCCTGACTGAAGAGTTGTAATGGCCAATTATGTATGTATGTAATGATCATGACATGGCATGATTTTAACATGTAGACTCTGATTGCGGTTCCGTGACGATGAGATTGAGGAGGACTAGACTTTGGTTAAATGATGCCTAAGATGGACAATCACCATCATCATTGCTTTAATACTTATTACATGCGGAGAAAATATTGACGTTTTTGTCTTAAAATCCAAAGTACTTACCTCATTTGCTCTCAAGCTGTTCTTGTCTGCGATGTGTCGTTTCAACTCAGCTGGCATTTCTGCTGGCAATGCCTTTAAATCGTTGTAGATTACTGGTTCCCAATTGTAAATCTAAAATTAATTTTGAAAAACAAACAAACAATTCATGATTAGTAAAAGTTATCAACCGGATACCTAAAAAAAGGAAGCAAAAGAAAACATACAAACAAATCTGTATTGTGGGTATGGGTACTTGCCTTGTTCAATTTAAGGAATATGCATGGTCTGGCAAGATTGTAACCAAAATAGTTCTCTTCTGTGCAGGGGGCAAATTGGTTACGATCAAAGCCGCAAACTTGTTCCTTGTCTTTGGCTGGTGGATTGGCAAATGAGCAGTTGACCTGATTCTGTTTGGGCAAATCTTCGTAGGCTGTTAATTTACAAAAAAAAAATAATTAAAAACATTTTTAATTGAAATAAAATGAAAATAAATTTTAAAGAGCCAAACAAATTAAATTCTAGCACTTAATGCGTGTGTGTAATATTGGAAATTTCTAGACCGTTTACTTTTTTTTTATCGTACTGTATGCAGGTGTTGCTTTTTTAATAAATAAAATCTCTTATTATACTTACAAAAACCATTTAACAAAAACAATGTAAACAAGAGAATATTTAAAAATAAATTGTTAATAAATTTAAAACTTAAACAAAAGAAACTTAAAGTTTTTTTTTATTAATTTTATGTTTTTCAATCTGTGTTCACATAATGAAAGTTTCTTTCAAACATTCTTTCAGGGAGCACTGTACATATTCAATTATGTTCGGAATTATATCAGGTTATCCACTAAATTATTTTAGCTTTGTGGCATGAAAAGTTTTCGAAAAATCTAAATCGCTTAGATTTTGTTCGCTTATGCAAAATAGACGAAAACTATCTTAAAAAGGATCGACTGCTGTGACCAATCCATAGGCAATTGTTTATAAGAACAAAAATTTCATCACAATCATATAATGGATAACCTTTTATCAATAAATTCAAACTTTCTAAAAGATAACTTTCATAATGTGAAGTAGAAATCAAGTTTTAAGATACTTACACTTTAAGAAATTAGCAGTCTCCTCTACCCAATATCTAAAGTTTTCTGGTTTATTTGATTCATACCAAACCAAAGTACTTTCAACATTCACCTCTGGAGGCATTGGTCGAAAACCAAGACCTAGAAAGAAGGAAATACGAAAAATAAACACAAATTTTACAATTTAACAAAGCTTGCAACATATTGTGCCATATACATATGTATGTATGTGTAAGAAGTCAGTATATTTTTCTTACCTGGATTTGTCCCGATTAAACCATCTTGTAATACCCACTTGGGCTGAGTCATATTCAATGTTTGATAAAATACAGCAAAAATGGCAGCAAAGAAACCAGCAAGTGCCGCATAAAATATTACATAAAATATCAGAATTTTTGCTAAAATGGAAGAAGAATAAAAAAATAAAAATAAAGAAATTTATTATTATTATTTAACACATTAGATCATATAATAATTTAATAAATGAATTAATAAATTAAAGAAAATTTATTGTTCATATAAATACTTGTTAAAATCAAATAAAATTAAATTGTAGTCGATATCCCTTATCTACAAGTGTCCAATGTCCAATACGCTATTAATTTCTAATTACAATTTCCATTTGCATAAAATGATTTCATTTTTAACATTTTGCTGCCATAATGTCCACATAATTCCCGTAAATTATTTTTAATTCCGTTTCCTGCTTTGCAAATATGCATGTTGCCATGTCTTTTCAATTTAACATCAAAAACACTGGCGTTGTAAGAGTCAACACACATCCACAGAATAATTGATTCTAAATTTAATCGTTATTCGTTAGCGTTTTTTGAAACAACACATCAAAATACTATGGAGTAACTGCCGTTAGGACTGGACGTTTAGATTCAAAGAAGAATTTTTTAAAATTGAGAATGCCTTGGCTGATGAGAAGAATGTAAAGGGTATTTTTTATAGAGGTATAGAACTTTAAGTTGGCATTACTTTTCAAGATGGCGACCGATTTAACAGCTGTCAAGTGATTTATTCTAAGTTTGGTTTGGCAATTCATCATGAATAGACTCACGCCTGAACAACGCTTGCAAATCGTGCAATTTTATTTCGAAAATAATGGTTCTGTGCGGACAACGTATCGCGCACTACGTCCATTTTATCGTCGACAAAATCGTCCATCAGAGCAGTTAATTCGATTAACCATGGAACGTTTTCGCACCACGTTTACTCTTATTGATAACTCGCATCCCCACAGACGCTGTACGGTGCGTACAGAAGAAGCTATTGCTGCTGTAGAGCGTAGCATTGAGGAAGACCCGAATGAGTCCATCCGCCATCGAGTACAGGAATTGGATCTGTACTATACTGTGGAAGATTTTGCGAAAGGATCTTGGTTTGCGTGCTTACAAAATCCAACTCGTGCAAGAATTGAAGCCAAACGATCATCAAGTAAGGCGTAGATTCGTCGAATGGGCCCAAAACGAGATTGCCGTTGTTCCCGATTTTCATAAGCGAATTTTGTTTAGCGATGAAGAGCACTTCTGGTTGAATGGCTACGTCAACAAACAAAACTGACTGTTTGGTGCGCTTTATGGGCTGGTGGAATCATTGGTCCGTACTTTTTCAAAAACGATGGTGGCCAGAACGTTACAGTCAATGGTGATCGATATAGAGCCATGATTACTAACTTTTTCATTCCTGAATTGAATAACCATGATGTCCAGGAGATGTGGTTTCAACAAGACGGCGCAACATGTCAAACAGCTCGTGCCACAATAGATTTATTGAAAGACACGTTTGGTGACCGCCTAATTTCACGTTTTGGACCTGTGAATTGGCCTCCAAGATCTTGTGATTTAACACCGCTAGACCTTACTTTCTGTGGGGCTATGTAAAGTCATTGGTCTATGCGGTAAAGCCACAAACGCTTGACCATTTGGAAGACAACATTCGCCGTATTATTGCCGATATACGGCCACAAATGTTGGAAAAAGTCATCGAAAATTGGACGTCCAGATTGGACTACATCCGCGCCAGCCGTGGCGGTCATATGCCAGAAATCATATTTAAAATGTAATGCCACAAGATTATCTTTCGGATAAATAAAATTCATGTCAATCGAATAATCCATCGTTGTTTTATTGCAACTTAAAGTTCTATACCTCTATAAAAAAAACACCCTTTATAAACAGAACACATACTTGTATCCTGTACATCGTCGTTAAAGCATTTCAGAAGAAAAAACCTGACAACGTAGCAAGTACTAGACGGGATGTTACCCTCACTGACGCCGAAAAACATCCTGCAGTTTGTCAAAATTAGGAGGGGTATTAGAGGATGTCAAATGTTCATTGAGGGCAATACATTAGATCGCAATATCTATACACGCCAATAATCTGAAAAGGCAAAATCATCGTTCCTGGAACACCTCATTATAAGCCGTTACTGTATTTTATCGTGTTGAAGCTGGAGGCGTCGCACTATGTGGCATTTACCCTGAAAAGCTAGCCAAAAAGGCAAAAATTAATTTAAAGAAATTTAAGAAGTAGGCAATTCGATAGACAACAAAATTCTGCATTATATAGTGAATTTTCATGACTTTAAGTTGAGATTTGTAGATTTGAGACGATGTCAAAGTCAGGAAAGTGAAGAAAATTAAATGCGTTTTTGGTGTTTTTTTGAAATTTTAATAGGTTTATATGATATTTTTTTGTGGGTAAACAAATAGAGGTTTTATATTGATTATTTTTTATTTGAAAGGTATGAACAACTTCTACTTCTAGTTTTTTTTTATTTATATATCTCATATATTAATGTTAAAATTATTCGTTCAAAATTTAAAAATAATAATAATTTCACATTTTTTTACCCTACCCAAAAAAAGATAAGGATTTTAAAGGTGAAAGTAGTTTTTAGTAGTTTAATGTTATATACCACAAGAAAATATGAACTCTCTATATTCCGAAACAAAAAAAAAAGTTTGCGCAAATTTGCGCAATTATTTTTGGCGATTTTTTGAAAATTTTACTTTTTTTGAAAATTAAAAATTTTAGACGCAGTGTAATTAAGCCATAGGCAATAAAGCCATATGGCGTACGAATTATGCGAGGAAATTCAGTAGAACCGATACCAATCGAGATGTCCTGAATAGTTTACTTTTATGCAGTGACCCTTTTATAAGCTGCAGTACACAAAAATTGCGAAGGAATTCAGATATTATTAAATTACTCCTTCCTGACATTGATGATGAAAATGACAACGATTTTAACGATTGTAGTTAGTTTCACTTTTTAAGTATTTTTAAGTTAAGTATTAAATAATGTAAAATAAATATTATGATTAAATATTAATTATCATAGAAGTTTAAAAACTTAATTACATATGTATGTATATCGACTATTATAACAATATGAGATGTATGTTAGATTTTCTTAATGGACCGTATGTGGTACCTAGGGGTACTTATGATCCGATCATAACAAAATGTGATCATAAATGATTCACATTCATATTAAACATGTTCATGTCGAATTTCATCGAGGTAATAACATTTTTAAGCCAATTATAATTGCTAAAAATATTTTCTTAAGGGGCCCTATTTTGGACCCCGGGGCAATTATGGACCGACCATTACAAAATTTGGTATGATTTAGATTTACAAAATACACGTTCATACCGAATTTCATCACGATACCGATGTTTTTAAGCCATTTATAAGCGCAAACGTGAATTTCTAAAGGGGACTTTATATGGGGACTAGGGTCAAATGTGATCCGATTTTCACCAATCTTTACACCATGATTTCTTGGTACGTAGAACTGATCCGTGCTAAATTTTGTCATGATTGTTGCATAATTACCCTAATTAATTTGTATGGGGGCTAGGCGAAATCACGGACTGATTTGAACCAAAATCAGTTGGGTTCATCCTTGGGCCTAATTATCACTAACACTATCAAAAAATTCAGCCATTAACTCATAAAAGACTTCTATTAATTTTGGCCAGGTTTTCAGGCAAAATGCCACATAGTGCGTCGTCGGGCCTTATTTATCCAAACGACTGCCATGAATAGCGAGCGCTACTGAGTCCTGGTCGACGACTGGCTCCCATTTAAAAATGAGATGGATCAATGGTACATACTGCACTACCTACAACCGGAATTCTCAGGGTTGCCCTTCTAGAACGTCTCTTTCATCTATTTGGTGATTTGCACTGGTAAGATTGCACACTGAACCGTTCGAGACTTCTTTTTACAGGCTGTCTTACATTGACGATTCTATTTCAAAAAGTCTTTGACTTTTGAAGCCCTCCAAGGCGAATATCTGTTAGAAATGGAATAACCCAGTAGAAAATTTAATACAGCCGGAAACATATGTTAGAAGTCGCCGTGGTCTAGTAGGTAGTGTGTTGGCTTATTAGACGAAAAGCCCGGGTTCGAGCCCCAGGCCAGACGTCAAAATAAAATACAAAAAGTATTTCTTCGGCGACTTCCTCTCAGCAGATTTCTGGCAAAAACTCTGATAGTAAATAAAATTGCCATGAAAAGTTTCTCAAAAATCTGTCGTTCGGAGTCGACTTTAAACTGTAGGTCCCGCCACTCTTGTATAAAAATTAACACACACAACATAAGTGGTGTGAGAAACTATGTCGTAATCCTGACTGAAGGGTTATAATGACCAATTATGTATGTATGGAAACATATGTTCGTCACATTTAAGAGTTTATTGCTATAAGACAGTCCGCCAACTACTAACTAACAAACCTAACCTAACTATAATATCCTTAATTACAGTTAGTTACTCAAGAGTAAAGAAAATAACATTTTGTTTATGCTTCATTATAACTGTAGTGCGGTAAGCTTTTAAGAATATTTCTTTAAAAGATGGAAAGAAAAATATTAAAAAACCAAAAATAAAAACAATAAAATGTACAGATTAGATTCATCGATAAAAAGGTTAAAAAAATATTGGATTGAAATATGCCATATGGCAACACCTTTCGTGAACCTCTCCTTTAAACTTTGAAATGTTTGCTTTACTTTTTTGCACAACTAAAGAAAGCATTAAAAAAGCCTTTGAAGCAAACGATATATTTTAAATTCAGCCGAGAAAGAAAAAGAGAGAGAAGAGGGTGGAAGGGAGAGTGTACAGGCATATGTAAGTGTAAGTAGATGCCCGTAATTAAGACTGGTTGAAAGGGAAATTGTCTCTTTATGAGAGTCAATAAATCTACAAATACCACCACTGCCACAACCAAATAAAGGACATAACGGTTAAATTATGGAAAAAAAGTGTAAATAGTCCCGATATTGAAAAGAAAGAAGAAGAAAATCCTATTTTAAATTTTATTATGAAACATTGTATACGATAAAGGACAGCTTTATTTATTTTATTTGTAATATATTTTTAGGCATTCCTATTATAATGCTAGATAGACTAAAGGATTTAATTATATGTACACACTTAAACAAATTTAGCAACACTTTGTTGTTTTATTATTGCTATAAAAATAAATTCTATTTTAATAAAAATCAAAGAAATTGCAACTTTTCTCTGTGGCTTGTTATAAGTGTTATACAAAATGGGGGCGTTGTTGTTATAAAAATATCCTTCAATACTTGATGACGTAACCTTTAATAGGGGAAAGAGTTAATCGTACAAAATACACAGCGATAGAAAGAGAGCAAAGAAGAGAAAAAATAATAGTGAGTAAATGAAAGAATAAATTGAGCACAAGGCGAAAAATAAAGCGTATTTAGTACAGGATGTGTCATACGATTTTATATAATAATTTCAACTGCAAGCGAAGTTAACTTGAGTAAAGCGCATGTGCTATTAGGAAAACCTTTTTTTTCATTTTATTTTCATTACAAATACATAAAAGGAAATATATTTCCTTTTTTTTCTTTTTGAATGTTTATTAAATAATATTTTTATTAAAAACTATTTTCATTTTATTAAACAATAAACAACGTTTGAAGAACAAAAATTAGTTTTATTTTTCTAACATTACTACTTGTGTTGCCAACTTAAGAAAAGTTGTGTCAGTCATTTGCTTTTGCTTGTGCCTGTCTCTTGGCTTAATATGGAATTTCTAAAATGTCAAAGTTCATACTAAAGTCAGCTGTATAGTGTTTAAGAACTTTTCTGCATACATATACAGATAGATGTACAAGTACATGTGTGTATACATATATGTATGTGTGTATATTTAACTGTATTTTGTTCTTTTTTATCTCTTACTTATTTATATATATTTCCCTATCCTACTTCTTCTTTTTTTCGTTTTTCTTATTTCCTGAAAAAAATTTTTTTCCTTTTGCATTTTATAACCTTTGAGTAAATCATAGTGACTGAGGTTGTCATTTAATCTTGTCCATGGGGACCTGTATATACATAAATCAATTGATTTACTGTACTGTGTTTACTTTGCCTGTCCATGAAGTTTGTATGCAAAAACCCATATAGTATGCTATACAAGTTTGAAAAGAAAAATCAAATATAAATCTAATTAAGTATTGATTGTTTTAGAAATGTTTATACATTTTTCGGTTTCAAAGGTCAAGTTAACAAAAACGCTGCGATTGTGCGTATAACTCGGGGCAACGGTTTGTTGAAACCGCAGTGCAATAATGCATGGGACTGACTACATAATCAAAACCCAATAACTTTTGAAAATTGAAAAAGATCGCTGTTTTAGCAATTCGTTTTTTTTTATAATAACATTATTTCAATAGATTTTAATTTTAATTTATTCAAATCGTTTAATTTTTCTACAATGGCTAACAAAAGTTTGCTGTTTTCTTAATTCTTTAGTGCTTATGCGTTTTATATTTCAAAAATGCTGGCAACATAAATTTGCTCTCGCAATTAATAATTGATTCGATTGATTGAGATCTTATACATGTTTCTTTGTCTTAGAGAGAGAGAGAGAGAGCTTTTTTTTCTTTAGAGAGACATAATGGTGATTTGTTGTTGTCCATACTAAATTTTTAGTAAGCTCGCGTTTTTAATTACTATATTTTTTGTTTGTTTATTAGTTCATCATGTTAAACTTTAACAAATACAGAAAGAAGATTAATATTCATAAAAAAGAAATTTTACTTCCGAAGATTACGTTTTAGATTCTTTTCTTATTTGAAACTGATGCCAACCATGTGACATTCATTACAATTGAAATGCGTAAGCATTGACAACATTCATTATAGAATTATAGTTATGACAATGCTTATGCGTGTACGTATGTACGTCCATATGGACATATATGCCATAATATTGTAAATACATACATATATGCTACATACAATTTATGCGTGTTAATTTATATTCATATTAAAATATTGTATCAGTGTGTCTGTGCTATATTATATGCGTGTTGTATTTTGTTGTCGTTTTTTCCCCCAGAATTAGTATATTCATCATATCACTTATGTACGAGTATGTCTCTTGCCATCATTTCATTTACACACACACACACACACACATGCTTACTTGGACAATTCAACACAACACAACTCATTGTCTTTTAATATGACTGACTGTTGAACCTCAGCTGAGCATATTTATTGTATGTATATGGACGCTTTTCAATTGCTGCAACAATTAAGAGATCAAAAGAATATTTGTTCTTTTAATTTGAGCTTTAAAGTATTTCAATTAAAAACTGACAGACACTTTTTGTTCTTGTTGTTCTTATTGTTGTCGTAAGTATGTGAGAGAATAAATAAATCAAATATTATTTTTAACATATGCAAAGAGGGGTGGTTTTAACACTCAAGAGTATTAATAAAGTAATAAGAAAACCATATAATAATATACCGTTATACCATTATATGACATTTGTTGCTACAGTTGTGAGAAGACCGTTGTACAGTTTTAGTGAGTGTAATATAGAAACACCGGAGTATAAATTAGAGAATTTTAATTACACCGAGTTGGTGTAATAAACAACAATTATTTGATTTGAATTTTAACGCTACTATAACCATTTAGTTTTCTATTAACTATCGGACAACGAAATTCTTGTAGGGTGTATAGAGAAGAGAAGAGGGAAGAGTACTTTGTACTCCTTAAAGTAGCATTGAAATCTCGTATATGTATTGTTAATTCTCATTATTTAAGAAATTTTTGCAAATTATGAAAAATCCTATTTAAACATTCTAATGTGTAAAAAATGGCAATGCATTTTTAACAATGTTCCTCAAAATTTCTCATTAAAAAACTTGTTAATAAGTAGGAGTGCATCCATATCGCGCGCAAGAAAACTTAAAAACAAATAAAATAAACAATGTGTGAAAATAGCAAACAGAACTACTCCCCTTAGTTACAAAAACTTTTTTTATTGTATTTTTAAAGGTTGTGAAAATCGTTACAAAAAATTTTAATTATTACGTGACTTACAAATTTAGTTTGTTACTATTTTTAGTACCTAAATGCTATAAATACAAAAAAATAAAATGGAATCATAAATCAGAATCGGAATCTAGGAAAACAAATAATTAAAATTGTTGTGTTCACAACAATTTAAAAATTCCAATTTAAGTGTTAAATAAATTCAAATTTTTTTGTATGTGCAAATGAATTTGAGTATAAACTTTTATGACGTCATTCAATGTAAACAATTGATTTTATGCTTTCGCTTACTGTATTTATTGTTTAAATGATAAAAAAAGGGAACCATAGAGACAATCAATATTGATGTACATATGTATGCACATAAGCATTGTGTGGCCATAAATAATTCATTGGCACAATGTGTCTCAAAAGTAAACAACCAAAAAGTACAGGAATCTGATTTTTTCATTGTTTTTTCTGTCACTGTTATATTTTTTCCATAGAAAACTATTCTACTTATTGTTAAAAATTAAAATAAAAAAATGTAATTTAAAAAATTAAATAATTGTTTTTCTCTTGCTTTATTAACTTGTTTCCCGCTAAATATTTTGACAACACCTCTTGTGCTTTTTAAATTAATAACCATGCCAAACATTAGCATTTTAATGCTTATGAATATTCCTCTGTATGTGTAAATATATCATGTTAATTAGTAAAAACAAATAACAAAGAAATCTATGAATAATTTATATACATACAATAATTAAGAAGAAGGACAAAACGAATAAAATACACGGTACAAGGTATTTACTACACAAAAACAGAGAAAGAGAATATTACACGAGAGTTAATAACTCTTCTTCTTTGGAATATACTATGTAAACAAGTGCATTTACTTTAAGTACTTTCACCTCTCTCTACTATCATATGAAAAAGCAGGATTTTTTTTTACACAATTAAATTAATACGAGACATGATAATATAAATTCTAACGGGTTTTCCAAATATTTTCACCACACTCTCTCACTAGTTACGTATGATAAATATTTTTGTTCATATTACTCCACATTACTTATACTCCTTCAGCAGGAAATCATATGAGTAAATATTTAGTATGTGTATGCGTATGTATGTTGCCACTAAGATAAATTATATCTTGCATGTACACAATTTCATTTGTAGCGTATGGTGTCTGAATGCATGTATGTATGTATGTTTCACCACTATTTGGTTTAAAAATTTGTTTATTTTGATTTCATGGCATTTGAAGCGTAAACCTGATTCTTTCAATAGAAGAACACGAAAATATTTGTGTTTATTTTTTCAATTTGAATAAAAGTATACAAAACATCTTAATAAACTTTTTGATTCGATATGTTTGTATTGGCAATTAATTTAAAAAGACGTCATATTTATCGTATTTGTTTTTTCATTTTGATTCGACTGGCCAAAATCCAAACGACACATTGTATTCCAAAATAAGAATAAACATTTGAAATGTTTTTCTTTTTTTTTTGTATAAATACCGGGTTATACTGTGGTATCACAAAGGGCCCTGTGTGCGGCCTAAGTGTGTCCGCTCATCACTCCAGCGAGGGGACAGCCACTTCTATCTACCTACCTACCTATCCTATCGGGTTAAACATTTAGTGGTTTTAGAACTGGAAATCTAGCAATACTCGCTGGATATGATCCTTGTATTCAATCTCCTGCATAAGGAATTGCAAAGATTGAAAAAAAATTGAAATGACCGGAAGAGTTACAGATGTGAGACAAGGTATGCAGGATAATACGAAATTGTCCATTCCATGACATTCTCAACAATTAATTCACGCAACAATTAAGACTGGCTGACCATTTACAACTTTGTGGAAATGTTTATTGGGTACCGATTTCTCCAAAAAAATTCTCGTTAACGATGAGGCTTAATTCTGCATAGGAGGTAACGTCAAATAATGAAATTGTCGCTTATGGAGCTTAGATAACACAGAAATGATTGTGAAATAGACATTGCATTGCAAAAATTTTAAGCATTATGATCTGAAGGTTGCTTTGGGTGATCAAAAATTAATCTTTTTCGAAAACAAACTTTGATAAACAGTTACACTTAATTTAGAGCGTTATGGCCGTGGTCTGAAGTCGCCGTGGTCTAGTAGGTAGTGTGTTGGCTTATTAGACGAAAAGCCAGGGTTCGCGCCCCAGGCCAGACATCAAAATAAAATACAAAAAGTATTTCTTCGGCGACTTCCTCTCAGCAGATTTCTGGCAAAAACTCTGAGAGTAAATAAAATTGCCATGAAAAGTTTCTCAAAAATCTGTCGTTCGGAGTCGACTTTAAACTGTAGGTCCCGCCACTCATGTATAAAATTAACACACACAACATAAGTGGTGTGAGAAACTAGGTCGTAATCCTGACTGAAGGGTTGTAATGACCAATTATGTATGTATGTATGGCCATATGGTAACCGACTTTTTTTTTGGCCCGGAATTGAAGATTATGAATTGGACGGTACCGTGACCCTTACAACACGACCGGTGTTTGCTTAATTCCATGAGATATCCTTTAGCAGATGGCAACAATGTAGACACAGGAAATGAAAGCTTAAAATTGTTACAATCTTAATGTAACGTTTGAAAAATATTTCAAGAAGCCCTTAAAAACTCAACTGTCTTTGATGACAATTCTTTTTTATTTTTTATTTTATTTTTCAAGTATTTTTCTGTATTGTTTTCAGAGCTTAAACTAACCATTTATCATTGTTCTTACATGAAAATACTTAAAGTCTTAAGTATTCTGTTTTTAACATTACGTTTCAATATCTATTACGATTTCGATTTTTTTTTTCTACATTTTATTTTTCATTGTAACGTAAAAAACATTGGCAATAAATCAATTGTCAACTGTCTCTTTGGGTAAATACATGTCGTGTTCAGATACATACGTTCATATATTGTTTGTTTTATAGAGTATGATTGAGGTCGTTTTCAACCAATAATTGAAATAATTGATATGTTAAAATCACTGATATGAACAAATATACAAAATTATGATATTTTTTTCTCCTTTTTTTTCTTTTGTCTTTCTTCTTCTTGTTTAATTGCTAAACAATTTGAGCAAAAAAAAAAAAAGTAAGAAATAACGATCAATAAACGACAATTTGATGTGACGTGATATCGATACACGATATGATGGTTTTGAGTAAGATAACATTTAATTGTCGTTTGTTTGTCTGTCTCTCTATCTGTCTGCCTGTCTATTTGGTCTTTCGTTGTTGTTGTTGGAGCCCATAAATAATGTCTCAAGTAGAAGTTTTTCATATTTCTCTGTGCTTTTGAGTAGAAGTGCTTGCTTTTTTAAGGGGAATTGATATTTGTTGTCATTTTCTTTTTTATACGATTTCTTTTTGTTTCTGTAATTATAGCAATATGTGGTTCAATTATAAGCATATCAGATGCTCATACCAACGTCATATCAAAAATTACATAATTTATGAGATTAATTTCTGTAAAAATATAGAGGGAACTGTTTGTTAGTCATTTCACTTTTACAGATTCTTTGTGTTTTTCCCCATGTTTGAAATCCCAAACAATTAGAAAATCCCCTTATTATTTGGAAAAGTCAAGCTTAAATATAAAATAAAATATTTAACACGTAGCTGACAACATAAAGTAACCTAAGCGAGTATAAATAATAATACTGATGAATCACAATTAATGGAAATATACTAGATTTACCGTGTCTGTTAAAGCCAAGAGACAACCTTGCATTATCCAAACATTTTGTGAATTTTTCTATTCTTATTTCAATTTATTACATTACAACAGATTTATTTATTGATAAAAAATATTCCATTATATTTGTAAATCAATGTGTATTTCAAAATAAAAGTGTGTAGAATGTGTTTAAAAATCATTGAAAATATTTCAAAATTTCTTCCAGTGTTTTTTTTTTCTTTCGATTTTCATTATTCTAATAACCATACGCGTTGGTTTGATTTCTAAATTAAAACTTTCAGACCAATTCCAATTAATAATAATTTAAATGGAATTTAATTTTAAAATGAAAATTCGTGTTTATAAATAATATTTTGTATTGCATTCGTATTGCTCTGTGTTGTTTTGTTTTGTTTTGTTTACAAATCGAAGGCAAAAATTACACACCGCGCGGTGAGTTTCAATGAAATTTCGATTATTAACCAGAAGTCACGTTCATGAGTGCTTGCTTTGGCAACAACAAAATACAGTGCATTCAGGGAAAACCAAAATCATTTCCAACGCAATACACTGCAATACTCTATCATGCAATACCAGAGGCATAAAATAAACAGTGAAACGGAGAGAGAGAGAGAGAGTGAAAGATGAGATTTACCGCTATAAAAACACAAAGAAATCAAGTGTTGACAGCATGGCAAGGAGTACTAACATATTTTATTAAAAAAGGATCATATAATTTTTATAATTAAATTAGATAAACTGGGAATTTAAATAAATTACTTCTCTCTCTCTCCTCTCTCTTTAATTTTCAATATTTAATGTCCTTATAATTATTATTTTAAAAAAGCCTTGTAAAACTTGTTCAAAGTTGTACAGTGCATAACAAAAATTATTCATATTGATTTTATTTGCGTAAAAGACAATAAAAATAGAAAATATAATAAAGCTACCAATAATAATAATAAAAAAAATAAATAAATTTAAGTGAACTTTACGACCGATTTTTTATTGCACGCGATAATTAATTGATTAGTTTGCGAGTAACTGGAAATTGCTATGAAAAGTTTCTCAGCCCATTTCTCTCTCTGAGGTTACCGAGGTCAATAAGCAATATGGACGGATATGGGAATCGGAGAACCCCAAAAAAAGTGAAAATCTTTATTCTGTAAATTCCCGCTTTAAAAGTCGTTATATCTATTGTCAGATCGGACATATGTACATACATACATTATTGGCAATTACAAAGCATGGGATTACGTCCTGTTTTAAACCCACCCATGTTGGGGGATCTACAATCTGACGTCGAATACAATCCTAAAGAGTTAAAGCTTAGACATTACTAGCAATCAAATGCCAAATATCTTGGAGGAAAAGTGTAAAAAAATGTCAGTCACTTGGCAAAGGTCAAGAAAAATGATTACGGGCAATTATCTGCAAAAAATGACAATGGACGAAGCAGAACGATAATGGGTGGCAAGGCTAGAATTGATAGCATGTGTGTAGGGTTGGATTGGAAAGAAATAGTTCATTATGAGCTTCTACAAGCTGATCAAACGATTGATTCTAATGAGATTAAAGAAAGCAATACCTGACCACACATATCTTTGATGACCTGGCTTAAACTGATAGAGCTTAGGTGAAAAGTTTTAATACATCCACCATAAAGACTGCCTTAAAGACACCTTGTATGTTTAGATTATATTTTGTTTGGATCACTGGAAAATTTTTTTTATTAAAAAGTGTTTTTTATAGAGGTATAGAACTTTAAGTTGGCATTACTTTTCAAGATGGCGACCGATTTAACAGCTGTCAAATGATTTATTCTCAGTTTGGTTTGGCAATTCATCATGAATAGACTCACGCCTGAATAACGCTTGCAAATAATGCAATTTCATTTCGAAAATAATGGTTCTGTGCGGAAAACGTATCGCGCACTACGTCTATTTTATCGTCGACAAAATCGTCCATCACAGCAGTTAATTCGACTAACCATTGAACGTTTTCGCACCACGTTTACTCTTATTGATAACTCGCATCCCCAGAGATGCTGTACGGTGCGTACAGAAGAAGCTATTGCTGCTGTAGAGCGTAGCATTGAGGAAGACCCGAATGAGTCCATCCGCCATCGAGCACAGGAATTGGATCTGTGTCCATCCACTTTATGGAAGATTTTGCGGAAGGATCTTGGTTTGCGTGCTTACAAAATCCAACTCGTGCAAGATTTGCAGCCAAACGATAATCAAGTAAGGCGTAGATTCGTCGAATGGGCCCAAAACGAGATTACCGTTGTTCCCGATTTTCATAAGCGAATTTTGTTTAGCGATGAAGCGCACTTCTGGCTGAATGGCTACGTCAACAAACAAAACTGTCGCATTTGGAGTGAAGGTAATCCTCAAGTGTATGTGGAAACACCGTTACATCCAGAACAACTGACTGTTTGGTGCGCCCTATGGGCTGGTGGAATCATTGGTCCGTACTTTTTCAAAAACGATGGTGGCCAGAACGTTACAGTCAATGGTGATCGGTATAGAGCCATGATTACTAACTTTTTCATTCCTGAATTGAATATTCATGATGTCCAGGAGATGTGGTTTCAACAAGACGGCGTAACATGTGACACAGCTCGTGCCACAATAGATTTATTGAAAGACACGTTTGGTGACCGCCTAATTTCACGTTTTGGACCTGTGAATTGGCCTCCAAGATCTTGTGATTTAACACCGCTAGACCTTACTTTCTGTGGGGCTATGTAAAGTCATTGGTCTATGCGGTAAAGCCACAAACGCTTGACCATTTGTGAGACAACATTCGCCGTATTATTGCCGATATACGGCCACAAATGTTGGAAAAAGTCATCGAAAATTGGACGTCCAGATTGGACTACATCCGCGCCAGCCGTGGCGGTCATATGCCAGAAATCATATTTAAAATGTAATGCCACAAGATTATCTTTCGGAGAAATAAAATGCATGTCAATCGAATAATCCATTGTTGTTTTATTGCAACTTAAAGTTATATACCTCTATAAAAAAACACCCTTTATTACTGTATATAAACTATGTAGATATGCAAAGTAACCAAACAATGCATCAACTATAAATCCGATGCCTGATTGCTTTTTGACTGCGTTAAAAATACACATTGACAACGTTTTGAAATAGAATACATTGTATATATTTTGTACAGCGGCATTATGAAACACGATACTTTTTTCAAATACAAAGCAACTAACATTTTGGAACGCAGCCTATCTGCTAAAATAACGCTCTTATGGTAAACTTTATAGTATAGGGTGTCACATGCATTTTCAATATGATACATTTGTTTGCTTTTAAAGGAAATCGTATGGTTCATTGTATTATTTAAACAGTTTATCAATTTAATAATAAAATATTAAAAAAAGAGTACAATTATTATATTACATTATTCATAATTGTTATATAAGAGTATGTATAATGTGTGAGGCAATGAGTCAGAGTTACAAATGAAATTCAAGCGATAAAGCTTATTAAGTTTTGTTATTAAAATATTGGTTTTTTCTACAATATTTTGTATGATGTTTTAATGTAAAAACAGAACTTTAATAGCATTTATTTCGATTTTTGTTTTATATTGTATTTTGTGATTGTAATTGTGTGATTATAGTTGCCTATTTTTTTTAATTTTTTTTTTTGTAAAGAAACCTAAAAATTCACACGCAAAGCATAGTTTTGCGACAATTGCTGTGCCTGCTGCTATTTTAGTACACATGCTACACTGCTTAACATACACATACACACACAAACAAACGGCCGTGTGTGTTATGTCAACAAAAGGCATGTGAAAGAGACACGGACCTGTATTAATACCCACTTACACGCATCCACCACATACACTTACACATACTTATGAATGTACGTTATAAAGATAGTTATGGGGGGGTGAGGGGGTAACCATTTTGTTACATGCATTATATTGTAAAAGAAAAATAAAGGAACGTTGTTGGTGTTGTTAAGGCAACACAACACAATAAGAATTCTTGAAACGCAAAACCAATTATGTAAGTTACAATTACGATTATAATAACTAAAAAATGAAATAATTGTAAATGGTTTATCGATTAATTTTTATTATCGAAAACGCTAAACGCAAAAAAAAAAATGAAATAAAAATTTGAATTGACTTACCCCAACTACCGCCTGTTCGACCCAGACATTGACTAGTTTCACTGTTCCACAGAAATGTTTTGAAGCCCTGCCATTTGCCCATTTTGGGTGGAGGCGCATAGTATTGTTCATTCTTTTTATCGGCCATTTTGTTTAGATCTGTGGTTTTTGTTAGTGGTTTTTTAAAGAAGTTTTTTCTCTTTGACTTTTAAGTTCTATAAGTAGAGCAGTTTAGTTAAGTTCGTTTTTGTAAGCTCCTTGTACAACAAATACTCCTGCTGCTGCTGCTGTTTTTTTTCACTTCCGTTTCCTTAAGTCTATATGTATGTGTTTGTGTATCAGTGAATGAGTTTAAGTAATTGGAAGGTTTTTATTTATTTATTTAAGTTTTTTTTATTTTTTGTTTTGCTTTTTATTATAATTATAGTCTATGTTGGTATGTTTAACTTTATATATTTACTATTGTTATTATAATTATTGTTATTATAATTATTTGTTGTTGTTATATTGTAGTAACAATTTTATTTTTGAATTATTAATAAATAACTTTGTGTTTTTAATTATTTGAAATAGATTGGTTTGGTTGGTTGGTTTTTTTAAGTAGCCGAGTCGCGTAATCAACTGTGTTGCCAGAACATTTTTACGGTTTATGTTGTTTTTTGCCTTTATGTTTACAATATTAAATAAATTTTCGTTTTTGTTAATTTTCTATGAAATTAAATACTTTTTATAACGAATTTTAGTATTTTTTTACTGATAATTTTGCAAAGTTGATGACACCTATAATAAGGAAGAGAGAGAGAGAGAAAGGAAAAAATTTTAGAGAAAAAAAATCTTTAAACATTTTTTGTTAAAAATAAAAAACTAAAGAGTTTATTATTGTTAACAAAAATTCCATATTTTTTTGATTATATCACACACTGGTTTTACAAAATCTTTTAAATTTTAACAGTTTTTTCTGGTTTTTTATTTTTAGTAATTAATTAACATTTTTTTTAATTTTTATTTTAATGTTTTAAGAGTTTGTAATAGTTTTTGTTTTATAATTAATTTAATTATATTTCTTTAAGCAATAAATTAAATCATTTAACATTTATTATTAAAAGAAATATTTTATTTTTTACTTCCAACTTTTGGCCTACAGAACACAGTTATGTAACCGAGTACAAACTATTGAAAGAAAAAAGAAAAATTTTTTTCTCTTGTCAAGTCGTTTTCATATTCTTTTTCTTCTGGCTTGGCTTTTGTGCTTTTTCTCAATTCTTTACTCCACTGCTTTCAAATACGGATTATACAACGTTTAAGGCAACGGTTATGGTTACCAGTATTTCGCTTTTTTTCTGGTACTAAAAATCATTGAAAATACTTTTATGTATGGCCGTTATGTTAAGTGTACTAAAAATCAAAAAGGAAATTGAATAAAAGTAGAAAAGCAAACAACCAGATTGACAACCGTGTAATGCTTTGTAACTGTAAGTACACACACACTCTCTCTCTCTCTCTCTGAACAGTTTTAACTAACTGAGTAGAGGTTAGCCTCTCTTTTTGGCAGAAAGGAAGCGAAAGAGCAACAGAAAGTAAATGGGTTCTCATACGCATATACATATATGTATGTATGTATGAATATGTATGTATGTAAGTATGTTGTTGTAGTAGAATAGCAATATTAGTAGTTAACAGGAGAGAGAGAGACAAGATTATTATTGGTGGAAATCAATTATTTTCATAATTTATAGAAAAGAAACAAAAACAGAGCAAAAACAGAGTAAGAGAGTAAGCGAAAGTTAAAGCAAACGAACGAAATACGAAATGAGTAAGGTTTTTAAAATATAACTTCGATACAAAATCTTTTCAAAAACTTTCTAAAAATTTTAAAATTTTGTAAATCCTGATCATTTTTGGTTTGATTATTTAAAACAAAATATTCAAATATACAATCACAAATTGTGTTCTAATCTATAACTAACACCATATGCTGATTGTAGTGCATCAAACGGGAGCCTTTGGTGGGAATCGAACCCACAATCCTTACATGAATAAGACTATTACGCAGCCAAATTTAAAGGAAATAATATTCAAATATATGAAAATAAAATTGTTTTTAATATTAAGTTTTAATAAACATTTTTTCAATTTCGAGTTTTTAAATTTTACATATAATTATACCATAAAACAAAATTTTTTTAATATTTTATTGATTGAAAAATTATTTAAAAAACAAACATTCTTTGCTTGTGGAATCTACGAGTTATTGCAGTTTTCTGCTTAATTTCAAATATAAATACATACATATATATGTATTATGAGAATTTTAAAAATAAATTTAATTTTTCTTATCAGTTACAGTTTACCACAAATTCCAAGTGTACAACAAAAAACCTATTTTCTAAAATTGTTTAGAAATTATAATGAACTCTTGCAATTCCCTATTAAAATAATTTTATTCTTATCCGTAAATGAATTGAGAAAAATAGTTTCAATGCTTCACTTTGAGTATAATTATATATTTATATATATAAATATATATATATTTTCCCATAAAGTTGTTTGATTTCGTAACAATGGCTCGTAGCTATTATGGTTTCCAAAATTAGGGGAAAAATATTTTTTTTAGTAATATTTTAAACAAAAAAATATCACGCAAGTCCTCTATGTTGCCTTAAATTATAACAACTCGTTTAAAAATTGATTGTAAAACTAATTATGAAACGAAAACCATGTTTAATATTCAATTGTTTTTCTCTTCTTTATTAAAGCAGAAAAAATGAAAACATATTTAAGGACTAATGTTTCGGTTTTTTAACGACAACAAGAAAAAATCAAATAATGGAAATGATAGTATAAAACTGCTTTATGTTTGGAACAATATGTGTTACAAAATTCTTTCCCTTTTTTTGATGCTAATAAAATGCACTTAAACCGTTACTAAGGTCTATTCCTACCACACATACACTCTTGCTCACTTATATTTTAAAACGTTACGTTATAACAGAGAAGAGCCAACAACAACTTTATATTGAGGCTTTACTCCAAAAATTCAACAACAGAAAAAAAGCAAAAAAGAGTATGTATGTATTGGTATTTCTATGACATTAATTAAATGCACACATTACTCCACAATACACATACACACACAGACACAAACACACGCAGGCTTATGATTTTAACAAAGCAAAAAAGAAGTTCAAATTATCCTACTGACACATATTAAATGTAATTTATACACTCCACCACTTTACCTAAGGCTCTCTTGCTCTTTCGTTAGTTCGTTGTTGTTATTTAATTTTTTTTTCTTTCGTTTTTTGGGAGATTATAAAATTTGACTCTCTAAATCGCATGGCAAACACAGGAAAAGTAGCTAAATTCTCTAAAGGTCCTTTTTGAGCTCAAGAGAGAAAATGAAAGAGAAAGAGAGAGACAGAGAGAGAGAGTGCGCATGTAGTGCTAAATGGAAAAGCTTTGTAAAATAAACTTTGATTTTAAGTTGGAACAAGAAAATCGGATAAAGTTGTATGTTAAACGAAAATGCCAATAGAAAATGCAATTACAACTGATTATGTGAACAAAAAGTCCTTGTGAAAAACCGAAATATGGAAGAAAAAATAAGGTATCATTATATTGGTTTTTCTGCTCTTCTTCCCGTTTCTTTTTTCCTTTTCTTTTGGTCATAAGAGCTATGTTACTATTACATACAAAATAGTATTTTGCGAATAAGAGAGCATAATAATTGGGAGTTATTTTCTTGGTGGTAGTAAAAGGGAATTGTTAAAAGTATAGTATTTTTTTTTTTGGTTTTTGTTACAAAATCACTTTTGTATTGCTGTTGTTGTTTAATTTTCTAAGAAAAAAAATTAATTTAAAACAGCAAAACTGTTGACAATGCTTCTTTTGCTTTAAGTTTTATTCAATAGTATATGATGTTCGTTAATTTTTTTTTCTTTTTTATTTTCCGTTCTCTATATTGATTTTTCCGTTAATAATGTTCATCTAGATTTTTGCAAAATTGTTACACAATTTTAATTCATATTTTTTTTCCATTTTATAATGTTCTTTTTCTACAATCTTTTTAGCTTAAGTTGTTAAAACAGATTTCTTTACTTAAACTAAGAAAATTTTCCAGTCTCTCTTTACTGCAAAAGTAGGGAAGGGAAAAAAATCGAATTTTTTGTATGTATATAAGTGTTACAAGGATATTTCCTTTTTTTCCAACTTTATCACTCAAACACTTTTCTTTCACTAAAAATTCTTCAAAAGTCTTTTACACTTTTCTTCTCTAGAAAAAAGTCTTTTTTCATTACTTTTAAAAAGAAAAGAAAATCCTTGAAAAGTTCTTTAAATTTAAGAAAAAAAAAATTAAATTTAAATGTTCAATTTTGTATGTATAATTGCTTGACACTGTATATACTTGTATATCTCTTTTATTTTTTTTTTTTTCTTTTTGCACTATATATTGAAAGAATTCTGATTTTTTTCTTTCTTTCTTTCTTTATTTTATTTAGACTATATTGGGTTTTTAATCCGTATTCAAAATTCTACCGTATGTCGTCCAGAGTTGAAACGCCAATGATAGTGTCTTTACTGCAACTGAAAGAGAAGTTTATTTTGTGTGTTTCAAATGTTTAGTGGTATTCGAAAACAGTTATACACTCTTAAGGAGAGCCCAACGTGAAGGGGACCTATAAGTTCTAAAATACACTTTTGCTGGAAATGAATTGTATGTGTATGTGTATACGTATATATTATATATAAATTGTTTAGTACAATAATTATTGGCATTTGATTAGCACATTGGAGAGTCCCACAACATATGAGAGTGAGGCAGAATGTAAAAAAAGCTTTTTTATTTTATTTGATTTAGTTTCAACACATATTGGGGTTGTTTCTCAGTGTTTCAAAAAAAATAAGCTTTAACAGTTTTTTTTGGAAAGCTTTAAATAATAAAATGTTTTCATAAAATTTTTTAATTACATATTCACATAAAAAGAAAACAAATATATTCTCGCAGTACAGTTTATGACTTACTAATGAAATAAAATAAAAACTTTTAATAAAAAAAAACAAATAACTAACTAAGCAGTTTTCCTTTCTTTATTTCAAAACAATTTGAATTATTGTTTTAAATAATAACCTTTATAATGAAACTCTATATTATTTAACATTCCCGTTTTTAGAAAAGCTTTTATTCGTATACATTTTCAATACCTCAATAATTGTTTCTTCCATTGCAAAAATGTACTAAACATTTGCAACAATAACATTCTTAGGGTACAGGCAAAAAAAAAAAGAAGACTAAAAAACGACAGTAAACTCGCCCTATGGATTAAAGTGCTTTTAATAGAAGTACTCATAAAAGTAAAGAGAACTTACTCACTAACTTGTATACTTGAACACAGTGTTCCGTTTTTCTAAGGTGCTCAAGATTTAAAAGCGCAGGTTTATAAACCACACAACAAAATGTAAATGAAGAATTAGAAAATTTAAGAAATTCCAACAAATAACAGAAAATGAAAGAGATCAAGAAAATCTACAAAAATTAAAAAAAAAAATTCATATTTTAATCACAATTATTGCAATGAAAGGCTATTTACCTAAGAGAGTAACATTTCATAAGCAATATATTGTATAATACAATATTATTTAATTAATTTTATTATTATTATTATTATTATTTAAAATCTTTTATGTGTGTATAACATAATATATTATAATATTAATATGGTTATATGGTTGTATAACCACGTGATTTATTTTTATTATAGAAATTTACAAGTCATACTCTAACCCTCTTTTAAAACACTCAAGCATTGCGCTCACTCTTATTCTCTCTCTCTCTCTCTTTGTGTTGCTCTCTTACCCTTTGCTTTAGTTATTTATACAAAATATTCGGTTTGTTATAAGTTACAACGTTTATTACTTACCCCTTAAAGTCTTACGTCATTTCTCAGCTGTTATCTAAGAGTTTTGTTATACAACACCCCCATAACCAAAAAGCAAACTGAAAAAAACCCATATTCATAGTACAAAATTAAGAAAAAAAATAAAACCAATCGTGTATTTGCAAATACAATGTTTTACGACCATGACTAAAAATCCTTTTGCTCTTATGCTCTTTTGTTTTTTTTTCTTCTTTTCTTTCTCTTTGTAATGGCAAGTGTGACTAGATTAACGCATATGTGCTTGCAAATCACGTTCTGGCAATTTTATTAATCAACAGTAAAACAATTTTCCTACCATTAAAACCGCAATAGCAACAACAAAACCCAAAAAAAAAACAAATCCCATAAAGGGAGTACAATTAAATTCTTAAAGTGCGTGTGTTTATGGTGGTTAACTCTCCAACAAACACTAACAATGTTATGCTAAACTCATACCCTTTGATTGTGTGTGTTTTTGTGTGTACAACCATTTTTATATCCACTACTGTGTTGTTCTCTGCTGTGTTCTCTGTTATACTTTTTGTTAAGTAATCCCTTTAGGCTGAAGGACGTTTCATGGCACACGATAAACACTGTAACTAACTACAACAAAAACAATAAAATGAATTGTCATCCATTCGCTCTTTGTTTAGCAAAAAAAAAAAAAATAACAAAAAAAGCAAAAAAAAACATAAGACGAAAGTACTCGTACAATAACCAAAACAACAACAAATTAATTATTTCTTATTTGAGTGTGTTTCTTTTTTGCATTGCTCCATGCCATTGTCTTTTAATGAGTAAAAAAAATTGTTTATGCATACACACACACAAACACAGGCACTTACAATCCAAGAGTGTAAGTATAACATATGTATGTACAATTGTCATTGAGCATACAGGTGCATGAATACACAGGGCATAGTTTTACAATAAACAATAAACTTTTATAAACAATATATAATTTTTTAAGAAATTCAAAATTTATTATTTATTCTTTAGAATAATATATGTATGTATGTTTGTTTTTTCTACAAATAAATTTTGTTTTTTGAAAATAAATACAAATCTTTATTAAATAAAAATGTTTACCATAAAATTTCTATGAGTGTATGTTGTCAATATTTATTTTGTAATTACATACCGTTTAGGCTTATTCGATACTCAGAATTACTTGGACACATGTATACTACACTGAAAAAAATTGATCTTTAAAAAGTAGCTGAAAATTGAAATTATAATTGAAAAGATAATTACTGTGTGAATGTACTCAACGATTAACTCATTAAACAAAGAATTTTAGTAGAATTGTTTGTATAAAATAGGATGAAGTTCTCTCGTTGGTTGCATGCGTTGGGGTATCGAATGATGCAGTTACTGTTTCGAAACTGTCTGACAAATCTATCAACTGTTAATTATCTTTCATATGAAGTGCCATTTATTGAGTCAAAGTTTACGAATAAGGATCATTTAACAACCAAATGTTCTTTTTACTTTTTAAGAGATATATGCAAAGAATGATAGTTTAAGTGTGTTACAAATAAAGTTTAATTACAATGTATACGGTTTAGTAAATCAAATATTTTTCAATACAAATGCGCCCCGTACCCTCGAAAGGTAAAACTATCGTAAAATATTTTATTCTACAAACTTTATTAAATTTTACAACCGTTAAAACACAATTAGACGCTCTATTAAGTCTTTATGAAGTTATGGAGTAAATTTCTTGTAAAATCCTTTTCATGCTACTCATAGTTCCAATGAATAATTAACCCCATATGCCATAAAAGAAGAATTTTCCGTTATATTTCCTACTATTTTTCTTCTTCCTACAACAAAATCCGTAACAATATAGCGAAACAACAAAAACAACAAAAACACAAAAACATGAAACATGTCTTTCAACAAAATGTTGTCTCAACGTACTGTGAATAAAACATTTTGTGTTGGACAAAACTGCTATCGTGTACTCGTACATCAAGTACATCTCATACATTGCGTTCCAATTCAACAAAATTGGAATATTTAAACTTTTTCTTTTCTAACATTTTGCTAAACAATAGACAGTAAATAAAAGTTTCTTTGTTAAAAATTTAAGGAATGAGCAAAAGTGGAAATGACCGATTTAAATTGGACTGAAAAATGAGTTTTAGAGCAGGAAAAAACAAAATGGTTTCAGCGACATCCTAGACGCTTAAAGGTAAAATGGTAGGCCAGTGTTATTCTTTTAGAATTTATTCTGAGAAAAGAGAATGAGAATGAGAATTACAAAAATGTATAGTTTTTTTTCCGAATTTATATATAAGTACCTATTCATTTAGAAAAAAATATTTTTCTCTCAGGAAATTTGTGAAACAAAAACCTTAAAACCTTATAACTTATAAGGACCAGCATCCGGTCCTTAAAGATTAATAAAATTATAATTTTAATATCAACAATCGAACATATTTTAAACTAAACTCCTAAACCCGATAAACAATAATCGAAATAGTATTGAAAACGATAGCATATACATATCTAGGTACTCCTTATTTCCATTATTGCCAGACTAACCGATAAGAGGTCGAAATTTTAACGATTCTAAAAGATCCAATTAACAACAGCTAGTGCTGTTATTACAAGAGTACAAATAATCGTTGTCCCAAACAAAGGGCGTTACTCAGAGACTATTGGAACGTAATGTTATTAAAGAAAACGAATCAGAAATTTCAAATATTTTCCATATTTATGTACACACATACATTTCTTAACAGCTTAATTAAACTATTCTTAACATAACATACGTATATAATCCTTAAACTTAAAAAAAAAAAAATTAATATTCTATGGTTACACATTTAGTCTTAAGATATTCATTGAGAGCTTCTTGGCCCAGATCTTTGCCAAAACCGCTCTGCTTGAAACCACCGAAGGGCGCAGCTACATCAGTCTTATTGTAAACATTTACAAACACAGTACCAGCTTCGATATTATCGGCAAATGCCAAAGCTTTGCTAATATCTTTGGTAAACACACCACTGGCTAAACCATATTCAGTGCGATTGGCTCTCCTCATCACAGACTCCACATCACTACCATGGAATTTAGTTATAATCATGATGGGACCAAAAGATTCCTCTTGGGCAATAAACATATGATCTTCAACGTTGGTAAAAACGGTCGGTTCAAAGAAAAAGCCCTTCATGTTGGGTACTGGTTTGCCACCATAAACCAAAGTGGCACCCTCTTTAACACCACGTTCACAGAATTCAATGAGCTTTTCGTAATGGGCTCTATGATTTTGGGGACCATGGGCTGTCGAACGATTTATAGGATCACCTATGGCCATTGATCGCAAATCCTTAACCACTCTGCGCACAAATTCATCGTGTATGGTGTCCTCTACGAATAGGCGACCTGCGGCTATGCAATTCTCGCCTTTGTTAAAGAAAACCGAAGAAATACCCTGCAAGGTAAATGAAACCCCATTAACAAACCTTTTGTAAATATTTCAATTAAAGATCTGGACTTACATGTTTGACCGCCTTGTCGAAATCACAATCGGCAAATATCACCAAAGGACTTTTGCCACCCAATTCCATGGAACATTTCTTAAGATTCGATTCGGCACACGATCGCATAACAGTTTTACCAATATTCGTGGAACCAGTAAAGCCCAATTTCCTAATTAAGTCATGATCAGCTATAGCCTGGCCAGCCACAGAGCCAGTGCCTGGCACCACATTTATAACGCCTGGTGGAAAACCAGCCTTAACCGTTAGTTCGGCAAATTTCAAAGCAGTCAAAGGACAAGTTTGGGCCGGTTTGATTAGGCAAGTATTACCGGCCGCTATGCAAGCAGCCATTTTCCAAGATAACATCATCAAAGGATAGTTCCAAGGTGTTACCAAGCCTACAACCCTAAAATAAAAACGGAAACGAAAATCATTTAAACAAGCCTTCGCATATAGATTTATGTATGTGCACTTACCCCATGGCTTCCTTTTTGGTAAAAGTTAAAACATTATTGGGTCTGGCAGGATTCACGGGTATAGTGGCGCCCTGTATCTTATCACACCAGCCAGCAAAATAACGCCAAGCATCTATGGACATGCCAATATGAGTCTTTAAAGCCAAGGTATAAACAGCACCCGAATCAACGGATTCTATGGTGGCCAATTCCTCTTTATGCTCCTCCATTAAATCGGCCAATTTAAGCATAAGTTGACCTCTTTGACGAGCCGAAATTTGACGCCATGGGCCGTAAAAAGCTTTATGTGCAGCCTTTGCAGCCTTATCCACATCGTTGCGTGAAGCACAGGCCACTTTACAGAAAACCTCTTCATTGGCCGGATTGACAATGTCCAAAGTCTTGCGATTTTCGGCATCTACAAATTGGCCATTGATAAAGAGCTGTGTAGGTATGGAAATTTCCTTTTTGTTGGCTTTTAACACAAAACCATCGAAATGGACTTTGGTTTGACCAGCAGACGATCCCTGTCTCAGGGCTTTAACAATTTCACAGTAAAACTCTTCGAAAACAGGAGCCATAAACACTTGTTCATTTTCCAAAGGCACGTCAAAGGCATCCTTACATTCTTCCACCAAACGTACAACATCCATGGAACCTGCTCCGGCTGCAAAGAAATCTGTATCCGCTTCAATGGGGCACTTCAAAATAGCCAACCATACATTGCGCAAAATTTCCTTCTTCACCAATTCATCTTCGCTAAAATTGGTAATTTGAGGTGCTTGTGATTGCTTAAACCAATCGGAGGCGTTAATCATTTTAGAACCCTTTTTCAAGCGTCTGACATTAACATATTTGCCATCATTGCCCTGAATAAGCAAACCACGCTCATGTACGTAGACAGAATTATTAAGACCTTTTAGTCTTAACGGTATACCCTGACGGACAGGCTCATCTTCGTACAGATGGGCAGCAAACAGTCTGATATTCTCTTCACTTTGGTCATCATTTAC
The DNA here is from genome assembly GCA_958299815.1 of Sarcophaga carnaria. Classification (NCBI taxonomy): domain Eukaryota; kingdom Metazoa; phylum Arthropoda; class Insecta; order Diptera; family Sarcophagidae; genus Sarcophaga; species Sarcophaga carnaria. Next base: position 125,079,035 of record OY283152.1, on the reverse strand, counting down.
AACAGTTGCCAAGGCACCGGGTACTGAGTCTAAGGCCCTGATGAAATTCCAAATTCTCTCAGCAGATTGATTTAGATTTATGTATTGATTTTCTTCTTTAAACATGGGCGGATCATAGGTAGCACCAATTTCAGTTTGTGTTATCTTTGGAGCCTTGCCACTACACACCATATCAACAGCTTCGGCCATAGACTTGATACCCTCGGGATATAAGAAACGTTTATACAACGTGTCCAAAGTATCTACGGGCTCTACATTGATTTGTTTTTGCAATAGTATTGGTCCAGTATCTAAACCATCATCAGCCCAGAATATAGTAAAACCGGATATCTTATCACCTTCGATTAAAGTCCATGATATTGCACTAGCGCCTCTATGTCTAGGTAATATAGAAGGATGATAACAGATACTACCCAACTCAGCGCCATCAATTACCTCCATCGGTATAAATTGTGAGCAGTAGGGTAAAACATTTAAATTTGCCTGAACCGATTTATATTGTTCCAAAACTTCTGGTATGGCAACACCCTTACGACGCCATGATGAAAATTTAAAAACCGGTATATTGTAGCGGGCAGCTGTAGTGGCTAAAATATCTTCACGATTACCCTTGTTCGGTATAGTGAAAACACCTACAATGTTGTAGCTTTTCTCCAATAGTAACTCCAAAACATCGGCGGCAAAATTACTTTGGCCAATAATGGCTATTCTCAAGGAGTTCTAAAAATTAAGAAAAAAAAACGGAAAAGTTATTATAAAGTAACGGAATTCAAGTGAAAGTGAAATAATTATTTAAACATTTTGAAGATTGAGTCAAACTTTGTTATACGAATTTTGAAAGTTGATCTACGGACAATCTCCAAATGAGATCGATTGCTGATGAACCGATCGGACAGGGTATAGAGCAAGTAATTTCCAAACTTGTATTGAACATATTGTCCTATTTTAAATCATTGCTTGAGTACAAGCAATCCAATTTGTATCAACTTTTGATTTAAACGACGCACTATGTGGCATTTTGCCTGATTAAAGAAGTGTTTTATGAGTTAATGGCTGGAATATTTTGATAGTGTTAGTGATAATTAGGCCCAAGGATGAACCCAACTGATTTTGGTTCAAATCGGTCCGTGATTTCGTTTAGCCCCCATACAAATTCCCCTCGAAATTGCACTTATTTACACATAATTATAGTAATTATGCAACTATCATGATAAAATTTAGCATGGATCAGTTCTGTGTACTAAGAAATCATGGTATAGTGTTTGGTGAAAATCGGATCACATTTGACCCTAGTCCCCATATAAAGTCCCCTTTAGAAATTCACGTTTGCGCTTATAAATGGCTTAAAAACATCGGTATCGTGATCAAATTTGGTATGAATGTGTATTTTGTAAATCTAAATCATATTACCAAATTTTGTTATGGTCGGTCCATAATTGCCCCTTGGCCCAAAATAGGGCCCTCTTAAGAAAATATGTTTAACAATTATAATTGGCTTAAACATTTTATTACCTCGGTGAAATTCGACATGAACATGTTTAATATGAATGTGAATCATTTATGATCACATTTTATTATGATCGGATCATAAGTGCCCCTAGGTACCACATACGGTCCATTAAGAAAATCAAACATACATCTCATATTGTTGTAATAGTCGATATACATATGTAATTAAGTTTTTAAAGTTCTATGATAATTAATATTTATTCATAATATTTATTTTACATTATTTAATACTTAACTTAAAAATACTTAAAAAGTGAAACCAACTACAATCGTTAAAATCGTTATCATTTTCATCATCAATGTCAGGAAGGAGTAATTTAATAATATCTGAATTCCTTCGCAATTTTTGTGTACTGCAGCTTATAGAAGGGTCACTGCTTAAAAGTAACCTATTCAGGACATCTCGATTGATATCGCTTCTACTGAATTTCCTCGCATAATTCGTACGCCATATGGCTTTATTGCCTATGCCTTTATTACACTACGTCTAATTTTTTTAATTTTTCAAAAAAAGTAAAATTTTCTAAAAATCGCCAAAAATAGTTGCGCAAATTTGCGCAAACTTTTCTTTTTGTTCCTGAATGTAGAGAGTTCATATTTTCTTGTGGTATATAACATTAAACTACTAAAAACTACTTTCATCTTTAAAATCCTTATCCTTTTTTTGAGGGAGGGTAGAAAAATGTGAAATTTTTATTATTTTTAAATTTTGTACGAATAATTTTAACATTAATATATGAGATATATATATATATAAAAAAACTGAAAGTAGCAGTTGCTCATACCTTTCAAATAAAAAAGAAATCAATATAAAACCTCTATTCGTTTAGCCACAAAAAAATATCATATAAACCTTTTAAAATTTCAAAAAAACACCAAGAACGCATTTAATTTTCTTCACTTCCCTGACTTTGACATCGTTTCAAGTCTACAAATCTACAGTTTCTTAAATTTCTTTAAATTCATTTTTGCCTTTTTGGCCAGCTTTTCAGGGTAAACGCCACATAGTGCGACGGTACAAAAATATATATTTTTACTGCGAACATTATTTTGAATAATTTTTTAAAATATTTTCTGAAATATTATGTATCACTGTTATAGAATACATACATATGTTAGTAAACATATAGGGTATTCGCCTATTTTTCAAATTTTTCAAATTTAAGTAGAGTTTCTTGAGTTTTGCAAAATAAAAATGTTTTTCGGTTTTTTTTTTAAATATTAAATTTCTGCCTTGACTTACATTCATATTTTAATTTAAAAAAAATTTCACTTTTCTTTTGGAAATTTTTAATTCTAAAACATTGAATTATTTCTTATTATTATTTAATTAAAGCACTTCTTGTACAATTTAGTCTTTACTTCACAAACGTTTTCTTTCTTTTAAATAAGCCTGTTGAAATGAAAATGATTATTAAATTGAAAACCATCTAATCATGGGTATTTATACGATTTTGTTTTCATATATGGTATATGGTATATACATACATATATATGTATATATATATATAGAAAAAAAATATTGTTTAAACCATATATACACTTGCAATAATAATTTTTCTTGAAGCCAGATAATCAATTTAATCAGTTGTTAGAAATAAATAAACATTCGAAATGAAATTTTTATATTTCAAAAGCGAAATCTATTTACTAGTGACGCTTTGAGACGACGCATCATCATAATGTCGGTATATCATATTTAATTTCTTTCAAAAATAATTATAAATATGTATGTATGTATAAGATTTATACTTTATATAATAAGATACATACATATCTTATTTGCCAGTATTAAAGAGAAGAATTTGAAGAAAGCTTATGTAAGATTGAGAAAATCTTTGTCTGTTTTTGTCCGAAATGAAGTTTTTAATCTTCCTGACCCCATTGCTGCACAGAGGGAGATTATATTTGAATTAAAAATCCCCCCTATTTCAGTGATTTACATATGAAGTAGGCCTTGGAATCCCTAAGATTGGGGTTTACATATTAATTAAGAAATTAATTTTAAAATTCTATAAATCTGATACTCGTGATTTAACATTTAATAGATTTAAGCTAAATGAAGGTGTAGTAAAAAGAAATGTTTTATATGATAATCCATTCACGTTTGGAAATCTTAAACCCTGTTGGTAAAAGCCTGATACTATCGATTTTCTTACTTAATTGGTCATTACATACATACGAGTACATACATAATTGGTCAGGATTACGACCTAGTTTCTTACACCACTTATGTTGTATGTGTTAATTTTATACATGAGTGGCAGGACCTATAGTTTAAAGTCGATTCCAAACGACAGATTTTTGGAAAATTTTTCATGGAATTTTTTATTTACCCTCAGAGTTTTTGCCAGAAATCTGCTGAGAGAAAGTTGCCGAAGAAATACTTTTTGTATTTCGTTTTGATATCTGACCTGCGGTTTGAACCCTGGCTTTACGTCTAATAAGCCAACACACTACCTACTAGACTACGGCGACTTCATTGGTCATTACAACCCTTCTTACATCACCCATGTTGTAAGCGTTAAGTTTATCATTGATTGGCGGCACCCTCAGTTCAAAGAATCTTTTCATGGCAATTTTATTTACTCGCTGAGTTTTTGTCGGAAGACTGCTGAGAGGAATAATTGCGAATACAATAAAATGATGCAAGAATGCTTTACCATTAAGTAACAAAGAAGGAGCAAACGTAATGTAAATACGAACCACCCTACTACTCTGTTAATACATTAATTATTAACTCAATACAATTAATTAACTGTGGCCATTAATTATAAAATTCGTTTTTATCTTAAAAATCTAAATAAAAAAATAAGAAGTTTTTCAAACATTTGCATGCCGCTGCATTGCAAACAATCGCTTCAACTTTGAAAGTTTATTCGTACCGTAGACGCCGCTTGTACATTACTTAGGTTCCATTAACAATTATGGTAAACGATTTACATACAAACTTACTTAAGTACTTGGCCATAATTGGCCTGGTGCCATATATTATAAGGTCAAATGGACAACGAAAACAGAAACGGCAACAACAAAAACAACAACAACATATGCAACATTTAATGGCATTTGAACAACGTCACTACCAACACCAGCGTCACCGTCAGCCTATTTCAAATCATCACAATAGAACTTTACGTTGGCAACAAATTTACACAGGGGCGTTAATTGCTGCCAATTTGATAACAACCTTGTTTGGTGTAATATTTTTACCATTCGAAGATAATTTATTTGTATCGAATGTGGTCAGCATTATCGTATTCTTAGTGCAAATTGCTGTTGTAAACTCAATATTATTGGAGACAATGCTTACATATAAAAAGTACTGTGAACTTCTAAACAATTACCAAAGTGTTCAGACACTAATGAAACAATTACTGCAAATACAACTCTGTAAAAGGGAAATACGCCAGCGTCAGTGGCGTAAATACAGTTTTTATATTACGATCGTCTATGGCAGCCTTTTGGCCACCGCCACTGCTATAAGCACTAATTATTATTACGGTTATTTTTGGTATGCCCTATTGGCCATTTTTACAATTAGGGCACGTAGTATTCAAATTACTTTGTACATGGATTACATTGTCTATTTTCTGGAATTATTGAATATCAAATTAAAAGCTTTGGTTTCCTGTAAATTATACAAAAACTATGCTCTTTTGGATATCGATTACAAGCATTTGGAATCGTTTGAATATTTAAGTAATGTAAAGTATGTATACCAGGAAATATACGCTTTACATGAGAAATATAATGAATTGTATGGCCAATCATTGGTCAGCATATTTACGGCGGTAGTCTTGGACATTATAATCAACGTGTACTGGACATTTCTAACGTTATTTGAATATTATGAATCGTATGTTATGTATGTAACAATATCGTCATTAACGGCATTATTTACTGTACTGTTTATGCTTTGCTACACGGGTGAACAATGTGAAAAGCAGGTAAAAGAGCTCTTACCATAGCAAATAGGCATTGAACCTTAAAAAAAATATTTTTTTTTCTAGGGCTCTATGGTTTTAATATCCCTAAAACGCCTATTGAGTACCTCTACTACATCTATTAAAAATACCGACTGTTATAATGCCTTACTACAGAGTCTTTTAATGCAAATCATGAAAAATCCTTTGGCCATTAGTGCCAATTCGTATTTTTCCCTCAATTTGAAAACGTTAACAAAGGTCTGAACATTTTATAAGTTAATATGAGAAACTTTCTTTTGCAATAATTTTTAATTTCGTTTTTTTTTTATAGATTTTAACAAATATTGTAACCTATTTGGTAATTCTATTACAATTTCGTAAAGCATCCAGTGGAAGTGATGAGCCGACAAGAATATCTTTTAATGTGACAGACGAGACTCTCAATAATATGGAAGTGAATGTAACAGACGAGAATTAAATTGAAAAAAATAGAATTCATAAGTCGTACTAGTTAAAGCTTGATTTCATTAGCAAGACATGATCTGTTTTTGAAACTTTCTGATCTAAGCATTATTAAGCTTATGTCCAGATTTATTTGGATTACTAACTTAGTTTTGTTTGAATTTAAATTGTTTTTATTATAAATTACTTATACTAAGAATAACATTCATCTTAGATTATATTTGTTATCTGAATATTACCAAAAAAAAACAAACAAAAATAAAAATAAAAATAAAAAATGTTTGCTGGTGGCCTGTTTAATTTGAATCAGCCAATAATATTTTATTGTGGCATATTAAAGCGAGAGAAATTATTTTGACGTATATAAACGTCTTCGTACAACAGTTGCTGTTAAAAATCTAGATAAGATAGAAAGAAGAGTCTCAAAATGTTTAGAGCGTCATATGCTAAGTGAAGATAAGATCTCAATGACGTATAAACAATGTAAACAAATATTAAATCTTCGAAATAGTTAAGAAAACTATTAGTGAAGTTGTACACAATTTTTACAATATGATTTAAAAATCACACTGTGCCTTGTTCCAGTCGCTTGCCATCATCACTAGAAACAACGCCATCTGTAAGCACCTAAAGTGTATAATGGTGGGGGACTTTTGCTGATTGAGAAATACTATTTCTTAAGAACTGGCATTGTCCTAAGTTTCTACGATATTTGTTATTGGTTGTATCCCCTTTGAGAAATAAGATTTCAGGTTGCTCTCCGAATTGAAAATTTCAATAAGAAATTAAAATTCCATAAATTATTTTTAAACATACTTGACTCAAGGCTCAATTTGATTAAAATCACGTAAAATTTTACCCAGACAAGTTATGGATTCCAGGAAATTATTTTCTGTTAGGTCTCCGGGTCATATGGGAAATCGCTACAATAAGCAACCAAATGAGCTTGCGATGTTGCCAGAGTTTTTTAAGTGCTTATTTTCCAATTCTATTTTAAAACTGTTATTATTTTCACTGCAACTGTATTGATTAAAATCATGTTTGTATATATTTCTTTTCAAATTTCTTTTTTTTTTCTTTCTGTACTCATACATTCAAGCACCTGAAATTAATGAGTTGGCAACATTAACATTGTGTTTCGAAATTTAAATTTTAATTTAAAAATTTTTTTTTTTTTTGTTGAACAGTATGGACGCTCCACAACAACTTTGCTGGTGGCATAATATATTTCTAAGCTAAAATTCGCTATGTATACCTATTTTTCGGAAGGTTAAGGCCAAACTTTCTCGCTGATAAGAAAATCCAAAAATAATTCACTTTTGGGTGCCCACGAAAACAGTGAAATTTTGAATAACTCATAAACAATTACTTGACAAAATCAAAATTAAAAACAATATTCATGATTTTATAAATAATATATGAAATTTTATTCAGTCAATTACAAAAAAAACATGGAAATTTTAGATTAATTTTTAGCCACTTCATAGTAACCGGTTTAAACCAAATTATTGGCGTACTAATTTTGATAAGACCTTAAGGTCTATTAAATCATTTGCTCATTATTTCAAGTAATTACCGAACCATACATACAATACTTAATTTTTATTTTTTTTATTAAATTATAAATTATACACACAAACACTTGAGTTAATCTACTGCATAAATAGAACATTATAGACTTGGGCCCCAGTCTAAGATGATTTTATTGTGTCTGATTAAATATATGACATGCGAGACATTTGTTGAGTGAATGAAAATTAAATCCAGTTCAAACCGATTCTACTTTTCTAGGCAAACTGGTATAATTGAACTTTTATTTGATAAGGATTTTTATTAAGATTCATAATTCTTTTTTTGTTGTTATTTGTTTAAATAAATAATTTATTTAGTATAACAGCTGCGCTTATTTTTATTTAAAAAGCAGATTTAATCGGAAGCCAGAGGCGTGACGACAGCTTTTTTGTTTTTGTTATTAACAAACAAATTATAATTTAAAAATTATTGTCTTTTCGAAAAGTGATTTTAAAATTTTTTTCCAAATTTTTACATCATTATTATTGTCATGATCATCTTACAACTACCACATGATTGGTTTTTCAGCCTTGAACATTCCGTAGTTCTTCAGTTAATGTTTGGCAACAGGCGAAGGTATTATATGTTCAATAATTCAAATGATACCATATAAAACTGCCCCCGAAGGACTTGTGATAAGCAATTTATGGCATAGCATTAAGCCTTTTCAATTTTGGCGCTATCCTCTTAGCAGTAGTTTTCTGGCAAAAGCAAAGTGACCTGAAAAAGTCTACCACAACACATCTGTCGTTTAGGGATGGCATTAAATTGTAACTCTTGTAACTCTAATCATGGATTAAATTATCACACAGAAGATGGTTTGTGTGAGAAGCTACGGTTGATAGGCTACGGTTGCAACACCTTTTTCTTCCGTGTAGTGTCCTAAATTTAAACATCACTAAATTGACACTTGCTTACTGTTTTATATTTTCATAATCACATATAAATCTAGTCTGTAGGGTACCCTAAAATTCTCTTGAACCTACCATTCCATGGATTTATGTTTGATTATTAAAATAAATCACATGAACGTAACGTGTCTTAATATTTTCCGAATTTCTTTTGTACGTGACGGTGTCTTAAACAAAAATCTCAATCTAACCACACACACACACAAGCAAACAATTATTTCAGGAATATTTATTTTTTTTTTTTAAATTTTATAAAATAAAAGAAATTAACAAAGTTTTTATAAAAAAAAAAAGAGTGAAATACAAAAATCCTGACGAATTAGTTTAATAATGCACCTCAGCATTAACAGTAATGGTATCAACCACTTCCTCATTGCAATCGATTATCTCCAAATTACATTCTAAAACTTCTATTTCTGGTGAACTCTTGGAACAAGTTTCAGTATCGGATGTTTGTATTGGGGAAGGAGTATTTAATCCAGCTGTTTCGGTTGTGGTGGCGATTTTCTTAACCGCACCCTTATTTTCATTATCAATATTACTTTCAATTTCGGCCTTCTCCTCTTCACTGGGGAACTCCATACTTAACACAGAAGACATTTCCTTACCAATACCCTCTTCTTCAAGTTCCTTTGGATTTTCTCGGATTTCATCTTTGGTAATGTCTTCCTCTGGACCTTCGTAAACAAATGTATAAATTCCCTCATCGTGAATTTCGTTGCAAACAGTTTCAGTATCCCTATCCCTAGCTGGCCAATGTCTGCTACTACCACAACTTACATTCTCGTTATCGTATTTGTATTCATAGAGTTTAATGCCAGCTGGAATTGCTATGGTCTGTTTATAGACATCCTTTTGTTCATCGTTTGTTTTTTGCAGCATTTTATCAAACCAGGCCTGTTCTTCTTCCGTTAGATTACCTGAAAGTGGTTTAGTATCGCCGCCATCTGGCTGATTGGTATTAGTAGACCCCTTCTTTTCGATCATGCTTTCCAAAAGTTCCGTTTCTTCGGCTGTCAAGCTGCGTTCTTCTTTGCTAAGTTTTAAACAGTTCTTAAGCTCTTCATAGCTTCGTGCACAGTGTACAATATGATTTTCATCGGTTTCGCTGACATCTAAATTCTCCATGGTTAATTTATTGAAAAATTCTCTATCGATACTATAGAGACTGGGCTTATTCTGAGATTCTAGGGAATAGAATTCGTCATTGCTATCTTCGCTCTCCTCCTCCTGATCTCTAGATGTAAAGCAATTGTTTTCATTTAAAGCTTGTGTTATTAGATATTCGCTGGATTTACGAACTGTTGGCTTAAAGGGTTTACGCCAAGAGTGTAAGAATTTCGGTTTCTCAGTTTCATCATCAGAGAGGGCCGTATCATAATCACTTTCACTATCACTGCTATCATGGTTTGTAGGTTCTGGGAGATCTTTTAGTTCACCCGTGTCACGGTTACGCACCATTAGTTTCCCATCGCTTAATTCCAAAGTATCATTATAGCGATCTTTTTGTGCATAGACACGATCCACGAGACGATTTATTTTAGCTTTTTGCTGTCTCTTGAATTCCTCCAGTTGGGCATTTACACTGTCCAGAGATTCGTGATGGAAACGGTTGAGTGTCGGTTGCTCAGACATTCGTTTGAATACCAACGTTTTGTGTTGAGCTTTTGTCAATTCCTTCTGACTTTTATTTTTCACATCTTGGAAAAATTCTTTAAATTTTGCTTTAAATTGGGGTATATTTTCAGAATGTGTGGGATTAGTTGGTGGCCTTATTGGTTCACAATAATTATTGTCTTCCGTGTCACTAAATACCTCCGGAAATTTATAACTTGGTGGACAAAAATTGACCAATTCCAGGGATTGTAATATTTCATTCAATAACGGAGAAACTACTTCTCGATTAACTTCTTCCTGTTCCTTTTCCTTATTTTCTTGGATTTGATCTTCCATTTGACATTTACTTTCGGTATTAATATCGTTGAAAAGCACTTCATTTTCAGTTTCCAGTTTTTGTAGTAATTTTTTCAATTCGTTTGCTTCCCTTTCAAATGAATTCATAGCTTCTCGGGACTGGCGACTCATAAATGTTATGTCCAAAGATTCATATAAACTATTTTCGGAAAGATTTCTTTGCTTTTTATCTTCCTCATTGATAACCACAGAAGGCAAGCTGGAGTCTGGTTGATTAGCTTCTAGCAAAGACAGTGGTGGATTTTCTATATCCTTTATGTCCTTTATCTGCACCTCATTAACCAAATTTATAGGTTTGTTTGGCAATTTTGTTGCCTTATCCCATTGATCAACTAAACTATCCCATTTCTTTTCATTGATGTCATCATCCATTATCTCTTGGTCATTTGTATCACTGCTACTAAGATTTGTAAGATTTGTTTGCTTTTTATCTTCCTCATTGATAACCACACAAGACAAGCTGGAGTCTGGTTGATTAGCTTCTAGCAAAGACAGTGGTGGATTTTCTATATCCTTTATTTCCTTTATCTGCACCTCATTAACCAAATTTATAGGTTTGTTTGGCAATTTTGTTGCCTTATCCCATTGATCAACTAAACTATCCCATTTCTTCTTTTTGATGTCATCATCCATTATTTCTTGGTCATTTGTATCACTGCTACTATCCTCCACATTTTGTTGTAGTTGTTGTTGCTGTGGCTGTTGTGTGCTGAATAAGGCCTCCATAATCTCTTTACGTTCTTCCTTCTCCTTGTCCAATTGTTTTACAAAATTTTCCATATTCGAGGATAATTCTTCGAAATCTTTCTTTAACTGATAATTAATTTGACAGGAATCGATTACATTGTGCTGATTTTCTAAAGAGATTTTGTTTCCCTTAAGCTGGGTGTGAACTTGAGCTGAAGGCTGTTTATTTTCGAGTTGATTAAGCAACTTCATGGTTTCTTCTAATTCTTCTAAAGGTTCATAGTTGTCTTCGTTATCCTTTAAAACACTTTCAATATCAAATTCAACTTTACTCCACGATTCTATAATAGAATGCTCCGATTTTGATAGACTACGTATAGCCTCTACAGTAGGTTGGTATTTCTCTTGCATATCTTCTGAATCTAAACTGGTTTGGGAACCATGGGCTTCTGCTTTATTAGTTTCATTTATTGGGACAACTGATTTCATTTCGGAATTTTCTTGTTCGTTTGCAGGCTCTACATCTGCACCAATTTCGTTCTTAAGCTCATTATGTTCATCACTTTCCTCCGATGTTTGATCTGGTTCACTGCCATCGCTAGTTGATGTTGATGTTGGCGTTCCCGACTTTTCTGATGTTCTGTCATTGGCCACCTCATCCCACATTGAATCTATAGATACATCTTCGTATTCCCTCACGGATTTAATTTGTTTCGGTGCACTTGAATCTTCCTCAGACTCCGAGGATGGTATCAAAGACAACTGATCTTCGGCTTTGCGATATTTATTACGCAATTTTATTGTTGCTTTTTAAAAGAGAAATAAAAATAAAGAAAATTTTTGATTTATATTTCAAAAAATTTTGCAGGGTTTACCATTTACGCCATCTCTCATCTTTTTACGCTCCTTGCGGTTCCAACGTTCATTCTCTTTGCGTTCTTCTTGATAGCCGCCACGTTTCCTGAAAGGCAAAGAAATTCAAATTGAAAAACTTCTCTACGAGTCTGCCTTTTTTTTAAAGAGGGAAGGAGATACGAAATATGATTTGAAATACCTTTTCCAGGGTATTTAAAATACTTTTTCTCTATGAGCGAAATAGTATAGTATTTAAAGTAGGGATTGTTCCTTTTTTATCTAAAATGAAATCGTTACGACATACTATACATAGAATATTATTAAATAGGACTGCCCTAGAAGTTTTGTGTATAGAGTGCTAGTCTATTAGTGTGAGGACCGTGAGTTCGATTTTCATCAGAGACTAATTTATTACACTACAACACTACACTCGTAATAATTACATATAATTTGTATTTAATTGTATTGTAATTAATAATAGTCTTTCCAGCTTTTATGAAGATATTCTGGAACAATTTTTTCCTTGTTTCTATTTAAGTAATTAAATATTTTTGGAACTAGATTGATTAACTCACCAGGCTTCAGCACAGGCACGGTCTTTAGGAAACACTGGTCGAGAATCCAAATAAGTTAGTTTTTTCTATGATTGAAAAAAAAGGTAAGAAAAATTATTTTTTAGTTCTGCTTGGACTTACTTACACATTCCAAAATCAACGTTTTACGATATTGAGGTATCTTGGAAACAACCGGATTTCCTTGCAATACCAAAACCTTCAATTCTGGCATTTTTCCAAAGATCTGAATACACAAAAAATATGGACATTTTAGTTTTTCATTTGTGTACCTATTTATTTATTTTCTAGCCTACCTTCACTACCAAGATGTCATCAATGCGATTATTGGATAAATCCAATACGGACAAGTTTCTACAATTCTCCAATTCCCTTAAGCCTTCACAGTTCGTAATATAATTCGAGGCTAAATTGAGCGTATTCAAAACTGGTAGGACTTCAAAGCCACAGTTTTCAATTTTTCTGATATGGTTCTGAGACAAGTTAATCATATCCAGTTCCTTGCAAAAATCCAAATTTTCGATTTTTCTTATTAAATTGCTTTGCAAAAATAAGCACTTGAGCTTCGTTTGCTTATCGAGACCTTGTATCTCGGAAATGGCATTGCATTCCAACCAAAGGCATTTCAATTCGGTATAGTCCTCCAAACACTCAATGTATTCGAAACCTATGACGTAGAATAATAATTAATGAAAAATTGTTTGCTTTTAAAAATTTTTACATGACCCCTTTACCCTGGTAATGCAAATATAAAACATCATTCAATTCGGGCGTCTGATACAATTTATTCTTTTTACACAATTCCAATATTCTTTTTTTAGTGATGCGATTTAATCCCAAAACTTCTTTTGGTTCTCCATTATGCTGTTTGGTGGTGTAAGACATGTTCTTAAACTTGATTTTTGAAGAATATTTTTTTCAATTTGACAATTTTGACTATTGATTCAACAAAACTAGTACTTATTATTTCGAAACTGCTATAGCAACCGCAGGTAAAGGTACTATTTCTGATTTACTTTTTAAGTACTTTTTATTAGGTTTACATACTATATACATCTCTATGTAATATCAGTTTTGAAATCTTTTCTCATAAGCTTTGGTTTAGTTAATACTCGGCTCTTAGATACAAGAAACTAACTATCAGTAAAGGCAGAGGACTGTTATGAAGGGACAGAGTTGTCTAAAGTAAATGGACTGTGGGTCAGGTGGTATCATTAAAAGAGGTTCTATCCACGTATCTATTCCAAGTTCAAAGTCCTTTTCTGAATGAAAATCAATATCTCGTTATTTTATTTAGATATGCCATGCATTCTTTGACCAGAACGAATGTTAGATACGCTCTACATGGTCGGAGAATTTGTTTTTAAAAAGAGGAGTAGCTGCAGATACTAAGCAACGTTACCGGAAATAAATTACCGACTGGACTACATACCAGTAAAATGCTAAAATGCTACCTTACATCTTAACTGTTAATTGACAGTTCTTGTTAACGATGTCAATGAGGTGACACCATATCAAAGCTAATTAGGACTAAGACCACAAGTTTTTGCTATAGTTATCTTGGCTTTGGAAATTTTTGACATCCCACATTCGCTGACGATCAACAACTGCTTTATCCAAATAAAACTACAAATTACATGAAAGCTCCAAGTTGAGGCCTCAGTCACGTAATTTTCTCCGTATGGACTTCAGCTGATTGTATTAAGAATTATAAAGATCATATTACATTTACGAGAAAATAGAGAGATGTTTTTTGGATGGTCGAAAACGAAGGAGACCGGATTTGGCAACTTATTAAAATATTCGTATGGAAACTGAATGATTATATTTGCTGCCATTCATTAAAAAGGAATTCCAAATGTATAGGCTGATCGATCGATCGAAAAATGGAAAATATTTCGATATAGTGAAGCTCTAGCATCAACATTTGAAACTATGCTTGAAACTCACCGCGGGTATAAATTTATTATAAAGATAATTAAAAAAAAATAAAATTTTTCTTTAAATCAGATTTAAAAAAATTAGTTGTTATATTTTATCAAAAATTCAATCCTTTAAATAATCGATCTTGTTTAACAACACAGCATTCCGTGCGCTACGTTTAAGGGTTTATTTTACTACTTATTGATACAGCTCTGGAACAGCTGTTTATTGGCAACTACCTGACAGCTTTTGTTTTTTATTATTGCTAAGGAATGACAAAAATAACAAAAATACGAACGCAAAAAAAACAAAAAAAGTATTCATTCAATAAAAATTTATTAATATGCAACGTATTAGCAATTAATAAATGTAATTTTGCATATAAACAAATTGAGTTATAAATACTAAAAGAAAATTTTCTATAATATGAAAAACAATAACAAAATATGACCGAAACAAAGAAGTGACAATCCAGCAACTGAAGAAAAACTCAAATTATTCGAAAATATTTGTAAATTATTAATTTATTATGGAGGTCTAACTATAACTGGGTAAGTGTTTGTTGCCGTTATATACATAGTATATAAAACTTTTACAGAATAATTATAAAAGAACATCATATTTTTGATTGCAGCTGTATTGTGTTTGTCGCTGATCTCTTGTTTCAAAATTTATTTTACGCGTTAAAGTTGATTCATAAATTCCTGAGCATAATAAGAAATCAATGCAATAACTCGAAATAATTTAAGTGTTAGAGATTAATCAATGTTATATTTTAACATAA
Source organism: Sarcophaga carnaria (assembly GCA_958299815.1). Classification (NCBI taxonomy): domain Eukaryota; kingdom Metazoa; phylum Arthropoda; class Insecta; order Diptera; family Sarcophagidae; genus Sarcophaga; species Sarcophaga carnaria. Next base: position 125,063,857 of record OY283152.1, on the reverse strand, counting down.
TTTAAATAATTAACCACAATCTTGATACATCATGGATCCACAAAAAATTACTGAGCTTGCTAAACTTTTGAGGGATAATGGTGACAAAATCTTGAGTTCAGAGTTTACGCTCACACTATCTGGTAAGTACACCGAAGTAAGGTAGAGGGGTGTAATGGAATTTCTGTCATGTTAAAGTATCCACAAAGAACAACTTGCTGAGACAAATTTAAAGTAGTAGTACTTAAGTAAAAAAAGAACAGAAAACTTTGTTACCAAAAGTAACAATGTTTGAAGAGGAATGGCCGATGTTGTATAGGATAACAAATTTAGTAAACATTTATTTATTATTAATTAATGTAATTAATAAGTTTAGAGTATATAAAATTATAACGACATACATATACCTTTCCTAATTCTAAACTGCATTTGCCTTATCAGCTTGCTTGCACAACAAAGACCTAAAAAACTATTTTAATATGTACAACAATAATAAAATTATTTTCTTTATTGTAATTGCTATTACAAGCATATACATACATACATATGTATATGTATTAAGTATAAATATGATTTAATTAATAAAGTTTATATACTATTTTCCAGCATCCCTTCTACGAGCTCTTAATGATTCCTTTACTCTCATTGCCGATTCTCTTGAAATCGGAGATATACAAAACTTTCAAGTTGTCAAGCCCATAAACTCAAAGTCTCCAGTATTTCGCGATTTACAATTGGTGCATGATTTCGTACAAAAAACCTCGTTACTGTGTATTATTAAATATCCCGGAGAAGAGTGCATAGATGGCAAAATAGATATTACCAAATTTCGTGCCCTTAAAAGATTAGAAATACAAAAAGTTAATGTGAAACAAATATGTGGCATACAACCACTGCGTGGACAGCTAGAGCATTTAATATGCACAAAAAGTATTAAATATGTCGATGATATTATAACGCATTGTGGTGGTGATAATTCCAATGGCTTTGTATGGAATAAACTAATCATTGCTGATTTTAGTTATAACAATCTACAAACTGTCGATACATCTTTGGAATTTGCCCAATACCTGCAACACTTGAACTTAAGGCACAATCAGTTACAATCTATAAAGGCTATAAAATGGTTACCCCATTTGAAGACTCTAGATTTAAGTTTCAACCGTTTACAATATATACCGCAGTTGCATATGGATGCCTATAAGCGTTTGCTATCATTGAATATGAGCAACAATCTGGTAGAAGATCTTATGGGTATTGTTAAATTAGATGCCTTAATAGATTTAAATTTATCAGATAATTGTCTTCTGGATCATAACTATTTGTTGCCGTTAAGCACTATTAGCACCTTAAAGTGTTTAAACTTATATGGAAATCCATTAGAATGTCACCCCAGACATCGTTTGGCATCATGTCAGTATCTACATAAAAACTGTTCGACTGTGCAATTTATATTAGATTTTGAACCTTTAACGAAGACAGAAAAATCTGTTACCGGTGCGCATCAGCTGAGATTAGTGGGAGCTCTCAATCATTACACTACTCGATCATCGTCATCCTCATTATCGATGGCTGGACGTTTAACACCATCAAGTAATCAGACACCAGCATCGAGTGTAGGCTCATTAGCATCATTTAAATTAGCAGACAATAGTTCTGAAATATCAGATGCAAATAACGAAGAAGTCATTGTAAAACCACTTAAAAAGAAATCTTCTAAAGTTAGACATGTTGAGATCAAAGATCATGAATATAATGAAAGTATAATTTCAAATAATACTACTACTGATAACACGACAAACAATTCTAATGTTGCCGCCCCTGAGAATAAGGAGCACTTAGAAATCAAAGGACAAATCGTTAATTTGCGTAAAAAATATGGCAATGAATGGCTGCACACAGGAAATGCTGAAATGAGAAGCAGTGTTCTTGGTATCGAATCAAATACTTCAACACTAGATATTGATTTAGAACGACAGAAATCACGTCAAATGTTCAATGACTACGTAAAAGATATTACTGAAGATTCTAGGGATGAGGCATCAAATACTACCATACATACCTCAACACCTACAGAATATATGTTAAACAACAACGTGGAGAACCTTGCTTTTACACCAATTCAAGCTGAATCAAGTGATAATTATGATTCTTCTCTTTATCAAAGTATGGAACAAAACCAAACGTTGATTAACGGAACCTTACAATCCACTGAAAATACTGTGTATAAATCTTTTGGAACCACTAAACAGGGCAGCAAAAATCCATTTGAAGATGAAGAGGATGAAAGTGTTCCTCTACAACAAAATGTCATGGCTATAGTAGCAGAAAATAACAAAGTTGAAGAAGAGCATGATATCTTAAAGAATATTTATTCATCAACAGATAATAAAAATGAGAACGATGACTGTAAGTAACAGAAATGAAAGTTATATTGTAGTCTACAGCATTTACTTAATTGTTATTATTGTTATTAGTATCTGAACGTGAAGAGGATGAGGAAACCTATATCGTATATACATCGAATAGCAATGAAATGATATTTTTAACAAAGTCTTCTAATTTCTTAAGGGAACGGGATCCTATAAATGAAAGGTTTGTAATATTAAGTAAAGTGTTGTGTTATTTAATTTTTTCTTTCGACTTATCATTTTTACAGAACCAAAACGAAATGGAGTTTAAAGATTTTAGAATCGTGTGATCGTATCAAATCGAATACCTTGCGCATTAATTTTGATACAGTTAAAAAAGATAAACAAGAACGCGTTTATGTGGTCGAGGAGGATTTGTGCCAAGTAAGCATATTTGTTCATCTCGTAAGTACTAAATTAAATTATAAAAATGACAATTTATATTTTAGGAATTGGAAAAGAAGTTACGTGACATACTTTCCCAACGAGATCTTACCGAAATGAATCAAATTATTTACCGATGTGTTAATTGCAGCTGCCAGTTTTCTCAAGAAACCAAATCTAAATTAAATAATTCGGGTATATTTTACTTTATTTTGAAAGGAATTACAATTGAATTTATTAAATTCATTTTTAGATATAAGATGTCCAGACTGCAGATCTGGATTTGTTGCAGAAATACACGAAATACCAAAATCTTTAGAAAAAACAAGATTTGTTGATAAACTTTCACCTGCTTCCATTGTAGAGGAACTGCCAACCTCCATAGTTCCACTAAATGTACAAACTACATTGTCCCGTTCAAATTCTGTAGATGTTGCCGAAGAAACAAACAGTATTGGTAAGATTTCATTTTCAAAAGATTGCAATCAGCAACAGTTTGTTTGAATTTATGATTATGGCATGTTTTTCTTTTATTTTCAATTTAAACTAACTGATATTATTTTTGTGTGCTCTTCTATTTCTGTACAAAACTTCCTTTAACTTAACAAATTACGGTCTAATAAGGTAAAGGAATCGCAAGGCTTTCTGCTAATAATCCACTGCATAGTAGGACACTGAAGCAATCTCTTAAAAGTTAATACCACTTTTTTTTATTTTTAAATGCTTTAATAAAAATCACAAGAAGCATTGGTTTTGTAAAAAAAAAACGTTCTTATTCCAATTAGTCGAATATAAAGAAATTGTACCTTTATTGCATTTGGTTACTAACATTCCAATGTTTCTTTAAATTGTTTGAGTTGTTTCCCTTTGCACTATTTGTATGCGTGTTACTAAAGTGTATAATTAAATTCTAATATCTCCCATAGGTTCTGCTAATTCTCTAAATGAATCCTCTTGTTCTAAGATTACCAACACCTCTCATTCTGAAAGTTCTTTTAATTCAAATCAGTCTTTAGTGGGCAGTTCTAATACAGATCGTGATTTGGACTTTAAAACAAATGGCGAAAGTGATGTTGATATCATTTCTAATCCAAGCCAGTCTAGCATAGAAGTGTTGGATCAATATGTTGGTCGTAAAAACTATGACGAAAGGCGCACTATTTCTCATGCACCCAATTTGGAAACAATCGACGATCAAAGTTATACTCAAACTTTTTTAGAACGGGAATTCGATAATATGATCAATTATGCGAATAAAGATAAAATAAAAACAGAGAATTGTTCACAAATAGAACAAGTATTGCCATCAACAATGGCAACTAATTCGGCAACTAAAAAACCTTCTACAGCAATGGTGCATAATAACCTCACTGAAAGTAGTTCCTCCGGTTCGGTAACGGATAGTGTTTGTACAGCTTATGAGCAAAAAGCAGAAAACCAATCCCAAAACAAAACAAGCGAATTTTTACAACAGGAAAGAAATGGAAAACAACCAAATGTGCCAACAAGTACCAAAAAAGAAGAGAACAGTGGTTTATCATCTATTTTTGGAGGTAAATTTACTATATAATTAAGGAGAATATTTTATTTGTACTATTCAATTATTGTTATAATTTCAAATTGCAGCTCTTATGCAGTCCACCAATATTTTAATGACGAGTTCGAAAAAGTTCATCGAATCGGAAACGTCATCAAATATTAAGTCTGGTACTGCATTACCTCCGAATTCAAATACCTCAACCAACTCTGTCAGCCAAATGTACAAATTTAACTTCTCAGACTTTAATGATATCGACCATCGTTTAAAATTATATTTTTACCAAACGAAATTCGAAGAAAAAGATGAACATTTTAAATGGATAGTTAAAGGGCGCATATACAATGAGAACAATAAAAAACTCACAGATGGTCTGGTTGTAATGTCAACTTGTAAGCTATATTTAATGGAAGCGTATGCAGCTGAAAACGATGATGTTTCGAAATGGTTGAGACCGATTATGAGTTGCACTGTAGATCGTTTAGCGACTATTCAGTTATTGCCTTGGAAAATGGGTCTGTCATTCTATCTCACAGATTGGGGAGGTTTCTTACTGTTGCTGCAAGACATATTAAGAACAGACTCTTTAATGTTATTTTTTGCAAGTGAGTTTGAAATTAACAAACAAAATAATGATGATTGCAAACAGTATTAAACATTTTTATTTTAATTCCAGATAATGCTCTACCATCACCGTGTGAGTTAAAATATCATCCGGCTGAGCCTTTAACAAAACGTTTGAATGCCGCTGTTATAGACGAACAATTAAATATGTGCTCGTTATTAGATGGCTGTGAAATAACATGCGAAAATGCTAAACGTTCGCTTAAAATATGTGGCCTTTTAACTACAGACTCACGTATATACTTAAGTTCCGAAAAATTAGATTGGCTCTCAGAATTCAACCATGATGGGGACATTGAGTTGTGTGTCACGCAGTTTATGTCAAATTTAGTAGAAGTCGAACGTTGTTCGGACAATATATTTATTATAAACTTTTTGGATGAAACCCAAGATAAATGTGAACTCTGGAAGTGCACATTTCAAACGGCCGAAAATGCTAACACATGTTTAAACTCTATAGCACAATCATGGGAGAAACTGTTCGGCGTACCTTTGATGAATGCCTAGATTTATAATGGAATATTTCTTTTTATGTTTCATTAAAAAGTCTCCGGAAAACTTTATGTGCAACATTTTTATGTGAATTTTACTTTAATGGTTTTAATGTTTTGTTTTATTTAGTGTCATGTCACTTTATGTATTACTTTTTCACATTATTTTTTTTTGTTTTTTTACTTTTTTATGTTTTTTATGTTTTTTTTTTTTTTTTGTTTTACATATTTTATTATTCTTAAGCAATTAGCAATTGTATGTGTTTATTTAAAATAAAATTGATTTTTTCTTCAAGTTTCTAGTGATACTATAACAACTTTTAACAGTCTGATTATAATATCAAGTAAATTTTTCTTGTACTGTATAATAAAAATAAAATCAAAATGAAGAAATAATCTATAATCATAATAAATCCTTATAATTTAAAATTAGAAAAATTTTTAATAGATACATGCACTTGATATTGATATTTGAACATGTTTAATAAATTTTTGTTTATTTCATTAATTGAGTCAAAATTAAAAATTATCAATTGTGATTAAATTCAACATAACATATTTGGTATTTCTACTCCGAAACATTTAATTTGAAATTATTCAATTTTTCCGATTTAAGAAATATTTCTACAAACAGTTTCTAAATATATTTTTATACGCTGCCATGTAAGCTGGAAATAAGTGAATAATAACTCTTACGTACTTTTGAACTATGAATGGCTACCTATGTATGTTTTGTGGTTTATTTATTACTCAATTGCTCCGCAATCCAGTCAATATTTTCTTCATAGTAACGTGGATCAGAGATAGTTAAAGCTGTACGTTTATATGTATAGTAATAGAAAAACGAAACTGGAGAAGAGGGCAATGTTTTAAACATGTTATACAAAATGGAATTTAAAACAAACTATAATACTCACCTGCCCTTTGCACAAATGATAAAGCCTTCAAAGTAGTCGACCAATTGGCCATTGGATACCACAATACATTGTAAACGAACCAGAAATGTTGTGAAACCGATAACAGGAAATACAAAAGTATAATGAAAAGGAAAAATTTGCAATTCCTTAGAATGACATGAGTGGCTCCAACCTTAATAATATCAATAAAATAAAGTGTAATTAAACTTTCAATATGTTTTGTTTTATTTCGACTACATACCTCATAGACACAGGTGGCATGAACAGCGAAAGTAAAAAATAAATATTCACATATTATAAATAAATCCTGGGTACTGCAATTGAAAAGGGTGATTAAAAACTTAAGGATATTGGATCTGAACAAAATGCCAAAAAACTTACACAAACAACAAGATGGTTAATTGTAGCTTTTGTGGCAAGAATATATGGACAAATGTATTAAAAAATAAATCGGCAATAAGCAATGCAAATTGCAAGGATAACAACACGCGATAGCGACTTAAAGTTAATTTCATTATTATATGTATTATTTATAAATTTACTTTAAAAGTTTTATTGCGTTTTTACAAACGTAACAATGACGTCAAACTTTTTACGTTTTATTTACGCAATTTGACATTTCTTTTTTTTCGACTTTTTGATTTCATTAAAAAAATTTGTCAGGACTTATCCATAAACTTGCGCAATAAATGATTTACATGCAACACTGCTTTAAATATCATATACATATGCATATGTATGTATGTAAATGAAAAAAAAATTAATTAAACATTATTGTATAAAACTCAATGTTAAAAAAAAATTAAATTATATAAAAATTCTTTTCTTTCCGCGTAAGCTTTGTATTGATGAAGATATGAATTTGGAAGTATCAAAGCTATAAACATTTCTAAGTGAGTATTAATTTAAATTACAAACGCTTACCCATTTATCTCTCAGATATTGTAAATTAAAATCGACAAATGAAATTAAGAAAAGCAGCACTATATAGATAAATATCAAATAAAATTTCGAAATTTTAATAAATCTGTTAAGTAAATTTAAAAAGAAAACTATCATCTGAGTTTTAAAATCAGATCTTTAAAAAAGTTAAACAGATGTAGTGCCGGTTAAACCAAATGTCAGACAAGGCAACAAATAAAATCATAGTTTGAGCTACGGCGCATATCCTTAAAATGGATGAAATACTTTTACTTTTACTCTCCAACAGGAACAGAGAAAAATGGACTACCTTGACAACCCACATGTATCCAATCAACGATTTAACAAAACACATGATGTCCTTACAATTTGCTTTGCTCAAAAGAGTATCAAAAAGATAAAACTTTCAGTCACATTTTGACAATTGTTTCCAGTTGTTTTTTTTTCTTTTAGTTTTAACGGTAACCAAAAGAAGGTCAAGAATTTATTATTTAACACTGCACATACATACACACGCACCGCAGTATCTCACACGTACATATACGGTTAAATCAAAAAAGGAGTTCCATAGTTTTTAAGCAGGAAATAACAAAATTAAGTAAGTAAATATTTGAGAAATTGGTAAAAGAAACTGACCTTAGATGTGTTAATTCTAATTTTTGTCAATATTAGCAAAATTTTATAGAATATTTTAATCGATTATAAAAGTCTTTCCGTATACATACTTTCTCTGTTTGTTTGTCCCTAGAAATATAGCAATATAATCAATTATTCTTTTTTCCATTTGTACAATTTTGTAAATATATGTATATTTGTATGCGTGAGTCGAAAAGAATTACATAAATATTAATGTATGTATTTGCCAAGTATAGATGTACTGTAGAACAAATACTACATATGTACTATGTAGTATCCACTGATACACGCACAAACCCGTGTTCTTCTTTCTTGGTGTTTCTCTTTTTTAACTGTAAAATTTTTATAAACAGTCCCTTATTAGCGTATATTTGAGGGAAATAAATAAAAAAACAATTGAAATTAATTAAAAACATTATCGTCGCGAGTTGCAATAAGTTTAAGTTACAGAATTGGTATGAATTTGTTGAATACATTCGTGGTAAAATCCATATACCTATTTTGTATATAATATAATACAATCTTTTTAGTTTTTGTTATTGATTTTGGTTGGTATCGTAAAGTGAATAATCTTAATGATTTATATGGTCCTGTTTAATTCTATCGCCTATAAGTAGGTAACGCCATAAGGAAATTGGAAGGCTATAACTGTTTAAAAAATAAATAACATATTAATAAGAAACTTGTAAAATCGACTTGAAATACTTAAATACAAATAATTTTATATTACTATCCAAAAATTATTGTTCCATGTTGCGCTCACATTTCTTCCACCTTTTAAGATAATATAACATGAATATCATAATTCTTTTCAATTTCCTAAAACGATAGAAAAAATTATTTCAACTGACGATATACATATGTATTTCGTATAAGAATTAAAAAATATATATATACGTACATATGTATATATGTACGTACATTTACAAATAACATTTTCAAATTATTTTGAACATAAAATTTTTATTTTAGACTTTTCGGCAGCCTAGGAAGAGAAAATCCACAAAAAATGTCATCAGCAACGAATATTAACGCATATGGTGTGGCTTCATCTAATTTAAAAGGTTCAAAGTCAGCTAACGGTGATGAGAATCAACATCATGGTGGTGGCACAGCAACAACATCGAAACGTTTAGAATCGGCTGCAATAACGGGTAGAAAACCTTTAACAACAACTATGCATCCAGAAAAACAATTGCAAGGTGGTACTGGTCTAATTGCCAGTGTACCAGCTAGTCAGCAGCAACAATTGCAAAACATACTAAAGCCCAAAGATACTTTAGAATACATAATAAAATTTCCAACGCCACAATATCGTTCAGCTTCATCGACAACCATGGATCAACCGGATACAGATGACTTTGTATTTGTATACAATGATACCCATGTACCGATTGTCATGTTACTGGGTTGGGCTGGTTGCCAAGATCGTTATCTAATGAAATATTCAAAAATATATGAAGACAGAGGGTAAGTAAATGTTTGTTTTTAATCATTTCAAGGTGGTTAATAATATAATAATTTAAATACATACTATATCCTTAGGTTAATAACTGTACGTTATACGGCACCAGTTGACACGTTATTTTGGAAACGTAAGGAAATGATGCCTATAGGGGAAAAAATTCTAAAACTTATCTATGATATGAATTTTGATTCACATCCGGTAATCTTTCACATATTCTCCAATGGCGGAGCTTATCTCTATCAACACATATCATTGGCCATACGTAAACACAAGACACCATTACAAGTACGAGGCATGATTTTAGATTCAGCGCCTGGTGAAAGGCGTATTTTGGGTTTATATCGAGCGGTTACTGCTATATATGGTAAAGAAAGGAAAAAATGCCATTGTATTACCGCAATTATTATAACATTAACTCTGGGCATTATGTGGTTTGTGGAGGTAAGTGTCTTTGGGCTTAAAATATTTCTTATGTAATAAAGTGGAGTTGTTTTTTTTTTGTTTTTGTAGGAAACATTTGCTGCATTTAAAAGTCTATTTGTCAAAACCGAGCCAATTCAAACTAATCCCTTTAATGATTTGAAAAATGAACCTAATGAATATCCACAATTATTTTTGTATTCTAAGGGTGATGTCGTTATACCATATACGGTAATATTCCCATTTATAAGCTTTAAAAAATATTTGTTTTACTTTTATATTTGCAGGACATACAAAAATTTATAAGCATTCGTCAACAGCAGGGTGTCGATGTAAGTTCAGTTTGTTTTGAGGATGCCGAACATGTTAAAATCTACACTAAATATCCTACACAATATATACACTGTGTCTGCAACTTTATTAATAATTGCTTAGCTACTCCCTATAAACCATCGATGGAAACATTTGCTACTTCAACGCCTGCAACACCGTCTTTAAATTCCTTAAAGTTTGATTAAACACAAAACGTAATTCAAATTTGAACATTAAATTCATTAAGATGAATTCAAATATATAGAATAATTCAGTTTTTTTTATTATTATTTTTCTTTCTCTTTAATTAAGTAAAAGTAACTAAGAAAGTGTATAACTTACATGCGATGAAAAATTAAACAAATTACAAAATGATAACAAAAATAAATATTTTCTTATTTAGGATTGTTGAAAATAAGCTGTGATTTTAATTAACTTTAACTAATAGGAGAAAAGAAGAAGCTTAATGTTTCAATATACAAAATACAATTAACAGAAAAATTCAAAGTACGTATATTACAAAAACGTTGTCATATACGTTACAAATAAACATTTAAAATGTGATTTGAGACAAAGTATTGTAAATACAAAATTTTTACAATATAAAGCACTACTCTTTTTTATAACAGTTTTTAACACTGTTTTTTGTGTTTTACTACCCTAAAATGCATCTCTGCAATTGGCATATTGTTTTATGCTTCTGTCATGTTTTTGTGTTTTTAGTAAACAATTAATGGCCAGGAAAAGATTTGGAAGCAGATTCGCAGATATCTTACAAAAATGGATTTATACGATGATATAGACACAAAACCTAAAACTTCTCAAATAGATGGATGGTCATCAGGTATTAAGATGCTGCAGACGCAGTTGGCCATCAAAAAAGCACAATTACCAAAAACTAAGGATGCCACCAAGAAACCGGTAAATAGATTCAGATTTTATTAGTTTCCATCTGAACTTCTTATTCTTATGAAACCTTACTTAGTTAATGACACCTGTCGTCAACTTGAAATCAAAGAAATTACAAAGTTCAGAGGAAACCATACTTACAAAAAGTGAGAACAGCAAGCGCATAATATCGGCGCAACCGCTTGTGCCATCGTTGGAAAATGTTAAAACTGAAGATTGGGATTTTGTTGATGAATATGATCCGCAGTGGCCGAATGAATATGAAAAATTGAAGGAGAAACAAAACAGCAGTAAAGAAAAAGTGAGAGATGACCGAGATCGTGACCGTGGTCGCGATAGGGAACGTGAACGGGGCGATCGTAAACGGAACCGTAACCGTAGCGCTCGCAGCAATGATTCTCCACCAGTAAAGTTCAGCGGTTTCGGCCAACGCATAACAGAGGAAGATCGTTATAGTCCTCCAGCTCCAGGTTCAGTGTCCAATAAGGGAGGTGGTGTTGCTATTGCTCCTCCACCTTCACTGCAAGAAATTTCCATAGCTAATGATGGTGATCCATCTTCCAATGTTACTATACCCTATTCTGCTAGTTCTGTAGCCGCAAAAATCATGGCTAAGTTTGGTTATAAAGACGGCCAAGGTTTGGGCAAGCAGGAGCAGGGTATGTCCATGGCTTTGCAAGTGGAAAAGACATCTAAGCGTGGTGGTCGCATTATACATGAACGTGATGTATTCTTGCCGCCACCACCAGCGGCAAGTTCAGCTAATACAGCTGCAGCCTCTAATCCAAATGCTAACATGGGTCCCCCAACATCTCCTATTGTTGCTGCGGCTGCCGAAACTACCGACTCTGAACCTAGTATTACCGAAATAATGAAGGCACCCAGTAAAGTTGTTTTATTAAGGGTAATTAAACATTTATACACCATAAATAAACACATAATCTTACTGACATTTAATTTTCTTTAAGAATATGGTGGGTCCAGGTGATGTCGACGAAGAACTCGAACCCGAAGTTAAAGACGAATGTAATACTAAATATGGAGAAGTGGCAAATGTATTAATACATGAATCGTTTGGTACCACACCTGAGGATGCTGTTAAAATTTTCGTGGAATTCAAACGTATTGAAAGTGCCATTAAAGGTAAGTACAAAATAAAAAAAGGCTTATACTACCAATATTGCTGAAAATATATTGTCTTATTGCAGCTGTTGTAGACTTAAATGGACGATTTTTTGGGGGACGACAAGTTCGTGCTGGATTTTATAACTATGATAAATTCAAAAGCTTAGAATTGCATTAAAAAGTATATAATTTACAATTCTCTTTCACTTTATAATATAACTGTATTTCATGTTTAATTATAATACTTTATGGAATGTTTTATTTGTGAATATTTAAATTATTCTTTTACACTAGCCATTTGTGGATCATTTATACGTTTTTCCTTATCGCAGGTAAATGATATGGTTATAGCAAATCTACAATATTTTGAAAAAATGTTAAATAAAGCCTGTTTAGTAGACACATAATTTCATACCTTGTTCCTTCGGTTACTTTCTCAACGTGGTGACGATTTTCATGACCGGATGTAAAAGCACTTACTCTACCCTTTTTAGGCTCTATAGACGAGATTGTGCGATTTTTTTCTACACCATCTACAAAAATGAAACGTCCTCCTTTAAAATCTTTATTGTATGTTGTTAGGTACAACAATGAAGTGTAGTGAAATGAAGGATAGGTTTCCTGTAAACGAACATGCTTTTACAATATAAATTGAAAATATTTAAAGCAATCTCTTACCTTATCCACATGTTCGTGCCAATACTCATCATGTATATTTTTCGCTGTGACATTCGTTAAGCGAGAGAAGAAAGTAGGTGACGTTAAATACAAGTTTGAAGGGTCAATGCCAAACTGTTCGGCAATAGCCAATTTAATTTTTCCTTTCACTAACTAAAATCATTATTAGAAAAAGAAAAAATTCCTTTATGATTAAGATATCGGTTACTATAGTACGGAAAGAGGGGCTTACATTATATATTGTTAAGTGTTCTGGTTTAAGCAAACTTCTAGCTTCTGGCATTTTAAAAAAATTTAAATAACGTTCACCATATGACAGAGCTCCCGTATGTATATCCAATACCGATGCACCGCCAGAAGATCCTGCTAAACCAATTATATTCTCTGCCATATTAAGCAACAGCTCAATTTCTTTGTTTTCTATCAGTTTATCAGCAACGAAACGGCCACATTTTTTTGGCACACACTGAGGAAACCTTTTCATTTCCTCTTCATACTCATTCGAGCATTTAAACTTTTGCATTCGTAGTGGCAAATTTTCACGTACAGAAGCAAATTTCGTCTCACGCGACTGGTTGCTGGCATAAAAATAAACTATTACCGCCACAGATGTCACAATAACCGCTCTAGTCCATAAGCGATGAGTTACAGGACTAGTAGCTCGTTGCAGTTCTTGATGGTTAGCTTGACTACACAAATTACAAAATACCCGGTTAACATTTGCCGAATAGATATAGAATGGAACGATCAACCACTTACAATTTATTTTTTTTCTTAACCTTTTCATTTTCCTTTTTAATGTTATTATCATTATTGTGTGATGCTTTGCAATGTTTTAACTGCTTTTCAGTCATTTTTTTGTAAATATCTATAAAATCAACACTTTCTTCTATTGTTGTCCAACTGATACTTTTTTGCAAGATTAATATTCATCCGCCGTGGAATGATAACATAACAAAAATTAACGTTAACGTATTAACACTGCGCGATAAAAATCAGTGTCACTATGTATAAATGCCAAAATCAGTATAAATGCCTCCGGATACCAACTCGTGAATTCAATATTTTTGAAATTGGTTATATGGCGGCTCTAATATGCCCGAATTTAGTAGATTACGTTTAAAATCATTTACACTACTTATTGTAGGTAGCAATCAGCAAGATTGCGTATTAATAAAATAACACAATTAGTGAGCAGTGTGTTTTTTGGCATACTAGACGAGTACTTCGAGTTTGGATCTGACTTCGGACTTTTTTCTTACGACGGCTGTTGAAAAAGTTTCGTAAATGTGCCATTCAGGCTCGACGTCAAACTTTAGGTTAACGTCCCTAATGAATAAAATTAAAACTAACAACTTGGGTATGTGAGAAGCTAAAAAGAGATTGAGGAATTAATAAGCAATTGGGAAATGCTTTTGTGACGTTTAGAGAGAAAAATTGTCAATGAATACGTTCCTCCAAGTTAAAACCTCATATAAATACAAATTCACTTTGATTTTTTATATTTTTAATTTTGCTATCAAAGAATTTTGTAAATACATATTCAATTTATGATAATCTTTCATAACTTTAATGTAATTGTTTCTGATGTAATGCCATTGTAAATAAATGTATTATCTACGGGTTTAAATTGATTTGTTAAAATTTTCACAACTTCTTGGGCCGCACAGCCAGCTGAAAGACAGTACAAAACAATACAGTTGACATAAACAAAATATATATAAATACATACGTATACATACCAATAAACGCTGAAATGGCGTGGACTTCTCCACCACCATAGTGACAAATTTCATGAACCATATCGTCAGATAAAGTAGCCTGGGTTACACCCCATTCAGCTAGCATTTTGCAAGCAACACTTTTAAAACGTGCCGTATCGTTTTCTACGTAACAATCACCTGGAATGTTCCCGCATTCAGTTAGAAAACGTTCATACGCCCTTAAAGCAATATAATGCTCGGTAAGTGTACCCTGAACATCTATATCATCGATTGCATTCAAAATACGATTGTTTTTTTCATATTCATCGGCAATTTTCGAACCACGTATAACAGTTAGACCGGCAGCTTCTTTGCAAAACAAGCGTACAGTCTTATCTGAAATAGTGTCCAGTGGCAATCCCAATTCTTTAAGTATGGCCTGACATCTGCGATATACATTATCAGCATCCTGCATGGCTTGCTGACGATATATATTCTGAAGATTTATGTACGATTCAGTATCAGCAGTCATGTCTGGCAAAACGCCTGGCAACGGTAAGATACCTTCATTGTCTTTCTCAATGAATTCTTTTAAAGCCTTTGCCATTATCCAAAATGGTTTGCTCTATAAAATGAAAATACTTATACCATTCTTGTTGTAGATATTATTAATTGATATGAATTACCTGTTTGTTTAAATTACGGCAAGCATCGTCTTCAACTATGCTCTTAAGGTTTGAAGTAATAGAACCACCTGAAAATACCGTATTTACAGCTTTAATGGCCTCCTCATAGTTTTCTTCATCATTAGTGATGGCTATAAAATAAATTAAAATGTTTGACTTATTATTATATATATTATATTATTATTTCTACCTTTTCTTATAAAATCACGTAATTGGCTTTTTTCTTTATAGTTAGAAGGTACACGGCCATCATTATCCAATTTCCATTGTTGCAGATATTTATTAAGTACCAAAAGCCATGGCACCTTACTTGTTACACTTGTACTCTGAAATAATGTAAATGATCACAAATGATTTATCTTTAATTATTTCTTTATATTCACCTCAAAGTGCTTTTGCAGCGTTGGAAAGGGTTTCTCCAATCTCAAGTCATATTGAGCATTATCTGGATGAGACTCAACAACACAGTGCTCTTTAATCTGAAGGCGTATTGAACCGAAAAATCCCAATGATCGGCAATATAATAACGGTATATTCGACTGCCACAATGAATTAGACAATTGCAGCAGTGAATTTTCATTTAGGTTTGAGGCAACAACTACATCGAAATTATCAAAAAATGCTGGCCGATTTTCCAATAAGTAATCAACGCTCTCCTCGACACAGTCTCCGTTAACATCGCTATTAAGTTCCTGTAACAATTGCATGCACGCTGAGGCCCGTGATTGACCAACGCAATTTGCGTCCACGAAGAAACTGTTGAAATATTTCATTTTAATTTCTTACTTTAATTTTGTTGCAGTGACAGCTTACTTTACGCCCAGGTCCTCTTCAGTGACCGCATTTCCATCAACAATTGTAAAACTTCCAATGCCAGGTAATACCAATCCTTTAAGAATTTCACAACCTAAACCAGTTGCATTTACCAGACACACTTTGGAATTTTCCAGAAGACTTTGGCCATGCTCTCCCCATAATCTTATAGAATTAAATCAAAAATGTTATTTTTTCATCATTTGCCACAATCCTAATTGGATTTTTATGATGCTTTACCTAATTTGACGATCGTATTTTTTATTTTTGTCGGACTGTTCTGGAGACTTAGGAGCCGGTGACGACATTATTTTTTTATAAGAAACTTCTATATTTTAGGAATTATTAAAAAATACAACTTTTTATTTGAAATTCGCTTTTAAAAAATGAATAGAAATGAAATAGATTCTGAAACCGGTGAAAACACAAAACATTTACGATTAACAGCTGTGGTGAAAATGTTGACAACAACAAATATTTGCAAAAAGCAATGAAGAATGCCACCGTAAGAATCCCAAATATTATTAATTAAAATACCAGAAAAGGGCCAATGCAATTGGATAACAACTCTTAAACAGTGTGATTAATTAGTTGAAATTCTTGCTTCCTACTTTAATTTCTACTGTCTTTGTTATCGATTCAAAGGATATTTTTATTCTACACATAAAAGGGAGACAGCTGTTAAAATTAATGGCAGAATTAATAAACCGAATAGACTGTATTTTTTAATAATAGGCAATTAAACCGACATCTGTTAACATATTGTTACAGTAAGCCTAGCTGGAACTATTATATGTTTTACGATTTCCAGCTCCTAAAGGTAAAACAAGCTAATACTGAAATATTTACTCGAGTTTGCGATTAACCCTTCGTTTAAATAAACGGCGCTGGGGTTCTGATATCCTACTATATCATTAACGCTGTTAAGTCTGTACATTTTTAACGGAGATATAAAAATAAAAACCATTCGAACTAAAATAACTTTAAATTCATTTCAAACGAAATTGAAACTTTTATTAAAACTAAGATATTTATACTTTGATTTTTACCACTTAATATTTAAAGCGGTGTTCAGTTTTTCTACAGCATGGTAGCTTGTATGCAATAACAATTTTGCTTTGTCCGTATGTTGTCCGTCAAAGAAGTTGCTATATATACTTCTTGTACAAGCGTTATTTGGATTAGACTGTGGTAATTGACGATAAAGTTGCTCCAGTTGAATAGTCAAATCCCTGATATGCTGGCCGTTTGCAGGTCGTATTTGAGCCCCGCCATTAATGCAGCCTGTATAAAGTACATTCATTAAAAATCAAAGTCATTTATTGGAAAACATACCAGAAGGACAAGCCATAACTTCCACGAAATGGTACTGTACTTTGCCTCTTTTAAGTTTTTGTACTAAATTTTGTATATTACGAAAACCGTTAGCAATGGCAAATTTAAGCACAGTTTTACCACCGAATTCTAAGGAAACCTCACGGAAGTCTGGATTTCTAAAACATAAAAAAAATATTGGTTGCTTAAAAATTTTTGAATTATATTAACCAAATTACCTTAAATTTTTAAATTCAATATTATCTAGTTCATTATCAAATAATTCTTTCGCTGCGTATTTAAATATATGTTCTGCATATCCTCCCGAGGTACTAGTTTCATGAGCCCACACATTTGCTTCATCAATTTCATTTAATTCGCCCCATGGCCAGTCAAATTTTGAATTAGAAAACTTCTGTAATGACTCTTCATCCAGCATTTGCTCAATTTCAACTACAAAAAGAGTATTATTAAATGATATGCTATTCCTTTAGTAAGAATACTATTACTTGATGTGATTACACAGTCAACATCGCGACATTTTAAAGCTTCATTGTAAAAATCTTCCCTAGAAGCTTCCAATTTCTTATCGTAACAAGGCATTATAGTCACATGATACATTTTTTCAGCAGGTACACTTAACTTTTGAGCCAACAGTTGTTTTACTAATACGCCCATAATCTGTTGAGGTGAGCGAGTTGTGGCTATATAAGGCAATATAAAATTACCATGAGTTTTTTCGGCATAACACACCCAACCCGGACAAGAAGAAGATAGCATAGGAAATGGCTTGGAAGGATCATTGTCACGAAAGCGTTCAATGAATTCATTACGACATTCTATTAATGCCAAATCGTCGGCGACTTTAGTGCTTAAAACGTAATCCGCTCCCAACCCTCTTAAGTAACCACTCAAACATTCAGCCGCCTTTTCCACACTTAAACTATAACGATTGGCCAGACTTACAATTGGCTGTTGGGATACCGTAAAAACTACTAGACGTGCCTGATCAGCTGTTTCTTCATGCAATTTAAGCTCTTTGTTTTCTTTAAGAACTTTTAGCACTTCTTCCTGACTTTGCTGAGTTATTAACACACCCTCTGCCGATGTTATGCAACCTGAACAGGCTAAGCAATCTTGCAAAGTAATTTCCACTTTTTGTAATTTCTGTTTGCCAGCCTAAAATAATAATTTTAAGATTTAAAAATTTTACATTCATTTTATTATATTGCTTACTGCCGTTTCCTCATAGTAGCCATCTTCCTGTATAGATATTTTTGCTCCGGTCTTAGTTTTCGATTTGTCAATTGTTACCGGCTTAATACATTCCTAAGAAAATAAATAATGAAATATACTTATGGGTCAACGTTCCCCTTTTATTTCCATGTTCTTCAAAATGTAACCATGACTTAACGTAAATGAATGCTATTTGGACTTACCTGTGATGGAGTAATAAAATCATCCAAGTCTGTCAATTGTAAAGCTCCACTAAAACGAGACATGTTTATAATGTTTTATAATTATTTATTTACTCCAGTTCTATAAAATTTCACTTTTTAGGTACTCTTTTTACAAATCACAACAAATAGTGACTGTTATCAGTCAATTTCAACTCAATCATATTGTATTAGCAAATATTGCCAGGTTACATTGAAAACGTATGGTGAATTAAGAATTTATTAAAAATTTGCCATTTATTGGGTTTCAGTATTTTGATAAAAAAAAAATTTCTTAATTACTGACTTATAATATAGTGGTTTTTCTAAAAAATATATTTACCTAGATTTTATATTTTTAAAATTAATTACGCTGTCGTGCTCTTAAAGCTTAAAGAAAGTAAAACATAATACCAAAGTCTGGCAGCACTGAGGCATATACAATAGTTGAAAATAAACAATAATAAATTTGTGATTTTTAATTTGAAAAGAAATTTTAAAATAGCCTTTATGATATTTAAAAAACATGTGGGAGTACTCAGGACCATCAACTTCTAAAGCCATACCCTCTGACAGTAATCGGAACAGCATTGACAATCAAATAGAATCTGATGGGGAATGTAATCAAGAAAATGAAACTTCCTTGTGGTCAATAGATGATGATTCCATGTTCTTTGCTGAAGGTCTCAAACACCACAGTGCTGGCAAAGGGAAATCTGTGTTTGTTTGTTGGAATGAAAATTATTTGCTTAATTTTGTGTTCAAACGTTCGGAAAAAAAGAATGCAACCACCCTAACTAAAGTACGAATTTCAATGCCACTCTACGAACAGGAATTTGAAGAAATTGCCAATATGTTGATATTGGAAATGAATACATTACTTTATATGAAAAGTGGTCGTGTTTATTACTTTAGTTCCGTTAAATCAATGCACAGAGTTGATTGGTTGACAGGAGTACGATGTATGACTTCATGTCCTCAAATGAAATTTAGCGCCATACGAGTCCAATACTCTGGAGAAGAGGATCAGCAGATACGAAGGCGAATACTTTCCCTCAATGTCTATAATGATGTACCGCAGTTGGGAAAGTATGTGAATGAGGACAATATTTTATGCCACACTTACGATATTAGCTTTGATGTTGAGAATATATTCAACTGTGATTGGTTGGATGATAGCTACACTCTTTTATCATTAATAACAGATGAGAAAAATCTTAAATTTCTAAAAGATCTTGTTGCAATCACGAACATTCTTCGTCCAGATGAAGAGAAAGCAGAATTAGAAAATAATCAAGAAGTCCATATTTTTACAATATCAGGAAATATTTTTATTTTAGTAGGAGGTATGTACCACAATTTTATACTTTACTATAGCATTTTCGAAATTGATTTAAAAATTATTTAAAACAAAACATCGATAAATATTCAAATGAAATAAAACAAATTATACGATTTACCAAAAAGTCACTTGAATTCTAATAATAATACCCGCTAGTTTCTATTTTTAGTTGTATTTTTTATTTTGATTTTTAAGTATAATTTGAATAAGATTTATGAAATTTTTTACACCTTTAGTAACTCATTAAATTATGTATGGTCGATGAAAGTTGTTTTAATTATATTTAAAAAATCTTTTTATTCTTATAAGTCTAACAAAAAAATTTATTTCTAGCAATAGTTAACGAAAATGAATTGCAGAGCGATAATACACAAGTTAAAGACTATAGCGTGCGACTTTTAAACACTTATGCTTCCAATATAGAATGTATACGTTTCAATTGTGATAAAAACTTATTAATCGTGCTGTTACAATCTGGTCATCTGGATATATGGTATAAAAGCAACCAAATATTTGGTTCAATATATCACCACTACCATCAAATATCAAACTTTTTAGATTATGATTATCGACCAGTGGAGAGTACATTTTTTTTTACGACTAACGAAGATATCATACAATTAAAAATAGTCATGCCAGATGAAGCAGAGATAGAGACCGAATGCATGACTAAGGAAATTCGCAAATCAATAAGTGGAATGATTGCTTGTACATGGGTGGAAAGCATGCAGCAACTGGTTTGTTTAAGCTTTAATAATATTTTTTATCGGATATGTTTTAAAACCAAAGAATCCACAGAGTATGAGACGAAATACGAAAATTTAAATAGTTTGTATGCTTTAAACACGAAACGTGTAGAAGATCTTATGTCTAAAGCAGCAGTTATGGACGAATTAATCGATTGTCCTAAGCGTTTACATGAGGCAATTGAAAAAGAATTCGAAAAACAACAGATTTTGGCGCTAGGTTGGAAGCATGATATTTTAAAAAAATTATTCCATTGCCATGTCGAATGGCATGTTTACTTGCCAAGCCCTAATTATTTTGAAGAGGACTGCATACAAATAAAAACTTTACCCTCATCATGTGAAACACACTCAATTTTTTGCCTCATCTTTGTATCTTTAAAAAATAATAAAAAGACTTTTCTTAAATCACTTTTAAATACTTCGACATGGTATTTCCACATTTCAAATCTTTATCAAAGTCTACTCTTACCTATACCAAATGAGTTGTTCGACAAAAAACTCTGTTTCGTATTACAAACACCTTTAAAAAACAGTGGTGACAAAAATTTAACACAGTTCTCTTTAAATATTTTAAGTTTTCTAAATCATAATGGCAATTTTTTATGCTTGAAATTTAATTTAATCTTAGAATGTAATGAAAAAACCTATCAACATATATTTAGTAATAACATTCAAAATACATTACTTTTTCGAAATTTTGTAAATGACATTGAAAATTTACTCGCTAGCTTTAATACAAATAAATCTACACCAGTAGATATTGACCGTAAGAACTTTGAACTGAAACATCAGTTTGCAATATCGGAAAAGGTATTGAGAGATATTATGTCGAAGTATTGTGCAAAATTCTCATTTGATAGAAAATTTAAGTTGTACTATCTTTATGAATATTTAATTGATTTAAGTTATAATGACTCTGAGCAAATTTTGCAAATCTCCTCTAGAAGTCCTGAAGCAATCCTTTATATTAAAATGCTTCTAGTGCATGCTGTGCAGTCTTCTAAAGATTTACAAGTATGTAGCAGTATTTCGGACCATATGTTAATAAAAGCTGTGGTGAGTTCTAATAATCTAAACGTTTTATGCCTTAAATTAAAAATTTATTTTTCTAGAATTACCAAACTGATATAGAAAACTTATATGGGTCTTTGTTAAACCTGGAATCTACAGGCGAGAAAACTAATATACCTTCCATGCATCTTGAAAAACTGAACAATGTGTATTTGAAATTACGTAGTGAATTTTATAATATTTTTAGATAGTCAATTAATTACTTAATATGTTACAGTTATTGCGAAATATTGTGTGTTATATAATTGAGAGGAAATATGTATATATGTTTTATAAATAGTAATAATTAGGTTAAGTAGGTGTAAATTACTGTAAATAAATTGTTAACCTTATGCTCCCAGAACTAAAAGAAAAGAAAAACCAAAAAAATGAATATCTACTTTTTAGATATCCTTAAATAAACTTATATAATTTCTAACTTTATTTTCTCCTCAGGCAAAAGAAATAAAGGTAAAAAAGAAGTGATATACATAGATTATACACATAATTGGTCATCTTTAGTCAGGATTACGACCTAGTTTCTCACACCACTTATGTTGTGTGTGTTAATTTTATACACGATTGTTAAATTTATGGCTCCGAACGACAGATTTTTGAGAAAGTTTCATGGCATTTTTTTAAATATTCTTAAAAGAGTATATAAAAGTATATATGTATGGCTTTAAGTCTAATAAGCCAACACACTACCTACTAGACTACGGAGACTATCATAGATTTAGAATTTTTGTTGAAAAATATTGTTTGGTTTGTAAGCTCTTTTAATTAGAAATATATTAAATACATACAGTATACATTTTTATTTTTTTATTTTTTTTTTTATAAAAATCGAAGGGAAATAATTTGATTACTTTTATTGTAATAGATTTTGATTTAATATATCAAATTAACGATTAATTCGTTGTCTAATAATATTAACTTGTCGTTGATTAAACACCCTGTTTACTATCAAATGCAACTTTGCACCTTAGTATCATCTGTGCGTAACAGTAATACCAACATAGCCATAAAACCAATGGTTTGCTGAATTAAGAATTTCATGTACAAGAAAAAAATCGAAACAATTGACAGTCGCTTACAGCGGAAAAGAAAATCGCTAAAAAACACAAGTTTTAATAAATATTTTATAAAAAATTTATAAAGAAAACATTGATTGTAACAAAAAATCTTTATGCACATTAAAAAAGTCTAACAAAAGAAGTGAGTTCTAAATAAATATATTAAGCAAAAATCCTAATGGAAAAATAAAGAATATGTGAAGAAGAAGAAGAAGCAAAACGAATGCAATAAAAAAGAACAACGGAGAATTACAAAAGAAAAGTGGCAAAAAAGTATGGAAAAAGCAATGAAAGTTTTTTGTGATTGATTTGTTAAAATTATGATTTTTTAAGATTTCCTTTTTCTGTGCTTATCAATTGGAAATTTATTAAATATAAAATATGTCTTAAAGGTTAAATTAATATAATAAATGTACTCATCATTGTTAAATCATCAACAAATAAGAAAATTCACATACAAAAGATATGAAATTTAATGGCACTAATGCTACTTTCCAAACTTTGTCAATACCAAAAGCCAACGTTATTAAATAGTGCGGCCTTTTGCTTCTTTTTTGCTTTTGTGCTTTGGGCCTTTGATTTTTACATTAGTGACGTTTTATTTGCCACCAATTACATATAGTAACAGTAACGATAAACAACAACAAAAATGTTATTGGTTTAATCGTGCACTAATAAATAATGAATTTAACTTAAATATATTCTTATAATGTAAATTTTATTATATTTTTCCAGCGTCAAAACAAAATTTATCCAAAAAACATTGTCAACAACTTGTTCCAAGAAATCAAGGAAGGGTTTGAAAAAGGAGAGAGAGAGAAAAGAGAGACTTAACTCGCTGCCTGGCTGCCTGCGTATTTGTGTGCGTGTGTGTACTAGAGAGTTTCGTCAGAAAGTTTTTTTTATTTGCTTTAGTTCCACTGGACTATGTCTAAGCATTTGTATCAACAGAATAAACCACAGTTGACATAGCCATGGCTGCGACGAGAAAGTTGCAAGGTTAGAAGGAAGAATAATCCACAACCCTATCAATATTAAAAATATATAAGCTATGAATGGCTACATTCATTTTAATTTTCTTTTTTCTAAGTCATTAAAAAATTTTGAACAATAAATTTTCCAATAAGGACGGTACGATATTGAAATATATTGCCAAGCGTGCCGATATACATTTATGAAATATATCAGCGATAGGCAACAACCTTTGACGAAACAGCGTTTTGTCTTTACTGTCCAATTGATTCGAGTGATTCTCATTTGTCTTGATTTATGACAATTTATAACATTTTAGTGAAAACTATGTATGATATTTTCTCTTATTCTTTGAATATTGTTTTTGGGCTTTAGTTTTCTATAGGAATTAATTGAAGATACGTTTAACTTGACGAATTTCTTGAAACTGTTTCTTAACCCTTTTAGCACAATATTGTTAGCCTAATGTTAATATAAAGCGATTACATTTTTATTAAAATAAGTAGCACAATGATATTATAATCAGTGTTCAATAATTTGACATTATTTTAACTTTAATTACAAAACTTACATTATTACATTACAAACCTGGCAAATCTGACAGATGTCGCAGTCTGTAAACATCGACTCGCCCTTGTTGGAAAACACATTAGTTTCGGATGATTAAAACATTATTTATTGCTTTCTTCTTGAAATCTATTTTAAACCGGTCCAATTTCAGATAGACTGCTAAAATATCAGTCTAAAGTTTATTTCAAATTTTTATATAGATTTTAAAAAATCCTTATTTAGATTTGCGATAATGAGAAATTATTAGTTCAGAGAATTTAGTTCATAAAGTAAATCATTATTATTTATTAGGAGAAATTGATCGATGTCTAAAAAAAGTAGCTGAGGGTGTGGAAACGTTTGAGGATATTTGGAAAAAAGTACACAATGCCACAAATAGCAATCAGAAAGTAATTGTACTTAATTTTAAACCCTACATATTTGACATTTTTAATAAATAATTGCCCCTTGCTAGGAAAAATATGAGGCGGATCTTAAAAAAGAAATCAAAAAGTTGCAACGGCTTCGCGATCAGATTAAATCATGGATTGCATCAGCAGAGATAAAAGATAAAAGTGCACTTCTGGAAAATAGAAGGCTAATAGAAACGGTATGTGACTTTATATCATGTGATCAGGTGTTATGCATATGTATGAACGTTTATTTTAATCAGCAAATGGAACGCTTTAAAATTGTTGAACGTGAAACAAAAACTAAAGCGTATTCAAAAGAAGGTCTGGGTGCTGCACAAAAAATGGATCCTGCTCAACGTATTAAAGATGAAGCCCGAAATTGGTTAACGAGTTCTATAAGTTCACTGCAAATACAAATAGATCAGTATGAAAGTGAAATTGAATCGCTGCTGGCGGGTAAGAAAAAACGTTTAGATCGAGACAAACAAGATCGCATGGATGAATTGAGAGCTAAATTAGATCGACACAAATTCCACGTAACAAAGCTAGAAACATTATTACGTTTACTTGACAATGATAATGTTGAAGCCGAACAGGTAAGTCGGAAAGTGTTATAACAGAAGAAAACATTTTTATTTAATCATTTTACAATATAACAATTTAAAAGGTGAATAAAATTAAAGATGATGTTGAATACTACATTGATTCGTCGCAAGAGCCAGATTTTGAAGAAAATGAATTCATTTATGATGACATAATTGGTATAGACGATGTCGAATATTCTGGTACGGGTAAGTCTTATATTGTTTTGCAACAATTTCATATTTTTTTTTTTGCTTGGTAAATGTGTAGAACATGGCTTAAACTACTTAATGTTAATTATTTAATGTAATACTAACTTTATTTATTATTCTAATTAAAAACTAAACTCTTAAAATTTGGTCAATTTTAACATATTCTACTAATAAATCCCTGATTAGTTCTAAATTAGATACGTAGTGCAGTTTACATAATCATGTGTGTCGTATAAAGTGTAAACCGCCTTGTATAATACCTACGTTTGTATAATCCTAAAAAATGTTCGATCTTAGAATAATACTAACAGTTGTCTAGCATGGCGTTACATTTTATATCACCGGAATTATTATTGGTTACTGCATACGTTGTGACATATACATTTTTTTATTTAAACAAAACTAAGAGAAAAATTTCCCAATAGTTTTTATTGCACAATATTTTCTTTTTAAACACTAAAACTTTAGAACAGAGATTTTTGGCAAATTATTGCACTACTCTTCTTCCCACTTTGGTATTAGATCTCTACATAACTATACATTTTTCTATTCCTTCCCCAATAAACATTAAAATACTACAATACTTTCAAAAAAATTGATTTTAACAAATTAACTTCCGAAGTCTTGAAAATTCAAACACACACTTATAAATCTTATAGTTTCTTATTTATTAATTGTGTAGTTATCAAAATTCCTTTCAACTTCAATTTGCAATTATTTTTTATTAGTTAATAGTTTTTATTATTTCTCATTTGAAAAATAATACATAAATATTTTTACAATATTGGTTTAGAGAAATATTCTATGTGTGTTTTTATGTTTTTCTCTTTTTTTGTTTTTTTCTCTTCTCAAAATAATTTCCATTAATGTGCATATTATTTTAATAAAAAAAATTCAAACAAAACCAAAAACAAAAAAATCAATCAAATTGTTATATATCTTGATCCTGTTATAAAAACAAACCCTGTGTCTTAAAAAATTATACATATGTATGTGTCTTTTTGAAAACAACACTTTAACAATTTGTTATTGTATTGAAATTCTTTGAAATGAACCAATTTAATGTTTGTTAAATCGAAAAAATTAAAATTAATACGAAAATTCATAACAAACATTACCATAACTATACACGTACATGTAAAAAAAAAAAAAAAAAAAAAAAAAAAAACAATGGTAAAGGTGTCTCACTTGGTATTCCATCATCAGCAACTACAGACAGCAATAACAGTAACGAAACCAGCGGCTCACCAAGTAGTATAACATCAGGAGGTAGCCCTGTTCAATCACCATTGCCAGCTCAACAACAACTGCAGCAGCAGACCTCTAATACAAGCGGTAGCGGATCTGTAAACCAACAGCAAATTAATTTGAATTATTCAAGTGATTCAACGGCGGCTGACAGTACGGCAAAGGACAAGCATAATAAAAACGAAAGTAATGCCAATAGTAAAACAAAGGTAAATATGTTTTAAATTCAGAAACCAATACAATAATTAAAACATAAAATTGTGAATTTAAATTAATTGGAATTGGGGTTTAGTTTAATAATAATAATCATAATTTGTTATTTGTAGCAACCAGTTAAACCTACAGCTGTTCGAGCGAACAATAAAACAACTACAAGCGGTTCTTCAGAAGGTAAAACATGTTTTAATTATAATTCTGTTGACAATGGAAAATAAATTTATGAAATTTTCTCATATAGCACCGACGAGTAAAATAATAAGTTCAACGCCGAGTAAAAATCATCATCAGTCGCAGGCTCAGCAGCAACAACAACACCATCCTACACAACAACAACCGACAGCAGCAGCAGTTGTAGCGGCCGCAGCAGCATCTTCTGCTACCGGTAATCATACCTCGAACAATATAAATTCTTCTGGAGCGCCGACATTAGCAGCGGCAGTTGCGGCAGCGGCGGCTTCATCTACAGTTCATAACAACCCTGCTGTACAACAACATGCACCAGCGCCTACGTTACAAGGAAATTCAACAATAACATCTGTATCATCGTCCTCTGCAAATTCCACCAATTCAACTCAGCAACAAATGCAAGGCCAATCTGTGATTCAAGCGACACCTACAATTGCGTTTTCAGCAGTTGCAAAACATAATACATGTACGTATCCAATTTAACAATTGTTAATCATTCAAAATAAAATCATTTAAAGCCATATTTTCAACTACGAAAAAGTCTTTACAAGCATCAAATAATATGACGACTTCTCATGTTTTATAAACTTTTAGCACTTCTTGAAAACGGTCCTGTACATGGAGGAGCATCCTATGCTATAGTGGGTGGTTCGCAACAGCAGCAATTATCAAATCTTCAAGCAAATTCCTCTCATTTACAAAATGGTACATATTCGTACAATATATTGAACTGAATATCAGTTGTAATTAAATTATGTTTGTCACATTTTAGCCCATAATACTTCCAATAACTCTACAGTAGGTAGCATTGCAAATGTAGTACAACAAGGAGCAAATCCTGCCAATGTAAACAATTTGGCAGCATCTGCGGCCAATTGCATTTCACCCAATGGTATTGCCGGATTACAACAAGTTTTGAACGCACAGCAACAAGTACTGGGTATGGGGGCAAATAGTAATAATAGCCGAGCATCACCTGGATTGCTTTCACCCAAACATATGAATGGTAAGCACTTTCGATTGTAAATAGTTTAATATGTATAGTGTATACAAGAAGTAAAATATTTGCTTTAGGAATGCCTGTTACGAGCGTTGCTAACAACAATACCTCATCTGTAGATGCTATCTCATTAAAAACGATGGCTCAAGAAGCTATTAATCGGTCTGTGATCGATTCAAATAATCTTTCACAGCAACAAGCATCTAATATGGATAATAGGCAGCAGCAACAACAACAGCAGCAGCAACCCCAAGTACTCCAACAGCATTTTTCATCTGAAACAACTGCCAATCCACATCAACAACAACAGCAACAAACAAACACGGCTGGTCTTGTTGCCAATGTGGCAGCATCTACTAACGGCCCTACATCAATAGCAGTAAACAACAGTGGAAATAACAGCAACAATGTAGGCCCTATTGGTAGTAATTTAAATGCATCCGCTTTGACAAATGCTGCCGGTCAGCAGCCAATTGGAGCAGGTGCATCATCTGCAACAAATAAACAGCAACAGTTATCGCAACAACAGCCTACAAACGAGGCCCATATACCACCGCTGCTCGGTGTGGCGCCTCTGGGGCCTTCGCCATTGCAAAAGGATCATCAATTACAATTCCAAATGATGGAAGCAGCGTATTATCATTTACCAACGCCCAGCGATTCGGAAAAGCTAACAACATACTTTCATCGAACTCCCGTGCAAACGCCAGCGCATTACCCACAGGTAATTTATCGCATGCATAACTTTCGATTCAGAAAAATTCCGTATCCATTTTTTTCAACATCATCATATCATACTTGGAAGAATCAACAATACTCTTCACTTTTAATGGAAATTTTTCTTTTTAGCAACAGCTTCCAATTTATGATACTGTTGAATTTTATCAACGTCTCTCAACCGAAACATTATTCTTCGTTTTTTATTATATGGAAGGTTCAAAAGCTCAATATCTGGCAGCAAAAGCGTTAAAAAAACAAAGCTGGCGTTTTCATACAAAGTACATGATGTGGTTCCAACGGCACGAAGAGCCCAAAATTATTAACGATGATTACGAACAAGTATGAATAATTAACATATTTATATGCATGTGTGTTGAATAAATGGTACATTTAAATATTATCATATATTTCTCTTCTTTAGGGTACGTACATCTATTTCGATTATGAAAAGTGGAGTCAACGAAAAAAAGAGGGATTCACATTTGAATATAAGTACTTAGAAGATAAAGAATTGAATTGAAATAAAATCGGATCAATATTCAAAATTGATTATGATATGGATCTTCAACAACTACAATTGCATAAAGAAATCCTCGATCAACTCCTCCCCTTGTAAAAAAAAGATTTGCTTAAACATGCGATTTGCATATAATTGCTTTTTTCTTGTTTACCTCTTCCTATTACTTCCTTCTTTTTTTTTCATCCTATTTTTATTAATTATATATTTGCGACTTTAAAAGAAAAGATATGAAATGAAAAACATTAAAAATACTTTTTAAAAATTAAAATCAGCTGAACCTTGTTCTTTAATGTTCATTATTTTTGGTTTTTTTTTTTTATACACAACTTTGTTGCATAGAGTCAAAGCAGTTGTAAACAAACTTTTACTGCTATTTGATCTTAATTTTTGATTGTTCTCTTTAACTCTCTAATTACTGAAGTAAGCGAAAACTTGAAAAAAGTTAAATTTTTATAAAAAAAAAAGAAAAACAAATGATTAAAAAATAACTACTGAAATTTTTTGCAAATTCATATAATGTTAGTTGTACTCATTTTTTCTTATTATTTTTTTCATTTTTTATTTTCTTAAAACTTAAAAAAATTATATTATAAATATGATAAATTCGAAAAAATTTAACAACATGGTTTTATTTAACAAAACAAAAAAAAATAACATGATAATAACTATAATACTTTGAAATTAAGGGTCTTGTTATGGTTTAAGTAGATTAAAAAGAAATGTTTCTCTACTAAATATATGTATACCACTACACTACCTTCTCGCCTCAAGTTTATGCAATTTGAACTTATTGTACATATTTTATTTACTTTTTTAATTTCAATTCGATGTTATAATGTTTCCGTGTTAAAAAGTGAATATTTGTTGTACTGAAAGAGAATACAATTGTTAAATGAAATTGCATTTACATATCTCAAATTTTTGCTGATCATCGACTAGCTATTTTAAAATATTCTTATATTCGAAATTCGTTCGAATAAAAAGACAATTGCATTATTATTATGAATATTTGCGTAGCGTATACGCATTCCAATTGCCAATATAAACTAAAATAAGGCCCTAATATATATGGAAGAAATTTCGTAATGTACTAAAGAAGTAGTAAATAATATACGCTACCTACAATATAAAATAAATATATACTTAGACTTCATAGAAAGTAGCACTAAAAATTACACAATCTGTAGAGTTCTAATTTTATCTTCAACATAATACGTCTTCTGTTCGCTTTACATAAGTTAATTGCTAAAACGGTTTTAACGAATCGACTCAATAGTATAATTCATACCACTTTCATACACTATTCATACCTACATGCATCATATATAAAAGTAATTGTACACACAGTAAGAATTAATCTTTTTTTTTATTATTAAAAAATTTATGTAAGTATTTTTTAAAAATACACTCGTTATTTATAACTTATAATTAGATAAAAATTTCGTAAAATAAAATTAATAATAGAACATTTCTTGGTAAGAATGATTTTATTAAACATTTTTAGCTAAACTCGTTATAATATTACTTATCACTCTCACACATATTTAATATTTTTTTTTTAGAACCACTCACAGTTAAAGGTTAATATAAATTGAAAAGAAAAAATGTATAATTAAAGCGCTTTTAGCGTTTTTTGCTAAATCGTATAAAATGCTAAGAATGAGCATTGCAGTTGTAACATGAAAACAAAAAACATAAATATTATTCAAATGGATTAATATTTGATGAAATTTTTAAAAATTATACACCCAAAACAACAAATAACGTTTTTAAAAAATATATATCATAATAAAATCATTTAAGAAATATATGCATATAACAATTTAATATTAAACAATTTGAACGTCATGGATTTTAAATACGTTCGAAAATTCAATTGGTTGCCTTAGCGATTTTCAATACGAAAAACTATCTTGAACGGATTTGAAGTCTGTGACTATGCTCTAAATGTATAGAAAAGGAATATAATTAACAGTGTCTAATAATTAAGGTAAGAATAAAGAAACGTATGTAAATTTATGATATACATTTATTTTTATTTCCAATTTATTCCAACGAGTTCTGATGGTAACCAAAATTCCATTGTAATTTAATTCATAAGCCAATATTTCGAAAAAGTTTTATTATTTTTATTTTTGATTTCACGTTTTAAACTGAAATAGGTCACGTACATTAACTCTACGGGTCATAAATAATACATTATAACAATTTTTTCTACCATAATTAACAAAAGTTCCAAAAACAATTTATACATAATATTGAACTTTTAAAATTTGTGAAATTATATTTATTTGCCATTTAACTAAAATTCACATGTAAATACAATTTGTATAAATATGTAGGTAGTAAGTATGCAGTACATAATTTAAAAATATTACAATGACATATTTATTATAATAACATAATGTTATTTAATTTAAATTACTTTTAAATTCAATATTTGAACGAAATTCCTTTTTGGAATCATTAACACTAAAATGCACATAATAATACAGAATATGAAGACTTTAAGTCTTAATTTGATTTATGAATAATGTTCGATTGTTACAGTTGAATTGTTGCTAACTATTGAATATTAGGAGCGGAATTAGCTGTAGAGGATGAATTTACCAAGTCGTCTAAATTCGCCATATCGTCGTCAACTTGCCAACCATTGTCATCATTATCGATAGTTATGTCCCCATCATTGTTAAACGAAGCCGCAGCAAATCGTGTTGAATCAACCACAATATTTTCAGAATCCAACCAATTCTCCTTTATAGGTACAATGTTTGAATTTTCTAGTTTTTTATTGGTTTCTATTACAGGTTCCATATCTTTAAAGAAATCGAATTCTGTTGATTCTGGATCTAGAAGCGATATTGACGTTGTCTGTACTTGTATATCGAGACAAGATAAATCATCATTTATTGAAAATAACGCTGCGGGTTTTAATGAGGAATGTGAAGAGGAATTTGTAGATTGTGTTGTACGGTAAGAGTCTGATAGTGAAATTTGTGATGGTAACGTATTATAGGAAGAGGAATTCGTTATGTTAGTGGCATTACTGGCACATGTAAGTTTATCACTTGAAACATCGTTCAATGATGCAACTGTTTTTGTAACCAATGTAGTATTATTAATAGCAGAGTTTATGTCGCTTTCGTTGTTCTCCCAATCTGACCAAGCATCTTCGTCTTCGTCAACATCCTGTACATTGTTTTCAGTATCTGATATATTTCTTTCGTCTTCCTGTGTTATATCTATTTTAGATGTTTCCGCGCTTTCAGTATCTACTTTGTCATTATTTGTAACTATTTGTTGTTCGCCATTAATATCTTGTATAGCACTACATTTGACATCTTCACCACCATCTGGACTTAAGCGTGGTGGCATCTCATGATGTTCAAATGGTTCTGAATTAATGGCTTGTGACAATGAAGAATAACTATTAGCTTTACTTAATAGGTTTTCTAAAATTGGACTGCCAGAAACCATCGGGCAATCATTTGTTTCGCCTAATACCGGAGTTATTGATCGGGGTTCTACCCAATGGCTGCTTGTATCGGATACAGCGGCCTGAGGTCTTCCGTCTGAAAATAGACGAATTCTTTGACCGCCTAACACAGTGGGTGCGCCCAAAATTGGTACTAAATCTGCCATGCATCTTAAGGTTTTTGCTACTAAAACATCATTGGTATCTTGCATACCTGCTACTAAATGAGGTAAAATTAATTCTTCCAATTCATCTTTAGGCAAAAGTCTTACAAACTCCATAAAATACTCCAATAATATTAAACGTATTTGTGCATCTCTTAAGCGAAACATTTTCAAGATATGAGGCATTAAGTACTTACTGTACGTTGGACTAGAAAATAAGGCTGAGGAATGATCGCTTTTAGTTCTTAAAACATACGGCGTAACGCAAAGTTGTGCTGTAGGATCTAGCAAAACCATGCGAGAAAGCAAATCGCCAGCAAACTGTGCCCCCACAACCTGCTCTTCGAAATAACGTAGGCGATCTATTAGTGCTGTAAAGAATTCTTGTTTCTCGATATTACTCTTCAATGGCAACTCAAATAAGAAAGAGTGTATTAGCACAAACTCATGATTAAAATACGGGTGTAGTAGTACCGCAGAAAGCTTCGGCCTCATTTGCGGACTTTTATGCTTAAGATGGATGGCACAATATTCCCTGAACTCTTGTACGTGAGGTATTGGTGCTGAAGACGTTTGTTTCTTGTTGTTGGAGCACTTTAATAAAATTTCCTCGCATAATGTAGCAAAAGCATATTGCTCTATAGTTTCTATATTATGTTCTTTCGCTTCATCAGGATCTACAGCTGCCTGATAGCGATAGGCATTAGCATAATCTAGTAGGGTTTTAGTAACTTCTTTTTGTTTCCAAACATATTCAAAACCAGCTAAACGCCAATTGCCAGAATCTGTAATGTAAATAGATTGCGTGCAGATGTTTAAGTGTCGTGCCATGGCCTACAAGTATATACAGTGTTGTTAATAATGATTAAATACATTATCATTGTACATGTACCTTTTCTATTAGGAATATTAAACTGCACAAAATGGTACGAAGACCAAGACATATTTGAATATCAGATTGCTGATTTAAAACTGTTTGCAAGGGTCGAACTCTTTCGGTTGCCAAATGTTTTTGTCCGCCTTGTTCCCAAGTGCAAACATATTTTAGAATATATGGGTGTCGGTAAATCATTAAATTCTGCAAAAAATAAAGATTGTAAACAAATTAATTTAGTACAATTTCAGTTAAGCAATGGACGCAGTATTTAGCATGAAAGAGCTATAAGAAGCTTTGACATAGAAGCACTTACCCTAATGGCTCTTTCCATTGGTCCTTGGGCTACCCAAAGTTGCCCAGTTACGACAGGTTCACCTTGGAACACTGATAGATATTGTTTACCATCCTCATTTGTGGTTGTGGCAGCAACAGAATTAAATAAGGCCCAAAAATCATTGGCCTCCACAGCATTTTTATCGATTTCTAAACCCTTTAATTTACTCCCTTCATTTCCCATTTTTTTGCTTTCAAACTATTTTCGTATAGTTCTCGATTAACTAATTATTTCGTAAAGCTTTTTAATGTAAAATTAAATAATATAACTAATAATTTTTATTACTTTTCTCAAGCTGAGATCTTTTTTGCACAATTCTCTTTAAATTTCATATATTTCAATTCGTGTCATATTTTTTATTTTGTTTTTATTACTTGTCAAATGTTTTGACTTATTTCTATTTTTGACATTTGTTTTAATGAACAATTCGTAATAGAAAAGAAAAAAAGTAATTTATTAAATTATTTATTAATTTATTAAAGCCTAAGCTAACCTAATTTATTAAATTGTTCAATGTTATTAATTAAACTTTTTTCGTTGCATCAGATAATCTTGTCTTTTCTTCAATTTCATTCCAATTTTATAGTTATTGTTTTTATTTTAAGCATATTGTTTTGTACCATCACTAACATTTTGTTTTGCTGTGAAGTTAGCTGCAGTTGTTTTCGAGTCTCGAAATATTTCCTTTCAAATGTCAAAAGTATAACAACTCCATCTTTCTTTTCTTTTTTCACCTACGTGTGAAGAACATCGCGTACTTTTTTAACGTCGGTGTTTTATAACTAAAATTGTGAAAAATGGTAATAATAAAAACATAATTTCAATGAAAACATGTTACTGTTTAACAAACCGTTCAAAATAAACATTTAAAGTGCCATTTTTATAAAAGATGTTAACGAATTTTTGAGATGTAGTTCTTGTTTAATGCAGAGTGATTTCTTGGTGTGTGTTTTAGTGGAATTTATTAATAAAGGATCGTTTTGCTTTTAAAATTTTAGGGTTTCGTTAAAGTAGTCAAGAACAAGCAGTACTTCAAGCGCTACCAAGTTAAATTCCGCAGGCGTCGTGAGGGTAAAACTGATTACTATGCCCGTAAGCGCTTGATCTTCCAAGATAAGAACAAATACAATACACCCAAGTATCGTTTGATCGTACGTTTGTCCAACAAGGACATCACCGTACAAATTGCCTTCTCCCGTATCGAAGGTGACCGTATCGTATGCGCTGCCTATTCCCATGAATTGCCCAAATACGGTATCAAGGTATGTTTCATTAATTTTAATGGGAGGTTATATTTATAAACTATATTTATTTTGTTGTAGGTTGGTTTGACCAATTACGCCGCAGCTTACTGCACTGGTTTGTTGGTAGCTCGCCGTATCTTGAACAAGTTGGGTCTGGACTCCTTGTACGGTGGTTGCACTGAAGTAACTGGTGAAGAATACAACGTTGAACCCGTCAATGATGGTCCTGGTGCTTTCCGTTGCTACTTGGATGTTGGTTTGGCTCGTACCACCACTGGTGCCCGTGTATTCGGTGCCATGAAGGGTGCTGTTGACGGTGGTTTGAACATCCCTCACTCCGTCAAGCGTTTCCCCGGTTACTCTGCTGAAAACAAGAGCTTCAATGCTGATGTTCACCGTGCCCACATTTTCGGCCAACATGTCGCCGATTACATGCGCACCTTGGAAGAAGAAGATGAAGAAAGTTTCAAGCGCCAATTCAGCCGTTACATTAAATTGGGAATCCGTGCTGATGATGTGAGTATATATGCACGTTTGTATATCCCTTAAATATTGAAAGTAATTTTCTAAGAAGCACGTCCATTTCTAAAATTACCGCTGTGTCTTATAACAATGACACTGGCTGTGCCAAAAGTGGACCAAATTAATATTTATAACCTATGTTCGATATTTAAAACCCTTCAATGGTTTAAATTTCCTGTTTTTTGGTTGTACACTAAAACAATGCATTGCATGAACTATAAATCAAGTGATTTAATCAACTCGAGCATAGAACCGACGTCTTGTGCTTATTTTCAAGAAGAAATTTCTTTTTTTTTTATATTAAGTTTTAGTTTATTTATTGAAACTAGCGGAAGCTTGATTGAATTAAAATTGAGCCACTAATAACCTAAACCATATAATTTTTGCAAAAGCTTTTATTATTATTTTTTAATAGAAATATAAAATTAAAATATTTTCTCTAACTGTGGATAACATTAAATTAACAATCTATGCTCGTAATGTAATAACAGTTCAATACGTTATATTGATTAATTACATGGATCTGTGAATCTGTGTATCTCTACTTTATACAAAAAACTAAGTAAACTATTATAATACGTAATTACTAATTATACTTAATTTCTCTAATTTTTTTTTAGCTTGAAGATATCTACAAAAAAGCCCACCAAGCTATTCGTGCCGATCCTACCCACAAGAAGGTAGCTAAAAGCGGCGTTACTAAGAAGAGGTGGAATGCTAAGAAACTCACTAATGAGCAACGTAAAACAAAGGTTGCTGAGCATAAGGCCGCCTATGTGGCTAAACTTCAATCAGAAACTGATGCCTAGATTAGATGAAGTTAATTGTGTTTTAACAACTACAACCTTTTATTGCTGTATAATTGGTTGGAAAAGAAATATTATTTTATAAAATAATAACAATTTAAATAATATTAAATAAGATGTTTTTACATTTATTTCAAGAAAAACAAATTACATTTCATTTGATTTCTTTTTTTACTTTTCTGTTTTAAGTTGTACTTGTAAGAGCATATTTAAAAATAGATGATACTGCATATACATATTTTTTAAACGATATAGCTTATATATATGGCCTGTTTAATTTTTTATGATATCTCTTGTGTATTTCGATGGAGCTAATTGTAGGTGTTGCTCTTTTTCCCAAATCTCCAGTTTTATTTTATAG
This sequence comes from Sarcophaga carnaria, assembly GCA_958299815.1. Lineage (NCBI taxonomy): Eukaryota > Metazoa > Arthropoda > Insecta > Diptera > Sarcophagidae > Sarcophaga > Sarcophaga carnaria. The sequence continues at coordinate 125,026,472 of OY283152.1, read as the reverse complement.
TTTCTCATCTCGAGCAATTCTATTTCTAGCAACTCCTTTTTCTTCTTCGCCCAGCTTTCGAAATTATCTTCATTATTCGTACATTGGTAGTCATCATTGTCTGAAATTAGTAAAACAAGAAATTTTGTAATTTTATAGTAATAACTTTTTTTTATAACAATTTAATACCTCTCTCAAATAATTTTCTCTTGTGTTCTTTGTATTCTGTTTCATATTCTTCATTGGCCGGCAGAGAGTACAATTCTTTTAGAGGATCTGTAAACAATAAAAATTTAATTGTCCCAAAAAGTTTTGTAACGAAGAACGGTACTAACCATCGGTTAATGGTTCCATATGCTCCTTCTGATCACAACTGTCATAATTATGTAGCATTTCAGCTAAAATATCAAAAAAGTTTTTATATTAAAATTGAAAAAAAACACTCGTTTGTTAGTAAAGTTATAAGACTACGCAATTGTTCGAAAATGATTCATTTGATTTGAATGGCGGGAAATCTAATAAATGGATTGAAAGTATGTAGCAATTTGAATTAAAATAAATAAATACTATGAGAATTCTAAGTTTAATAGTATGCTATTTATTAACCTTTTATATTTAAATAATTTGTCTCACTCATATCAAGATTCGGAGAAGGGTGCGTGGAAGTATTGATGGGATACCTGTCACCATAAGCATCGTCAAACTCATCAAAATACTCCCAAGTTGTCGCAATTTTTCCAGTCTCTATACTTCTGTTTTTAATTCTTCTATACGTTGTCAACAAATTTAAATATTTTCTAGAAATCTGTTCTTTTGAATATTTCAAACTGGGTATTTCCTCTTTTACTTTTTCCCAAACTCTACTCCAAAGTTCAGATTTTTTTACACGTCCGGTTGAAAAGTCCTCCTCCATATCCAATCGAACTCTTATTAAAAGCTTTAAAACGTTTCCATCTTTTTCGAAGCTATAACTATTACAATAAAATAATAAACAAATATAAATAAGAAGTTTGTAATTTTAGAACTTACTCTTCTTCCATTTTAAAAGCAATATTTTGTATGTTCCTTGTATGGCTGCTTATTTTTACGCATCAAATGCTTTATACTTAAAACACGTGTTTTTTTGCATTGTTACTTTTGCTGACACACTGCGCGTCGAATGCATTACAGTGATGCATTTCGAAACGAACCAAAATTATTACGGGCCTGTTCGTAAATGCATCACTGCGCTGCATATTATGCGCATCATGTTCATAAATGCAAACTTTGGCAGCACTGCAGCTGTCAAATGTTCGAAAATACAACATTAAAGCATATTATGCGCAAATAAACCCAAAACATCAAAAAATGACTGATGCATTGAATGAGTGAATACAAAAATTTTATATTTTTTTAATTTATTCATATTTATTTTACTCTTTTTTAACATTTTGTCATTTGTTTTATCGTCCAATTCAAAAATCAAATTTATTAATAATTCTTTCATTTCTGCAGTGTTTGATCGTTCGTAAAAATGATCGTAAAAAATAAGTAACATGTGATTAGCAGTGTGAGCGCAAAATAATCATATTATGAAGCGCAGTGCCGCATTTACGAACAGGCTCTAATTGACCACTGATAAAATGTATAATCTGTCGCAGTTAAAAAGTATTATTCATTAACTGTCGAAATGTTTGTTCTTAAAGATTTTCGTACATACTCGTATATCTAGAAAGTTGATGGATACACTATTTGTGTTCTTTTATTTCCACAATAATCGGATAAGAGTTTCAATTTTTAAATATATTAATGGTCCGAGTCTTTTAGGTAAATTCATTACAGCGCTGCATATAATGCGCATTATTTTCAAATATGCGCTGCAAAGCAAATAACGAACGAGTAAAATATTTGTGGTTTCGTGTTATTTACTATATTCCTAATAAGTTCAATTTCGAAGATGGAGAAAAATTATTGTTGAGGAACTGGATCGATTAAAAGTGATTTTCTAGGAGAAGGAAGAATATTGTTGCATTGCGTTCTAAATAGGATAAAAGAAATCTATACAAATTTAGAATATCAAAACGGTATTTGTCGGCAAATTCTGATCTTCCTACTCAAAAAAGTGGTAATGAATAAATACAATATTTAACAAATAATTAACGGAATAGACGAAATAAAACACATCACAGTGCATAAATGCAACTATTGTAAAAGGTTGCTGTTCTTTACAAATCATATATAACAGACAATTGACTAGACTAGAATTAATAACTACTTGTTGAAGGTAGAGGAGTAACACAGTTAGTATCAGTCTCATTACCTATTGATTCTCGAAACGAACTTGAAATTTTTCCTGCTTCCGATGAGTTATTTTGAAGTGGATCAATTTCTGAATAAGCAGACTTGTGTACATTACGAATATGTCCCATCAAATTTGTCGTATTTCCATTAGTCTTTATTGCCTTTTGACACAGCTTACATTTAGATCTCCTGTCATCAATTTTTTGATAAAACTTCCAAACCAAGCATATTATTTAAAATATAAAAATGCTTTTGTACTTATTCATACATTGTCAACTATAATTTATCATTTGTTGTTTATATTTGTCGAATGCTGCCAGGCTGTTTTCACAGAAGGTTGTAATTTTGTTATCTTTGAATTGCGTGAAGTGGTGCCAGATAGTTTTGATTATATTAAAGTAAATTTAATCGGTAAGTTGGCAGTACGGCATCATTATTAAGTATCATAACAACAAAAGAAGACAAAACAGCTGATGGATGATAAATAATCAATTGAACAAGAACAATAAATAAACATCAAACCACAGTTTTAATTTTTTAATTTTAATTCAAAGGAATAATAAAATATTGACATTAATTATATGAAAATATATTATGGCTGAAAACGAAACAGTATGCAGCGTAAGTAATATTCTCAACTAAATACAATAGTCTGTATTATATATGGACCAACATTTTTTGCAGGAAACTGAAGACAGCACAGAGGAGGAAATCGAACCGAAATTTAAATATCAGCGCATAGCCCATGATTTAAAAGATATACTCAATAAGGATGTAGTTACAGCATGTGCTGTACATTCCAAGGTGAGTAAGTACTATATGTTCTGTGGCGTCTACTGAACATTCTCTTGCGTTATTTCTTTGTAGTTTTTAATTTTTGGCACCTTTTTGGGCGGTGTCTATCTCCTGGATCATCAAGGTAATACCGTCAATTCACATTTAAGTTGTGACCGTAAGGAATTCGCTCATACGGTGGCCGTAAATGAGGTGGACATAGATGCTAAGGGTGAGTTTGTTGTAACATGCTCAGATGACGGCCGGGTCAATATCATTGGATTGTTTAGCGATGAGCATAATCAAACCTTAAGTTTTGGCCACTCTATTAGATCTGTGGTTTTAGATCCAGATCCCAAAATTAGTGAAGGCAGACGTTTCATTGTAGGTAAGTGCCTAAATATAATGTAATTTAATAATCTTTACTTCTAATATTTACATATATTTCTGCTTGTGTGTGCATGTAAACGGAAGGTGATGACAAACTAACACTATATGAGAAAAATTTTTTGAAAAAATTGAAGCCTAATATTTTGTCGCATGCTGAAGGCCATGTTATATCAATATGTTGGAACGGTCCATTTGTTGCTTGGGCTAGCTGCTTAGGTGTGAGAGTTTATGACTTAAATGAAAAATGCTCTTTGGGTCTAATGAAGTGGGAGGAACCTGCTAAGTAAAATTGATATTAAACTATATTAGAACTGTTATATTAAAAACTTTTGAAATTTAATTTGCAGTTCACGTTTGGAAAACTTTCGCTGCAATTTTCGTTGGGCTAATTCAAATACTTTGCTAATTGGTTGGGTAGACACAATTAGAATTTGTGTTATTCGTAAGCGGAATTCGGTAGAAGCAACCTTAAGAGCTTTACCAGGGTTTATAGTTGATCCAAGTAAGTTTTCTCTATATTTGCAGTTTTTTTATTTTCATTGAAATTTGTAAATACTTTTTTGTAGTATCCACGTTCCAAACTACATTTTATATTAGTGGTTTAGCTGCTTTGACTTCAAGTCAATTAGTTGTACTCGGCTATCCTAAGGAAAAAGATGCTGAGCGTAAAGCTTTGCGACCTGTATTATCTGTGTTAGAATATAAACTCAATAGTAGTGAAGAAGTTTGTACAGATAGTTTATCATTAAGAGGGTAATTATTATATTTGCTTATATTTTCACTGCTCAATTTGAAATGTTTTACATTTGGGGAAATTTTTAGTTTCAAAGAATACTCCGTAAACGATTACATTTTGGGATGTTTGCCAGAGGAAAATCGTTACTATCTCATAGCACCAAAGGATATTGTTGTAGCTACTTTACTTGATACTGAAGATCGTGTACAATGGTTGATGGAACATCGGTAAGTACACTATAGTCTTAAAATTTTTATTTTTATTCAAGGAACTCTACATTAAAATCATTTAAAGAAACTAGTAATTATTAACTTTTTAAGTAATATATTCTATATATATATTTATTTGTGCTTTGGCTTTTCCTACATGTTTTAAGGCATTTTTATAATATACTTGTTTTCTATATTCTTAAGAGGTTATAGAATTGTGGCACAATTATTTCTAAAGTAATTATATGACCAAAGTATCACAACATTTATCGGCTGTTTTGCGCCAATCATAATAATATTCTGGAGGCCTTTGCAACTGTTGTTCATTAGATACTTCGAATGAGCAAAGCTTATTGTTAAATAAATCCTTCATAAGTGTTTCGTTGCGCTTGTGTAATACCAAATGATATTTTCTACATTTTCTAGCCATATAGGCTGTGTCAAAACGTGGATCATGACGACGATAAACATGCCTAAATGGCGCTAACCAAGTACCCATAGAAACATCTTCGCTTACATATGTTGAAAGGCTATGAGAATTGTTTGCAACATATTCACAAAGCTTACGTGAGATTACATAGCCACCACCCAAAGCATAAGTATTGTAACGATAGGAAAGATAATAATTAGGTTCACTCCATTGTCCTTTAGTTTTAATATTGGCCCGGCCGTTAAAGTAACCCCAATATAAATCTGGCAAAGGATGACCTCTATACTCGTGCGTTTTGCGTATTAGTTTTCGATCGTACGACACTAATTCATTTAATAAATAATCTAGTTTAACATACGTGTCATCATCCACCTTTAGTAAATAACTGAAATCGTAGTGATGAGTTAAGGCGTCCAATGAATGTAAAAGTTTTTCTGTTAAATTGGCATAGGTATCTGTCAAGCGAGGTAAGAGCAATAAGTCCAAATGTTTCTTTTGTTCTTTTTCCAACTGAGAACGCAGTGAGGGCTCTAGACCTTCGGTACCTATTGCAAAGAAATGCTTCATTTTTATATTTCTTTTTGCCGACTCCAATTTTTTATGTTTTTGTTCTTCTAACCAGTCTATGAAAATACGCAAGCGATTTGCCTGTTCGGCTGGACCTTCAACTTCAAAATGGCCTCTTGGTCCATAATAAGGCAAATAAACAAATTCTTCGGGATAATAAGGTAATTCCAATGGCTTTTCCAATTTCATCCACGTTTCACGTATAGCATTGCGTTTCTCTACGTAACGGGGAGCACTTAAAACGAGTACCATTAAGAAAAGTTCGGGGTGGGGTTCTAATTTATGAACGCCACTTTTTTGTGTAGGACATTTATCTACAGTAGTAAGAAGTTTTGTTACGAAAAAGCCGAAGAAAAATGCTACCATAGCCGTAAACAATGTTAGCAAATTGTTCATACGCCTCATATTGTAACGTTCTTAAGCTTTCTCGAGATTAAATCGAATTTTCCATTGATTGTATTGTAATTTGTTGCACCACCACATCAGGTAAAGCCACAACTTCCCATGTACATTTACAACTTTTTATGGATATTTGTCTTTAATTAAGTCGTCTTCACCAAAGTTATAATTTATTCCATTCAATATAAACAATGTCACAGTTATTATTCTTAAAAATTGAAAAAACCAATGTTTTGTGTTGATGTAAACAACTTGCGTTAAGAAAATGTTGTTGTTCTCTTTTAATCTGTCAAATTCTTATTGTGGTAGAATGAAGAGACATCTATCGGCTGTTATAAAAATTATTCTTTATCCTCTAGTGTTGCCAAGCTCTTTTTGTGCTTTATATGCCAGGATTTTATTCAATCATTACAGGAATGTTAAATTTTTTAACATACCATTTTTATGTCCTTCGTCATAAACAAATTTCAATAGTATTTAAAAAAAGGTATACTATAAGAAAGCTTTATATAATAATATATTTTATTCTAACAACAATTTGTTTCTGGACTAGACCTCTAACTCGAAAGTTAGCTAATTTCAAGGACAGAAAAAGGACATTGGCAGTGTTTTTAGTTAATATTAAGCGATTTGTTTTTAGTTTTTTAATTATTAATTTAATTAATAACACTTTAAATTACGGATGTTATGATCATATGTAAATGAAATAAATTTTAAAACGCTTCTATTTATTTTTAGAAAATTCGAAGAAGCTATGGAGATAACTTCTTTGCATGGCGGTGATGTGTTATCGGTAGCTAGGTAAGTTATTTAATACGATTTAGTTTATTTTTATATTGAATTTATATTTGCTTTTAGAATATATATAAACCACTTAATAAGCAAGAAAGACTTTGAAACAGCGGGAAAACTGTGCCTGCGGGTATTGGGCAATAACAAATCATTGTGGGAGGAGGAAGTTTTCAAATTTGTGAAACACAACCAACTGAGATCGGTTAGTGCTTATTTGCCTACATCTGAAGATTGCAAGTTAGATCCTCATGTCTACGAAATGGTACTGTATGAATATCTAAAATTCGATGTTAAAGGGTTTTTGAATTTAATCAAAGAGTGGCCATCAAATTTATACGATTGTTCAGCTGTTATAAATGCCATACATGATAACTTCCGTAAACAGTATGCTAACGAATTGTTGGAATCATTGGCCATATTGTATACCTACCAAAGAGACTATGAAAATGCATTGAGAATGTATTTGAAATTAGAAAACAAAGATGTTTTCGATTTAATAAGACGTTATGATCTCTATAGTGTGATACATAAAATGATTGTACCTTTAATACAGCTGGATCAAGAACGTGCCTTTCAACTATTATTGACTAAAAGTAAAATACCACCTGAAATCGTTGTTCAACAATTAGATCAGCATCAGGAATATTTGTATTTGGTAAATATATATTTATGTACATGCGTATCTTGTATCTATAATCAGTATACGTTTATACTATTTGGTATTTGTAGTATTTAGACGCATTGGATAAAGTCGACAGTAGTGGCACATTCCATTGGAAACTGGTCAATTTATATGCCACTTATGATCGCTCAAAACTTTTGCCATTTCTTAGACGTTCAAAACACTATCAAATCCAAGATGCTCTGAATATTTGTAAAAGTAAATCCTTTCATTCCGAGATGGTATATTTACTTGGCCAAATGGGCAATGTTATTGAAGCTTTAAATATTATTATACACAAGGTTAGTAATGTATAATCCTTAATTTGTCAATTAAAAAATTATTTTAAGTTGTTGTGCTAGATAGGAGATATTGAAATGGCTATAGAATTTTGTAAAGAGCATGACGATTCGGATTTGTGGAGTTTATTAATAGATGAGTCTGTGAAAAAACCCGAAATTCTTACTAAGTTATTAGATGGTATAATTGGTAAGTTTTATAATAATTATAAAGAAAAGATGAATTTGTTATAATTGTTTAAACACATATTTAAAGGTTATATTAATCCGGAAGCATTGGTAAACAAAATAAAATTAGGACAAAAAATACCAGGCCTAAGAAAATCTCTATACAAAATGTTATGGGATTATCGCTTGCAGGTAATAAATAATTTTAGTAATCTCTGTTAAAACTTTAAATCTGAAATTTCTTAATAATTTGAAGGTGGAAATTCAAAAAGGCTTTAACGAAATTCAATTAATTGACTATTTCAAAACCCATGCGGAAATTGTGCGGGAACAAAATCGAGCACTGAGTATAAGTTATGATAACAATTGTGAAAAATGTCATCGTAGTATTTTATTTAAAGATACTGCACCACGTAAAGATATCATTGCCTTCAGATGTGGACACACGTATCATGAACCCTGTGTTCCTGGCCGTTACATAAATGAACATTGTGGTATTTGCTCAGATAATATAGATGATGAATCTGATTAGATCCTTAACTAATAAACTGCAATAATAAGCGCTTTATTTTTGGTTTTGTTTGTATTATTTAATATATAAAATATTAGCATACTTTAATGCGAATTGTAATAGCTTGAATTTACGTTTTATATTTTAATATATGTGTATGTATACCCAATTTCACTAATTTAAGTGATTAATTAGTTTATAATTATTTTTATACTTATAACAACGTTTTTTATACAGAATGAGTGTATAATTAAAACTAAAAAATAAAAATAAAATATATTTCAAAAAATCCCTAATCGTTCATTTTCTCATTAATTATTCATAATAGAATAAATAATTGTTTTCTTTCCTGCTTAGATTAGTGTTTAATGCAGTATTATATATTATAGAGATCTTAAGGTGATTTAAATATGTTTTCATCAATAAAATTTGATTTTCGAAGGAATGGAATGGATTAAATGAAATAATTTCGCATCTAGGGTAATAGAATATATTTTTTTAATTACATTTTTGAAATTTGTTACTTACCCATCTCTGCATTGATGTGTTAATTTGCATTTGTATGAAATGAAAATCAATTTTATTTTTTTATTACTCTTGCATGTAATTTATAGCCGCATTTTTATTTAAATTAATAATTTTTTTGTTTTTTTTTTTTGTAAAATATTTGAAATGAAATAAATAATAGGTTTTAAGATATTATTAATCTTCTGTTTTCTTTATTTTTTTTCTTCGTTTACTATTTTAATTATTTATGGTGTTTTTCTTTTAAATTGTATTGTGTTTTTTTGTTTTTTAATATAATAGATTGCATATGCATATAAATACTTTTTTTTTATTATTACTATTAATATATATTTCTAAAAATTTGTTGTTTGGAAACATTCGAATGGTGTTTTATTTTTTTGTTTTTCTTGTCATTGAAAAATGTTTGCAAAAGAAACAATTTCGAAACAAAAGTCGTTGTTAAGACAGCTTTCTATTGAAAATAATTAAAATAGTATGTATGTATGTGTGTATGAGTAGGCATGTATGTATGTATAAAGATGAGTTGCTTGTATATGTTATAACATATTAAAATAGTAATAGATACAAGAAATACTAATTTCCATTAAAACAAGCATAAAATACAAAAACAAAAAAATATATATATATATGTATATTTCAATTATTAAATATAATTTTCTTTTTTTTAAACAAAAACATAAAATTATATAAACAATAAAACTAATATATGTATGTATATATATACATATATATAAAATATTAATAATAATGAAAATATATACTACATGTATGTATCAAGATATATGTATGCATTAGATTAGAATGTTAAATCTTCAACACAATCCTTAATACATATATACAGTTTAATTTTTATACATGATCAAACAAACATAAAGGAATGAAATATACTCTCTACAAAATTCGAATGGAACGTCTATAAAAATGCAAACGGTCGGTCATTTATTCATTAGTTTTGTGTTTGTATGTCTTAAAGATTGTGTTTATAATTTAAATAATTTATTAAAAATTTAAGATTAAAATATTTTAAGCTTTAATATATTAAATAAAAAAAATTATACGAGTTTTATAGTTTTTTTTTCTTCTTTTTTATAAAAAAAAATTAAATACTTAAATATAAATATAGAATTTTATAATAATGATAGAAATATTGATAAGAAATTAGTTGCTATAATTTTGTAAATTTTGTTTTGTATTCCGTTTCTTTTCTCTTCTTTTATAAATCTACAAATTGAAATGTATTTCAGTGTTTATAAGATGCTTCATAACTCTTGTTAACAATAAATTTATACGATTTTTTAGTTTTTCTGGTTGGGTTTTGTATAAAAAATTATTTCTTTTTTCGCTTTTTCTTTAAGGTAAACTACAAATTAAAAAAAAAATATCTCAAAATATAGTAGTTAGAAAAAGATTTTAAAGTATGGAAAGAAAGAAAACAAAAATAATGGGACACAAATAAAAAACTACAGGCCGCGTTCATCACCCATAAAAAATACAGTAGCTTTGAACCAGCCAACGAAAAATAATTTTGCCAAATACACATACGCAAACTAATGTACGATTTCAGTTTCGAAGTGCTCTATTCAGCTGCTGTATTCGTTAATGTCATCATTGCCCATAGTCCAATAATGATCGAGTATATCTTCGCTGGTAAAACGTACATCTGGATCGGATTGTAGCATATTGGCAATGAGATCACGCACACCATTACCAATGCCCGACCAATAAGGGTCGGGAAACTCATAGATACCCGATATAATGGCATCAAATAAAGGTTCCTGCTGATTGTCAGGTGAAACAAATGGTGGGAAACCACAGAGTAATATATATAAAATAATACCGGCTGCCCAAACATCGATCTAGAATTACACAAAAAAACAAAAAAAAAAAAAAAACAAACAAAAAAAAAATAAGAAAAAAATTATAAATCATTATTAGTTATGAATTGCACCATTACCTTTAAACCATAACCAGTTTCCATTAGAATTTCAGGAGCCACATAGGTTGGTGTGCCGCAGACAGCAAATAGTGGCTCATTAACTTCACAAGCTAAACCAAAATCGGCCAATTTCAATTCAATTACATTTCCCTTGTCGTCCAACTCGACCTGCAATGGGAAACGGTTTACAAATGGAAACCAATGCACATAACAAACCGTTCTTTTACCAAAAGATTTTCTGGTTTAATGTCACGATGTACAATACACATGGAATGTAAATAAGCCATAGCAGAGGCTAAATGTTTAATCATAACACGAGACTGATCTTCTGAGAAACGTGTTACGCGAGTAATAGCATCAAATAAATCACCGCCTTATAGGATGTAAAAAAGTAAAAAGAAAATATTTAAATATTGTATTTTGTCAAATTCGGATTCTATTTGACCAGACTACACTTACCACTAACATATTCAAGCACCAAATACATATTTGCCTGTTGATCCACATCCATTATTAATGAAATAATATATGGGTGTGTAAGTTTCTTCATAACTCTTACTTCATCGTCTATGTAATGTTCTTTGCCTTTACATTTGCTCTTGTCGATAATTTTTAAAGCAAAGGGCAGACCATTTTGTCTATCCTTGCACTTGAGTACTATGGCGAAATTACCATCTCCAATAATCTGACCCAGAATATAACGTTCACGTATTACGGCTGGCAATTCATTCGCGTCGATGCCACAGTCGTTTAGCAATTTCTCTTCGTCAATTGCTGAGTTGTCGTAAGTTTTCTTGCTTTTAACCGGCATTTTCGGCTTAGGTCCTTTGCAAGTTGTGCCAGCAGTGCGTAAGTTCTTGCGTATATTCTGCAAAGCCTTCTGTTCATCGGTCTCTAAACGAAAATCATCAGGATTATTAACGCGCTCAGTGCCATAGGCAAAGAAGACATCATCGGGGCCAAAGAAATCGGCCAACTGTGTGACTGGTGTACCAGACAATGTAAACACTTTGCGCACATAGCCCGTGTCTAGCTTAACTTTCTGGGTAATAGCTGTTAAAACATGATCAAAGCTAGGGCTATTGCGTTTATTCAACAATAAACGCATTAACTTGCGGGGTTTTGTGCCATTGCGTATTAGAGTCACTATGCGTGGATGTACAACACTATCGCGTTCACTTAGTTTCACCAACACTGGACTGCCGTTGGTATTGCCAGTCACCGTCGTATTTGAAGAAGAACCATTACCAACATTGCTGCTGTTGGCAGAACCGTTTTTCAAAGGCGAAGAAGGCCGATAGTATTTCGATAGGCGATTTGATGTCTTATTCGACAACGATAGATTGGTAAGCGGTTGTGAGGTTGTATTATATTCGATCTTTTTAAAATTTTCATTATTACAGGAACACACATAACTCTGACCATCCTCAAGCTCTTCCAAAGTGGAGATCTATACAAATAGTAACAATAATGATGCCATTGGGTTATTGATTTAGTTAAGTTTTGTTTGTAATATTGCAAGAAATATACCTTTTTGCCACACATAGTGTAAATGGTGCGTACAGCACCTGGAATTTTAACATTTTCTTCTAGAAGTCTGGTAAGATCTTCAAATAAGCTTTCAAATGATCTGCACAACAATTATACGGAATATTATTTTACGATTTAAATTTAAATATAACAAGCAATACATACCTATAACGTTCATTTGATACTGGAATGGTTATGCCTGGATAAAAACGATCACCATTACGATAGAATTTTATTCGTCTAGCTTTTCGTGTCGGTGTTCGACTTGAGGAAATTCTCTTTTTTATGTTGGCAGCTGCCGTAGCGACAGTACCCACTGTTGTCATATTTGTGGACGATTGTTGGCCATTGGTTAAGGTCGCTGAATTGTTAACGTCTTTTAAACCCACCACCGTATCACCAGCACCGACATTTGCCGCTGTCATAAGGCCTTGTGTGGATGTAGACGAGGCACCACTTAATGAACCATTCGATTTGCAATTTAATTCGGCACCCAAACTTATGCTGCCACTATTCATGGAACTATTCAAGTCCAAGTCTTGTAACTCCTTTTCAATTTCCGAATTTGAACTGGCCGGGCTGTTGCTCCGACTGAGATGATGTGTTAGACTTTCATTTAATTGTATTGGTGGTGGCGGCGGCGATGTCGATGTCGATGACGATACTGGTGTTTTATTGTTGAGTGTTTGAGAATTTTTGGCAGATAACGGTGATATCAGCGTATTGTTTAGATGATTATTAACGGTTTGAACCTCCATTCTAAAATGCATAAGAATAATATAAATTGCAGATATCGAAAATATTCGAAAAGCATTTTGAATTATAAAGAGGAACGTCGGTACAGTAAAATATATTTACAGGTCAAATTCCCCTGCTTCATAAAACAATGTTAACGTCTTTGTAACAGAAGTAAAAGTAATTAAAAAGTAAAAGTTCAAAGTAAATGTTTAAGAACTTCGTCTACAGATGAACATTTTAAAAATGCATAACATATAATAAATTATAATTAAACAACATTCAACATCTTTCATGAGTCATTTTAATAAAAGTTTTCGTTTTTATGTATGCGCATGCGCATGTGCCACACCATTATAATTGAATTTTTTTGTTTTTTATGTTTTTTATTTTTTATTTTTATGAATAAATCTAAACCGTAACCAGTTGCTTAAAAATTGGTAACATCTAACAGTATTTATTCACTACCATATTAACTAATTATTAACGAAAGAAGAAGAAAAAGAAAGTATTTTTTGCCAAGAAGTTTCAAACGAAATAATGGCAACAGTGGTAAAACATTTAGAAGAAGAAAATGAAAACTAAAAACTTCATAAAATTCAAACAAAAATAAAGAAAAACTGGTTTTGAAAGTAAATTTTATTGTGGAAAATTTTACAACAATGCGGTTGTAATAGTTATTCTGAGGCTACATTTTCTTTTTGTAGATTCTAAAAACAATTTATATTTGCATAGAAACTGGTTGTCCATTTTTCGGTTTCAAAAGATACTATTAACAACTGAAGCAACACAAAAAGAATTAAAATTAAAATAAGAACTTAAAAATATGTTAACATGTTTGCACGGTATACTTCAGTTTATTTTTCTGGTAAAAAGCAATAAAACGGGATACCTTATAAAACTTGGAAGTTTTATTGTGAAAGTTCAAAAGGGTTGAAATAAAATTTTTTTATTCTACATGTTATATTGAAAGCCTAAACTAGTTGACATATGCTCCGTCTCCATTAATTCAGCCTCTAGACAGTTTTGAGTTAATTTAATACAGGTAATTGTGTAGCTGCTAAACTTGCTATCGTAGGCAATTTCCACATGAATATGATTAATTTACGTACTCCGTTAGCTCAAGGTACTTATACATACATAATTGGTCATTACAACCCTTCAGTCAGGATTACGACCTAGTTTCTCACACCACTTATGTTGTGTGCGTTAATTTTATACATGAGTGGCGGGACCTACAGTTTAAAGTCGACTCCGAACGACAGATTTTTGAGAAACTTTTCATGGCAATTTTTATTTTAACGCTCAAAGTTTTTGCCAGAAATCTGCTGAGAGGAAGTCGCCGAAGAAATACTTTTTGTATTTTATTTTGATGTCTCGCCTGGGGCTCGAACCCTGGCTTTTCGTCTAATAAGCCAACACACTACCTACTAGACCACGGCGACTACAAAAGGTACTTATAGCTGTGGATAAATCCTGGATTGGATAGAAGGCTTACCACTAAGTATATTCTCACTGGTCATTATATATGGAAAGGCACGAGAAGAGACGTCGGTTGTCTGCAAAAAATTGCTACAAAGGTTGTAGACAATTAGAGGGGGAAATTACTGTTTCTGATTCGACGCAGTTTTCTTTAATTTGTCGCTCCATTTCTCGGCAATCTAACAGAGTTATTCGTTACTTAATATCAAAACGTTCACTATATTAATTCAGGCCAGTTTTCAACTTCTGAATCTTGAGGAGTCTTGTTTGAAATTCGATGTTCTGATGCGTATTGTCAAGACCGTTTAATCAGGAATTACCAATTAGCTATGGGACATCGTTTCAAGTGGTACCACAATGGGCTATTGAGTGTGCTCAAGTGAGCTTTAATTTAACAAAGCGGTCACTCCCTTTTGTCGTATCCTGTCCTATCCTATGGTGTGTATCTAATTGGACATGCATGCATAAAATGAATTTTAATCTTTCGTTCATCAAAAGTGGTAAATTTGTGAAACTTTCTTTTTTCATTTGTGCTTAAATCTGTCCGTTTAGTATAATAAAATAAAAAACAAATCTGTGTAGCAAATTGAAAAATTGGCAAGAGTAAAATTATAATTTTTATTGTTTTTGTTTGTCTTAAACAATAAACAAAATATGCATTGACCCAACACAATAAATTACTTTTACTTACACTAAGTGTTCTGGATATAAAATGAAAGATTTTCTGTTTTTTTCCCCGTTAACAAGACAACTTTTCTATACAAGACCGGCATACAAATACGATATTGATGTGTACACGGGGGTATATGCTAGTGAGTAGTAGTTATTGGTAACAATCGCTTGCCAAAGTTCGTGCATGTTTTTTATCGTCTTTTTTTCTTTCTACATTTAACACAGAGAAATTGTTCACACAAATAGATTTTGCATTGATTCGCTATTGGTTCTATGATTAGTGGTAAGAATCAAATTCGAACGTATTCTTTAAAAAAGTATTGATTAAATTGCCTTACAAAATGGGATATCATAGTTTTACGTTCGGGTTTTAAGAGATCTACTAATCAAAAGGAGACTCGCAGAAGAGAAATTGACTTCAGGTTAGATTTGACGAAGTTTAACTTACAATATTTTTTTAATTTAGATCAACGAAAACTAGATCTCAAATCAAAACGTCTTATAAAATTGACCAGCATATACTACATATACGGGTAGAAATTGAAGCTCGTTTGTGTTCAGAAATATTTGCCATTGACATTGCATAGTGTTAGGGATTCAGTCAGGCCAATACTGTTATTACTAATCCCTGAAGGAGACTATATCGCGCTATAAAACTCAGCCATTCTAGGAACTACGTTACGACAAAAACGTAAATCCTTACGGACTTGGATACAAAATTGTAAGGGATAAGCTGAACGCGAAAACACCTGCAGAAATTATGGGCGAGAAAGTGATGAGACATATCGTGGATATACTATTTCCGATTTATGAGCTGGGGAACGAACGAAGACGAAATATGATCAATATGGAATTTTTACCTTTTATCGTGCGGGAGCTGAAATTGCCGCATCTGGATTAAAACTCGATAAAGCAGATCTAGTAGATCCTCAATCGTTGCTTTAAGAGATGTGATTGAAGCGGCCATCACCACTCGGCACGTTAATCACTTTACGAGGCCTGTTCTACTACTCGCGACTTCAGCAAAAATGGACTAGTGGGGGAAATGGACCTAGTGGATAGCCATGGTATCAAGGATTCCAAAACACTTTTCTTATGGTCGAGCGTTACTTGGGTAATTGTTTCCTTAAAATGAGCAAAAAAAAAGGAGTTCTATATAAATGTAGCTAAATCGGATAAGAAAATAGACTTGTGGGAGAATGGGCCTATTGGGCTGGACACAAAATTTTTTTACAATCGGGAGTTACCTGGGACCAGATATATAGGCGGCGAAGCTAATTGTTTTCTTCAAATGAGCAACAAATGGGGCTAAATCGGATAAAAAAGGAGTTGTGGGGATATAGACTTAGTGGGCTGAATAGCAAGGATTCCAAAACAGTTTTCCTTAGGGTCGAGCTTTACTTGGGACCGGAGGTACAGGCGACGAAGCTATTTTATATGAGTAAAAAATGCTATAATTAAATTATGGGGAAATGAACTTAAAAATTTTAATAATTCTCATTGAGTTAATATGTAAAATAAGGCCATAGCAGAGAGGGGGTTAGAGCCACACACGCGGAGGATGTGACGACTTCCTCTTTGGTGCAGTTAGGCACATTTACTCCTCCTCGGCGGAAAAAAATACTATTATTATTGTGGCGTAGAGGTGCCCTATCTATATAAGGTATCACTATATTTCCTTTTCCAATCCTATTTCCAAATCCAAACTTTAGGATGCTGTACGGTGTAAGTAGAGGGGCAGTACCAGTGTCGGGTTGAACCAACGAGACTATGGAACAGTTGAATTTATCACTGTGAATATTAAAGGTTTCACCTTTACTGGAATCAGGTTAAAGCTCTTGCTGTAGATCAAAATCTTCGGGGATACAGATTTTTTCTGTATGCTTACTTGAGTTTTATGCATAACTTCTATTCGTTTGCCCAAATGAAAAAATAAACAAAATTTTAACTCTTCCATTAAAGGGCAGTTCACAAAAATTTGTTTATTCTGGCTTTCATATACATATGTACATACGTTATACAAAAAAATTCTTATAAAATAGAAAGAAGCGTAAAGAAGACAAAAAATGAATTTAGACTTGCTTACTTCTACAGATGTGAGAATGAGACTATAACGTATACAATACATAGTCAGAATGGCAGAGGAGAATATAATTGAAAATAATTTAATAAAATATTAATTTTCAACCTATTTCTTATTTTTTCTATTTTCTTTTCCGTTTACGCTTTATTAAAATGATTTGAAGAAGTTTAGAAGTATAGTATAAGCGAGTTTAACCCAAATTCTCGTTAAGAATTTTAGGTAATTTTGTTTTGCTTTTGCTTCCTTTCTTTTTCTTTTTAATAAATTAAAAAAAACCCTGTCATAACGCCTAAAAGCCTACTTTATATTGCAACATAACAAATTTAAGTGCTAGCGAACAATGTTGTAAGTAGTTATAGGAGCGTTAGTTGATTAAACACGCAAACTGCAAAAAAAATCAACTAAATGACCTAAAAGCAGAAAAAAACCAACAAAAAAAAACTGAACTATGTTTGATTTTTAAGTCTACAAGAGAGAGAGAGAGAGGCAGAGAGTGTAGATACGTTATGGAAGTTAGAAATCAAACATTTCCACTAGGCAATGATGTCTGCAAAATAAAACAAAAAAAAAAAAAATTAAAAAAAATTGAGAAATAAGAAGGGGGTAAAAAGTAGGTTGCCAGCAGTTAAACTCACAAATGAAAAATGAAAAAAAAAAATTATAAACTACGATATCCCATGAATATTATGTAAGCACCTTTAAAGCTTTTTAAAGACCATCGAAACTAAGCAATTTATTTTTTTTTTTACTGCACTCCGATGTATAGAACAAACAAACATGGCTTATAAGTGGGGTACCCAAAAGGTAAACATTATAATGGCGGTGGCGACAACGATAATTATAAAGACGACGATGATGATGGCTGTGACGAGGATCTAGCTATCAGGTGTGGTTGGCTGATTTTGTCAAAAGCCAGCAAAAAAAAGTGGAAAAAAGTGTGAAAAAAGGAAATTCTTTAATAATATAGTACATACTAGTATATAGAGCAAAAAGTTTGCAATATAAAATATTACCGTAACAAAATACTTCTGCTCAAGGAATGTACTCGGATGTGTGTCATGAGACATTTTTTTATTATACAATATACACTCACCTATTAATTATGTACTTGGGCGTAGCGTAAAACGTACATATAATATTAGCAACGGAATTTGTGTCTTTATTAAATGGGTTTGGTTTGGTAAATTTATAATTAAAATACTGTGTTAATAGGATTTAATTAAAAGGGAAAACATTTTCACTGTCTATCTTATGGTAAAACAAAAAATTTGCATTATAAAGATCACACCTAAGTGTCAGTAGTCACTTCTTTTTATTTCAAGCATTCTCTAGGATCGCTGTTATAGATACGCTTCAATCAGACGAGTTCAGGCTAAATTCAAGGGTACCGCACAGTTCTGTTCTATCTCAGACTCTGATTCTTAATATTTTTATTGGCCTCTTTTCTTTTGATTTCAATCCTGCCTTCTCGTTTACAGGTGGCAGAAGTACATATATGTCATAAAGAAGTGTTCAAGTTATAGTCTTTTTTGCATGATAAGAATAATGCTATTTAGGACAAAAAAGCACCGTTTTATTCTAGAACTTCTTGTGATTTTTTAAAAACTCTTTCGAACACAAAGAAATTCCGCGATGTCGAGAAATGAAAAACTTGGATATTAGTTTTACGTAATCTTCTATTGAGGTGGATTTTCTACACACAGGAACAGAGAGTAATCGCATATTCCCAGATGCGCACTACATATGGTGGTGGCATAAATACCTACAGGTTTGCGCGGCTTTAGGCGCGTTCCTACTGATGTGTGTAAATTGGTATGGTATAAAATGCTTCTGCTATTGTTGCTAGTGTAAGCTGGAATTTGGTCTAGGGTAGCATCTCAGACTACTTTTTTTCCCCGAAAATAAATAATCAATATGTAATTTGGCGTAGGATGCAACTTATACTTAAGTACCGTCAGGCTATACAAATATTTGTGGATAAAATAAAATCAAAATTCTGAAACATATTTCAATAAGAGTTACTCCTTTACCATTCCTTTACGACAAATGTTTACATAGTCCTAGACTCTATCTTTGTAATACCACCCTCTTAACTTATGTATATTTCATCCTAATTTTATTATTCTTGACCAACAACATGCGTGTTTACATATGAAAATAAAAAATATTGATTTTTTAAGTTTATGTACGTATATTTTAGTAAAATTAGAAGGTGTAACTAACTCATACCAGAAGTACATTTAAATACATTATTTCATGTTTTCGTGTCATTATTTTTATTTTCAAAAGGTCAAAGTTAAGATGAACTGAAGACTAATATTTAAATTGGAATGGAAAAACTTTGAAAATAGAAGAATTATGACGAAATTAATAATAATTTTATAATTTATTTACTAATTTTAAAATATGAAATTTACTATTAATGTGTTTTCAAATTTTCCACAGGCCTAGAAAGGTATTCAAGAAAAATATAAATATGTATTAAAGGAAATCTTGTCAACCACTTGACCGACTTTGTTAAGTTTCTGTGTATTTTTTCTTTCATTTTTTTGTTAGAATGTTGAGATTTTAATTGAAGATAAATTGAATTAAAAAAGCACAATTTAAATTTCAAAGATTTTTCTATCTTACACACTGTTTCCATATTTAATGCTGAAGAAGTCCTATTTAAAAAATGTTTAAGTATTTAAATATTAACAACATTTTTCCAAGATCTGCTTATTTATATAAACATTAAAAATTAAATTTATATATGAATATATATATATTAAATATTTATATATATCTGTTTACAAATCAGTAGATACAATTTAATTTCTATATAGCAGCACTTAAAGTGAACAATGCAATATTTTGAAATATTGTTAGTGGTACTATGGGGACAGTTTTGTAGTTTTAGTATACATGCTTAAATTTCTTTTACAGAAAATTTTATTACAAAACTTTACTACAGTATTTAAATAAATTAAGAATTTGAAATAATATTGTTATAATAATTGGCAACACTAATTTTTATATACGGTAATAAAAACAAATCTCCATCATCATCATAATCTTCATCTATCGCAATGCCATAAGTTTTACAGCTAAAAGTCATCGTCAGAGAGGAAGGATTGAACAAACAATAATTGCAATCAGAGCAAACAATCGACATTCATTGATCAAAAGTATATACAAAAACAAATCTTTATGTTGAACTCCTATTATTCATGCTTAAATAACCAACGCATAAACAATAGAACGAAGTCTAAAATAACAACATACAACATCTAATACACAAAGAACAAAAAACAGGGGAAAAAAACGAATTTAAAAGCATCAGTCGCATTAAAGCCGCACAGCACAGAAAAAGGGAAGAATTAAATCAATGGTTGGCTGGCTGACTGGTTGACTGACTTGGCTGGTGGCTGTTTTGCTTGAAGGGTAACACGTACAGGTTGATATAGATATAAATAAGCAAATATTTAAAAGCTTTAGGTAAATGTATGAGTATATCTTAATTATTTGTAGGGTAGAGAAGAAGTGTAAAACAAGGAAAGCTGTAAGAAAAAATATAAATTGTTATGGCTTATGAACATTGTCAATGCTTGAGTGCAATATTCAAGTAAAAGTCACGGGTAAAGAAACCAAAACCAAAATATAACAGCTGCTGAGTAGTTGAGACAATATATTATATTAACACAAACATGGTTAAACATACTGGTAATAGCTGTAAATTGTGCAAGCTTCATCATCTTCTGTTTTTGTTTTCCTTCTCCTCTTTCTCCTTTTCCTGTTCCAATCTTCTATCATTCCTTTAATGTTACCATTATAATAATGCACAATAATGTTTAAGACCTAGCAGACGTAGGAAAAGACGCAGTCATAAGAAATACTCAAGATTCCTATTGTAGGTGGTGCTAGCGGTAGTGGCATGTGTATGTATATAATTTTCTATAAATCTTGATATTAGACTGCCTGTCTGTCTTCAGTTTATGTTATTCTTTTCATTTCTCAGTTTCTGCCGCTTTTTTTTCAATAAAGCAATTGAGAAAAAATTAAAGTTGTGTTATTATAGTCTAATACAAGATTACACTACATGTTAACCTATGATTAGATATTGCTTTGATTATTTTTTCCCCCCATTATTAATATATTAAAGTACTATAAAGTTTAATAATTATACTGATCACCATTTACCACAAGCGGAAATTGTAAAATACAAGATTAAAACCTAATGTAAATACAGAAGAAAAAAATGTTAAAACGACGTTTTTTTATAATTGTTTTCATTGTTTTAGCTTAATAGAAATTAATGTTTGTTAAAAACAATGCACCCATAGTTTTAGAGAAATATTAGAATGTGTTTTATTGGATGTGCCTCCGTTTACATTGGGAACAAAACTCCTCCTTAGCTCCTCTTCTCGTAATTACTGTTTGCCATGTGAATCTTTACTGCTATTCGTTAACCATTAGTGTTTAACTTATTGCGGATTCTATATTCGATTGGTGTCCTCCAAGAAACCAGCATAAGAAGTACCAAATTCAACTCCTTTTGATGTCAATAAAAGCTTGAAATTAAAGGCTTAAAAAGAAAATACGGAATTGCCTACGTTAAATGAATGTGAAAAATAAAAATCAATTCTTCTATTGGATACTCTATCCCTGCGATAAATTCGTGCCGTTTTTAAAGAGAAGAAATGGAAGAAAAAACAACAAATACATCTTAGGTGATTGAGACATTAAACACTCTACTCTGAAGTAGCTCTTTTCTTATTAATGTCTATGAAAAAGGAATTTTTTTTTCTTTTTGATAAAAGTAGTAAAAGACCACTTTTTTTATCGTGTTTCTATTGTTAGTTTTTGCAGTACATTTTTGTGTTTCGTTTTCTTTTTTCTTTTGTGCAAAAAGAAGTAAATGCAGCAGCAATAACAAAAAATGCATATCTAAGCATTTTATTGTAAAATAGTAAAGTATACATATATAGTATGATATACTACAGC
The DNA here is from genome assembly GCA_958299815.1 of Sarcophaga carnaria. NCBI lineage: Eukaryota > Metazoa > Arthropoda > Insecta > Diptera > Sarcophagidae > Sarcophaga > Sarcophaga carnaria. The sequence goes on along the minus strand of OY283152.1, from coordinate 125,004,328 downwards.
AGTATAGTTGTTGTTGTTGTTGTTCGCATACAACATACACTAAATATTCGAACAAAGTTCAATGAAATATGAAGCCTTATTTTGTTTGTTGCAAATGTTGTTGTTCTTACTCATTTAATCGGTGGGTTTAGTGTTCCCCTTCTCTTTTTTTTTACATACGGGTAATGGTATTTCGTTTAAGAGCACATTTTTATTCTGATTGGCAACGTGAACGGGTTGTTTTTATTTTACATAGTGTTTCATAAACAAAATGTAGTGGGTAAGATTATTACATACAATACCACGGTTTGGTTTTTCTTTTCCTAGTTTTTAGATTTTATTTAAATTGTGTTTAATGGATTTTAAACACAAGTATGTTTAATGCAAACTCGTTTCTCTTTTTTTCATCGATAACACATAAAATGTGTAAAATGTTGGTAAAATTTTAAGTTTTCTTACATATTATATCACTTTACCGGTTCATTTAGAAACCGAGGGAGGTGAAATAATTGTTAAAACAGAAAAGGGTGATTTAAACATGGTCACTTTCGTGCCAGAACTTTTACAAGATAGGCTCATTGGCTGCTAGAGCGATTCTGGTTTTCTCGAACAAACTGTGAATGTGAATGAGTAAAAGTCATTGCATCTGGAAAAAGTATCTGGTTGGTGTGCATTTTGGTCTGGAGATGTCATTGAGCCGTGTTTTTTCAAAAATGACCTTGGAAAAATCTGTACCGTCAGTTCAGTGTGCCACGACCTTACGATAACAGACTCTTTCAGCCTGGAATATGTAGTTTCAACAAGACGATGTCAAGAGGAGCACAACACAAACGATTTTGCCTTTATTGCATTACAAGAATTCGTAAAAAGTAATTTCATGCCTGGACATCAAGCCGATGCGATTTTACGACTAAACTGTTTTCTTGAGCTACCTTACTGAAAGTCACTTTGAAAGTCAATATTTGTCAAGTTAACGACGAAATAACGCCCGAAGTATCGACAGCTGTAACAAATCTAGAGGCAATCATTTATATGACTTGCATGTCGAACATAATGGCATGGGCCAAGCATTATAACGAAATGAAAGCTTTGTCCGCGACCTTCACGCTCATAGTCTAGCACACTAGCCACTAGACTACCAGGGCACCCATTTAGTATATTATTTGACAAGATTTTACAAAATTAACATACAAAGATCATTGTTTTTACAAAAATCCTTTTTCATTTATAAAAAAAAAAAAACTGTTTCGAAAATCAAAATTATTTTCCCCAAACGTAGCTTATATTTTATATGTTTCTGCATATACAGCGCGTATATACTTAAGTTTTTCAATTTTAAGCTAAATTTATTAAGAATAAAAACTATTTATAACACATTCTATTGTTATAGTAAAAGAAAAGATTCGCATGCTCATTGTTATTTCAAAAAATATTATATGGAAATCTCTTTTTCTCACACTAAAAACAAGAATAAGTTCAAGGACTTTTTATGTACATACACTGATAGAAACTGTAACAGAGGTGATTAATTTATTTTCTATATATGTATACAGAAATATAATGTGAATAATTCGGCAAAAAATAGTCCATATAATTAGTTCATTGAAAAATTTTATTAGGATCGGAAATTCTATCATATTTACGCTGTTAAAGCGATGAAACGGCGAAAGTCAGCAATTTGTACGACAGCATTAGGCAAGTGGGCTTCAATAATTGCCGCACCTTAGGTTAGTTTTGATTAGGTGGGGAAGGTAGGTAGTAGAACACACCCAACCAAAGACCAGACACGGCTGATTGAGGTAACCTTTAGAAATGTGTGTTAAAAGAAGTAGGAAAAGATAAGAAATATTAATGATAGGTAAAATAGATGTGAATAAAAAAGCAAATAGAAAGAGGGGTGAGAAACAGTAATTTTTCCGTTTCAGAAATCTATCCTGGCTGAGAAATTAAAGGCCATTGAAGAAACTTCGCCTCTGTATAACGGAATATGTTCAATAGCTTCAGACTCCCCCATATTATCACAAATCTTGGAACAAGAAGATGTGTCTTGTTCCACATACTAGTATTTGAACTCTAAATCTTCTCAAAAAAACCTATCAAGATACTAAAAATTTCCTTCCCCGTTTTTACAACCGTTACAATTTCCACAAGTTAAAACCAATGGTATTTGCCATATGCTCCTGAAAATAGTAACTGAAAAATAGATTGTATACAATTTTTTTTCCACCACTGTAAATGTATTCTATAGTCGTCAGTCATCATCATTTTAATAATAGTATCTTTTGATATGAATTTTTTGTTGTGCACATCACGAGCGAATGAAATGGAAAATAGAATTCATTACTGAATACAAAAACTTTGTTAAAGTCTATTCAACTGTTAAGTTGAATTTTATTTAATATACACATCGATTGCATGTTTAACTTGTCAAAAACTTATTCTAAATGAATTCATTATCTCCATTCCAATAGAAGCAAATGTAAGAGTGTGTTAAAATAAAAAAAGAAATTTGAGAGTGAGTCTTTAGACATGGTTAAAAATAATATTATAAGGATTCAGAATTTTCACAGAAACTAATACAGTCTATCATCGATTTAAAGCGTTTGAATTGATTAAATTAGATTACATTATTGGCCATACAAATCAAATTGTTCACGATAGATAGAAACAGATGATAATGATTTGATACTACATTCGGACTATATGCTGGATGCATTGGCAGACACTCAGGTAGTAACTAATTGCAACGAAAAAATTTCTGAAATTTGTCGTTCGTATTTAAACCGTGAGTCCCCGCTACTCATGGATAAAATTAACACACATAACCTGTGAGGGATGTAAGAAATTAAGACTGATGGCTTATAATGGCCAACAATGTCTATATGTGTACATACATATATTGTATATAAAAATAGTAAAAACATGACATAATACAGTAAATTTCTTTTTTCTTTTTTGGCTACAGTAATTCATTCACCTGTAATTTACTAAAATTATGAAGAATATTTTATTAATAAATTTTGTTTATTTGCGTATTAATAATCATACTCGCATATACTACGTACTTTATTAATACATAGTAATCGAAATCGTGTGTTAATACAACAATCATTAAATCAGTTTGGCACAGAATTTTTGTATTTTCATGATTAGATAAAAAAATAAAATAAAATAAAATAAATAATATTGTATTTCCAAAAATAATTATCGAATATATTTAAATATCACTACATGGAATGTGAAAACGTACGAAAAGTGTCATTTTATGAAATATTGTCAACCAAATTTCTTTTCTTCGTATATTAAACACCAGTATTCGTATTAAGTTTACACCACAATTAAATAGGCCTTTCAGAGAGAAAAATAGACAACAACTAATAAAGCAGTTAACACCCCACAAGGCCAGTCGTATGTTTATGTCTAAGCTCAGCTGCATATAATATTGATTTTCTTTTACTTTTTTTATATATTTTAATACAATTAAAAATGAAATTTAGAAAACTAAAAAAAAATTAAAACAAAAAATATTCGCATTACAATTATGAAGAAAGTGTATTAATATGTATCTGTGTTAGTTCCACCTACACCTACGCAGACACATATTCTGTGTATTTTTTTTTTGTTTTGTTGTTATATGACACTTTATTCCGTTGCAGAGTGTCATATTTCATATGCAAACCTTGTTATCGTTACTCATGTTATTATTATTATTTTTTTTCGTTTTCTTCTTCAACTTTTTTGCATTAAATAAATGAGGTGATTTATTTTATTTGCATTTAAACACGTTCGTTGCCATTGTTGAATAGTAGACGATAATATTAAGCAGTCAAATGTCATACATAAAGAGATTTTGTTGTTAAAATAACATTTAAAAGAATCTGGCATCTTTGTATTCTATATAATCCATTTTTCGGGTTTCAAAAGTAATCTATGACACTTTTATTTCTTTTCAAACGGAAAACAATGTTATTTTATATTCATTGCAACACATGATCTATTTGAGGTAGTTTTCGACCACTTTTCACACATTTCGAACGGTGTCTCGGTGATAACTTTACGAACGTTAGTTTCCAAATGCTCCAAAGTTTCAAGTCTTTTCAAATTTCTTTAAAATCGTCGAATTCTTTACACAGAAGGTCAATTATAACAACCGTAAGCACCTGTAATGCTAAAAAAAAGTGACCATGTTTGAATCACCCACTTTTGTAATCAGTTTTAATCATTTTTACTTGTGATAAATGAACACTTCAGATGAAAGATATTGCAAAGCTAACCACCATTCTAGACAGGCGGATTTGAAACCATTATAAGGATAACCCTATATTTTTTGAAATTATATTTCGAATTATCGATCACTTAGATTTCTGACAAATTTTTTATAAAAAATGTAAAACCTTAAAATTTTTCTTAAGAATTAATATTATTAGTTTCACTCTATTGAAATTTAAACACCCTTTATTTGTTGCTCTTTTTCTGTTTTTATAATAACAATCAAACAGCTGTTCTGCTTTTCGACGTAAACAGAAAGCTGCTGTTTTGCTGAATCGTAACATATGCGACTCATATTGCAAAATTCAGGGTGGGCTTATACAATGACGACGACGATGACTGCGACAGCGCAATGAGAAATAACAGAAGTGCAACATGCCAGAAAAACACGTCACGCAAGCCAATTGGAAAAATTACAAAAACAAAAATATATTGTAACAACAAAATAATGGAAATTAAGTAAAAGTATAAAAGAAATATGTATCGTATATGAACAAAAAAATAAAAAAAAAAATAAGTAAATAAAACTGAATTAAAATTAAATCAGTTTTGCTTTTAACATAGTGATGATGATGATGGTGTTAGTGAAACGTGTTGGAGAAAATTATGGATGTATGTATGTACAATACATACGCGTATAAATGCATGTGTATATTTAATGAATAATATTTTTTGTTTCTCTTCATCTTAAGTACGGCTTATTTAGCTGCGATGATGATCAAATTAGACAAGATGATGACGCCAACGCTTTCAAATAAAAACAAAAAAGTGACAATAATTATAAAGAAGAATTAATTTCTCAAATGAGACAATGAGAAAGAGTAGGCATTTCTACTCAGACAAATAGAAAAGAGGAGTAAGCGTAGATGCCAAATAGTGAGGTATTGTATTCCGTCACAAATATAACAGGCATGAGAGTGATAGTTGGGATAAAATTGTAAAAAACACCAACTTGGCATCACTGCTGTTGCAATATTGTTAATCATTTACATGTTGCAAATCCAAAAAAAAAAAGAAAACATCAACTAAGAAAATGTGAACAAGGAACTGACATTTACATATGTTCCTGCTTAAACAGTACAATGATTAACAAAAGTGCAAATACGCTTAAATAGAAAATAAATTGTTAGCCTAGCAAACGGAAAAACTCCGAAAAATACAAAATGTTGTCGGCAATTTCTTTAAAAAAGTTAAAATTGTAAGAAATTATTTTAACAAATATGACTAAGTCTTTGATTATATCACTGACTGTAACTGCTGCACCGAAACAACTGATTATTTTTGATGGTCGTTCATTGTCGTCTGGCATTTTCAAGCGTTGGTTGGGTTGGCTGGTTTGTTTCGTTGCTTGTTTGCAACATTATTATTTAAGTGTATTTTGTTGTTGTTGTTGTTGTTGTTGTTCAATTTGCGTTCGCTTATTGCACCTTTGCATTTTGCAATAAAATAAGTTTATTTAAAATGAATGAGTATATTTTTTGTCTTCATAGCATTCAAGTATGAGTCATTTACAAAATTTAGTTACATTAAAAAAATATTTGTTTGATCCATTATTATTGCATTTAATTGCATTTAAGTTTAATGGATCATTCGCTTTGGTCTACGGTCAATTATAATTATAATTTTAATAAAATGTAATTATTGATTTTGGATAGATAGATAAACACAGTCATTAGCCTAAACAGTAAGTAGTTTTGACAGTATTATGACAACAACCACAAAAATTATTTGAAACTCCTCTTTGTCTGCTTATTGGGTATTGGCTTATGAAAGGAAGTCAATGCACTTTTTATATTGTCTGGATTCTGATTATCAACAATAAAATTGTACTTGTTTGTTAAAGCGTCGGAAACAAAGAATAAGAAATTTTGCAAAAATATACATATTTATTTTGTAGGTTCGTCGCCTATTGATTTATACCAAAGAAAGTAATTTAATTTAATGTTTTAATAAATAAACACAAAAAAATTCGATTCAAAAGATGATTTTTAGTTGAACTATTGTCAAGTAAGTATTGTTATCAGTAACTAAACATGGCAACGAAAATTAGGCAATGGCAGAAACTTTCTGTAAACTTCTTAAAATTACAATTCATTACCAACTAGGATTTCATGTTGAATATAGATTAGGCAATAAAAACTTTACAAGCTTATATTGCGACGATAATCATTGTATAACAGTTCTGATCTTTAATTAGAAGTCTTAATAATCTACAAATTAAACTCTCAGAGTTTCAGGCGAGTCATTATCGAGGTGTATGTTCTATTGTTGTCTTTAGAAACTACAATTCCTCTTCTAAAGACCAAATTTTGCCAGTTATTAACGTTAGTTTCCTCCAAACGACCCAATGGTTGACATTATATTTTAGAATATAAATTTGGACATAAAAACCACGAAGTCCATACAGCAAGCTCCTTCGAGTTTTCTTTAGCATTGTTTCTGTTACTCTAGTAGGTCCTATGATAACACTAGAGTAATTTGTCATTGCCTAGAAACAATGGATTAAAATTAACAAAAAAAAAAAACCTTTCACATCGATTGGCAAATAATACTGTTGCATGAGTTGTGTATCTTTAATTGAGCCGTTTTTCGAATTTATTGCATAAATTACAATAATAATGATACGGTTTAGAATAGATTTTCTAATTTTAGTTTTTAATTCATAAAACTGTGGTTTTTCTGGGCAGACTATTGACGCTTATTTAAGTAGAATTTATTTGATACTTTTCACAATTCACACTTAGCAGATTATGAATAACGTAGGTACATATGTATGTAGAACTGTTGTTTAGAGAACAATTTGAAATAGATTACAATTGCAATATCAAATTTCTGTTGTTGGAAAAATAGCAAAATACTCGTAAATAGCAATATTAATCTATTTATTTGTTTATTTAATTGTTTGTTTTTATAATAATACATATAATAATATGATATGATATTTTGTTAATTTAGAAAGAAGAAAAGTGATATAAGGGTTATAAATACGTATGTAGCAGATATTAGACATTTTAAATGCATAATAATATGTTTAATTTTTATTTAGTGCAAAAAAATATTAATTGTGAAAATTGTTTGTATATTAAATAATAAAAATTGATGCATTATCATTTAATCAACAGGAATGATTAGCCGGCATTTTGCCAAAATTTAAATCTTAATATTTATAAAATAACAAATGTGTACGTTACGTTACGTAATTTACTGTCTGTCGATCTGTCTACTGAGTATAATTTCAATTATTTTTTTTATTGAAAATCTGACGTCTGTAAGTAAGTATACAATGTCAGAATTATTTGAGTGGGTGAGTATTCCTACATACAAATGTACGTACATACAAACATTCAAATGTACATATGTATATGATATATGTTTTGTATTATTCGAATTCTTCAATAATTAAGTGTACGTATGGCACACGACGAAAAAAATTTAAAGCAGATTTATTTTAAAAACAAAATGTTTCAACAAAAAAAAAATAATAATTTTGTTCATTATTTTCGTTTATTGTTGTGGGTAATTACCCGCATAAGTTTATGTATAAAGTTAAGTGTGTATTGTGGCTATTTAATAATTGGCTTTCTTTATTCAACGCTCTTTAGTTTTATTTCATATTTTATTACATATTTAGTTTAGCAATGTGGTTTTATTAAACGTTTTTTTTTTCTTCTTCTTTACATAAAGTTAAAACAAAACATATTTAGAGTGAAAGTTTATTGATATACTAAGCAGTAAGCAATAGGTATTAAAGGTTATTGGCTTCTTTTTTAAAAGTTTGTTAACAAAATTTTATTGGCAGTAATAATTAATAAAGTTAACTTTGGCTATACAAAAATATAAAAGTTTGCCTATTCAAACAGGTAAAAGGAGAGAATGCAAGGACCAGTCATCGCGAACCTATGTTTGTACACACATTTCGCTAAGGCCAAAATGTTGCATAAGTTTTATGTCATGAGGCCTTGATGCCGTTTGGAATATATTACGCTATGGCCCTTTTAAGTAATTTTGAGTTCTCAAAATTAAAAAAAAACTATTAGTTAGTGTAATGTTTTTGTGAATGATGAGATAAATTGGGTTGCAACTGACCGCTAAGAGTGCAGCGATTAGGCTTAGCATTACTAACATGTGGTTAGCGATTTCCTTTTTTAGAAATAAACTCCTCAAGTAGATCTACGATACTCTTCCATGGAAACTCCCAGCAACGGTAAGAATATGTGTAAGATTTTCACGGGAGTTGGAGGTGTGTATTATATTAGTTAACCTGTTGAGAGAGATTTATTTTAGTGTACAATTGTAATGTTCTCCAACATGAAGTCTCCCCATGCTATGCATGGGATTGGTTAAGGTATTACCAATTGTAGAGCATATAGGCAACTAACTCATCAATAGTGCACACTCAAACCAAACACGCATGTAATTTATCACTCACTCGACTTAAGTAATTATTATGCCAAAGGCGTGCAATGAAACTTTCCGGTATTTTTAATATTTTTGTGTGGAATAAAATTATTAAAAATATAAGAATAATTTAAAAAATTGAGAAAAGAAAAGAATAACAAATTCTATCCATTTCCTTTTCTTATCATAAAATTCTATATTATTATTGGTATTGTTAAATTTTCTTATCATTTATTTTATTTATTGTTTTTATTTTTCTCTTTCATTATTGTTTACTCATAATACGAGTACATTTATTTATTAACACTCAAACATAGGAACACACAAGAAAACATGCATTGTTGTTCTCTTTCCATATACATATGTATATGCACATAATTTTTTTCTAGATAGTTTTCTTCTTATATATATTGTATGTGTGCATGCCTTAGGGTATCTTTCTCTCTCTGCATTTTCTCTTTTTCAGTTTTCATGTGTTTTTTACATTTTGTTTCTCATTAGCCGGTGGTAATGGTGTTTTTGATTTCAATTTTTACCTTGACAACTTTCTGTACATAACCAACAACAACAATACTAATGAGAATGGCAGCAGTAATAAATGCGTCATCATAAATTATTTTTAAATATTTGTTAAGAAGCTATAAAGTTCATAATTAAAGAGATTTCTTAATAATATTACGCTCCATATGAGACGTATTTTTTGATTTTCATTTTGGGGAACACTTTGCTCGTAGTTAAAAAATATGATTAAGTTTTACGATTACAAATATCGTAACATTTGACGATTTTAACAAGCGTACGTAAAGGCAATTATGAGAAGCCATAAGTTTTTTGTTAATAATAGTATATAATTGTATATGTTAATTTTTTTGAATATTTCAGCAGATAGTAAAAACACTTAGTTCAGGTGGCAAAAACAATACACAGGTAACTTTGATTAAATAATAACTAATTTTTGTAGTAAATATGTAAAAGATGTAGTAGAATTCAATACAAAATCTTCGTTGTCGCCAATTAGATAATTGAGCACATTTTTATTTGTTTTTTGTTTTCCTTTAAAGCATAAGAAATCCGAAAAGCCAGCATCAAAAGCTTTTTCACTCGCCTAGAGTGACATGCCCACGGTAGGAATTATCGAGTTTAGCATTTCAAGATAAAAGACAACGTAAAGTTATGTATATTGAACTCGGATCATTAATTGTGGAGGTAAGAAATTTTTCGGAGTCTGAACTAAAAAACTTTCCTGCATATATCCAAAGAACAAAATCTTAATAGGACGGAGCAATATCACTCATGACTATTGGTTTTATCATGTGTTCGTCACATTTCCCTACAGAAAACTTCAACACGTAGGGTCTTTATGTTTTAGATTCTTAATCTTTCCTATGCCGCCATGACGTCCAAAGTCAATCGATGTTATTACCCCCAACGTAACAGTGCTCCCAATAAAGATTTATATTATACGTGACATAGTCACCTCAGCCTGAAAGACAGTGATTTTTTACATTTCAGGCATTTTGGAATCAAGTCTATCACAACAGTCGAGTGTGTTAAACAAAGTCGACAAATTTAGAAACTTCTTTGATTAGATAGTAGAAAGTTTTTGAAGTATTATTTTTAAATCTGTCAGTGTTAAGCCCTTAAATAAGAGGATATTTAAGAGGACCGGCATTCATGACGTGAATTCATTTATTACACAATATACATACACACATATAAAGAGTTTAACATTTACAAACGGAGGTACAACTTACCTCATTGATTGTTAGAAAAAAATCCTTTTGAAGAAAATTTGTTAAAAACACTTATCTCGTCTTTTATCAACCAATCCACACCACGCCAACAAAAACAAAAATGAGAAGAGATGATATTAAATAATCGTTGTAAATTGAGGATTGATTTGTTTCACTTTTTCAAGTCTCTTTCCCAGTTCGATATTTTTTGTTTTGCATAAATTATTTTATTGTTACTATATATGGGAAAAGCAAACACACAATTAATAAATTAAACACAATAAACAAATGAAATTATAAAAATATTAATTAAAAAACAAAAACAAATTAGACAAAAAAGAGAAAGAATATAATAAATGATTATTTTGTTGTTATCTTTAATCCCTAGTTATTGGCAACTCTTATATTTGTTTTTGTACTTTTCTTGTTTTTGTTTCCATTTCAACTCCCTTCTTTTTAACTTCACATTCGTTAAAATGTCATAGATTTTTTCTTTTTTTTTTTTACTTCGTTATATGATTTTTCTTTTTATTTTTGCATATATATTTTTTCTTATTGTCGGCTTTTTAATCAACTGCCACCCAACCCATTTTGTACTGATTTAACACACTTTTTTATCTAATTTGCACTGTTTCCACGGATTTTATTTTTCTAATTAATGTTTTGTTCAAACAGCTATTTAACAAAATTTCTGGTAAATTTATGCATTGCTGTTAAAGAAAGAAAAAGCACCACTCACTATAAAACACAAAAAAATTTATTTTAGAGAATTCTTTTTCCATTTGTCATGGAGACAAGAAAGTTTTTTTTCTCTCTTATATGAGGAGTTTTTACAAAATATATTTTCTTGGAGTATACTATTATTACTTCTTTTTTCCTCTTTTTATTAAAGATTTTTATAATAAATATTTTGCTGAGGTAAATTCAAAACAAATTTTTATATATTTTTTTAAAGAAATGTTTCAAAAACATTCTCTTTTCGTTTTATATTTCCGTTTTTACACGACCACTCGTTTTGCCAGCACTCGTCGCACTGAAAAAGAAAAAGACAAAAAGAGTTGTTGTCAGTGTTGCCATTTCTCGTTTTTCCCTTTTAATTGAATGTGTAGATGTGTCAATTTTTGTTCTGTTTTGAAAACCACAAGTTTTCAAAAAATGTAATTGTAAACTAATAATAATTAAAATTTAAAATTTTTTTAAAAAAATATGAATTTTAATTTGTTTGTTTTTATTTTGGTAGATTATTTTATAAAAAAATTTTCCTTCCTGGCAACACTGATGATGGTTGGAAAGATTCGTTCGTTCAAAAAACCACAAACAGAAAACGTTTGTAATTCGCACATTCTTTTTTTTTTGTTCGCTTTGTATAAAAAGTGGTGCTAAGGAAGAAACAGAGCTCATATACTCCGGCCATAAGCCCGTGATCTTGGGCTCTTCGAATGAAACCTTCTGACAGGACAGTTCGAGTCCAGATTCTTTTTTTATACCATTTAATTTTTTTATCTAAGCTGTATGAAGATATTTCTCAGGATTTTTATTATTTGCATTATTATTTTATGCATTATTTTTTATAATTCCCCTTTTAATATGTTAATAAAGGAAATTTGAAAGATTTAATATTTTTACAACACATTACATAAATAAAATTTTTTTTATTTATTTTTGTTTCTTTTTTAATTTCAAAAAATCCTCTGAGAACTACAAAATAGAATGTATGAGTGTTGCGATAAATAAAAACTTCTAGATAATTTGTTTTTAATAATTATTTTTCTTTCATTTTATTATAATTACTTATTTACTGTATATATTTCATTATGGTAATTAAATATTAATAATAATTGATTTTTTATTTGCATATAATTTACAATAATTATTTTTATTATATTTTTTTATTCTTGTAATAAATATTTTCAGCAAAATTTATATGTTGTTTTTTTTTGGTTTAAACTATTCTGGCAAATTGCATTTAAAAAAGAATTGTTTTATTATTTTATATAAACAGCAAAGCTGTGGCTTAAAGAATTGATTATGGATGGATGTTAACAAATTATAAACACAACAAAAATTAAAAGAAATTAATAAAAATAAAAATTGTTTTGAAAACTTTTTCTTTAAATAATAAAATAAAAAATATAACTAATAAAAAGAATTAACTAAATACAAAAACTTATAATAATTAACAATTTCAATTTATTTTTATTTATCATTTCTTTCTTTTTTTTAGCTTATTTCGTTTTTCAGTTTTTCTCTACAAATGCAAATTTATGGTAGGTTTTAGTTTCAATACATTTTTTATTCGTTTAAGTATAAATACGTAATAAACAATAACTTATTTAGATGCGAAATTTATTAAAATACAATAGATAATATTGAAATAACTAACCGTAGATTGGGTTACATACACATAATATAAAAAAAAACAATAATCCACAGAAAAAAAATATCAAGAAAATACATTTCTCACATGTAAGAGCACTCAATAGTAGGGTATACAAAGAATTTATTTTAAAAGTAAAAAAAAAAATTGAAAATTTTTATAATATAATGAATTTTTGCAATACAAAATCGAAATCCTTAAGCCTAAATATATAGCAAGTTTAAAAAATAATGAGACAAAAAGATTTTAAATAAACACAAATTTCGATTTACTGCCCTGCTACATCATTAATTTCTAATAATTATTTTAAGCTTGAGAATCTTTATGAAAATGCTATGATTTATTTTCAACATTTTGCCATAATAACTTTATTAAAAAGCATAACTTATTTAAAAATCAAATAAAAAATCAGCAAATTGTTGTAAATAAATCTCAAATTTCATAAAGGATCTTAAGTTTAAAATAAATATTTTAAATTAATAAAAAACATTTAGTTAGGTAAACTAAAAAGCGATTCTTTTAAATAAACCATAATAGTTAACCTAATTATAAGCAGACAAATTATATTTAAATTATTCTATTTAAACAATAAAAGTCCAAGCAAAGTTTTCGAGCACATTTTCAGTATTACAAAAACTCTCGTTTTTCATAAATATGTATGTATGTGTAGTGAAAAAAATAACCCAATTCTTTCAGTTATTTTAAAAAATTATATATATATATATATGTATAAGCATATGTATATGTATGTGTAAACATTTTTTTTAATATGTTTTGTTTAAATAAAAGTAAAATAGTTTTACTAATTTTTGCAAAATAATTATTTAAAATTAAGATAAGATGATTATTAAAGATCAGTTTACAGGCCTTGATATTTTTCTTTTTTTAATGTTAATTTTTTAATTAATATTTGCTGTATGCGTTTTGTTGTTAAAGAGCTTTATGTTATGTATTTAATAATAGAACATTGACTTCTTTTGTTTTAATGCGTATTTCTTTTCGACGATTAATTTATTTCATTTCATTAAATATATGCAATATGTTTAATTGCTTACATTTTTTTTATCATTATTTAAAAAATCGTTATGTATCTATAATAATAACAATAAAAAAACATAAATGGATGGTTTTACAAAAGTTATTACAAGAAACTGAAAATTTTTATTAAAAAAAAAAGACTTACAGTTATCATGCTTGCTTTGAAAAACATGAGTGAGTAAGGACAGGAGAGAGAGTATAAAAATATTCATGTGGAAGCATATATAAAAACAACATACTAAAAGTAGGTGGTCAGAAAATATACTATAATTGCTAATACAACAAAACTGTATGGTAAGAATTGTTTAAGCAAAACTTGCTTTGTAGAAATACCGACGTTAGCTTTAAGCTGTAGTAACGCAATTTCATTGCGTAGTTCAAAATTTGCCTTTTGTTGTTCATCTAGACGTTCTTTATATAAAATCAACTCTTCCTCACGTTCCAAAGCTGTTACATTAATGGCATTTAAAACAGGATCCTCTTCCAATTCCAACTCTTTGTCTACTTCATTTCGTGACTTTAATTCAGCTTCATTGGCATACGATGATAGAGAAGACGTTTCGCTTGTGGTCTCTATTTTTGAAGAATTATTTCTACTTTCATTGATAATTTGTTCCAAAGCCATTTTATCACTCTTTAAATTATCAATTATTTTATTTAGACTCTCCATTTTTATTTTAACATCATCACATTCTACTTGCATTATTTCCAATGTATGCTGGGCTTCCAGTTCGGTTTGTTGCAGCTTTTCATTCAATGCCTCTACTTGCGATTGATACTCCTGCAGTTTTTCCCTCAACGCATGGTTACTATTTGCTGTTTCGGTTTTAACATTTATAATCGTTGTGCCTGCCGATGTATTTACTGGCGATGAGAGTGTTAAGCTTTCGACATCTGAATCTGATTCTGTGATATCTGATTCTGATGATTCAAATGTCTTTGCTGCTATGGTCGGACTTATGGCATTGGATGGTAATTGCGTTTTTACTTTCATATTGGAAGTTGGTGATTCCTCTTTATCGTCATGTTGTTTCAGTTGCTCTCCCTCATGCTCTAGCTTAACGCTTTGTTTTTTACGACTTTCATCTTGTTCCCTAACACTATGCCATATCTCGTTGTAAGCTTCTCTTAGCATGTCAACGCTAGATTTTAATAGCAAATACTTTTTATTTTCCTTAGAAAGCACCCGATTTCCTGATGATGATGTCGTTGATTTGCCATTGCGTTTAATAATAAACTCTTTATCGGCACGAGCACCTTCCTCAGCATCATCATCTTCGTCACTACTGTCATCGTCCAAATCATCCTGTTTGTCTCTTACAATATTGTCACCGTCGATAGCACATTTTTCGGTTTCGGTTTCAGTTTCATTTTCCATTTCTTTTTCAATTTCAGCTTCCAGTTGTTGTAAATTCATTTGTACATTTTTCAATTTGCTAGTGAAATTGCAGCGTTTCTCATCGATTTCCTTTGTGGATTTACCCAAATCGTTATCGATTTCATCTTCTTCATCGTTTTCGTTTTCATTACATATAGCCTTAAATATATCAAAGGATCCTTCGTTTTTATTTAAATCGGAATTCTGTAACCACTTCATAATGGTTGTTTCTTTAACACGTTTAGGTGGAGATTTTTCCTTTAGAGACTCATCATCAAATGCTTCCGATTTCGTTAGCTTTGTTACAAAATCAAAAGAATAAATTGGAAATACGTTCAAATTGTAACAATAACTTACCTTAGATTTATCCAGCTCTTGTTTCTTATCTTCTATGCCGTTCAAATTATCACCGAATATGGATGACAATTGGGGTCTTGATTTCTTTCTTTTGATTGCCAATATATTTGGATTAGCCTGTTTTGTTGTACTATTAACCTCTTTAGCCTCAATAGAATCATTGCCATTACGTTTATTTTCATTATTTGTCACATCAACTTCATGACCATCGACTTCATGCCCGTCATCACTTTCATCATCCTCGCCTAGATCCATATTTGCTATAGCAGCATCAAGCTTTTCGATGGCCTGCTTTGCCAACAATTCTTCCTCATCGTCGAGTTGATCGGCACGTTTAATTAATAGCTCCGATATTTTCTTTTTTAAATCCTCACACTCTAGTTCACGTACTCGTAATTTTTCCGTTAGCTCTGTGAGACGTTGTTCTTCACGTTCTTTGGTCTCTTGCTGTTGGCGAGACATTTCATCTTTGTATTCATTATATTCTGTTTCGAGACGTAACAGTCGAGAATTAACGTCTTGTAAAGTTTGTTTAGAGTTCATAATTTGATCGCGCAACAATGAACATTCGTTGTCCGATTGATTGTAGGCTGACTCCATTTTAGCCAACATTTGCATGGCTTCACAACGCTCTTGATAGACTTTGCGTAAGGCCTCTTTGGCGGTCAGTTGATATGTACTCTTGTCATCGAGTAACTTAAGAACCTGCAATGATATTACATAAACTAATTGTGAGCTTACGTCTCTAAAACCCAACGGCCGAGTAGCCGCTGCCACTAATACTTACCTCATTCCTAAGAACATTTTCAGGCACATTTTTTTCCATAAATTGCAATTTCTTCTCTAACGAGTGTATACGATGTAACAGCTGATCTTCGGTTATCATCGATTGCCAACATAAGGCTGAATTCTTTCGTGTGGCGTCTAAGACATTCTGAATGTTGCACAATTTGGAAGTCAACACTTTCTCGCGTTGTGATGTTTCCTGTATGTAAAGATTTAAGCGATGCAACTCATCGTAA
Organism: Sarcophaga carnaria; assembly: GCA_958299815.1. Taxonomy (NCBI): domain Eukaryota; kingdom Metazoa; phylum Arthropoda; class Insecta; order Diptera; family Sarcophagidae; genus Sarcophaga; species Sarcophaga carnaria. Next base: position 124,987,777 of record OY283152.1, on the reverse strand, counting down.
CTTATGCGACCTTCGCCAGAGTATTGACTGCGACGGGCAGACCAATCGATCGATATGGCTTCACGGCCGTCAGGTAAATATAATTTAACACAGGCAATGATACAGCCGTGAACTTCTTTGCGTGAATTTTCTAAAACGTCTACACCAAACTTGACAATATCACCGAAATGCAATTCAGCCTCTTCATCGCCTAATTTATTGTCATTAATAAATGTACCATTCGATGATTTTGTATCTTTGACCCAAAATTTACCATCAGGTGTATACCAAATGACGGCATGCTTACGCGATAATACTTTACAGTCGAAAATTGCATTAGTTTCGGAGGCTTTACTTTTTGCTATCAAACGCCCCACCATACACTCAACTTTTGGTGTTAAATAAATAGTACGCGTTTGAAATGGATGAGAATTGCCTTCACAGATCAGAACGATCTTGGCTTGACCATTATTATCATAAGATACTGCAGGTACTGTTGACGCTGTCGTTGACGTTAACGTAGTGCTCTCTAAAAGATTACTATCACTTTTGGTTTGATTATTTGTAGTATCCAGCATATTAAACGACTGATTCAGTTGTTTGGCAGTTAATGATGTAGTGGTTGTGGTTGTGGTATTATTGGTATTTGACGATTTTTGCAGACCTGCTACATTTGCCGTTAATGCCAATTGACTAAGAAAATTTGGCTGCAAACCAGCTGCTGCCACTGAATTATTAACATTATTGGCATTATTGGTGGCATTTAAAGCTGTTTGTAATGCACTGTTCAAAGCTTGCGGAGTTATGGGACAGCTAAGTGGTACCTGTTGTTGTTGTTGTTGCTGTTGAGTTATAATATTTTGTTTTATGGTAGACGAAGTCTGTAGGGTACTTGTATTGGAATTCGGATATGAACTTAATTCTTCAATATTCTTATAATTATCAGAGTGATTACTTATAAGGGTACTTAACTCTGACTCTTCCAACTCCTTTTCCTCTTTTAAAGGAAATTCCTTGAGGTTTTCAGCCATTATCTTTAATTTATTAGTATAAATCAATACAGTTTCATCCAAATTATTATCCTCTTTTAGTTTAGCTTTTGCGTTAAACAAATTTTCAACTTTAGAGATCTTACAATTGTTTTTATCATCAACGTTCAACGTATTGCTCTTTACGTATTGCTCTGGGAAGTTTTTATCGGTTTCAATTTTATTTTGTTCGTTGTTGGCGTTATCGTTTACAATTGTTTTTATTAAAGTTGTTGTTGCTACTGTTGAGTCTGGTATTACTGGAGATGCTTTGGAATTTGTTGAGTCCCCTGCTATAGTCTCTGATTTTTGATTAATTTTTGTATTGGTATTTGCATCAACAACTGTTGTTGTTCCTGCTGTTCCTGTTCCTGTTGCAGTTGCTGTTGTCGGCAATGTTTCTGAAGCCACAGCAATAGTTGCTGTGCTTGTAATTGTTGAGGTCGTTGTATTAGCTGTTGTTGTATATGTTGTTGTAGTTGTTGTTGTAATATTACCGCCTGTGGTTGCTGTATTAGCAGTCGCTTTAAATTCATCTTCGCATTTATTTTGCCATTCGTTACTTACTAAAACCATAACTAAAAGAAATTTAAATACAAAAAACGTTATAAATTTTCGTAAAATGAAAATATTAATGCTCTAAAAAAAAAAGAAAAACAAAACAAAAAAATTATAAATTTATTGATAAATAATATGTGTCATTTCTAAAAAAATACAATGTGTTCTTGTTAAATTACACTGTGCAGTAAAAGTTTGGAAGTTTGAACAAAAATTATGACCATATTAAATAGGCATAGTAAAAACACATAAAGCGGAGAAATAGAACAATTGTGGCTAAGAACAGAATTGTTTTAAAAAGGTACTGTAAAATACATTTTTTTTAAAGAATATGTCCTTCAAAAATTAAATTAATTGTGTGTAATAAATCGAAAGCTTGCTTTATTACTCAGATACATAGATCATCAAAAAAATTTTCATAATCACATACGTGTACATATGTATACATACATATCCATACAAAATATATATGGCAATGCAAACAATGTTTGCTTTGAAGATAAATAAAAGTTGATTAACCTTTAGGCTGCATGCCGCAACAAGAACAAATTTTCTAAATTAATTTTCCCGAATATATGCCAAAGTTATAATACAACAAAAACAATAAAGTACATTCCGTATAGGCTGGCAAAAAGAAAACAAATCGAATTAAAGTTTGAATATTTAAAAATACATTTTCAAATATATATAAAAAAGAAATATATAAAACGATATTGAGCAACAACTGGTCGATCGGTCGGCCGGCCGGTCTACTAATATGCGTGCATATGAAGCCAAGAAAAATCATTTAAACAGACAGTTGCGTTGTGTTTCATGTTTATTTTCTTCATTATTGTGTAATTGTGGTGTTATTTTTGTAAACAGACAAAAACCACCAACAATACAGCCTATATAATAAAGAATATATCGAGAAAATATGCGGATAAATAGACACGCTAACGCATACATATGATATGTACTCGTATCTTAACATAAACAAATACACATAATGGACAAAATGTTTAATAGGATTTAATATCGAAGAAAAAAAAAACAACAAGAGTTTAAGTACAAATTTCTAAAGTACTAACGGCAAAGAAAACAAAAATATATTGTTAAAGATTTATTATATTATACAATACAAAAATAAATTCAATTGTAAACATTTTAAAATTAAGGAACAAATTATTTGAAAAAGGCTTTAAAATTTAATATTATCGTAAGTTTTGTTAATTTGTTTAGTTTTTATTTTACAAAAGTAATTTTATAATATTGAAAATATTTGTTACCTTAGCAACGTTACTTGAAACATGAAGCACAACTTTTAGGTCTAAGGGATGCGTTGTAAATTACACGCCCTATTAATAAGAACATAAAAAGAAAATACACAATTTGGTATTGAAAGAGAAAAATAAAAGGTGCGAATTATGGTTTCTATTAGCCAAATAAAGCCGTTACAAACATTTTAATGTGTATTGTTGTTTGCTCTCTTAAACTCATTATGTGTTATAAATTAATTTCAATTAATCTTTGAATGTTATAATAATATAATACTGAATAAATTAAATAAATAAAACACCACGAATCGAAAAAAAAAAATTAAAATTTCAAAAACTTAAAACGTAGCAGCGGCTAAAAGAAAGTGAGAAACGTCTAAAAACTATTTTCCTAGTTCCAATAATATGCTTTTATAAAACTCGAGCAAGCAAATTTGGAATTCCTAGCTAGAGATACTCATTCAAATACGGACTAATTGCATTCAACCATTTTTATATTTTATTTTCCACATACATTTTGATACCATCGAATTCTTAAATAATTTATGGCATGTTATGTTTTACACTGTATATAAAAAAACTATAAATAAATAACAAAAATTATAATTTTACATTTTTTCGTTTCTCCAAGTGGAAACAATAGTCATTTAGACAAACAAACGAAAAAAAAAATCAACTCAATTTACTCTTTATTTCTGTATGAATTTCACAAAATCAAAAACTAAATCACAATGAATCAGATACACAATACGATTGAAAAAAAAAATTAAAAACTTTATACATACTACACTTTCGAGTCACACAAAAAACGAATATAGTTTTAATATTTAAAAAATATTTTATGCAAAATTTATACGAGTGCATAGAGAAGAAATGTAAAAAAAGTATGTTTAAAACGTTAATAGAATTTTAAAATATTTAAAGTAGTGAAAATAGTAAAATACAAAACAGAGTGAAATAGAGGGATAGTGAGAAAATATATATATTGACATAATTAAAGTATAAATAGCTTTAAACAGTGAGATATTTGAAAACATTTACATAAATTAGTTTTTTTTTAACTAATATTGCTTTATAGAAAACAACTACTGACCGGCAGCTAGACTAGCGGGCAACAAATCTATGCAACAACATGATGTCAATGCTAATGTTGATGATGACGGAGACAACGATAATTCTTCAGGCGGCGGAGAAGACGACAATGTGTTATTGTAAGACACTACGACCGAGCTGAAAACAAAATTAACTGGCTATCGGCACGTTTTTCTTTAAAAGATTATTGGCAATAAGAAACAACACCCCTTGGAAATATAAGTTTTTACAAGTGCTTTAATGATGATGATAATGATGATTTTACAGCATCCAATTTGTCTATAGTTTAATTTCCCTTGTTTTCTTATTAAAAACAATGAAATTTATGCGTAGCTAAAAAATTTAAATAAAGAATTCATAAGATGTTTATATTAAATTTATGTTTACAACAAATATTATTTGAAAAAAAAAAAAAAAAAAAAAAAAAAAAAAAAAAAAAAAAAAAAACTTCAAAAATATGCTATAAATATACATCTCTACTAAAAAGTACAAACTACGTGTAAACACAAATAGGTATACACCTAATTCTGTTTTTACACGGTCTTTTTTTACACGGTTTTGATATAACACGGTTTGAAAATAAATTATTTTTAATTTTTGTTACACGATTTTATTCCATTTAGCACGATTTAAAATTTTTTGTGCTTAAATTTTTTTTGTCAAATTTAATTTTTGCAAAGTATGTTCATATCACAAATTTAAGGGAATTCCCTTTTTGCGCGTACAAGCAAATTTACTAGTCAAAGCAAATGTAAATGGCACAAATTTAGGGGAATTCCCTTTTGTGCATACAAGCACAAAGGTCAGAGCAATTGAAATGTGTTAATATTTTGTGTTTGGTAAAGAAATTTTTTATTGGCAAATTTGTTTTTCTATCGTTACATTAAATTTAACGCATTTAGATAAAAGGTAAGCCAAAAAATATTTTATATTTATTAAGTTATTTATATTTTTAATTTTGTTAAATATTTTATGAATCCCTAAAAGAAAATGTCAAATACAAAACTACTTAAAAAATCCTTGTTTTTCACTAATTTTAATAGGTTTTAGAGATTAGGAACCAATCAGCTATTTTTGCATACAATCAGTGTCTTTTTTTACACGTTTTTTTTTACACGGTTTTTTCTGGAACCAATCTACCGTGTAAAAACAGAATTAGGTGTATTTAATTTTTTTTGAAATATATCTGCTATACCCATATTTGACAAATTCCATTAATATGAGCAGCTCTTTGCTTATGTTGGACTTGACGAAAACCGCTGTTTTTTAATTGTCGCTATTACGAAACAGAAAAGTTCTGTTCCTGTAAAACGCAATTTTATCAAATGCTTTTGAAAATTGTATGCTTGTGAAAAATCTTTTAGATTAAATTGTATTTAATTTAACGAAATATCGAATTCTTGGGTTTGCCTTACTGCTCAATTGCTGTTAGTTTAATTGAACGACCGAACTAATGTACTAAGCCTAAACAGCGGCTTTTAAGTGGGAGTTTCTTTTTCAATTATTTATTATTTTATTCATTTCGCCAGGTATTAAATAGAAAATGTACAAAATCATCCCTGAAAATGATTAAAAGGCCTTACAAGCTAAAGCAATAAGTGTAGTTAAACTATCGTCAGCAAATCATTATTTCGACCCCAAGGAAATTAGAACGACTCGAAAATGTTTCGGTCAAAGATTATCAACTCAGCGGAAACTGTATGTACCAGACTCTTATGAACTATGACCTCAACAATATTCTTTATCGAAATAACCAAAAACAATTGAAACTTTCAACGCAATGCACCAAAAAATGGATATTTGTAATCGTGCACATTTGAGAATTTAGCAAACAATCACTCGTACAATATAGGCATACGTACAATCAATACAAGTAGCATAAGAAATTTTCGTTAACAATTCTCCTTAATTTAAAATTAAAGAAAAAAAATAGACACATTCAACTGTGATATACGAACAAATATCGAGTGATTGATGCTTTTATGTACAACGGACTATTACAAAACTATCACAACAAATCGACGCCTCCGTTCTATAACATTCTAAGTCGAAAAAGTGTGTTTTGAGTTATGAGCTCTCAAAGTTTTCAGGCGACATACGACCATATGTGTATTCTAAGGAGATTTTTCCCTATAACTTCGGAACGGATCGGCGCATCTTAACCAAAATTTGGCAGTATTTAAGTTAGAAAACGCAGAATTTAAAAATGCAAGAACATTAAAAAGGTACTAAGTACACTTAGAACGTTATAGAATGGAGGCGTCGAAATGTTCTGAGGTAATTAGTGCTCGTTTCGAAAAGTTATATGGTTCTGCGACCTTCGCATAGACCTCATCGTTGCAGGAAAATAGTTTTCCTACTCTTATTACTTCCATGAGGATAAGCGTACTTTTCCATTACATGAAACGTTGCTTGAATAAGTACCATCCCCTTAGTAAAAACAGACCTTTTAAGAATTAAAGAAGTAAATAAAGATCGCTAGTTTATAGAACAGTCGTAAGTACCATTAGTCCTATTTCAAAACAGAAGCAAGTTGAGTCAAATGAACTGTTAACGCATTTCAGTTGGCTGATTACAAACAAGCATTAATTTAATGAATCGGTTCCAAACGAACAGGGATTAAGGAGAAAACACAAAAAAGGGATATTTTTTGAGATTACCACTAGCGTCACAACAACATCCAAAATGTCTTACCATCACCTAGCTTTGACAGACTGTATTTTAGCTTTGAAAAATTATCTCAATTGCCTTTGATAGAAACAAGATACTATTCCATCAATAGTACACATTCAAGTTAATTCAGATTCAACTACAACTTAATAAAAATTGTTGGAATGTAAGGAGCTCCCACACAGCCATTTATATTTTGCACAAAATTCTAATTGAAATTTCATTGTACATTAAGGAATTGTTGACTCCGGATTTACTAAGTCTATGCTACATAGACGCAGTCAGTCAAGTAGTTTAGACAAGCAGACAGAATCAGAATAATTTTTTTTTACTTTTCTTGTTTTTTATTATTGTCTTCTCGTTGCTATTGTTGATGTATTGTAATTGTCGACTTTATTAAACTTTGTATGTGTTGGTTAAATGCGCGACAAACTGACTGACTGGTTCGCTCGTTCACCCGTTGTTGGTACATTGGATGGCAGGCTGTCTTTTTATCATTGTGTTGTTGTTATTGTGTTCGATGTTGTGTCAGCTACTTTGTTCGCTGCTTTTGTTATTATTGTGCATATATTATTAATTCCAATAAATTAACTCTACTTTAGTTTTTTAATTGAGTTTAATTGCACATTTTTTTATACATTCACATCATACTTTGCTTTACTTTTTCTTTCAAAATTTAAAAATGAAAAATATCTATTTTTTGTCTTTTTCTTTTCTTCTTTTTTTGTATTTCCACTCTGTATCTTACAATTCTTTTTTTTCTATGAATTTAATCGATTTACTTTACGACTTTTTTCCAACATCATATTATTTTATGCATTTTCTTCCTTTTCTTTTATACAATTTTTTATTATTATTATACGCACCTTTTTCTTTTTGATTCTCTTTTTCGTTTCAATATAATTTTTTTAGTTATAAAAAAGAAAAAGAATTATATCGTATTATCTTGGAGTATTTTGTTTTTATTCATTTGAAAATAATAGTTTAATAAATAAATAAATCGATTCTTATAGATTTTTTTTCGTGATTTCGTGTTTTTATGTTTTTTTAATGATTTTTCCTTTATATCATTTCACAAAAAAATTTTTCGTTTTGCACAAAAGAAGAAAATTATTAGAAAAGTTATACACTGAGAGCAAAACGTCAAATAAAACTGAAAGAAAACAGAGATGTTAACATTGACAAATACAACATACCGCTGAAATGAAAAAAAAAACGTCGAAAAAAATTTAATATACAGAGTTGCGTTAAGGTCTGCATGAACTTAATAAGTTTAGATTCTAAGCTTAAATATATTATGACTTTTGCCACTCTCCTTATATAGTAAAATTTTATTTATTTATTACCCTATAGACTCTTATAATTACAGTATAGATCTAGATGTTTAATAATTTAGGTGTACGTACAACATAGTAATTATAAAATAATCTTATTACATATATGTATACGTGTTAAAAAATTATTATAATATATAGAACATATCCACCATTCTACATATATAAGATAAAAACAAAAAACGCTAAACAAATAAAATATCAGTTTAAAAAAAGGTAATGAAAAAACTGTGTTTCTTTCTTTAAAAACAAATAGTGTCTAAAACAAACACGAAAGCAAATAAATAATTAAATTTCTTCTTAATATCTGTTTTCTATATCCCTAGTAAATAGCAATGTATTTATCTATTTACGTAAAGTTGACAACACTTTTGTTTATATTTATTGTGAATATCATAATATAATAGAACATTAATACCGTAGTGCTGGAAGAAATGTTGAAATCTTTTTATCATGTAACAAAGGTATCAAATGCTAAAGAAAAACCTTTAAATGTAGTAATAATTCAAATTTTACAGCGTTTCATAGCTTCCAAAACCACTGCCCATCAGGAAGCCCTTATGGCTAGAGGGCTGCCAAAAAGAGCACCCTTGCCAGGCGTAGAAAATATTGTAGTTGTAGCCTCCGGTAAAGGTGGTGTGGGTAAATCCACTGTAGCTGTAAATTTGGCAGCTACCTTTGCTAATATGGGTAAGCGTGTAGGACTATTAGATGCAGACATTTTTGGACCTTCTATACCTCTAATGATGAATATACACGAAGAGCCTTTAGTAGATGATAAAAATCTAATGATACCACCCATTAATTATGGTGTGAAATGTCTTTCAATGGGCCTAATAACACAACAAGGGGGAGCCATTATATGGAGGGGTCCATTAGTTATGTCAGCTGTTCAAAGATTACTTAAAGGGGCCGTCTGGTCTCCTTTGGATATATTAATAATCGATACACCACCAGGCACTGGGGATGTTCATCTATCGCTAACGCAAAACATACCCATTGATGGTGTGCTCCTAGTGAGTACTCCACAAACAGCAGCTTTAGAAGTTACGCTTAGAGGAGCCCAAATGTACAAAACTTTAAAGGTGCCTATTTTTGGACTGGCCGAAAATATGGGTCATGCCATTTGCGGCAATTGTCAGCATAAAATGGAAATATTTAAGAACACAACACAAACATTTGTTGAACAAATGCAAACTAAAATATTAACTTCCATACCACTAGATGGTAATATAACAGACTGCTGTGATACGGGTATACCAATGGTCCTAAAATATAAGCAATCTGAATATGCAAAAAGCTTTGGAAATTTAGCTCAAGAAATTTTAAACAAATTGGAACTAAAGAACAAAGAAAAACTATGATAAATTATAAGTACAAATAAACAAATTCTATTTATTCTTTTTAAGTTTCTTCATTTTTTTCATGGCTTTACGATGGGCATATTTTTGTTTCGTAATCATGATTTCCTTATGTTTACGTTTAATATACTTTTGAGCCTCTGTATCGGCTAGAAGCTCATCCACTAGAGTGCGTTTCTTATTCCGTCTAGTATCGCGTTCATGATAATAATCCAAAGGAGAATGTTGCACGGTACCAATCTGTTATTAAATTAATTGAAAACTGTTTTACGATTAATTTATAATACAAGATGTGTTAAATATTACCTGAAAATATTTGGGCAACACTTTAAGATCGTTTTTCTTGTAGAAATGTTTGGGATCTAGAACAGAACGCATTTGCAAAATTTTCAAATCGTTTTCTCGTTCCTCTGTCAACTCAGTAGCTGGCATATCAAACCATCCTTTGCCTTTGGTCTTAGAACGCTCAATCTTAAATACAAGAATTAAAGGACTATAATAAATTTTGAAAAATTTATAATCGCTAAGAATTATTAAATTTTTATCAGATTACTAAAGATGTCATCAATTAGACTTAAACCAATGTCTAAGCATTTTTATCTTACTGAAGTTAAAGTCAAAGCAAAGAGTCTCAAGTGTTTTTTGTATGTAAACCTTCATTAAATTGTTTGTTCACCACTCGAAAACAAACAACAGTCTAATAAAAGGATTTTTTGTTAGCAATTTTTCTATACCGTTGGCCTTACAGAGATTGTTTGACACTTCGATAACAATCACTAAGATTACAACGGCTGAGACTTATTTTTCAACTTTGCTTTACTTAACACGAGTCTGGAAGATACTATAAATGCTTCAAGCAACGTTGATAAAGTACTAAACTCATTTACTACATGTAAATTAGTTTATGATGTCGAATATGTCATCAGTTTTTTTTTTTTAGCTAACTAACATTATTATAAAACTCTTACCCTGTTTAACTCCCTCTGTTTCTTTCTTGTTATACTGGGCAGCTCTTTTAATTGTTCCAAATTAGTCACCATTTCTGATTTAGCCATGACCTTTTTGATATTAGGCTTAAAGACATGTTCTTCATCACGTTTCCCCGTGATTTCGTTGAAATCAGAATGGTCCAAATCTATCATACGTTTCAATTTGGGTTTGGGTTGATTTTTTCTAGCAAACGCTTCATCAGCTAACTGCATAACATTTTCCATCTCCTGTTCCACTTTTGAAGACGTTTTACGTGTTACAGCCAAAGTGTTTTCGATTATATTGGAAATGTCTACACTTGGTGGAGGAAGACCTGAAGCAAAATAAGTTCAAAGACAATTATTTCAGTACATAATTGAATAAGAAATGAATTAGTAAATAAATAATAAATTACCAAAGAAATCATATTCTTCCTTTTTCTCCTCGTTATTTTCATTTTGTAACGCAGCTGTGAAATTTCCAATTCCTAAAGTTTCTGTAGACTCCTTCAGTAGCTTTCGCTTTTTCGAATTTTCATATTTCGGCTTTGTTAGGCTATCAGCTTTAAGCAACTCCTGATTGCCTGAAGTATCAAGCACAAATAGAGACATATTTTAGCATTTATTTGCTAAAAAGAAGTGGTTGTTTTTAGATTTGAACTCTATAGTATATAAAAACGTGTTTGTTTTTCACAGGAGACGCTGAATGTAAACAGCAGCAGCGTAAAACAATCAGCTGTACCAAGGCGAATTCATACCAATGAATTCGCCTTGAGCTGTACATAATAAAACTAACATGCGTTAATAATTCGTTGTGAATTAAAAAGGGAGTTGCTGTGATATCACTACACACTGAATGACTGAGAAAAAATTGCAGCATTTCTCATGTGTTTAAGAAAATGTCAAAATACCTTTTTTTGCACTTTTTATAAGACAAAAATGAAAACGTGCGCGTGTTTTGTTAAATCACACGTTTACAATAAATTAAAAAATAAACATTTTAATAAATAAAAATTGTTAAAAGAAAGTGTAATATAATAAGAGTGTACATATACTAAATATTTCCTCATTCATAACAGAAAAATCCTACATTTATGTAAGAAAATTGGCTTTATACCTTAAATCTATTCTATACAGCTACGCAATTTTGCAAAACAGCTGGACCCCTCATATAAAACAATCGTTTTAAATAACGTTTAACAAATTGGTGAAATATATTTGAAAAGGTTTATTGTAACATTTTGTGAAATTACGAAAGCTTTTTGGTGAAACAAAGTTTTTATAACCTGACTACAATGGCTCTCAATTCAAATATGTCAGTGATAAGCGCACGAACTTCGCGGACGGCTTTATCTTCGATATTAAAGTCTTATTCACCGTCTGAAAGAGATAAAACAAAAAATGCTATTATCAATAGAGTTAGATTTGAAATGCCAAAACAAAAAGGTATTTTGGAAGTGGTCGCTGCCGTAGAGGAGCGTAGGAATTATGATCCGATGAATGAATTTGTATCATTTTTGACAGAAAACGATTTGGAAGTAAGTAAAGAAAGTGAATGTGTAGTTATTGGAAACGAAAGGAATATATTTTGTTTTTAATATTTTTTTTAACAGGATAATGAATTCCTTAGCATTGTTAATGATGCCCATACGGTAATTAATCAATTAAGTCCAAAGTTTTCACCTCTAGTCGAAGCGCTGTTGTCTTTGTCATGGATTAAACGCTCACAAGAATGTCGCAAGGCCTATAGTGATTTTTGTTTGGGCATGCTAGTAGCTCATAATAAATATTTAGAGTTTGGAATCGCCAAACTAATAGCTCTATGGGTGCCATTAACTAACGATGCTGAGAAATGGCAAATTGAGAAACCAAATCAGGAATTAGAACAAGAACTGGAGGTAATTCATAAATTATTAGAGCGTGTGCTAAATGCAATACCCATGGCTTTCGATGCCACTTTAACAGCTATTGAAGCAGCGTTCCCCTATTACAAACGTCCCACTCATATGGTTGTGGGCTACGTTCATAATCTACTTATGATGTTGGGTTATAAATCCATGTTTACCGAATATGTGATAGAATTGATAATGCAAAAGTAAGAAATGAAAGCATATAAATATTGTATGAATAATGTGACCAGGCTGTAATTCTGTTACAGGTTGGTTATTTTAGATGTTAATGCACCACGTAGCGCTATTGAGGAATTGGAAAGCGATAATGAGGATGAAGAAGATGACGATGAACCGGAAATCTTCGAAATGGACGATTGCGAAGAAAGTATATGTTTTAAAGCTCTTTTTTATTATCATTTGTAATAAATTGCATTTTTCCACAGAAACAAATAAACTCGATGAACCTATGAAACATGCCATAGCTCATACTTTAGATGTATGCATGTTGAAAATGTTTGACTTCCTTAAGCAAAGAGGTCCTCCAGTTCTAAGTTTGAGAGATAATGAAGGACAACATAATCTACATGATTCGGTTAAATTTTTAAAACTTTTAATTAAAGCTTTTGATGACGTTATTTTACCCATACACAATACCCATCATGTACAGTTTTTAATATTTTATTTCTGCAGCTTAAAGGTAAGTTTGTGGTTAAACTCATTTCTGTAGTGTTTCAAAACTAATTTTTTAATCAACAGCAAAGTTTGGGCGAGATGTTTTTATGCTCTTTGTGGGACAAAATAAGAAATCCTAATTGTTCAGCGGTTATAAGGCAGACTTCCGTTGGTTATTTGGCCAGTTTTTTGGCTCGATCAAAATTTATAAACGTAAAGTAAGTATTATAGAAATGGGTTTTTTTTTATCAAACTTTTCTTATTGTGTTTTTTTTTTATTATAGTACTCTAAAGCATTACTTAAAAGAATTGTGCTGTTGGGCCCATCACTATATACAAGGTTGTGATCAATATCGTTTAAACGGTTCTCTTAAGGCCAATCTAGTATTTTTTTCAGTATGTCAGGCCATTTTCTATGTTATAGCCTTTCGTTCAAGGGATTTAACTGTCGATAAAAAGAGTAAGAAAATATATCAAAAATTAGAATATCCGTATTAATATCTATTATTTACAACAGGTTTATTGTTTTTACAATCACTACATTTATCGGCTTTGGTAACATGTAATTTTAATCCCTTGAGAGTATGTTTACCAGCAGTAGCCACTGCTTTTGCCGGTGTAACAAGAGCCTATCAGCTGGCGTATTGCCATGCTATATTAGAACGTAATGCTAGAAGAAAATTAGCCACTGTGTATGCAAACGATACTGCTACCCCCGAAGAAACTTTGGATACCTTCTTTCCATTTGATCCTTATCTTCTAAAAATGTAAGATGTACTAATGTAATTAACTGCATAATACTAATCTTTGACAACATTTTAGGTCTAGCAAATATATAACACCCATATATTTAGTTTATCAAGCCAGTGAAGCCGAAGAGCATAATGCTGCGCTACCCGAATCTGTAAACAGATCGCGTAAACGAGGTGACTCCGAAATGATGGACGACCATGATATTGATGATTTTATTTTAAGTGACAAACGTCAAAAATTAATCTCTTTAGCCAAAAGCCAAGAAAGAGAAGCTCAATTCAATTATGGCTTATCACCTGGTTTTCACATATAAATAAATAGCATGAGACGTGAAAAAGAGTTTCCAATTAATTATATTAAACGCATGTTTATTTTTAAATGAACATTATTCATCTTCCCAATTCCCATGAAATGTATTTGAAATAACCTAAGAAGATTCTCTTAGCTTTTAGTTGATTTTTCTTTTTTTTTATAAAAAATGAATTTGAAAATAACCCTTTATAAATTATTTATTATAGTGATATTTACAAAATCAAAAATAACTGAAATCATAAATGTAGCATAGATATACAATATTACTGCATACTTATCTATTTAAAAACTGAAAAAAGTTAAATTTTATTTATAAAAAAGTAATAAATAAAAATGTATGTATATATATACCTTTATTAAAAGTGATTGGACTTCCTATGTTGTATCAAATGGCCGGATGTACGAAATTCTTTAAAGCACTTTTTGCATTTAAATGGTTTTTCCTCGGTATGTATTCTTAAGTGAAGTCTCAATGATTTTTTCGAAGCGTATTGCCGTGCACACACTTGACAATTAAATTTGTCGCGGTCTTTTTTATGTGTCACCATATGAGTTTCTAGAGATTGCTTGGTACGAAACTTTCTAGAACACTCAAAGCATTTATAACTATACACAGTAGAATGTTTATAGTTAAAATGCTTTTTTAACCAGGCTTGATAGCGAAATGATTTGCCACATTCACTGCATTTATGTTGCAAACCATGTTGATCGTCAATAGATTTATTTTGAGCTATTTTCGGTGCTTTAATATTTTTAATAAAATAAGTTTCTGTAGCTAAAGTTTTGTCTTCAAACGAATTTTTTAAAACAATTGGAATTCTATTTAGTGCTGCGCTGTTGTCCAGGGACTCTGTAGGCGTTTTTATCAGCTGCTTTAAATGAGTCAGCATATGACTGCGGCAATTTTGAGCCGTCATAAACTTATTATCACAATATATGCATTTATAAGTTCTAGCACGATTTTTGTCTTTTGTATGGCTTTTAAAATGTATTTTTAAAGAGCACTTTGTAGCATAGCTTTGTTTACATTCGAAACACATATATTTCCTCAAATCTTCATGTCTTTTTTCATGTTGCTTAAGTAAAATTTTGCAACTAAATTGTAAACTACATAAGTTGCAGGTATTGAAATCAAGATTATCTTTTAAAGTTTGCATTTCACTGCCATCCAAATTGCCTACATACTGAGGTTGTGGTAATATGGTTTTAAGCAACTGCAATTCTTTGTCTTCACCATCATGCTTATGGCTTAAAATGGAGGTTAAAGTCTTATAGGATTTCAAACATTGGGGACATTCGAATGTAACATTGCACTGTGAAGAATTGTTACTATAAATATAACGAATATATGTAATTGAAACATTTTATTTATAAAAAACCAAAAACAAACCTTAAATGTTTCTCTAGTTTTTGTACAGCACTAAAGCTTTCCTGGCAATTAGGGCATTTATAAAATTTGTGGTAGACACCAAGTGTTAAGCTGAACTTGTGTATTAAACAATGAGTTTTTAGTTGGGCTGTTGTGGGAAATGACTTTTTACATAGAACACAAATAAATGGTCTTACACGGGTATGTACCCTTAAGTGCCTTTTGGAAGATTATAAGTGTATTATAATTATTTAAATTGCTAATTGAATAAACAAATTACCTTAAATAATTGTAAGTCTTGCAAAACTCTTTACTACAGAATCCACAAATGAAATACGTTAATCCATTAGTACGCTTAATAGTTTGTGTTTTAATTAATTTAAACTCTTTACCAGGATATAAATTATCTTTAAGGATTACTTCGCGTTCTAATTTACGTTCTACCGGGACCAACTCATTTGTTATAACTAATGCTGTGTTACCACGTTCATTTGTTTGAATATCATTTTGCAGCTGTTTCAGTTGTTTTAAAACCGAATCTGCTAATATCTGAGGATCAGCGTCTTGCTTTTGGTTAATCATAACATGGGAAGTATCCTGTTTTATTGTATCAGTATGGTAAACCGTTTTGTGTTTTTTTAAAGACCCGGGAGTAGAAAACACACAGGTACATTGCGAACAATTAAAATGTTTACCGTTAACCTTTCGGATTTTAGGATGTACATGATCCACATGTATTTGTAAGTTATACTTCTTAGAAAATCTACTAAAACAATAGATACGTAAAAAAAATTATTTGTTATACAACGCAACACAATAAGGTTTCTTTTATACGAGTTTAATATCATATTTTAAAGTTTCTATATATGGAAAGGAGACAAGAACGAGATGCTTTATGACAACTCTTCAAGGAAGCAAAGAAATAATAATACATCTATTTGTACACTTGTCAGTATCGTGAAGGGTCCAATTGTCTACAATGTTCTTGCTTTATGTCTGATAATTACCTTAACCCACACTGCTTGCATTTGTAAGAGCCTGGTTGCAAATGTTGTTCTCTGATATGGCGATTACGGGAAGATATGTGTGAAAATTTTTTTAAACACAATTCGCATGTATAAGAAGGTGTTTTTAATGTCTCTAAATTATCCATTTATTATATTATACTTTTTAAATATCAACTATATATCATTTGATCGAAACGTTTCCAAATTGTTTGGGCGAAGATTAATTAATTTTAATTAAAATAAGTTTTGTTTATAAACAGATGCCATATGGTAATGAGCATGTACTGGGAAATAGCAACAGAAAAATACTAAATAATTCACTGGGAACTGAGAACTTTAAATTTCACGGAAGAACGAAACTAATAACATTTTAGCGCATAGAGGCCTATTTGTCGTTTTAAATATTTAATTAAAAAAAGTATGTGCAAGATTTCTTCCCAAATCATTTAATATTATTCAAATTGTCTGGCTTGTGTCCGAATGCAGACATTGTCCTAGTTAAAGATATTTTTGACGACCATATGTATTTTTTTTTTTATTAATATTCCTTACATTGGAATTGTACCTATTTTTTGTGATTATGACCTTTTCTACAGAATTATAAGCATTGAAAGAAAGTCATAAACTGAGGGCTGGAAAAATGCATGTGAATGGAAGCCATTGTCATACAATTGCTTAACACTTAGGGTGCCATGTGTGCCAAATATAATACACAGATGTTGAAGTTAACGCTCTTCTACATCATCTTTTAACAAATTTCGGTCTGAGGGGAAATAAATTGATGATTATACACTCAAAATTTAATTAAATTTAAATTTAAATTTTTTAATTAAATTTTTTTAACGAGCACTAAAACTAAAGCGTAATAAAGGTGATTAACTAAAATTCACTTATTTTGCAATTAAAGGCCACAAATATTCTACCAAAAAACTACAGTTCTTCCTTAAATTGATCTACATTATAAAAGATATGATACTCATCTTCATATTTAATATTTCAACTTAATACCCACTTTTCTGCAATGTTTGTCGTTTTCCGTTCCAAATAGAATTCAAGTCCATTTTTAATTAACGTGTTTTGTTTTATTTCTTTTGTTAAACTTGTATAAGAGAATTTTCATAGAAAAAAGCTCCATTGTAAAAAAACACCAAACAATACTCCGTCCATCCTTTTACCTGTTGAGACTACAACTATTATCTTAAGCAACAAACTCGTAAGGAATGGGAGCCAACACAATGGGTTCTTCGATTTTCTTGACAAAGTGAGCTTTCTTGGGTTGAGCGGGTTGGCGTTTTAAGCTGACCCAAGTACCCTTAGCTTTGGCTTCCTTCAACAAACGTTCGTTTTCCTTGACACGGCGCAAGAAATCTTCACGGCACTTGGAGTGATGGACATGTTCAATGCGGACATTGATACGCTTGGGTAGAATCTTACCGCGTACACGTTTGTTTACAATAACACCGACGGCGTGAGGGGTGACATTGTAGACACGGCCAGTCTTACCGTGGTAGGCCTTGTAGGGCATACCCTTTTGGACAGCGCCATGACCCTTAATGTCAACAATATCGCCGTTCTTAAAGACACGCATGTAGGTGGACAAGGGGATGACACCATGTTTGCGGAAGGGACGAGAGAACATGTCTCTGGTGCCGCGACGATAACCCTTAGAATTAGTCATTTTGATGTAGTTTGTTGTTCCCTGAAAAAAAGAAGAAAACAACGAATATTACACAAACACTTCACACATTTTCTTAAACACTCTTATTCTCAATGTAATACACTAAATTTTTCACAATGTTTGTTGAGTTTTTGCAATTAATTTTATTATTTTTTTGATGAAAATCACTAACCTTTCAGAAAATACCGTCCACGCGGTTGTATAGTTGGGAAAAAAGAAAGATGGCGACGGTAGAGTATTGCCAAATTAGAATTTATCACGAATTTCGAGCTTGTTTGACATTTAATCTAGAAAAGTTGTGTTCAGTATTGATAAAGAAAAGTGTTATTTTAAGAGCTTTGTTCATTTGCTAAATTTAAGAATGACAATACTGTACGTATCAGCTGAAGAAAAAGCTTTATTATTTATATTTAAAGTCATCTAGATAAACAGCTGTTTAAATAATTGTTATGTTGTTTAGTTCTTTCGATAAAGTAAACAATTCAAAGTAAACAAATTAATTAAAAGAAATTCGTAATTTAAGTTGTTCTACTCTTTAATTTTGTATATAAGTTAAGATCATTAATTAAAAGCTATATAATTCTCTTATTGTAAAGAAACATCTATAATTTTTTTACGTTTGAAAGTAAAAGAGTATTCAAATGAAAAATTCAATTATAATTGTATTTCGCGAAAGCGATTGAAAAAACAAATGTTATCATTACAGATCTACTGTCGGAATGGGTTATCCACCACATAAGGAAACACTTATTGTGCCAAGGAAAATTGTTGTCCACTGTTGAATATTATTTTTTGTTTCATGCTTTATTAATATTTTACTTTTTTGATTTTTATTTTCAATATTACATCAATTTTATAGGTATGGTTTTTATGGGAATATTATTTTTACATATTTTCTCCTAAATTATATTTCGAACGCGTTTTTATTAAACTTTTCACCTTTTTAAGGATATTTTTTTTGACATAGGCTTAGCAATTTGTTTTTTGGCTTTAAACAATATATGTATATATATATAAATGGTATAAAAAACTTAAAATTAAAAGTATACAAAATAAAAAGCCATAATACATCTAATGAAATAAAGATTAATTAATATACTGAATACTTTCTCCAAGTGCAGAGTTTAAAATAATACATAAACAACAAAGTTTGATTGAAATTTTGGCAGCTTATCAACTATTTAAAACACCGCCACAGATTTTTTAAGGTTAAACAACAACAGCGCCGGCCTCTGAACGGCTAACGGGCAAATCAGGACAATTTTTCCAAGTGTCTGTTAAAGGATCATAACATTCTACAGCATTTATGGTGACTTGGGCTCGATAAAATGTTGCCTCACAAGGCTTTGAAAAATATTATTAAAAAAAGCTTTAAATTGACTATTATTGAATTTATATTTACCTGATCACCGCCAGCTACATAAAGTAAACCATCAGCAGCAGCTACAGCTGGTATGGCGCGCGGTACTGACATTGCACATACAGTTGACCAAGTGTTATCATCAAAACTGTAACGTTCTACGGAACTTAAAACGGCTTGAGAATCGCTATTACCGCCCACTACATATAAATAACGATCCAATATTGCCACACCCATTTGGCAGCGAGCTACTTGCATTCTTGCCAAAGGCTGCCATTCTTGGGTAACAGGATTATAACTGAAAAAAACGAATATATTAACAAATACAAATTGTATATACTTTTCCTTAATACCTCACTAAATCTGGTAAATGCCGACTGGATATAGTGCAACCGCCGACTATGTAAATCAGGCCCTCAAAACTTACAACACCCATACTAAAACGGGGCTCTGGCAAATTATCTATAATTTGCCAAACATCTTTATCAGGATCGTAGCGTTCCATTGAACCACCAATATCGTCTCCAATCCAACCTCCAACGGCCAACAGACTATTGTCCATGGCGCACAAACCAAATTCACAACGTGGAACTATCATTGGCGCTATAGGCGACCAACAATCGTTTTGCGGATCATACACTTCACCATTTGCCAGAATCTGGGCCCCTCTTTCGCCACCAATTACATAAATTCTGCCATTCAAAGCAGCCACACCTGGCAAAATGCGTCCAATTTGCATTGGAGCTGTTTCAGACCACTCTCTGCGAAATATATCAAATTTAGCTACTGTATCAAAGATGTCATCGGCCAAAATCCAAGTTGACGTAGTTTCACGACGAGAACCTCCTATAATGTAAATATTTTTTTTAGCCAATTGCCGGGGACATACACGCAAAGGCACCAATTGGCCCCGTTTTGAGGCTATATCACGACATATTGATCTTAAAGCAATTTTAACGGACATATCGCGGCAATCTCTTAAAGCCTGGTCGATTACTTTAACTGGTACCAAAGCCAAACGCACCAGCGATAAGATATCAAAAACAAAACATCTTCTTTGGGTAACATCATGTTTTATCCAACGCAAAGCCGCCTGAAATACTTGAGATTCAGAGTCCACACGTAATAGTTCAGATGTCAAAAGCTGTGATAATAAAGTCTGTGGTGTTTCTAAAAATTCATCTTCCTGAGTAATCTTTAAGAAAGACAAAATGAAAATAAAAATAAGTAAATAGAGGAATAACAAATAAAAATCAAAAATAGATGGAAGTTATTACCGTTGGAAAATTGGCATGCACAAAGTTCAATGCACTTTTAGCTAAGGCTTCGCAGTTGTGAGCTTCAGCAAAGCGTAAAATACCCAAAGCATTACTAGCATGTAATTCTCGACACAAGAATTCGCAACACCCGTCTACCACTTCATGCAGTTGTAGCATATCGGCGGCAGCCAATAACTCCTGGACGTTGGTCTGTTAACGTTTTTATTTTATTTTTTTTATTGAAAAAAAAACAAATACATTAGAAATGATATTTATGTAAGAGCGAAATAATTTTTATTATAGAAAATAATTAAATAATTCCACAGTATTTATAATTCGCTTTTCTAATATTAAAAAATCAATTTGCTTATAATTTTTCTGTGGACAGAACACATAAAAGTCTACTTTAAGGATAAAATCCTAAATCCAAAAAAGAAATACATTAAAATAACTAATTTTAATGTAAGCAGTGCACTTACACTTTCTAAGATTAAATTTTGTGCGTAATTTAATCATTTTACTGGTTTTTAATAAGTTAAATTTTTACATGAACTTACCTGTGTGATTTCACATCTTCCTGTATAGATAAAGTCTAATAAAATATTTAATATTTCACCATCGATTGTATGCAATACTACCGTCTTTTGATTAACCTCATTCAAACCCAATTCCGGTCTAAACATTGCTTCAAAGTAGGCACTCGCAGCACTTAAAATAACACGATGTGCTGCATAAATAGCTCCACCGGCCACTATATCAACGTCACAGAAACGACTTTGCGAACGTAGTTGATTAAGGTTGGTCAGTACTTTAAATGGATATTGGCCGTTGCAATACGGTGGTGGTTTGTTGTTGGAACGTTGGGAATTTATATTCAATGAGGTAGTGGTACCATTGGAATTCGAGGCTGTTGAATCAGTACCACTAGCTCCGGACGCATCGGTAGGGGAATTATTGCCATTACCGTTATATTCGTTTTGCGGTGAATAAGATTTCAGAGGGGGCATCTTCTTACAGCAAAAAATATTTATTTTTTGCTTAAATAATAAACAATCGTCAGGATATATGATCACCCACTTGTTTTCAGTTAAGTGTGTTTATATTCCAGTTTGTTTTTTAAGTTTTTCTTCAATTAGTTTTAATTAATTTTAATTGGCCAGCAATTTTCTTTTCTCTCTTTAGTTTTTCTGTATTTTTTGTAGTACTTTTCTTTCTTTTTGTCTGTCTGTCTTTTTTTAATTTTCGTTTTACAACCAATTAAAAAAAGTTGAAAATATACTGCTAACAAAATAATGTTCAATGTTTTTAGTAACTTTTTTAAATTTGTATATATATTTTATAAATCACATATTTTTTAACAAAGTTTTACGCCTTTTTTCTTGTTTTAGAAGAGTAAAAGCAAAAAAAATTTTGTGTACAAAAAACTGCCAGCTAATCAGTGTTGTCAGACTGTTTTCAGAATTTATTCCCGATTTATACATTGTCAATCTCAAACTTCGCCAACATAAATACCATACTAGATGCCCATTGGATGCTTTTTAATCCAATGACTCTGCTAATCGGGGAGAAATTTACTTATTCCGGACACAATCCCTACATCTCACTTCACCACCGGTAATATGGTGCAATTATTGTAGTACAAACACGTCGGTGGTAAAGCCGTTTTTATTTTTATTAACGGTACTCGGCAACTGTTCTCATTGCTTTTCGTATTCTAAAAGCGAACAAACACTTACTACGCACGGACGTGTTGGGCTGGGGACTAAAGACAGAGCCCCTTATTTAGCATTATAGCATTGTTAATAATAGTTGAAAAGCGCAAACCACCATAAAATCTGTAATAATAAAAAAGTACTGAAAGTGTTTTAAAATGGAAAAGTACTGGATTTTTTAACGCTGGTGTTTAATTTGTGTCCAAATGTTGCCAGGAAACTAAAAATCTGGAACCAACTTCTGAAAAAGAAATCACCAAAGAGACAAAAACCGACTTTATGAATTCATTTCTGTTTAATAATTTTTCCTGATGTTAAATTTAGCTAATTTGTAGCTTTTTTGCAAGCATTTAAAATATAAAAGAAAGAAATTATTCAAAAATTTATTTACGAAATAATTTAAATTTAATGCAGTTTTCTAATTTTAATTTTTAAAATTTTAAATAGAATGACACAATGGCAACACTTCCTTACTCGTTCGTTTATTCAGTGTTTCACTAATCGAGATTAATTATCCTTCATCCAAACACAAACCACAACGTTAGTAATAATGCAGTACATAATGGTAACCAGACATGTCGGTAAATGCCTCTGTTAATAAAGGTGAAAATTACTTATTCTAGACACACACCGTCCGAATTCACAATATACATTACATCGATTTATGGTAATACAGTACTATTTCGAATAACGGTGCTTTGGTGAGTTTCTATTTTATTCACCACACCGTATAAATTCACCACACTTTGTAAAAACTCACCACCATGGGAACTGACCACTACAACAGAATTCACCACACTTCAAAAAAAATTTAAATTTTTTAAATTTAAATTTATTATTTTTAATTAGTTTTTTAATTATTTTTAATTTCCTCTACCGTCGTACGTATATCGGACCACAACAACAACAAAGAGCGGCAGCGTACAGCAGCACAGCACACACCCAAAACCCACACAACACAACAAACACCAACCAACCACAACAACAACTACCACTCTTTTTCTCCTCCTCACTCAGCTACTTTAAACCCCACACCACCACCGAGAACCAATCAACAAAGCAAGCAAGGGCAGTAACCAACCCAACACACACGCAACACACCCAACTCATACCGACCGCTATTAAACAAACAGGTCTTAAAATTTCTACTTATAAACCGGAAACGGAAAAAGAATGTTCGAATTAGTACGTTTACTTTTTTGAACGAACTAAAACGAATTTTTCCAGTGTTGCCAGGAAGAAAAATTTCGTTACTGAATCAGTGTTGCCAACCATCATATAGACACTTCTTGTGTGTATGGTAAGCCTTTTTTTGCATCTTCAAATAAAATTAGTTTGCAAATTAGTTTGAAAACTCTTGAGTTTGTCGGAGAGAGGAGCGGAAAAACGAGTGATGGAGAGAAGGGAAAACGAGCGGGGGTGGTGAGTTCTCAGTTTGCTGCTGTCTTTTTTTGTACCACCCCGCTACGCTCTCAGCCTTTTTTATTAAAAACAAAAATTTTTTATTTTAATTTATTTTTTTTCTAATTTTACTACTTTTTTGCAGCTTCTTTGTTTTCTTTTTAACAGCTTAAAAAAGAAAAAAATTATTTGTGGAAATCGGAAATTAATATAATTTTTTTGGAAACCAAAATAAAATCCAAAATAAAAAAAGAAAAAAAATTTACTCGTATTCCCATGTTTCCGCCCGGGTTCGAACCGGGGACCTTGTGCGTGTGAAGCACACGTGATAACCACTACACTACGGAAACTTGTTTAACATCTGTACTAAATACTTTACATATACCCTAAAGCTTCACATATATAAAAATGGCAAGAGTACAGGTCTGTTCTAAATTACTTAAACCAATTTGCACATGTTATTATAACAACTCTGTCCTTTAAATATGTAAACAAATACAGCTGACGTATTAAACAAACGTTATACGCGGACGAGTTATTTAACCGACCAAGTAAACTAATAATATTTATAGTAACAAAACTAGTCCTTAAAATTAGAAAAAAATGTTTTTTAATAAACTACTGAAATATAAAACCGGAAATATAACTACCTTAAGTTTACAGTTACAAAACATTCATAAAATTCTTTATAGTAAACGTTTATTTGCTACAGCTGAAGCGTACACGAATGTTTTAAATTTCCATAATGAAAAATTGCAAAATTTTTTAGAATCTTTGCGTAAAGAATTTTATGTTTTGCGAACAAATGCTACTGGCAGTGATGAAGATTACAGGCGTATGGCTCAGTTGTCTGATATTGTAAAAATGCTGGAACAGCATCGTGCCTTAAATGGCAACATGCCTTCACAAGAAGATATTGACGCGGAGAAAGATGAGGATATGAAGCAGTTGATTAAAGAAGAAGCTGATGTCTACACAGGATTAATGAAAAAAACGGAGGTGGAACTTATGGAGAAAATGCTTACGTTAGCCGACACAGAATACTATCCGTCATTGATATTTGAGGTTAATGCTGGTGCGGGTGGCCAAGAGGCCATGCTATTTGCAAAGGAACTGTATGACATGTATACGAATTACTTTGATAACAATAACTGGGATTATGAGATTTTAGCAGAGGATACTACTGACATAGGTGGTTTAAGGCACGCTAATGTAATAGTTAATGATGAGAATTCTTATAAACGTTTACAGTATGAGGCTGGAGTTCATCGCGTACAAAGAGTACCTTCCACTGAAAAATCTGGTCGAATACACACTAGTACAGCTTCAATAACTGTAATACCAAGGCCGGATAATGTGAATGTAGCTCTAGTCGAAAAAGATTTAAAAATTGAAACCAAAAGAGCAAGTGGTGCCGGTGGTCAACATGTAAATACTACTGATTCGGCTGTACGTATAGTGCATGTACCAACAGGCATTGCGGTAGAAAGTCAAACGGAGAGGTCACAAATTAAAAATAAGGAAATTTGTTTAAGAAAGTTGCAAGCGAAATTAGTGCAAATACAATTGGAATCCTCTGAAGCCAATACCAAAGCCACACGTAAATCCCAGCAAGGAAATTTGGATCGCAACGAAAAAATTCGTACTTATAATTTTGTACAAGATCGCATAACAGATCACCGTATACAAGGAGGCACTATACACAATCTTAAAGAATTCTTTGAAGGTGGTGAACATTTAAATAGCCTTATACAAAAAATAGCTATAGAATTAAGAAGAAAAAGACTGGCTGAAATAATAGAAAATTGGAAGGAAATAGATCAAAACACTAAAAACTGAAAATATACCCTAATTCGTAAAATATATGAGAATGAAATAAAAGATAAAATTTATGTAATTTTGAAAGTAATGAATGTGATTACTTTTATTATGTTTTATTTGGCTATATTACTCCAGTCACCTGCCGAACCCATTTGCATCAGATGTTTGCGCACAGCAGTCTCCATAATAGCTTGTATTTCACGGCAACCGGCCAAAGCCTGATCCATTACTTTAGGCAAATTGTCTAAATGGAAGCGTTGTGACATTTCCATGAAGGCAATTTTGTTAGAAGTTGGTAAAGAAGCAATTGTTAGTGTAGGGCCGCCAGAAACTTCTTCAAAGTGGGAAACGTCCGTTAATGGGATATTGTTTTTACTCAAAGATGCTGTACAAGCCACTACATATTCCTTAAGGCAAATACCGGCGTCAACCAATGCTAAAGTTGCAGCATTTAATGCCACTGCATAATTAGCACCATCCGCTTGTAATACCTCCACGTAAACATCTATTTGCGAACGCGGATAAAGTTCTGTTTTAATGGCGGCCCTTAAAGCTTGTCTTAAATACAAAGTAATTTCTTGTGATTTTCTGTCGCCACGGGGTCGATTTTTTCTTTCTGCTGTGGAAAATGTGGCCATGCTATATTGGCAGTTAATTACTACTTCATTAATATCCAGTCTTTTGCTGGTTGCTTGATGAGGACCATAAACAGCAGCCAGAACTTTCGTATTGCCCTGTTCCAAATAGGCGCTACCATCGGGTTGTTCAAAAACTCCCAATTTACACTTGATCCGCCGTAGCTCATGGGGTCTACGACCATCTAAACGTAAGCCTTGATCACTTAATAATTCAAAATTCGACATGATTTGCGAATGAATTAATTTAATAAAACAAATAAATAAACCGCGTGTTAAATAGGAAAACAATTTTTGTTTACCTTTTTTGGAGGGATATGTTCAGTGTAGAGATATTATTTCTGTTTTGTTTACATTATTCAATAACAGTCTGGTAAGTTGTTTAGACCCAGATGTTTAATCTCATTTTCCCTTATTGTGTATTATTTTCCTAAGTGTACGACGCTATATTGTTACATTTTGTTAAATATATGTTTAATAAATAGAAATGGAATATAAATTAATAGAGTTTGTTAAAAACAATCCTGTGCTATACGAAAAACAATATCGTACTGTTAAGTATTTGGAAGAAAAACAGGCAAAATGGGAAGAGATTAGTAGAATTATACGTAAAGATCGTAAGTTGTATCTGTTCCTCAGAATCAATTCAATCTTTAAAGTAACGCTGCCATGGTTTCGTTTTATTTATTTAAGCAACTTCTGTGCGATTAAAATGGAAGTACTTAAGGGACACCTATTTACGTTCTTACAAACAAAAAATGAAAAAAGGAGATGACGGTGACGTTTTATCCACTAGAACCTGGCAGTATTACAATGCCATGTCTTTCTTAAATAATCAACTTGAGGAGTAAGTATTCTGTCTGGAAAATAGCCTATTCTATTTTCAATAATAATATTGAAGACTTTATGTGTAGTGGTTTAGTGAAAGTGCAGTTGCCGTCCAGTAAAAAAGCCTTTCATATCAGTGATGAACCAAAAAAACTAGATTTGAGTTCACCAAAGCCCATAACGATTGGAAAACAGTTTTATTTTCTGTTTTGTTTCAAAAATTTAGAGAGAATAAGACGAGTACGAATTAATAGGCAAATGGCTAAATCCCAAATATTGCAAAGCAACTGTTAAGCACGGTAGAGGCAGTGTAATTGTCTGATGGAATATTGGGTACTTTTATGAAGTGGAGCTTTAGTTTTCTCTTTTTGATTGTATATTTCTTAATTCTTTTGTGATCGAAATAAGATTCTTATTATATAGTGGTGTTAAAAATTAGAAATAATGTGTGTATTAAAATGCTTTTACTATATTATTATACTTTTGTTTTCAACAGTGTTGTTTTAAAAACGGAAGAGAATTATGACGATGAATCAGATGCTGCTATGGGCATAAATCAAAGTGACACAGATGTTAATCAATTCGATGTTACCATTTACAATGAACACGAATTATCGAATGAAGCTGATTTTGAAATTGAAAATTTTGATTTAAACGATTATGTTAAGAAAATAGATGGCACCACTACCACTACCACCACCAACACTAATACCAATAACACAAATCCCGCTGCTAATGTCTCCACCGCAGGTAACAATAGCAATATAAATAACTGTAGTCGTCAGGACAATGAACAGATTAGAAGGAAAAAATACGATAAAGAAGCGTTAATACAAGAAGCCTGCAATGAAATGACAACACTATTACAAAACGCAAAGAAACATTTTACCCCACCCTCATCAAATCAAGTATTCTTTAATAGTATAGCCTTACAAGTGGAAGAAGCCAATTTGCCAGCTTTAACGCAAATGCGTTTACAACAAAGAATTTTAGAAATGGTTACTCTGGAAATTGTAAATCATCAGCAAAACTCAAATAACAATATACAAAATCTATAACACATTATTTTTAAGTTAATTCTTATGTTTTATTGTTTAATTGACATTTTTATTATATAAGTAATCTTTTAATAAATCCCGATTAGCAAATGCTTCATCTTTAGCATTACTGTCATAAAATATTTTGGAGTTTTGTATTTCGATGCCTTGTTGACGCCATAATCCAGGCACATATTCCATTTTGTCCTCATCGTAATGATCGACAAATTTCGTATGGAAATAGGCGGCATCATGTTGCATAGCAAAGTTGTGTAATATGATAGCGGCTTTAATAATGGGTTTTACACCGGTCTCAATGCGACAGGTGAATTTATTTTGTAATACTTTCCATTTCCAAATTAAAAGACCCAACGTATTCTCCAGTATACGCGACCCCACTTTTAAATTTTCATTTAAATTATGTTTTTCGGGGGATAAAATTTTACCAGGATACGGTCTCATTACATTCTCAACAAATGGATAACTTGCCGGTGTTACAAAGTATGGCGCCAACATTAGGCCTGTATCAGGCATAATCATACTATTCGGTAAGGGAACTTCCTTTTTTATAAGTTTATTAATAATGTTGTCTTTAGCTACTAAGTCTTTTGGTAGACCTATATCGGCACTGGTAAATTGATACTTTGCATTACATGAAGTCAAAAGAACAATGGGTGAAAAACTCTTTTTATCGTGACTGAATTCAACGGCGTCAATGCAGCCCACACAATTTGGTAGACTTAGTTCTTTTTCGAATTCTTCTGCAATACCGAAATAGTCATCAGCGGTTAATGGTTTTAAATATTTGGGTCCTAATTCTTCACAAATCGTTTGACACGTTTCCAAAATAATTTCTCTAACGGTAGATTTTCCCATCCGAAAAGCTAACGATAATAAAGTTCTTGCTGAATCATGGGCCAAATAGCTAAAATGCATAAAAAAAGTAAAAATAATATTAAAATTGAAAACAAAATGAATGTATAACTTAATCTATAACTATAGTCGCCGTAGTCTAGTAGGTAGTGTGTTGACTTATTTAGACGTAAGGCCACGGTTCAAACCCCAGGTCAGACATCAAAACGAAAATATGAAATAAATATTTATTATATTATTATTTATTAATAAAATTGTCATGAAAAGTTTCTCAAAAAAATCTGTCGTTCGGAGTCGACTTTAAGCTGTAGGTGCCGCCACTCATGTATAAATAAAATTAACGCACACAACATAAGTGGTGTGAGAAAATATCTCCATAATCCTGACTGAAGGGTTGTAATGACCAATTATGTATGTATAACAACTATATTTAACTAATTGCCAAATAATCTATAGTTCCAAATTCGTTCTCTATTTTATTTTATTTTGGGATAAAAAGTTGGGAATTTTTCGATTTCGAATAGTTTTATAAATTTAATTTAATCTATATGAAAAAATACAAGAGGAATTTTTAGATATTACTTAGAAATTAGTCTAAAATATTTAAAAATTTATACTTCCAATAACATTAGTCTAAATTCCGGCGGTACGGGTTTACGTGGAGAATATTTAGCCAGTTTATGTCTTAAAATTCTTATTAACTGTGAATATGTAGTAATATTAAGCCGTGTAAATTTTCTAAATTCGTAACTATTATGTTGACGTATTATCTTTAAAAGATCGTTATATAAATTATATAATTCACGTTCGTTTTGGCTAGTTTTGGTCAGATTTTGATCAACTTGTCGATGTAATCGTAGTTCATTAATAACATTTTGGATTTCTATTTGGGTTTGGTTAGTATAAAAATAATTTGTATAGCATTATGTTATGAAGAAAGCTAAAAAATCCTTCTGGTTACATTTTCTGCTGTCATTCTGTTCTGTCCGAGCTTTAAAACCTGCTAGGTTTATTTCTTAAGATGCAAAAATATAAAATTACTCTTCTTCCAGTTTTGCATTTGCACAGTTTTGCGTTCAAGATTCCAATTCAATAGTGCACTCATCTATTCGTCAAAATTCAATGATATCGATAACTGTGTCGAAGACTGCATGCAATTTGAAGACAATTTTGTATCAATTTTCGTTTTCGATACGTATTCGTTAAAAAAACAATAACAAATTACAGCGGCAGAATTTTTTAAAAACCCGAATTACATACATCTGTTGTTTTGTTAAACGAAATTAAAACACTCTATTGAAAGTTAAATTGATTATCAATTAAAAATATGTATAACTTCCGGGTTAAATTTTCAACGAATTATTCAAAACTTTTTCTAAACTGTTTATTATCTTCACTATCAATAATCTTCACTCATACTTACATTAAAGTCACCATTAGTCTACATTCCGGTGGTATTGGTTTACGGAGAGAATATTTAATCAGCTTCTGTCTTAAAATACTGATTAAATGTTGGTACGTAGAGACATTTAGCCGCGTAAATTTTCGAAATTCTTTGCTATTATTTTGACGTATTATCTTTAAAAGATCGTTATACAAACTATACAACTCGCGTTCGTTTTGGCGAAATTCTTCACGCGTCCAAAGAGTTCGATTTTGATTTGGCACAACCACATCAATAAAATTGACAAAAGCCAAGTAGAATTTAAAGATTTCCAAGAATTTTTCGACGTAATCGTAGTCCATTAATAGCATTTTGGATTTTTATTTTGGCTAGGTTTATATAAAAACAATTTTTTAAGCATTATTTTGGGACGAAAGTTAAGAAAACTACTTTTAGTTGCATTTGCAGCTGTCACTCTGTTTTATTCGAAAAGCTGCCAGACTAAATTTTTGTTTTTTTAAGACGAAATTAAATTCCTATTGTTAATTAATTGTTTGTATTCATTAAATATTTATATATAAAATTGTGTACTTCTTAAAAGTTATAGATATCAATCCAGTTTTTATTAATTTCCAACTATTTATGTTATATTTCCATTGTTGGTTAGATTTCTAGTGAGTGTGTTCAGTAACCATGACAGTTGCGTGCTTTTCCAATTTGACATTACATAGTTTGTTGTTTTTTGACAATGGCGACCCCTGAATAAAATTTGTAAAAAAATAGTTTCTATTTTAAGCACTGTATAATATTTTTATTACTTAAAAACTATTTATTGAATCAAATAAATAATAATAGAGAGAAATAAAATGTCTACTACAACGGCCGGTAGGTTTATATTTTATTTATTAAAGTTGAATCTCGTGCTAAACAATTTTTGGCAGTTCCTTTTAATGTCATATTTAGATTCCTCACAATTTGTATTTAAAATTGATATTTATTATTTATATTTTATTTAATAAAATGTTTTTAAGGACAATGGGTGAAGTTTTTCAATGCTTCTGGTATACCTTCACCGGCAGCTGCAACATATGCCCATATATTTGTGGAGAATCGTATACAAGTGGACATGTTAATGGATTTAAATAAGGAATATTTGCGGGAAATGGGCATAACTCTAATGGGGGACATAATAGCTATTCTAAGGTAAAGCCCAATAAATAATTATGATTAAAGACCAAAGGACTCCTTTATTTTTATGCTCGCTTTATGTAGACACGCAAAAACCGTTTGTGATCAAACAGCCAGAGAAAAAGTTCTAAGCTCTGAAAGCCATGTACCCATAGCAGCAGTGCCAGCAAATCCCATAGCACCCGTAGAGAAAACTAAAATTCGTCTTAAATGTATGTTATAAAAAAATACGTCAGAAACCTTTTAAAAACAACCTCTATTTTCAGCTACAGCTACTGTAGCCACCTCTAGTTCGAATATAGCTGCAGTTGTGACACCTTTAACCGCTGTTAAACCACGCCGTGTCTTGCCGGAACATGAGGGTAAATATAAAATTAAATTGCCTTCAGGTACAACGGAAAGAAGTAAACAGATATTGGCGAAACAAGCTAAATGTGAGTTTCATAAAGATTTTAGCGTTTTTTAATTTGGTTTAAAAAAAGTCCATTCCTTACAGTGTATTCAGATAGAGAGGCTTCTAAAGAGAAATCTGATATTTTTAAAAGATTGGCAAAAAATTCTAAAGATGCTATAGAACTTGTTGACAATGATGAAAGTTCATCAGAAGGTTCAGATGTCAAGATGCGTATAACAGGTATAGGCACTAAGACCATACAAACATCATCATCTATATTTTCTAGATTGGGTGACAAATCTAATGATGATATAGTGACAAAACAAATAAAGCCTATATTAAAAAATACAGCTAAGAATGTGAGTATCATCAAATTTCTTGGAATATTATTTGCTTCATAAATACTTATTGCATTTCCAGCGCCTTTCCACAATTATTAAGCCAAAAGCAGTGGCACCTACAATTGTTAAACCCATCAAACAGAAAGTAATTTTGGTCAAAAAAGTGCCCCTTAAGAAGGATAGTGATGAGGATGAGAGTTTGGAAGCCTCCGATGAGGATATGTACGACGATATGGAGACTTCAGGTGGTAGTGAAAAATTTGTAAAATTTGCTTCTACAGCCGAAGTGCGAGAAATTGCACCAAGACGTCATTCTTCACCGACAAGAAAAAACTTTAAGGCTAGACAAGATTCGCTGAAAGAAAAACCAGGTAGCGTTAAAGCGCGCTTAGGTTTAAGTAAGTACTTAAAGAAATTAATATCAACAACATGGTGACTAACAATTTTTAAAATTTTAGATTCTAAATTACATACAACAAAAAAATCTCTAAACCTCAAAGCTTCACCACCAACAAAATTAAAAACTTTGTCTAAAATGAAGGCCGATGAGGTTTTATCTCGCCATGAATTACCAGTTCACAAGCGACTGGGTAAAACGTCACCTTCAAATACGAAATTATCCTCATCTTCATCATCAGTATCTACCATATCAAAGCGTTTGGGTAGAGTCAATATTGAAAAATCTTCACACAAAAGTTCTAAGTCCGGCTCAGTTTTTGATAGATTAGGTTACAGTAGCTAAATAATTTTAACATTATCATGCCAATAACTTTGTTCTATGTTTCTTACTAAGTTTCGTGTAATACCTTTTTACAAAAGGTAAGCTTATGTTTATTTTTTTTTTTATTTTGAGTAATTTGAGTATTAATATTAAGTCAATTTATTAAAAATCTACTAAAAATAGAAAACTATGAGAAAAATTTATATATTATTTTTATCATCGTAGTTTCACCAATAATTTGTCGTAACACAGCTGAAATTGGTTTTTAAAAGTACTACCAATGTTGCCCAGTGCAAGAATTTTTTAATAAAGAAAGCTCTTAAAGGCTATATGAAAACACTTATTTCATTTATGGAGATTAAATTGACTAAGAAATTAACACTATAATAAAATTTCGCACATGAAAGACTTTTTGAGCAAGCTAATTGCGTTTCAACGTACTATCTATCAAACATCTATTCAAACGGGTAAGATATTTTATAATACTTTCATCACATTTTAAATCATTTATGTAGTTGATTACAAAAAAAAAATGTACTGTTTTTAATAAGTTGTTTTGTTGCTGAATTCTATATAATAAAAGTATCACTACGTTTTTCTAAAAATTATGAAATTCTTTACAATACAAAACAAAATAATTTAAATGATATTCTTCGTATTTAAGTAAATAATACATAGTCCTTGTCTTCGATTAAATTTAAACTTTGTAAATTCATTTCAAAATCTCCATTAGTTAAATCAAGTTTCATGCATATTACTACGGGTGGCCGAACTTCAGAAAAATGTACTATTGGTATCGAGTATGTGGTTTGCCGTAATTGTCCATCGTAATATTTATACAATTTATTAATTTTATCTGCAGTAAAAAGTACATTTTAATTTTTTTAAGTATTTTGTATTTTATAATGTAAACTTACTTTTGTCTACATCGCAGAAGGCCTTAACATTGTTCTTTTCTTTTTCGGGTAAATCTCTAAAGAATTTTCTACCCTGTTTGCCAGCATTCCAAATGGAAAAACCATTAGACCAGGGTAGTTTTCTAAGCACATTGTCTAGCAAGTGCTTAAGTCTTATATGCCATATGGTTTTAGCTTGTACTGTAAATGTAGTAGCCTCTGTGTGATAACGATATTTCAGTAAGCATTCTTCTACACGCTTTATAAGGCCTTTATTATCCAAGTGGCTATAGAAGAATATCAAATCCTCTGGACAACCTTTGCCTTCCTCCGAAAAACCTCCTTTTATTTGATCATAAACTTGACGATGACACAACCATGTAGGCATTATTATTGTAGGACCGTTTGAGGTGTAAATTTGCAGCATTAACTTGTCTGTATGCAGTTCATTAGCCCATTTCGTAAAACGACATGTTGAATGGCTGGGTATGCGTATAAATTTTGTACCAATTATCTAAAAATGTTTACAAAAAAATTTGTTTTCGTTTCCATTACCACAGATAAGTCTCAACTTAAGTTTAATTACCGCATTTTGGAATTTTTGGGCTAAATTATATTGCTGTGAAATTCTTTCTGGTAGCATTTCATCGTCTATATCCTGGAAACACAAATAATTGCCTTTGGCAACCTCTATGGCTCTATTGCGTCCATAACCAACTGAAACGGAAATTGTTTTTAATACTATTAAACCCATTTGAATAGTAACTGACCTCCTTTGGATTTTCCTGTAGAGTTTTCAATTATTCTCATTTCAATATTATACAGCTCTTTTAAGCGTGTTTGCCATTTGTTTAGTATTTTAAGCGTATTGTCGCAACTGCAGTCATCAAAGACACAAACCTCTATTTGAACTAGTCTTGCTTCAGGTTTGATAAACACTTCGTTTAATTGACTTGTTGCTGTAAGGGTCTGAGTGGTGTTTAGTGTGTGGGTCATGGTTGTCAAAAATGGATTCTGCGCATCATATTGCCATTGCTCGTCGCTTGATGTAGGTGTTTTCTGCTTCAGCGATTGTACAATTGTTTGCTTAACAATTGATTCTAAACAATTGTCAATCCATTGGTCACCATTTAAAACTGTAATAATGACAGACTAAAAACAACAAAAATTTTTTTTTGAATAAGTCCAACTGCAATTGCTTTTATCACTTACTATTAAGTCTTTAAATTCATCTATTTCCGGCATTATGTTTTCTTTTTTCGTTCGTTCTCGAGTTTAGAAAATTATTTTGCAAATTTGGTTTCTCTTTTTTGCATAATAATTATGCCGGCTGTGTAGTCATGTAATATTATGTTTGATATGCTTGTGATGACTTTGTTGTTGCTGTCATTTCAGATGGTTCATGATGGTAATGATGTATGTTCTACACTTCTCTCTATTAATCTGGTTCTGATTTCGCTCTTTTTATATGTTTTATGACTCTATTGGGGTAGCCAGTCTGCCGCCCATTAGTAATGAAATGACATGAAAAGCATTTGAAAAATTTGTTTTTGTTTTGTTGCAGTTTCTTTCGTTATTTTATCTCGAATGTTTTCTTTTTGTTCTTTTAGTCTTATTTCCTGATTTTCTGTTGTTATTTTAAAATAGTTTCTGTGTTATTTTTTTTATGCGTTGCAAGATAAAGAAAAATTACATTTCTTTATATATTTATCGAAAATTTCAAATTTTCTTAAAAAAATATTTTTATAAAATGTATGTCATTACATGAACAGACTTTTTTTACTTACGTACCATGTATGTTGTAAAAATATTATTTTTTAATTTTGATTAATTCATTATAGATAGTGCTCATACGTATAGGTGGTCGCTGTTTATTGGCAAATAAAAGTTAATCATACGTAACGTAAAACTTATGTAAAAATTGTGTTGTTTTTGTAACTGAAGGGCTTGATTTTTTATATTCGTGTGATTGTACAAAGCAGGCCCACATAGAACCCCGTAATTTTAAAGTGTATTATATTGAAATAAGAAAAATAAGGGAAAAAGGGTATGTAGTAGCTGTGGAATATTTGAATCTTTTTATATTGCAAGTGCCTGGTCTAAGGGTCTCTCACTGTTCTGTCTAAGAAGGCCACTGGGAGCCTAAATTGGTTCATTAGAAGTTCTGAATGTTTACAGGACAAGGGAATATGAACGAATGTGGTATCATACGTAGCCTAAGTGTGTCTATCTGTTTTACCTATCTACGTACGATCCTTTGCTATGCGGCAGATGAAAATACCTCATTCGTATTGTGCATTTTCGTTATAATTTCCATATTAGTTAACATAAACAAATGCTGTTAATCACTGCTGGCTAAATGCTAACAAACATAACCACAATGGATCTTTTCTAGTCCAAGTCCAAGTGTCTTCTCGTCTACTATATCTTTAATTTCAAAAGCCATTTGTTTTATAATTCGGGACGTACACATGGTTGGACAGTAATAGTAGGATTTCGATTATTACAGCCTTCGTACAAACCCATGTGTGTATATGTCTTTTTAATATGCAAATATTAATTTAAAAAATCTCAAAATGGTCTTCTAAAATTCAATAAAAAATAAAATAAAATAAAACAAACAAAAGTTTTCTTTAAACAAAATAAGTTTGTATTTAAGTATATGATATATTTTATATTTTTTCATTTTTCATTTTTCATTTTTCTTTTTCTTTCTAATTACACACACAGTATACATTTGTGTTTAAATATATAGTATTAAATTTTTTGGGGGATAAGCAAGTAGAGTGGGTCTTAAATTCTAATAATTATTAACTAAAACTTAACACGATAATTAAGTAAGTGAGGGGAGTTTTCGATAAGTTTAATATTTACATTTTCTTTTGTTCTAAGAAAAAAAAAAAAAAAACGCGTTAACTATAAATAAATATGTAGTTGTTTAATTAAGGATTTTCATTTTTTCTTTTACAGTTTCTTTTTTGTTGTTATTAATTATGAAATACAATACTTTTTGAAATGTGCAGAATATGATGATGAAAATAAAATGTTTGTTTTAAATTCCATTTACATTTCGATATACAAAATGAGCAAAAAATACAATATTTAAATAAAAAAAAGTCTTTCAATTAACTACAAACAGGTTTTCCAATATGGAAAATAATTAAGAGAATTATAAAAAAATTCTTTTTAAGTATTTAGACTTAAGTAATGCATAAATGATATAATGTGGTTGGTAGATATGGATGATACTTAATACAAAGTATTTACAAAAATGTAATCAGTCTTTAGGAGATTTTTCTTTAAGGGAAATTACAAAATAAAATTTTTTAGATTTGCAAAAATTTTCGGGTGCTCGAATATTGTTTGTTGTAAACCGATTCAAATGAGTGTATAAGCTCATCCATGCCTTTGAGTAAACCTTCTTCACGATTACCGGGCAGCCAGTCTGTTCGATGATTGACTGTCATGTTATCGCCTAAAGGTCTTGACTTGGCAAAGTCGATTAACCAGCAGCCGACCTTACAGTCATCGTATACAATGAAAATACTAGAGCCCACTATTTCGTGAGTTTGAAAGAATGGCGATTTTTCTATAACCGAACGCATGTGTTTCAAACGTTTGATTAAATCCTTTTGTATGCTTTTCTTAGCGCTGACAAATTCTTCAATGGTTTGGGTAATTTGATCATTGGTGCGTACGGTTTTTAAATCTTTCATGGGTGGCTTACTTTTAAGCCTTAAGGCCTCAATGCGAAAACCTTTTGTTTGAGAGGAGGACATGGCTTCACGAAACAGCATATAACGCAGCTTGGTGATGGCCTGCTGTTGATGTTCTTCGGCGGTGGGTGCTGAAGGATCAACTTTTATCATTTTCTGATAAAGATCTGGTCTCAGAGTTTTATTGCCTACTTCGGATTCAAGGAAAGTACGGCAACCCATTTTGATATCCATTACACAGGGATCCTTAAAGCCCTTGAGCAGATCTTGCAATTCAATAAACATTTCTCCGGACTCTGATTGCACGCAACCATAAAACTCAGGTACTATTTTGCTGGTCTGGTGCTCCCGAGACAACTGTTGATACGCCAATACCTCGTAATCGGAGAAAGTAGCTACACGTTTACGAACCACACCACTGGAACAGGGTACTATGCTTTCGGGATGACCGGATAGTTGTAACCAACCTAACGGTTGTTTATTATTATTGTTGTTTTGATGTTGCTGTTGCTGTTGCTGCTGGAGTAGCACCGGTGTTGCTGGGGCACTTAATTCCAAAGCATTCTGTAAATAAACAAAAAACGGGAGGAATATTTATTTAGTGATAAGCCAAATTAAATATTAATTTTGTTTGTAATTTAAAGAAAAAAATAATATTAATAAGAACAAACAATTCTAGTTTTTCGAAAGAAATGTTCTTAAAAAAAAAACGATGAAAAAAATTCCATTGCTTAAGATAGAAACAGAATATCTTATATATGTTATCTATTGATAAGTCCATCAAATGGGTGCAAAAGTAAATAAAGGGCAGGAGCGGCAAAAAGCTGAGCATTTGATATTAATTGTTTATGGCCTAAAGCTAAATATTTATTAGACACACGTATGTATGTTGTTGAAACTAATTAATTGGTTTTTATGATACAAAATGCAAAAAACAATTTTTATTTTTGGTCCTAAATTAGTTTTAGTGTTTTATATTGATTTATTATTAGTCAGTCATATTAAGTTATTTTCGTATAATTTATGTAAATCGAAAGAAAAAAAATGGAAACTAAACGTCCGATTTGATTTATCTTTATAGGCGGGTGAATGAATGGTATTCTAAAATTAGTTATTAATTTAAAAAGAATTTCGATAGTCTATAAATAAGGTTGTTGTGAACAATTATAAAAGAAGAAAAACGATGATTGTTTTGTTTCCGCTTTATTTTTAACAAAAAAAATTTTCCATATCATTTGCTTTGCTACCCTTTCTAGGTATAACAAAAGTTTTTCTTTTTTATTATAACTGATAATAAATAATATCAAATATTATAAAGAGGGTGTGTCTAATTTCTAATTACTGCCAACTAGTTATTATTTAATTTTTATTTTTTTTAGTAATTTATTTCAATTATTTTGTTATGCTAGGTAATGCATGTCCAATTCTCTTTTTGTTATGAATTTGTTTATGTTTATTAAATTTAATTAAAATAATATGTAATAGTGTGATTAAAAAAGGGGACTTTGTTATTACAATAAAAAGTGTTTATATGACGCAAATTGTTTGGGTTACTTGACTGGAATGGTATTTAAAAGATAAGGTGGCTGATTTATTTTCGGTTTCAAATAGGCCAGTAACAAGAAATTTCACTTTTTATTGTTACGCGCAAAGAAACACGAGATGATATTCTTTAAAATTGGTGAAATTGCATCAGCTTATGTTTAATAAAAAAATATATTTTTATTATCAGCTTTGAAAAAAAAATAAGAAATTTTTTCTTTTAATGAGTTAGTTTAATTAAGACAAAATATAAACATTTTTTATTACATTTTAATTTAAAGGAATATATACATACTTTGGAAAAGTAATTTAAAAGTATCATTCTCTATGTGGGAAATTAAACATTTTCTTCACTTAAAATGTAAAGTAATAAAACAATTTAGATTAAGAAGCCTTCAAAGTTATTTAAAGATTTTCTTCTCGAAAGTTGAGAAAACTATTTTTAAGCCTTATTTATATAAATATACATACTTGGCTCTAATGAAAAAATTAAATACTATTAAATAGCGCCTTGTTTTAGTGAACCCTAGGCGTTATAAAGATTTTTTTGCTTTTATAAAAAGCAAATTTAAATAATTTTAAAAAAATGGCAAGCAAATAACATAACACCGTCTTATTTATTTTGTATAAAACTTTTTTGTTTTCGGGTTTGTTGTCTTCCTGTCTGCTTAAAGACCAGCGAAAATATTCCATTCACGGAAAATTTTATGGAATTTTTCGTTATTTTTTTTTTGCTTCTTTTCTTTCTTAACGTCATTTTAATATAATTGTTTGTTAATATTGTAATTTTTAATTTGCACTTAAACGTAAGAATAATGATAATAACAATAAATAATATTGTTTTAAGTAATCTGCAAGTACTTACAATAGCAAGAAATTTTAGCAAAGACATGCGACTGGGTGCATCAAAATCACGTTGACCCAAGAAATCTGTTATGTTTTCACAATTTTCATATGAAATATTCTGCAAAGATAAATAAAAGAAGACATGTTGTTTAATATTTGAAGTTTAAAATCAAATTGTTATATAAAAAATAGTTAAATTCATTATAGGTTATATTTTTTCTCGAAGAAGCTACCAAATTTGCAAATAATTACTTTAACATTCATTTTAATTAAATTTCTTAATTTTTACAACTTAACCAGTTAAATTTTAATATAATACTAAAATAATATTTTATTATTTTAAATTTAATAACCTTTTTTTTATATAAAAACATACTAAGAATATACAGATATTTTTTGTTTAATTTACTAAATTAAAAATTAAATGCTTTTGAGTGACAACGACGTTATCACGTTCACAATTTAAAAAAAAACACAAAAACTTTTTGATTGTTTTGTTATCATTAAAACAGTTTAAATTTAATTTATAACATTTTTTTTTTTTCATTTAAATTGAAGTGATAAAAAATGTATTTAAAAATCAAAAAAAAAAAAAAAAAAAAAAAGAAATGTACAAATCAAACTTTAATTATTTTAAAATGTATAACCGCATTAGATTAGCTAATATTATCACTTTCAAACACATTGGATTGCAATGCATTGAGCATTTTTTTATGCGATATGTATGCTAAGGATTTGTTGATGTTTCCCTAATAAGTATGAATATAGTATACGATAAGTGTTGCAAAACGTTTTTCTTAAATTTGATTGATCATCTGTTACAGGAACGGTACGAAAGGATTTATTGTTGTTTATGTATAGTCAATGAAAGTGTATGAGAACTGTTATGATATGTTATAAGAGTTGCCAAAAGCTTTAATTATGTCTTATTGTTTTTATTTCTTTGTTATGCGGTATTGTTTATTATAAAAATATAAAAAATGTAAATTTGCTGTTTACGGCTTTTGTTTTGTATGTTTTAATATACTTTATTGTTATAATATTCAATGCATATACATATTTTGTTGTATTTTTTTTCAAAAAATATTATTACTGTATTTTAGTGACGTCAATACTGACCTTAATGTGTGAACTTAAAATGAACACAAACACTTTTTTGTACTTTATTATGTTATACCGTGCATTTTTTTTACAAAATAGTTATGTGCACAAAATAAATTTAAAGTTAACATTTGCTATAAAGAAATAATTAAAGGATTTAAAAGATTTCTCTTTTTACATACATTTTTTAATGAATATCTATAAGTAGATTTTAAATTTATACAAAATTGACGTAGTTTATTTTTATTTTTTTTTTGTTTTTGGCTAAAAACTGGTCTCAAAATTATGGTGTATACATATTAGTAATACTGCTGGGGTTTTTTGACGTCACTTGCATAAATTTTTGGCTTAAAAAATAAAATCGCAAAAAGAATTATAATATTTATTGTCAATTTATATTTGTTTTTGGTTTTTTTTTCAAACCCTTTCACCCTACAGTGTTAAAAAATGAATTTTAGTTCCTTGATTTAAAAATTAAAGTATTAGAGTATTAGAGCTTATAATTTTATAAACAACTGTGAAACTGACCCTTACATTTTATAAGCCATAAAAGTTAAATTTTTTACGTCAATTTGACTAATTACAATAAAAGATTTCCGGTTATTTATTTATTCATCCAACTGTACAATAATAAAATTGATTGTAGTTATTATATATAATAACAAGCTGTAACTACATTCTAACAGAATGCTAATACATATTTTTGAGATTATTAGTTAATATTGGCAACACTTTAATTATTTTTCATTGTATTTAAATAAGTTTCCTTCCTTTTATTAACCTTAGAAACATATTTTTTCTTATTTTATTTCAATTGTATTTTGCATTTTGTTATACATATAGTATCTGTTATATGTAGCATATGACATTAACATTTATATGTTAATTTTTTTCTAACTCTCATCTTTTTTGTTTTGCTTTGAAAGTCTATGAAATTTTATTTTCAATGATAAGTGTTATTTTTTCCAAGATTTTCTAATGGGAATTAAAAATTCACTTCAGGTTTTGTTAAGACGAGCTTATTACAATTACAGTAAGCGTTTAAACAGGCGACGACTGGTTTCCTAACATTTCAAACGTGTAAGAATTTATAATAAAAAAAGAGATAATATTACAATAATAATCGAAGATTTACATAAATATTCTATAAATCTTTTGAAAACAAGTTTAAAAATAACACTCGATTCATTTATTAAGTTGGCAACGTTGTCTATGCTATAAATGATAGGGTGTTAGAAAGAAGACTAGAATGAACTAACAAATAAGAAAAAAAAATTGTTATTAATATTTTAATTTGAGATCATATCTAAATTAAAAATTATTTATTATTCATATTGTTTTTCTCTTTTATTTCAATAATATTTTAAAAGTTATTACTTTTTTTATGGCCAAAACCTGCTTGGTTTCAGAAAGCTACTATTGTTCATACGACAGATTTCTAAAGATAAAATTATTTGTGGGTGGCTTTTTGTACAATTACAAAAAAAATAGAGAAACAAATTAATATCTAAAGTCAGTGTCTCCAAAGCTATTTTTATGGATATTTTATTACCACAAATTAAAACTGTATAGTGTAGTGCAGAGTTGCCTTGGTTTGATGTTTCTTTTGCTTTTGCTATGATTTAAAAATATTTAAATAATAACTTTGTATAGTTTATTTATAAATAAATAGAAAAAAAAAAAACAAAAGTTAGCTAATAAATATTGCGCATTTTAAAAACAAAAACAGTCACAGGTAAAAGTCAACACTTTAATAGGTCGTTCTACACAAAGCTTTGAAAAGAATGAATCATAATCAAACATTCAATATTTTAAGTTCAGCTTTAAATAAACATATGTATTTTCATAAGTCTATGGCGTATATAAAATTATTTAATGAAATTTCAAAGGTTTTGTTAGTAGAGTTAGACTGATGGTTTACAGTCAACTTTGCAAAGTTTTTATTGACATTAATTTCTTTACTCAACTATCCTCTTTTAAAAGTTTTAAACTTCGTTTTATTAACGGTAGTCTTATATGCCATATAATGTTTTATCTTAAATAAATATAATTACCGTTAATAACGTTGCAAATTTTGTGTTTTGTTTCATAATATTTTGTTACTGTCATCTCAACGATACATGTAACTGACAACACGTATTTCTAACCTGACGCCTATTTTACTCCGCATGTACTATTATCATGGCTTTTTATCTTCTCTGCTGGTTTATTATCATAATCTTTATTTAATATTTGATAAATTTAAATACATACAAGACCTTATTTTAAGCTATGTTTGTTTATAAATGATAAAACTGAGTATAAAACAATATTTATCATGAAATCTTTTCGGTTTTTAAAAGTCATTATATGAGGGGTTATACAGATAATTAATTAAAATACATTTAAAACCGAATACAGATTCAATTAAGGATTTTCTGTTTTTTTCATTAAATTAAAAAGAAGATTTTTTCTCTACTTTTATAAACATTAAGTGGTTATAAAACTATTTAAACAATTTTAAACAATTTGTAGACAACAATTACTAAAAAATAAAATAATTGTGCAATAAATCTGATTTTATTCACAGTTTTCTTTTGATTA
This sequence comes from Sarcophaga carnaria, assembly GCA_958299815.1. NCBI lineage: Eukaryota > Metazoa > Arthropoda > Insecta > Diptera > Sarcophagidae > Sarcophaga > Sarcophaga carnaria. The sequence goes on along the minus strand of OY283152.1, from coordinate 124,944,210 downwards.
AAACAATTATTGATAGAATTTTTATTAAATATTGACGTCACATTTATTTCATATAGATTTTTTGTGGTTGCTGCTGTAATAAATATTAAGTTATTTTGTTACAATTAAAACACCTGTAGCTATTTCTATACGGAATTGAATTAAACATGAGTTAAGAAAAACAATAAAAAATTCTTGAGTAAATATTTCATTTTTTTTAACACTAATTAGTTGAAAATTTTATGAATTCTTTTAAATTAGTCACAAATAATAAATAAAATATAAACTTTGATTTAAAACCACTTCAAATCAATTTGAAATAAGGCAAAACTATGAAGGCAATATATTAAAAGTAAATAATTTAAAGTTTTTAAGAAAACTAAGCCATATTTGTTATAGAAATTATAGTTAACTGTTCAAATTTGAAATAAATTCTAATTAAAGTTTAATAAACTTATTTTATTAAGTTGCCAACACTATTTTTTTTTGATCACACAAAAATAGTTTGTAAACAAAAAAACTATATTTAGTGACGAGGTGTGAAATTATATCTGTAAGACAAAAGAGAGTGATTGAATGCTTTACAGTTATGCTATTAAAGCAGAAGCTGTAGAGCATAAAATGTAAACAGATACAGTTGTTAATTAATGTGTTTTAAAGTTATGTCTGTTATTTATTTTTATTTTAATTTTTTTTTGCAGAAAAAAAAACTAGTATTTCATCTGCTGCTATATTTACAACCTTGAATTCAATGAACTACAAAATAATAATAAAGTTCTAGTTCTCTAGACATATCATAAAACGTGTGTGTATACATATATGTAAATGTATGAAGTGAAAGCTTTTAAAAATGAGATAGACCACAATAAACAATAAAACCTTGTAAAACCGCTTACGACGTAAAAAAAACTTTAATAAAAATTAACAAAAAAAAAAAGAACACATTACACAAACACAAAAAATAACCATGACTTAAAAAATTAAATAAAGACTGACTGTTTCATTAAAAAGCAAGAATAAAAAAAAAGAGATTCCCAGTTTTTCCATTTATAAATAAAATGAATACATATTCATTTTAATAATACATAATGACAAAATAAAAAATTAAGACTTTGTTCTTTAAGTTTTTTTTTTGTTTGGAATCATAATTGTGCTAACCCGACCTTGACTCTTAAACATAGAAGTGTAGTAAGGTGTTCATATAACAATTATCCTTGGCCTTAACTTGAACTTGTTTTATTGCAAGATTTGGCGTGGGATTTATTTGAAATAATTGTTGAAAATAAATAAAGTTTTTTGAAGTAAAGTATTTATGCCGGAAATAATTGACTTTTATTGAAAAAAAAAAAAAACAATTTATTAAAGAATTAATGAAAATAGAAATCATGTTTTCTGTTAGACAATTTGAAAATAAAAATAGATTCTTAATAAATTTATTTAAAAACAACCTTTGAGGTTATTGAACTGTCTTAAAAACTTAATATGAATAATGATATTAGTTTCATATTCATCCAAAGCCCACAGATAAAATTTAAATATAAATATTTCATTACTAGAAAAACATCTTAACTATTGAAGTATGTTCTTTGGATTAATATTAAATTTTTACACAATACACATATTATTTAATTTATATTTTGCGAAAAAAAGATATAAAGTGTGAAGTTAACAACTCTTGAATTTTTTTTGTAATTATTATTATTAAAGCTTAATAACAAGTACAAATCGTTAAAATTTTACAACTTTTTTATTATTCGTGTAGCTCGCTTAGCATGTGTAATTATAGAATAAACATTTAAATTGAGCCTTAAAAACAACAGAATAAAAAATTTTGTAATTAGGTTAAATGAATTCAAAATTGTAATTATTAAAACCGGTGTAAAACGTTCATACATATGTTTATTTAAACATAAAAATTAAGCGTTCTTTTAATATAAACATGATGTGAATATGAGTTGCCAACCTATTCTTAATACAAATTAAAACAACATTTTAATTATTGTTTTATATTTTCTTTTTTGTTTAAACAAAATAATTAATACCATATTACACTTGATAAACACGTAATTCATTTAGATTTTAAATTTATATTGTGCGTGAATTTTTGTTTTTGTTTGTTTTTCATTTTATAAAGAACAATAGCTCTAATTATTCAGGGTCTCGTTTTAGGAAGTCATTGTACACGGGATTATACGTGCTTTTAAATTATAAACAAAAAAAAAAAAGTTGAAATTAAACACAACGCTCTTAAAATTATTATTATTCTTATCTTTTATTAAAAACTGAGAAATAATAACAAAAAACCAAAAAATAAAACAATAAATATTATAGTAAATATGTATTGTTATTGTATTCTTTTTTTTTAATAATTTATATATCAAAAGAATTTTAATACAATTGGCAACGAATGAATATGAATTTATAGCGCCATGCATGTATATGTACAATATGATAACATTAATTTTCAAAACCTATTCCTAAACATTGAAAAAACAAAAAAATATTTTTAATTAATTTGAAACGAAAGCTAATTACCTTAAAAGGTATTTAAAAATACATAAATAGCTATTACAACTTGCATAAATAAACAAACTGCCACAAAAAAGTTATTTTTAAACCTGGTTCTTTTTTAATGAATTGTTAGTTAAAATGTTTTACACGTGGCTTTGATTTTTCAATTTTAATTGACTGACATTCATGCCAATGAAAAAGTAAAAAAAAAGAGAAAAATAAAATGTCATTTTCAGTTTATAAGATGTAATTTAAATAATTTATTAAATATACAATAGTTGATATCAGTTAAACATTTTTAAGATATGTTAACTAACTGCAGTGAATCTTTGACATGGCAAACAGCTTCGCGGGTTGTTATTTTATTTATAATTTAGTTTTTGTTTAATTTGTTTGTCCTAGATATACCTAAATGCTAATAACTAATATAAATGATATACTCTGTGTATAGCTACGAATTACGTGCCGTTACTTTCACGTGCTTAATAAAGTACAATACACTACAGTGCCATGCTAACGGTTTAAAAGTAAATTTCATTCTTTTTTTTTTGTTTATATATTTGAGAAATTAGAAAGCCTTGATTTATTTTGCTTAAGTTAATTATGGTTTCCATGCAAAATAAATTAAATAGTTTTTAGTCAGTATTTTTTTTCTTTAATTTTATTTTCTATTTATTTCGGTCTTCACTAGTAACACTTGGTTTCTGGCACATTTGTGACGTCAATTGTCTGTTAATGACATGTGAGAAAATGTTTTTTTTTTGTTTTAAAATGGTGAATGGTGTTTAGATTTCTTTTAAGACTTGTTTTATTTATTTATTGTTTTGTTTAAGTAATAAATAAGCTTAAGCTTGGCTAAACTTAATTACTTGGTGATTAATTTAATCAATTTATTCACCTTTAAAAAGTCTAACCATTACGATCCATACATTTGCTTACACATGTCTATGGTATGCAACGGATATCCGTGTTTATTTGAAATCTTTCACTCTCCATATCTCTTTTTTGACGCCTTTTACTCTTTTTATAGAAAGTATTATTGCTATTGTTTGTATTGTTGCAGATTATGGGTGTGTTTGTTTGTTTGTTTGAATGCGTTATGTGTGTGAAGAAGAGTGATATTATAAACAATCGTTTTACATAATTTATGATGCGATGGTATTCCTATAATTGTATCGATCAACAATCATTTCTGTATGAGTAAATTGTATGACTAAATCATTTTATAGAAATCATGTTGCCATATAACTTATGTTCGTACGTAAGTCATTTAAGGCGGGTTCACCCACAGGTTTCTGAAACATTTTTGGTTCGGACAAAATTTTTTTTATATGGAGTTTGACGTTTCTCTCAGAGAGCGAGAGAAATTATTTTGTGCGAACAACTCTCAGTGTGAATTAAATTAATTTTAAATTTGGTCCGAACAATTTTAGAAAAGGTTGCCACACCATATGAAATTTATACAATACACCAATATTTGCAGAAGTTCATCGAAAGTCCCAGGGTCCATGCGATGAAAATTTATAAATGAATCTACGTCATTTAAACGCATTTCGGAAACTAGCGAGTGAAAATACCCTTTGGCTTCTCTTTGTTTTAAAAGTGGTCTTACAGCCGTCCTCTTGTATATCTTTGATTTTCGTTTTTCATAAATATATTTTGCAAGTAATTTCACTTTGGTCACTTCAATGGCTAACAAGAGTAGCAAATGATTTATATCCATCGCAGAACAAGATGTATTTATTCTTACCAAATAATTCACTACAAATACTGTTTATTTTTTGTTATAAATATTAATTTTTTATTTCTTTATTTTGACACAAATATAATTAACTTTCTTAAGTTCATGCACATATATATTTACCTTTCATATTTCAATTAAATATGGCGGCACTGTTTTTACGAACAAAGTTTCTGAAATGGGTGAATCATGCTGCAGAAAACTCTCAGTAAACAAGAAATTTCTCCGAACCAAAAATGTTTCAGAAACTTGTGGGTGAACCCGGCCTTAGTCTGTCTGTCTGTCTGTCTGCCTATATTACTGTGTAAGTTGGTGACGCAAGTCACGTTTTTTCTTACTTTTTTTATATATATATTTTTTGTGTGTTTAAATTTATGTATACTTTGAAAATTAACAAGTTTAGTGTAGAAAAAGTACAGAAAAAAATTAAAATAAATACGTAAAGATTTTGAACAATGTTTGCATGATAATTTTGTATGAAAAGTCTAGAAAGCATATAATTAAAAAAAAAAACGAAAATATAAAAAAAATAAGTGTTCATGTTACATTGAATCTATTAAATCTGTTGTATTATCAAATCGTGTATTTCAATAGTGATTTAATATGGTCAACATGTAAGAACGTTTTCTAAAATTTCAATTTCACACGAAAGCTCTAATTGTTGTTGTATGTGTGAGGAGCCACATTTTCGTAAATTTTGTATTAAAAAAAAGCTTCAAAGAAATTTAATCAATGCCTTAAAATTTGTGTTATTCTATTTTATTTATAGTATTTAATTAAATGGTTTTCTATAGTATTCCAAATTGAAATTAATTCTAATAAAAAAATATTACTTCCAAACATTACTCCCCTTTTTTTACAATGACCCTACTTTTACTAAATACGTACACATTCGAATAGAATGTTCTTTGCTTTTATCGTACACACATTACACACTTACCTCATTGTTATTGTTGTTATGATTTCTGTTATTCTTATCGCAATGATTACTATTTGTGTTGTTGTTGCTGTGTTTTGTAGTACAATTTGATGTTACTTTTGTATTTGAGGTTGGCAATGTTGTGTTTGACGTTGGTGTAGATGATTGTGTTTGTGGTTGTGGTGGTGTTGTTGACGTCGTAGTCGTTGTTGTTGTTGCATTTGTATCCAATGCAATTAGTTTCCATAATTGTTTTAAGCCAATGTTGTCTACACATGAAAATCTTAACTTATCATGAGACCAACCCATTGTTGTGGCTTCTTTTGTTGACGTTGTTGTTGTTGCAGTTGGTGGTTGTAATATAGTTGAAGTCATACTTTTTTGTATTATAAATTACAATTAATTTTCTTTTTATTTTTTGTTTGTGGTAAATTTAAGTAAACACTGCTTAATAAAATTTAAGTACTGCAGGCGTTTATTTTTGCTTGCTTTTTCACTTTATTTTTTCAATAAAAGCTTTTATTTAGCATACACTCTTTCGTTTTCTATCTATTATGTTAAGACATATTGTTGTTGTTGTTTTTTTATTATTATTTAAACATAAATTATTTCAATTAATAACTTTATTATTTAAAAAAAATAATAATTATATTAGAACCGGTTTAAAAACACTGCTTTATAACATATATCACTTTCTAGTTGTTTTGCTTTAATATAGGTCTTGACTTTTTTGTAATAATTTTTTTACAATTGCGTGTACTAGCTGCTTTACATGAAACTTGTTTTTTATGCAATAAAATATATTTAACTGGGCGTTTTTTTTTAATATAATTTTGTGTTTCTTGCGGTTTGTTTTTTCTTCAATATTTACAGTGATTTTTGGGTGTTAAACAATTGCTCGTAGCAGTACGACTAACTGGTTTGCGTTTATAACAGCGAGTTTTGCTTAAACTTTAAAGCAGAAGCGCCAGCAGCTCCACACGTTCATGTATAGCAGTGATACACTCTCTATATTTACTCTATAGTTACGCCAGCAGCTGATTTCCCGTACAAACGTATCGTTTATACGCTCTTGGTATTTACATACGATCGTCATTTAGTTGTGCTCCCTCTCTTAATAGCAAACAAACGAAGAGTTTGGTTTGTAGTCAGTGTTGCCGTTTTGATTATTTTTATTTTTATTGTTTATTACTCTGCAAAAGATTATTTTATTAGTAAACAATTTAGTATAAAACATTTAAACTAGAACACATAAAACGCCTACTCCACAGAGGGGTTTCTAACAAAACACGGATTATTTACAAGAAAGGTCAGTCAGTTTTGCCTGTTCACTTTTGGTGAACTTTTGGCAATGTGACGTAATACTTCCTCTATTGGCCATTAAATTCTTTCAGTCAGTATTAAAACCTAGCTTCTCACATCACTTATGTTGTGTGTTAATTTTATCCATAAGTGGCGAGGCTTATAGTTTAAAATCGACTCCGAACGACAGACTTTTTGAGAAACTTTTCATCGCATTTGTATTTACTCGCAGAGTTTATGCTAGAAACCTGCTGAAAGGCAGTGCGTCCGAGGAAGGGGTTTACATTGATCCACTTAATGGATCACTGCACTGATCTTGCCTCTCATTTTCTGTCATCATTGACTGAACCCTCCAGCATAAATATAGCTTCAATGCTAAGAATTATTCTGGAGTGCGGCTGGTTTTCTTTAAGGAATGTTTAATCCCCGGGTTAGATATTAATTGTGACATCACAATTGACCTAAACGCTGGTCTATGTGGGATCCTGTTTTTAACGGAGGGTCTGCAACCTAAACTATCCTATTTAAAAATGTATAATTTGGTTGTGAGGGAACCTTTGAGCGATTTTATTCTATAGTTGAATGGGACTTTTATAATTTTTATGCTTATAAGAATCAAACGAATTGGTTTATTAATTAGTGGGAATTTGTTTACAATTAATTCATAACTGTGGCAATACTGTTTGTGGTTACACTTTTTTTGTGTTTTTTTCAACTATTCTACTATACAACCAGCCCCTTTCTTTCATTAGTTTTATTGTTTTCCCTGCATTTAGTAATATTGACTTAAAACCGATGCTCAATTGTGTTTGAAGTCATTGTGCGTTTTTTGTATGAAATTTCTCTCATACTTTCTTTCTCTATCTCATGCTTATTGGTGTCGCACTTATTTCTTAAAGCATTTGTAAATAATTAAAATTAGTTTTAGTTGCAAATATCGAGAGAGAATACATTTTATTAATGTTTATGACGATTGAAAATAAAAAAGAGAGCATTTTTTTAAATTGTTATCAGTGAGGCAAGCAACCAACCAACTAGATAGATGATTTATTATTATTTAAAGGCTTCAAGCATAATAAAATCTTATCATTGTTTAACGTGTTTTATAAATAAATATTTTGTGTTTATTTCGATATAAAAATTATAGACATTATTATGCAAATAAATGATGCGGCATCTTCTTTTTAAAAACTCATCATCATTATTAATGCACTGTGAACTGTGCAGTCAAATTGTGTTTCAATTGTTCTTGACACGTATTTAGCTGTCGAAACTTATGTACACTTCCTTCCGTTTTAATTTTGAACAAAAAACAAATTCAATTTAAATCTGTGCTTTCTTTTGTTAATAAATAAAAGGAATTTTATTCTTTAAGATTTAATGGTAGAATTAATATTTTTGGAAAGATGAATGAGATGAAAATACACAAATTTGTAAAATGTAAACAATTCTATAAATGGAAATGGTGTAGCTTAAATACTGTTTGAAAGCAAAAAAAAATAATTTTATACATTTTTTGGTGCCATTATATCTGGCATGATTCTAACGAAATGTTGATATTTTCTGAAAACTTTTATTTTAATTAATTAACAAGAAAGAATTGTAAAAATCCAATCTTGCTATTCTTCATTCCCTTTGATTTTAAAAATAACTTTTAAAAATCTATTTAAAATATATTTACTCGTATTTGAGCATTTATTCTTAATTATATATTTATATTTGATCAATTTGAATAATGGTGTTATGGTTGTTATTGAAACATTTAAGCGACGATCGGCATCCATTCTAAAACTGGATGAACGTGATTAATTGTCTTCGGTCTATGCAAAAAAAAAGAATATTTTTTTTAAAAACGTTTCACATTAAATATTTTATTTCTATATTTTTTTTTTTTGATGAAACATGTATAAACAAATGTATGCAAATAAGTTTAAGCATCTATAAATAGTTTTACCGTTTTTAATCATCTACAATATAATTAAAATTGGAAGGAAAGTGGAATAAAACAAGAAACAAGGAATGAATACATGTTGGGATCATGAAAGATGGAAATAAAAATATAACAACAACTAATCAACGGTATGTTCTAGACATTGCCAGAACGAAAATACATGTGAATTGTTTAATCTTTATAGAAAGAGGATCGTGATTTAAACTGGTCGTGCGCTTTTAGCAATTAAAGAGTGTTGTTAAATTAAATGCATACATAAATAACAACATCAAATAAAAGACATTAAATTTTATTTTATTTAACAATCTACAGAAAATTCTTGTCATTGCCTTGTTGCTAATATAATATCAAAACGAAGTGGAGGAGCATATGAAACTATGACCTATTGTCTTGCAGTATTAATAAGTAGGGAAAGATTTGTATGTAGAGGAGCTTACTGGTAAATGAGGTTTAAAAACATTAAACGATAGAAAAGGTCAACATGCATCTTCGGCTGCTAAAAACATTGACGGAAACGATAATAATGTGCCATAGAGTTCGTGGACGAAGCCATCAAGAAAAGTTATGCTGTATGTTCAAATGATTGATTCTAATCTCTATAATCTACACATAGCCCAGCACCTAAGATTGGAGAAAAACATTTTCGGAAAACGGCCAGAATTGATAAACAGTAAATGTGTTTAATTTCGCTAGGACAATGACAGACCACACTCATCATTGATGACACGGCAGAAGCTCTCTTCGGGACGAGAAGTATTGAAGCAGAGGATTATCGTTTGTTTAGATTTATGCAGAACTTTTCTTATGGTGTAAACTTGAATACCTTTGACGCTTATAAGTAATTATCGATTAAAACGACAAATACTTGATTAAGACAACCCATTTTAAATTATAAGAAAACTGTGGTTAATTTTTTGTCGAATTTATAGCCTAAATTAATTGAATACCCAATAAAAGTAAATCTTGTTCAAATGTAATGACACACAAAACTTATATTTATGTATGTACATACAAGTACATATTTGCCTTGGCAAAAGTAAAAATAAAATATTATTGTCAATATTTAATAAAATTGATTTATTACCATCGTTTAAAATACAATAAAAAAAAAGTAATGCAAAATAACACATTGGCACCAGAGAATGTGACGCTTTATGATCAAAGCAATATGACAACAAATTTCAATAAAATATTGCCAAGTTATTATTTGAAAATAAAAAAAAGAAGTCATATGCCTTTAATAAAACAGAGGAATTAACAAAAGAATGCGTGGCTTACAAATGAATTGAAGTGACGAACTGAACTCTAAACATCTCTTTGACGTGATTTTTCTTTAATTTTAGAAAGAATGTGAGAAATTTTTATAAAATATTGAATTATTCCTTTAATGGTTAACGGACATCTGAAGTGTCATTTATTTAATGAAGAATGCATGAATACAAATAATTAAAACTGACTACAAAAGCGATGATTGAAAAATTTGAACATTTTTCGAGCATTATGGGATGATTATAGTCATTACAATTACGATTACTGTGCTTGTGATGCAATACTTGCATCTGTAAGTATAGATATTCTCAAAACGTTAGTTTGCTTTGCCTGAAGTTTTTCGATTCGCAGAAGAACTTCCTGTGGCTTCAATCTGATATCAATCAATATTTAGAAGTGTTTTCGGACTTTTGTTTATATTTTGGTAGAGTTATTATGCATCCCTTATGCCCTTAGAACATCCGCGTTTTTCTTTATCAGATAATTAGCTTCGACAGTTCTTACCATTTTTCCACTGTACTGAATAAAATACTGCGTTATTTATTTCTTTTATAGGCAATTCATTTAGTTGTTGTATAATCCGTGTGTTTTTCTTGTTTTATATTGTTCGTTTTTTAATGCCGTGTTTAAAGCAATTATTTTATTTTGACTCATAAAAGAATGTCAAAAAGTGCATTAATTTCATATCAAAGTTCAAAACCGTTTTAATTTGCTGTGTTCAACACGCCGATTTTAAGAGAGGGGACACACTACATTGTCAAGGAATAAAAAAAAATGGGGGCCTATTGAATAAATGTCACAGGAACACACTACACTTACACCAACATATGTCTCGTACATACGGTTACATTGTTTACTGACTGTCATGCTGTACAAGAAGAGCATAAAATAGTATTACGCACTCTTGTGTATGTACGTGTGTGTGTGATTGCGTGCATACAGTAGCATAGTCTACAATCTGTTTTAAGAGAGCGGCATATTATCTGCACCTCTGCAATAAAAGCACGTCTTAATTGAATAATAATAACAACAAAATTACAATTACAATAACAAATAAGCAGGCGGACAATTATATTTTGTTTGTTGCGTTTATTTTTTTCTTCTTCTTTTTTAGAATTATTTTATTATACTTGGTTATTGTTGTTGTTGTTTTATTGTATTGTATTATGAGAAAAAGAAAAAAATATTTGAAAATGGTGACCAAATGACAAGATCATGAGTTGACGCTGACGACGACAACATCTTCAAATTAAACAGTTCAAATTGAGCTGTGGACTCAAACGGTATTAAATATTCGTGAAATCGTGAAAAAAAACAAAAAATTCCCGTTCACTATAAATTCCTTAAGAAAATTATGATTTCCTATCAAAGTGTTGTTATAGTATTAATAACATGGCTATGGTTTTTAGAGCATTTCAGCCAAGGTCATGAGATAAATATTGTGCCCAGTGATGATATTTACAGTCGCGACTTTTACAGTGTACCCACCACAGTGAAAACCTATGAAAATGATACAGTCTTACTACCCTGTGGTTATATGTGTAAGTGCAGTTGTTAAAACCGTCGTATGCAAACAAATTTTACAGTGTTTTTAAAAACTTTGCAAAAATATTATATTTTAGTGCCTTATCTTACGGTACGCTGGCTTAAAGATGAGGAATTCCTTATGGAATCTCCACAAGGTGAAGCCGCTTTTATGGATCGTTTTCATTTGCTAGCCAATGGCAGTTTAGAGGTTATGAATATACAAACTGAAGATACAGGCAAATATTATTGTGAGATCTTAACTTCTGCCGGCAAAGCCGTACAGAATCATGCCATTGAAGTACAATATCCGCCACGTATTTATACAACGCCCAGTGGTTTTATTGAAATGCCAATCGGTGCCGTTTTGGAGGTTATTTGCGAAACTGCAGGTGTTCCGCAGCCGGTTGTTACCTGGGAACATAATAATCAATCCATCACGTATTATTTGGTGGGTAATCGTCAGGTACATGTAGTGGACATAAAATCGAGAAATATGTCCGGCAGCATACAGTGTATTGGCCGCAATGGTGTTGGTGAACCGGTGTCGGATGGTGTGGAACTGATGGTTTTATGTAAGTATTGAAATAATTTCGGAAAATTATATCGCAGACTATCTTGGTATTGGGAAATGAGGAAGAATTTCAGCTACAGACAGGAAGACAAATTGTAAAGAAATTTAATTTAGGTTACGATCAGAAGGATAACCTGCCATTAGTGGCATTTCTTTCTACACAGCTATGTAGAAAGAATGGTAAAGACTTTTAATATGGTTATGATCCGTATTTTGTGTGGAATTAGTAGCTAAGTGTGAGGCAGTACAAGATCCTGTACGCTCTTAGCAACACCTGGGCATGTGGCCCCGTGTCTAAATATATGTTGAATTATATTCTTACCTGTAACCAATAAGTATATACACATACGTTATGGATAAGAACTTTAGCCAAGATTACCGGTTACATTCTCATACCATCCATGTTGTGTGGAATAATTTTATTCTTAAGTGTCGGGATTTACAGTTTATCGTTGAGTCCGAACGATAGATTTAATAAGTTTTTTCATGGTAATTCGTTACTCACCTAGTAAGCGAACGTACTGTGTGAATTATACCAGGACAGTAAGTAGTGCTGTGTTTTGTAAAGTTCAATAGTTTCATTGTCCTCTTGTGATCTTCCTTGGACCACAAGGATTGGCAAATTTTGCGACAGGTCATCAATTATATTTGCTTCAGAGACTGAAGCACACTTTTGTATGTGGACTTTCCTATAAGAAATCAAGCCTTTAAATAGCCTTAACCCTTTCATGCCCGATGCTGCCTATAGGCAACATTGTACATTTTTGTTCATAAATTCCGTAATTTTTGATTTTTTCAAAAGATTTTTTTTGCAAACAAGCTTGGTTAAAAACGTGTAAAACCAGAATACGTAGGACTCTGAATTTAATATCACTTCATATTTAGGCCATGACTAACAAATACATGTCCTTAAAAAATTTTAGCTCTGGCCAAAAAAATTCGGGCATGAAAGGGTTAATTGTCCTCAGAGACATCTGTAAAGCTGGATCAATCATGCAACTGTTGGGCACCTTTAAACCTGGTTTAAGGTTAACAGACAAGAATTCTCATTTCCAGCCCTTTAGCAATAGAGTACTCCACAATTTGGTACGGGTCTAATGGTGATATATGGATATATTCAGTGACAGATTAGTTTAATATGCAGCTTTCATACTCACGTATTCACTCATTGTTGCTGGTGATTGATGTTTTGATCACATATTCAATAAATTTCATCTTCTGAAAGATGATGAAATCTTTTCAGCCTAGTTATAAACTTTTAACCCCTTAATTTACCTTCTAAAAAAATTCCCCTTCTTTCAGTTTCTCCTGAAATTCGTTTAAATCGCAAGATCTACTATTCCAAAATTGGCGGACGCATACAACTGGAATGCTTTGTGGAATCAGCACCACTGGCTAAAGTTAAATGGTTTCATGCCGGCACATCCATCAGCTACGGCACCTACTACTCCCGCCAAGACATCGTCATGGAAGTGCCACTTAATGCAAGCGGCACACGTTACTACTCGGACATGAAACATTCTTTGGTTATAAAGAACGCCCGTGAATCGGATATGGGCATGTACGAGTGTAGAGCAGAAAATACCATAGGTGTACAGAGTGCCTACATGGAAGTGACATTCCGTCCAATGCCGTGTACTTTCAAAATTAGCCCTGACATGCAGAGTCCCACTGCACATATCCTGGTGTGGCAAACAGAGAGTTATACGCCCATAATTGAATTTAAACTGAAATTTAGACAAGTACCATCTGGTGAGTGTGTGTTGTATGTGATGTTTAACGTGTTTATTGAGATTAATTGATTAATTGAGCGTGACCAAAAAAAAATATTTTACTGTGAGTATTTTTTTATTTCTTTTTCTTTTTTCGTTTATTTGCACGACATACAGAAAGTAGTTTTTCGTATACAACAACAACTATAACAGCACACACGGCCGCCGAATGGACAGAGCTGACAATACCCTCCTCGATATCAATAGGTAAAGTGATCATGTTTTTAAGTGCGTTTTTCTTTTCGTTTTTTTTTTCCTTTTTGTATCCAAAAATATTCTCAAGCTTCTGAGAAATATTATGTGATTGAATTGAGTGTTGTGCTTATGTATACAGTGGCATTAGAAAGTGTTCGTACAGATAGTTACGGAAAATAAAAAAAAATGAAAGTGTTCGAATTCATTCATGGCTTGGTCATTTATTCTTTTAACATGCTGCACTTGTGGCTTTAATACCTCGATACCTCTTTTCAATATAAGTCGTAGGGTTTGCAATTTGAGAGTATACACAGTTTTTATTTTGGGGATGCCAAGTTTTAAAATAAGGCAGTTGCATATCGTAGAGAGAAAGTTAGGATAATAGAGCACAAGAGACACGGGATTAATTCGGGAAATTCATTTTGCCAAGTGCTTCACAACGGAACCTATACGGCTTTAATTCATCTCGGAATGTAACTTCTGGGCAGGGAGACATCTTTACCGATACCAAACAACATCTTGAAGTTCGTCAGGGCAGCAGTGTTGGTGGAGACATTACGGAGATACCCTATATAGATTCAAGGCAATACAATAGATCGTTCGGTCGCAGTACACATCAACACAACTTAAGGAGGGTTGTTAATCCCTTGAGGGCCTAAATTCTAAAGACCTAAACATGAATTCCCAATAGCTTTAATGATTTATGGATAGTATTTGCTGTACGAAAACTTTTTAATTCCACTGTATAGTATGTGTAAGTGCTTTTGTTCTTGATGCTCTACTGCTGTTTAATTTGAAAAATTAAATTATTGTACGATAACTTTGTTCATCCACTGTATAAACAAAAATTCTAGCAATTTATTGGCATTCTTCTAAACGCTCGTAATCATAACGCTTAAAAGAAATATTTATTTAATAGGACCTATTTATACGACTACCTACACCCTACACGGTCTTCATCCAGCCAGCATTTACCAAGTGGTGGTATTAGCTCGCAATCACTTTGGCTGGAGTGACAGTAGCAAAATCTTACGCTTTGCTACGGGAGGAGAAGGTAAAACTGTTTTAAATTTCAATTTCAATTTGTTTCCAAAGCCCTAAGCTATCCATTACAGTTGAATTTCCCAATTACTCGACGGAAGCCGATCGTTTTGGCAACGATGCTGCTGATACAGTAAACGATAACAGTGCTGCTGCTGCTGCGGGTGTTTTTACGGATGATATCGATGACCAAGCTATGGCGCACAGTAACAACAAAACAATTGATGATATAACGGAGAATTCTATTAATTCAACGAAAGACTTGAAACTGTACAAAACCATGACATTTTATTCGTCTGCCTGTAGGTCAAACGATAAAATTTTCTTTAGCAATTTGTGGTCGTTGACAAGTGCCTTCTTTGTAGTCTTAATTGGTTATAAATTGTAGGCAGTTAGGCGTCAGTGATTATTATACCAGATGCCAGATAATAAATATTATGATTAAGAGGAATTAAGTAATAAATAAATAATAAAATACAATATTTTTATAAATTAAAATAATGCTCAGTGATATTTATTTCGGGCGATTTAAGAGAGCGTTTCATACAGGCAATAAACGTTTGAATAATGTGAGTGATGACATTGCAAACAGGGGCAAGGTAAAATCAACAAAAAAGTTGTATTGTACATTTTTAACAACCCTCGTACAATTGCGACTTAAAGAAAGTCACTTCATCGTCGTTTTTAAGGTCATGCGAACTCAAAAAGTACGATTTACTTTGTTTGTTAAGCATGAAGAGAGAAAAAAATGAATTCTTATCAATAAGATCACTTTGAAATTTAGAAAATTTTTCAAATTTAAAACATTTAAGGGCATATGTACTTGCATTCACATCAAAACTAACTGATAAGAATAGAAATTTATTTAAGTTTTATTGTATAATTTTATTAACAAATTAAAATAGAAACTAATTAGTACGGCTATAAATACTCACTCGTATGATACAAATTCATTCAATCAAAATGGCTTTTGAATTTTTAATATTTTTCATAGAAAATCATTTCTAAGAAAAAGAACAGAAAAAAATGGAAAATTCTGAATCAATCATCTTAAACTGCATCTGTTCATTTTGTCACAGAATATCTGTTTTATTATCTCTTTTTTTTTGATTATAAAGCAACAACAAATGACGGCGGTTGACCTTTGACAAGAATATTGACTTTTATTGTAATTTAATGCAGATTGGCTCTACGCAGTCTTTGTAGTCTTAAAGCTTAAATATCAAAAAAATTTATCCAGCGCACGCGTACTGACATGTGCTTTTGGATCGCCTTAGACGACAGTATCTCTGAAGACTATGAAGTACAATGCAGGCGGTATGCGACACGCAACAATTAAACGAGGTTTTTAAACAGAAAGAACGACAATCGAAATACGTGTCTTGGGAAATGATGGATTTGTAAACATTTTGAGCCCCAAATATCACTTTTCTTATTCAAAAGATTCAAGATTTCCTTACGAAATATGTCTAAGAAATGAAGTTAAAGATAAAATTGAATTTCAACTGACTTGTCTCATTGTGGAAAGGTTTATAGACAAGGATTTCCTCTTTTTAATTGCATAAATTCTAATATTGAAAAGAATATTCCTTTAAAACCTAATTAACTCCTCTTAAGAACCTCCAAGGTAAATAATAATAAAACGAATACGTTTCAGACGAACGCCTGATTGTACGGAAAACGCAAACAAAATTGAGTGTTTCTCATCTGAAACCATTCGTCTTACACGCTTTGTAGTTGTGCTGCTTTAGTTGTGGATTTTAAAGTCAGACGGCTTGTTTAGCTTATACATACATGCATCATCATCATCTCTCTGCTTGATTGATTACAAAACTTATGCAAATCAAATGCACAAAATAGGCAAGAATAACAAACACACACATACACACATTCGCATAAAGAACGAAGAATACCCCAAAACAACAACACCAACAAATGTTATTCAATTTAATTGAAATTTTGTTTTTCGCTTCTCTTTTTTCTTTCGTGTGTTCTTTAAATATTTGCATTCTATTATTTATTTACTTACACACATACATATGTAAATATGCATGTATGAAACGTATGTACGAGTGTGTAACTCACACAACTTTCGTGTCAAAATCCTTTTGATTTTTCCAATGCATAGAAACGATGCAAGTCGAGGTCAGTCGTTAATCGTGCATAAATGTGTGCATGTGTATGTGTGTTTTTTTTTAGATTTCAATGCAAAACATTGACGTTTGATTTTCCTTCTGTTGTGCTCGCGTACCAGAAAAACAGAAATCCCATATGGCATTAAGCAACAACAACAACGATAGCAACAAAAAAAATCTGTGTTTTTGGAGAAATGGAAATAGAAATGATCTTGATTTACTTTCGCCGTCATAAACATAGTGCAGCATGGTAGAGTTAAGTACAGCATGCCAGTATTATTTTTTTGTATTAAAAGTTACCCAGTTGTGGTAGTTGTGTGTTTCTCATTCAAATATGAAGATAGTTTGGATATATAAGACGGCATAATTTACACACTATAACTTAAAAACTTATTAAGCCTCTACGGAATTTTGAAGGCGTATTTTATACAGCCGGTTGCAAATTTTTTAACCCTCAGATAAAATTTAAACAATAGATTAATCGTTATCGATATCTTATGTTAATTATGAGAAATTTGCTTATAACATTTCTACTACTGTAAGCCACCAACGGGTAGGTAGATGTGCAAATTATTTGATTGTTTACTTGCAATATTTACATGACATCGAAATGGGTGTTTAGTTGTTTTGTTGTTATTGTTTTCATATGTTTATTTTCTTTTTTATTTTCAATTTTATTATTGTATTATTATTACGCTTTATATCGCATGCTTAACAAATATAGAAATTTTTTATTTGCAAAATAACAAAACAGTTGTTGTTGTTGTTATTATTATTATTTACTTTGAAAAATATAAATATTTGAGACGTAAAACTGTTTGTGTATTATACTGTTGGCGTTTACATTGCTAATGAAATCAGGGGTATATCCAATAATAGCATTACGAGATAATGGTAAAGAAAAAATAGGTTGTTGTTGTCAATAATTTTCTCTATTGCCATAAAGCGCACATTTCAGTTTGGTTTTTCGAGTAATATGTCGTTAAGACGTCTGCCAAATACAATATAGTCGTCTTATACATACGTACACATCATATACAATTTGTTCCACAACTTTACTAATAAAAGATCGTGCACCGCTTATGGTAATGTAATTAAGACAAGATCAGGTCCAAGGCGTTGATCTATTGCGAACACACATGAGGTACCATCTGACCCCAGTATTCCGGTATTAGTATCGGATATGTCCATAAAAAAGTTTGAGAAATGGTGTAAATTATTTATTAAAATATTCTAAAAATGATTTTGAAATACTATTTGAAATG
Source organism: Sarcophaga carnaria (assembly GCA_958299815.1). Taxonomy (NCBI): domain Eukaryota; kingdom Metazoa; phylum Arthropoda; class Insecta; order Diptera; family Sarcophagidae; genus Sarcophaga; species Sarcophaga carnaria. The sequence continues at coordinate 124,926,032 of OY283152.1, read as the reverse complement.
CATGATTTGTCTTTAATTTTGAAATAAAAAATAAGGAAAAAACCAGCAACAAAATATTAATAAATTAAACAGTGAGTGATAAAAACGTTTTGCATACTGTTTAAAGGCACGCCTTAATTTTAATAGGCATAGAAATGTAACGCCTATTAAAATTCTTTCTTTCCTTTATACAATCAAAATATTTATTATTTTTTATAATTATTAAATAAATCAATAAGCAAATGAATGCATTAAATAAATATTTTTTTCAAAAAAATATTTTTTATTTATAATTTTTCTCATATGGTTCATAATTAATGACGTAAAGAAAAAAACCATTAATTGATTGATTGCTTTGAATTATTAATTTTATATTTTAATAAATAATAAGAGTTAAAAATAAAATAAAAGATTGTAAACATATTATATTTTAAAAAGCTCTTCGCAGCACTATGTTTAAGTGGTTTTTTTTAAATTATTTTTAACGTGGCACTTCACACATAAGACAGACAATGAAAGTGATTTTTTAGTTTTATTTTTGAAGTGACATGAAAGTGTCTTCTTGGAATTTTTAATAAACTTACATACATACTCATTTATCTACGTCATATAATAGATATGATACGATGAATTTAATTTTGAAAATAATACAATAAATATATTGCAATATTAAATGGCTGTCTTAGCCACAGACACTGACCCAGAATACTGAGAAAATTGGCTGAGGCAGAAAATATTCAGTGGGCACCAAGTAATCTAACCATTATTAATGAGATTTCTAGCAATTCAAACAGTCAAATATGTCACTGTCTACATTGAGCACTGAAATGTGGGTAAGCACGCCTATTAAATTGGCATAAGCTACAATGTTACCCTTGCAGTAACTGCAGAGAGGCCAACAGCAAAGAGGCTAGGTTAAATTAGAGAGTGACAACCCATCTCCCCATTGTCCGCGGCCTTGGCGACAGATTTTCGGAGTGTTTTATTTCAGGAACAGTATCTTATTTTAAAGGTAGTATGCTTGGTGGCCTCAGACCTTTCTAGAAGTGTTTTGTGCCTTTGGGGCAATATTTTTAAGGCCATGGAGACCGCTGTAAATAATTTGTTTTCAATAATTTTGGGTTGCAAAAGTAGTTCTAGGGAAGTATCAGCTTTTGGGAGAGTACATCGATGGATTAAGTGGTCTTGGGAGAGATCAACAATTCACATGCGAAAAGAAACGCTATTTATCCAGCTTAAGAGCTATACCGTACAACAACAACCCTACAACAACTACCAAAATGAAGAGGTATATTTTAGAAAATTTTACAAAAAATATTTTAGAAGTTTTAAAACAGGGAAACAGTGTAAAAAATAAATTTTTTTAAAAATTATTTTAAAATCAAAAATAAATTTAAATAAAACAAACATTAATTATAAATTAATAATTTATTTATATAAACGATTTAAAATAACAAAAACAATAATAACAACAACAATAACAACGAACAACAAATGGTAGCAAGCAAAACTTCTCAGATTCGAATCGATTTCGATTTGAAATTTATTTCTTCACTTTTCATCGCTTCAGAGTGCAAAAATGTCAGCAATGACGTCAATTTTGTATCAAAATATATTGGCTACAAAAACAAATTCTATTTTTAAAATTTTCATTTGTTAAAAAAAAAGAAATCAATTAAAATTCCAGAAAAACAGAAGAAGAAGATTAAAATAATTTATGACAACCAACGCCATCATACACATCCACATCCATGGCCTGAAGCATGATTTTCCTTTCATTAAAGCCTCGAATATGTTTTCAAGCAAATTTTTTTGATTGCATCAGCTATGTACGTACATACATGGCTTGCTAGTTTCGACTGGATTAGTTTTATAATCTTATTTTATATTTTTCTTTCTTCGTATTTCAAAAGTTCACTCACATTTTATTGTGTCGATTCAATCAAAATGCAGCAGTAGATTAAATTTAATTTTTTTCCTTTTTTTTTTTGTTCTTTTCACAATAAAAAAATAAATTGAAATTCAAATTCTATGCTAAAATAAAAATACGAAACCATTTTAGCATATATTTGATGTACAATTGTTTTTAGCATTATGAAACTTATTTTTTCATTTTATTTTTAATTTTTTCTATTTTTTTTTCAAAAGTAAAGGTTCATGGCCATTCGAAGGATTTTATATTTGGCGACAATAAACTGAAAGCATCGCTTATCACTTTCATTTTGGTTTTTCAATCTAACCTCAACAATTTCACAGTGTTTTTTTATAAAATCTATAAATTTTGAATGTTTGATGAAAGCACAAAAATGCAGTTCAAAAATATTTCAATTATAATTCGAACAAAAACTATGATTTCTCTGTAATTGTTTTGCTCCTTATCATAGGCATTAGCATACTCAATGGCTACCGGGAAAGGTAACAATAAGAATTTTCATCGGTTAGGAGTAGAGCTTAAGCTTTCTCTACGAAACAGTTCACAAGTTTCCCGTTTTAATAGAAACTAGCCTTTGGTCAGAATTCATGGTATAAATATTAACACCAATTCAGTCCTAAAAGTTTCCTGACCGACGAGAATGTGATTCATATGAGCCTTGTATTGAATCCGGGCGCTTAAAACGGTTTATGGGGGAATAAAAATTGGAAATTTTGTGTCTTTCAAACTGAGATTCGGTCAAATTCCTGAGGTTTATTAGTGTAACAAAAAATCGTTTGGTTGCAGTACTTTAGTACTTAAACAAGACAATAGAGCGCTGGTAGCCCGGAAGAGGTTTGAGTATCAAAATCAACTTAGTGTGGCGAACGCTGGTATTGATATTGACGGAATTGTGTTGAAAGAATTCATAACGGATAATATTTATTCAGTTCCTTGTTCTCGTGTGAACCCTTTTTCATGTGGAAAAAAGCTATACAAATGAGGTAAGACAAACATAAGAAAGATAGGGAGTTTGTCCAACCTGTATCCCACTTTGCAGCTTATTATGACAACGTGACTGACCATACATCGTCGTCATCGTTCGCGATTCAGTGTTTGTTTTCTGAAATTTGATCAAATTTTCGAAAGTTGAAGCTCTCGAATGTTTAACAACACACATAAGGATAAACTGACAAGCCATTTGAGTGATTGACTAATTCAACTTTCTAAAATCAAACAAATTTACATTTAAAATAAAATAAAATTTGATGATTGATGAACTCTTCAAATAAATAATTTCTTTGTATTCTTTTTTTTTAAAGTTCAATGGTTAGTTTTTCTTTTTCAACAATTTTATTTTACGACTTCGTTTACTTCTTCAATTGACGTCACAGAGCTTTTGCGTACTATAATATAATATTAAATGAGTATTTTTAAAACAAAACAAAAACAGAAAAAAAAGACACAAAAAACACAGAAAAAATAAGAGGTAGAAACGAAAATCGCGTACAAAAAAAATTTATTATCTGGAGTTTTAAAACTCTTACAAACGATTTACACACCAAAAACCTTAAAGAGTTCAATGAATTTTTGCCAGTGTCTACTAATAAAAAATAAAAAAGAAAAAGAAGAGGTAAAAACATTAAAAAAAAAATTCATTTAAATCTTTTAACAAAATTTATTGAACTTTTCCCCCAAATAATTTAAAACTTGAAACATTTTCGCTTAATTTCGAATTAATTTTCGTCTGGGTCTTTGACCAGAATTTGTTTTTAAAAATATGTATGTGTGTGGTACACGTACGAAGCTCTATGAAAATTTCAAAATAAGCCTAAAAATACAAAAAGAAAAATAAATAAAAAATTAAAATTATCCTAAACTTATAAATGTTGTTGTTGTTGTTTTTGTTTTTGTAAACACAATACATAGATAGGTAAACAAAAATAATTTTTTTTCTTTTTATATTCAACGAGAACGAACATCATACGATTTAATTGAAATTAAAATTGCAAGAAGAAGAAGAGGAAGAATATTAAGTTTCAATAATAATTGTTATAGAAAAATACATTTTTTTTTATTATTAAATCTTCTACTGATAATGATATTCAAGTCGCGAGCCATTCATCATCGAATTCATTGATAATATTATGAGTTTTTTTTTGCATTGCTCTGTATTATCATAGAAAAATTTTGCTTGGTTTTTTCTTTCTCTTGTTTGTACGTCAGCGAAAATTCTGTTTCAATTACTGATGAAATAAAACCTCAAGTCCTTACGTTTAAATCTATTGTTTGTAACATTTGTAATTAAAATTTAATTAAATTCACCACATAATTGGAAAAAAATAATAAATCCCCTAACTAATGATAATGCAGAGCTAAAAGAAATAATTTCTAACAAAACTTTTATGAGTTGAAGTTGTGTGGAAAACCCTCTTACGTGGTAATAAAAGTAAACTTTTGATAAAAAAAAAGTTCTTCCCCTTTTTGGCCCTAGGTTCGAAGAGTTTTATTAATAGGCAATGGTAATACAGTTGCTTATAATTTTTGTTAAATAAATTCCTTTGACGTCAATTTATTTAATGAAATTTCCGCTTAATTTAATTGTCAAACAAAAAAGCAATTAAAAATTCCCCTTTGAGATGAGCGATAAAGAACTAGCACAACAATAAATCCCAAAAACTTTTCCGATATGTGTGGAAATGGTAAACACAACTTAAAGTTGTTTTTTTTGCTGATTTAATAGGTTTGTTGCTGAAAAAGTTAAGCGTTCGAAAAGAATGGCAACAGTAGGGCTTAAGAAATGCGCAAAATATCTCAAAACACTTCTATAATTTGGGAAAATGGCATCTCATACAAAATATCTGCAACTTCTTGATGATACTTATTTACTTAACTTAATTGGTCATTATAAGACTTTAGTCTGGATTACAACCCAGCATCTCACACCACTTATGTTCTGTGTGCTAATTTTATCCACAAGTGGCGTGACGTACAGTTTAAAGTCGACTGATTTTTCGGAAACTTTTCATGGCACTTTCATTTACTCTCGGAGTTTTTGCCAGAAGACTGATGGTAGGAAGTCACCGAAGAAATATTTTTCATATTTCGTTTTGTTGGAGATGTCTAAACCAGTGGGGTTCACGTCTAATAACCCAACACACTATCTACTAGACTACGGCGACTACACACCAGAATCAAACCATTTATTGTGGTGCACAGATAGCAATTTTAAAAGGCCGTGCCAAGAAATAATGAAATGAAGAAATGATTCGCAAAACTATTGCTCAACTCAATCCAAAGAAAGCTTCTGCAATCTTGCAATCAACAACAAGATAACTACAGAGATGCCTTGTATAGCTATGAGTATTCTTCATTTTACTTTCAACACATTTTCTACGAATACAATATTATCCCTAGGAGTGGAGTGGAGTTAAAATGATATGTGAAGTCTAGCATGGATTATGCGAAAGCCCTTGAGACCATAACACGAATCAAAAATGTACTCTTTCCGCACACAATAATTGTACCACACTCACTATTTCTTTAAAGTAGAGCTTAATAAATTCGTTCATAGTTTCATAACTTAAATTTCTTTTCAAAGTCTTGTTACCATTACTATTTATAGCTTGATAAGTAACAAATTGAAGAGATTTAGGTTAAAGCCCAGGGGGGGGGGGGGCTATTTTAAAACAAAATAACAAAAATTAATCACTTATTAAATATGAATTGGCGATAATTTCAATTAAACATTGTGCAAAATGCTTTAAAGACAACGGATGTGCGTCATATCTCTTAAACGTGTACATATGTACATATAGAGATTTGTTTTTTATTTTAAATACCACAGTATTTATCATCAGTGTGAATGACAGTCAATAAACTTCTTTTTTTCTTCTTTGTTGCTTGCTTGCTAATCTTAGCTTAGCATCTGTATTAAAAATAATATGAAATTAAAAATTAGAAAGAGAAGAAAAAAATTAATGAACAATTAATAAAAATCACACCATATATGTATGTACGTATGGTGTACAGTGTGAAAATACAGTTTCGGTTTCATTTTCTACGATTGGGCGTTTCTTAGAAAAATTATCATTTTTTTTTTCGAATGGTTCGATTCGAATTAATTGGTTTTTTAACCATAAAGAAAAAGGGTTTTACGTTCTTAATTTAGTTGTCATGGTAGGTAAGACTAGAAACAAAAAAGAATATGCTTTTGACGTCATTACACAAGTTTCTTTTTGTTTTATTATAAAATATTTAAAAATAAATGGAAATGGAATGATTTCTTAATTATGACGCTGTTTAGGCAACAAAAAATGTGTTTTTTCTTTATTTTTATGGATTTGATGTGAGATTACAAGGTGACGTATAAAAATTTTTAAAATCAAACGCATTGTATGACTTTAAATTCAAACAAGACAAAAATGTATACATACATGCTTGTTTAGAATAGGATAGGAGAGGGACAGGCAGAATGCTACAAACTAACACCATTAATAAAAAAAAAACTTGTGATTAAAGGGTCTTGACAGCCAGCAATGCAGCTTCACATTTAAAACATGACTCCCTTAGAATTAAGTTAAAAACCAGCTTTAAAGTTTAATGAATTTGGCGATCAATCTGATAACTCATAATGATATATGACAGTGAAGGAAGGAATGAAACAAGAGAAGTGCCCATCTTTTTATCCAATACGTAATGACACCTGTGAATAGATATAATGACAGTTGACCCTTAATGACCTAATTAAGATAATTGATGAAATTTAGGCCGGATGAGTCTGGCAATAAAGCAAGATTTTTCTTTAGTTCAGCATTTACATACATACATACATAATTGGCCATTACAATCTTCAGTCAGGATTACGGTCTAGCTTCTCACACCGCTCATGTTGTGTGCGTTAATTTTATACGTGAGCGGCGGAACCTACAGTTTAACGTCGACTCCGAACGACAGATTTTTGAGAAACTTTTTCATGGCAATTTTAGTTACTCTCAGAGTTTTTGCCAGAAATCTGCTGAGAGAAAGTCGCCGAAGAAATACTTTTTGTATTTTGCTTTGATGTCTGGCCTGGGGCTCGAACCCTGGCTTTACGTTTAATAAGCCAACACACTACCTATTAGAATACGGCGACTTCAGGATTCAGTAGCGACAAATGAATATCTTTGCCTAATAGACAGCCAAACAGAGATATCTGCCCTAATTATGTATCGGCTACATAATTAGATGGAATATTCCTGTAACCAGAAGACTTCGCAATAGTCTATCAAAAGAGGCGTGGCATGTGTTTCCCGATTTCCGCCTGGCTGTCATTGAGGATAGCAATTCTAGTAGTTTAAGATCCCTTTGGCAACAAAATACGGCACATTTTTCTGCTCTGCGGTTGTCGTAGTTTAGCCGACACTTTATTTGTAAATACTTTCACTCTTTCCCAAAGGTAATATGATAAATTTAAAACTAATTTTTAATTTACAAAATCAAACACAAACATGAATCACAAAATATTCTATTGAAAAACGTATGAGTCTTCTGCTTATCATCAATAATTTTGAAAGAGAAAATAAATATGCATCATGGTCATACACGACATTACTTTTACTGTGTGAATGAAAATCATATCGAATGATAAATAAATTCCATCATCATTGTGAATTTAAATCCTGTTACGTTTTTACCGTTAGAAGTGACGTACTCTGTAATAATACAACGTAATAATTTGCAAACAACAATGTTTCATAATTTTAACGGAAGCAAAAAACATCTAAATTTACCGGTTTTTTCTTTTTTGCTGTAATTTTAAAGGCGGTTTATTTATATTTAATTGGTGGGAAATTTAAACAATAACAACAGCAGCAACAGCAGCAGCAACAACAACATTGATTAAGCTTTTTTTTCTTTTCATTTGGCAAAATAAAAATAACAAACGTTAATAACGGCAAAATTAAAAATGAAAAATAAAAATAAATATGTGCCAAAAGATCATTAAACTTAAAAATAAAATGAATGAAAAAAAAATGAAAAAAGCCAACAACGGTCGCATCGTTGGGGTCGATCAAGCGACAACGTCATTATTGTGTGTATTACCAGTTTCGTAACGACGTTTTTTTCTCTTTTTTTCATTTTTGCTGTTGCTTTACTTACACAGTAAAACGTAACGTAATTTAACGTATTATTGTATCGTTATTGTATTAAGCTTTATTAAGTGTTAAAAGTATTAAATTACGGATGTCATCATTTTCGGTTTTTGTTTATTTGATTTGATTGTTGAATAATTTTTATTTGATGACATTATTTTAAGCGTCATTGGTGATCAATTAAAATTAATTTCAATGCTTTGCAAAATTATTTAAGGTTTCAACTTATTTTGGGGCAGGACATCTGCTGCGTAAGCAAAGAAAACTGTATTATTATTATGTTAATAAAAGAAAATACGTTCATTTACAAGGATTACAACGGGTTTGACAAACAGCTTGCATAAGTACATACATACTTGTGGAATACATACTAATAATACGCAGCCTCATGTTAAATTTTTTACTTTTTTTATGCAACGAAGACTAAGTGAATGGATCCTGTTCATGAAGTGCATGGTTTTGACACAAGAGAAAATAATGAAGAGAGACTAAAATGCAATAGTGCTGTGGTGAGAAGCGATAGGAAACACTATTGCAACAAACACTGAGGAGTGTTCAGAATAATAGGTTAGGTTAGGTTAGGTTAGAGGGCGTGTACTTGTCAATTAAGAGAAGTACAGTACCCGGAGGTCGAATTGACCCATTGTACAACGTCCTAGTTTCTCACACCACTTATGTTGTGTGTGTTAATTTTATACATGAGTGGTGGGACCTACAGCTTAAAGTCGACTCCGAACGACAGATTTTTATTTATTGAGAAACTTTTCATGGCAATTTTATTTTAACGCTCAAAGTTTTTGCCAGAAATCTACTGAGAGGAAGTCGCCGAAAAAATACTTTTTGTATTTTGTCTTTGATGCCTGGCCTGGGGCTCGAACCCAGGCTTTTGCATCTAATAAGCCAACACACTACCTACTACACTACGGCGACTTCAAAATATACTACAGAATAATACTTCAGAATAAAATTCTGAAGTTCATCAGGGCGACAGGATTGGTGGAAATTCTTTATAAATTTAGGTCATATGCTCTGATGTTGTGCTATACGAAATAATGAATTTCTTTTCACTACACCTTATATTATAAGAACATCAACAAAACCGTACCAGCTAAACTAATACTTTGCATACAGAGAATATATGTTCATGGTCCGGAAATTCCAAATAACTGTTTAAATATTTATTTCTGTTGAGTGAAATTTCCCAAATAAATATTTGAAATTCTAAGCAAATGAATCACACTTGAGATTCATATAAAAAGTTTTTCAAATAAGAATTTCAATTACGATAAAATCTCAAACTCAAAGTTGGCCACACTTATTTGTACTTGGGTTTTTTCGCAAAATAATTTATAACTTCAGCTACTTTTTATTGTTGTTATTGTTCTAGTAATTCCAATGAAATTAAATATTTGAAATTCCATAAACTTAAAGTTTACTTAAGAGTTTTGTTTCAGAATATATTGGTTTTAACGTTGGGGGGAAAAAACAATGTTTTTTTTTTCAAAGAAAGAAGAAAATAAACGAGAAAATAATTGAAACGCCGTGCAATAAATATTTCATTTGAAAATGAGGTCGCTGGCAGAGGGAATTATTAAATAAAAACGGTAATTAGAAATAAAATAAATAAAAAACAAATATTATTTGTTAAATAAACGAATTTGTTTCTAATAAAACAGGCAAAAAGAAGCTGGGAAGCAATAGAAATCCAAATAAAATAGAAGGAATTTTTTTTGAACAAATATTTGTTAAAAAAAAAAAAGAATAAATAATAAGAAAATAATGTATTGAAATACTTATTATTATTGCTTAACAAATGGTTTTGTTATAAATTAAAACCATATTGCCTGTCAATAATTAATCGTTTATTTTTATAAAATATCTATGCGAACGATTATGGTTTTTGTTTTTTAATTTCGAAATAAATTTTAAATTTTGAAAGAAACAAATGCAATATTTAAATAAATAAATCACAAATCAAAAAACCATTTCGAGAACACAATGCCAACAGACAGATAAACAGACCGAATTGCTGATACATCATCCTTTTTCTGCTGCTGCGTGTTGCGGATGAGTTGTTCGGCTTGTTCAGTGTCTTTTGGTTTGTTTTTAATCAAATTGACGTCAATAGCCAACAACTTTATTTTATTACCAGCCAAGTTGCGGTGAATTGCTCTTTTTTTCTGTTTAAATTCGTTTTTATTTTTATTTTTAGTTTTTATTTTTGTTTTTAATCACTATAATCAAAGCAAAGTGAGAGGACAAAGACAAAAGGAAGAAGAAGAAGAACTGAATTGAATGAAGTGGCCGTTTAACCACACAAACAGACAACAGTTAAATATGCATTTAAAAATTGGTGAAGTGTAAAAGTCATTTCGTAATTTCATTGTTATTTACGCGTGTTAAACATTTTTTTTAAACGTTCAACATACACTGAGGGCCAGCACTACTCGTAAAGTGTATTATTAAATGGATTTGATAAAGAAGGAGCATTCCACATACGCATAGTGCGACTGAAGAACAAATTCTGTTTGTAATTTATTGTGCAATACGTTGGTTAAACAATCAATTGTGGTCAACGATTCAATATTTTAACCATAGTAATTTCAATGCAGTCTAGTAGGTAATGAGGCCGCATTTCAAATCCCATGCGAGACATTTCAAACAAAACGAAATATGAAAAAAATATTTCTTCAGTGACTTCCTCTCAGCAGATCTCTGGCAAAAACTCTGAGAGTAAATAAGATTGCCCTGAAAAGTTTCTCAAAAAATCAGACATTCGGACATGACTTTAAACTGTAGGTCCCGCCACTCCTGTACAAAATTTACACACGCAACATAAGTGGTGCCAGAAACTAGATTATAATCCTGACTAATCTAATGACCAATTATCTGAATTTCAATGTATTGGGTTATCCAGTTAAAGGTTTTAAAACCGTCGGACTAATATTAAATATTTTTCATCTAGAGTGTCATATACATATGTAGTGAAAGGATTAACAGTTGAGCAGTTTCGAGCATTGTAGGTGGATATAGTCATCATAATGGCTCTACTGTGCAAGCAATTTATAAGGAAATATGAAGAGGACATAAATGTGAAGACGACGTCAGTAAAATTTCCGAGCAATTATTTTTTTTGCTAAAAAGCTGTGATATTTCCATTAGTATGTAGACAATATGATATGGTTTTTGAGTGATAATAAAAGCTTTAAAAATGTTTCATTGTCGTTTTTGTTTTTTCAATTAAATTATTATGCATCACACTATATATACAGTGACAATAAAGCAATAACAATGTATTTCAAATAAATTAAACAAAAGAACTCTTGTCATTGATTTAGTTGTTGTTTTAATTGCTTGTTTTTTGTTGTTGTTGTTGTTGTTAAAGTTTTGTATTTTTTAAATGAAGTGCTTTTAATTGATTGACGCCTGAATAATTTTGATTATAAAACAGGCAGTCAGTCATTTGCCAACACTATTATCATCAGTCAACACGTCAGTTATTTAAATTTTTAATGCGATTAATCGTTATTTTAATTATTATAATGGTTCCGACACAAATGACGACAAAACAAAAATCAACAGATTTTATTTTAATTTCTCGGTATAATGATAGATTAACTTAAATGTGTGTGCATGTGTGCATACTGTGAAGTGTAAATAAACGAACGATATATACATACATAATTGGTCATTACAATCCTTCAGTCAGGATTACGATCTAGCTTCTCACAACACTTATGTTGTGTGTGTTAATTTTATATATGAGTGGCGGCACCTACTGTTCAAAGTCGACTCCGAACGACAGATTTTTTGAGAAAATTTTCAAGGCAATTTTTATTTACTCTAAGAGTTTTTGGATTAACAGTTCCCTTTAGTTTAGCCATCGATCTGATTTGAGTTTCGTTAAACTATCATGAAAGGGTGAGCCAAATGAGAGAAGTCTAGATCGAGCCAGAGAGGAATAATCTGTCAGAGTGACATGGCTTAATTCGCAGTTTGTTGTTTGGCCAGTAACATAGATAGAAGCCAATTGGCCAAAGCAATGAGAGCTGTTGTAATGGTAGAGCACAAGCACCTGTAATCTGTATCACAACAGATTTCTGCATTTAATCAAGATGCTCCATATTTCAATTTAAATTGAGGGCAGGCCATCACAACAGAACTTCCTCATTTTAATAAAAAAATAAATCATTAATAGAGAATAAACGGAAGCTTAATTGTTACTCTTTAGAGGAATATGATCTAGAAATGAGAAATTGACAAGGAGTTCGAGACCCTATACTCCCAACACTTTATTACAATCATAGAAAGCAATGAAGGTCTTTTTTTTATCCTGTTCAGTTAATTCGTTTTCCAGAATAGTTTTCTATTCAAAATAAACCCCAGGAAACTAGTCTCATCCTTACCGCCACATACAACTTCATTGAGTGCAAAGAGGGTTACTTCTGGTATACTTTCTGGAGAAAAGTACCACTTCCGTTTTCCCAGGATTTTCATCCAAAATGCGACAAGACAAAATGTATACGCGCTGATCTTCCTCAAAGCAAATAGGATTATGTCTCTAATAGGACCCACAAAATTACCCAAAATTGTGGGGACTACGTCATCCAAATAGGCAATTGCCCCACAGTTGGTCTGTTCCAATGTTCATCCATAGGAAGGGGAGAGGGAGGTTCCCCAAATAAATTACCTGATTACTCTATATTAGAGAAGTACTATTTTCGCTTTACGTTTAATACTAAAGGGTCCGCCAGGCAGTAGCCTACACCAGAAGATGCCGATTTTTGTCAAAAAAAAATCATCTTTTCAGATGAAGCTCATTTTGATCTTGGCGGATATGTAAACAAGCAAAATTGACGCATTTGGGGCACAGAAAACCCGCACGCATACATTGAAAAGCCGACGCACGCAAAACGAGTCACTGTTTGGTACGGATTTTGGTCCAGAGGCATAATTGGGCCATTTTTCTTCGAAAATGAGCAAGGAGTGGCCGTTACAGTCAATGGCGATCGTTATCGGGCCATGTTGAACGAATTTTTGTTCACAAAAATTGAAGAGGAGGATATTGGCAACATTTCGTTCCAACAGGACGGCGTTACGAGCCACACAGCCGAAGCTACACTCGATGTTTTGCGCCCTGTTTTTGAAGATCGCATTATCAGCCGCAGAGCTGATGTCGTTTGGCCATCTCGGAGCTGCGATTTGACAACGTTGGACTATTATTTGTGGGGTGCCGTCAAAGATAAGTGTTACGCAGACAAGCCAGACACAATTGACGTTTTAAAGGACAATATTCGTGAAGCCATTGGTGAAGTACAGCTGCACACAATGTGCTTAAAAATCGGACCGGTCGTGTAGGCTACTGCATGGCCAGCCGAGGCAGCCATTTGAATGAAATTATTTTTCATTATTAACCGGAAGGATTGTACTTTCAAATAAAAAAGAAATTTGAGAAAATATTCAGTAGTTTGTTTTTAAAGCATTTTCAAAAAAAAAAAGTTATTTGGCGGACCCTTTATAAGAAAAATAAGAGGTGAGGGGGATTCTTCTCTGTATTCTCCTACTGACAAGCTGCGAGAAAGTTAAGTTTTCTAATGCAGACGGTAAATGCATTAAAAACCAAGGGTTCTGCTATGATGAATTTGATTTGGACTTCTCTGTTATCTTTACAGTCAATCGTTTTACAGTTTAATTATCATTATCGAACTGGATTAAAAATCTAACAACAGTCTTCGAGGTTGTAGTCTGAATCGTAAACAATTTCATTTAAATGCTATGTGAATACGAATACGAGTCCTTGATAATGCCAGATTGGAAAATCCTTTCATTGTCGTTTATAGCAGCGCAAATATAATGATAATGATCTTGACAATCGTTTGTTTTATAGGCAGACCAGTGTTCTGAGGTATGTTTTTACAGCGATAACAATGAAATTTTCACGTTAAACATCTGCGTGATTGTATTTTTATCACCTCTTTTTTTCACCTTTTTTTGTTGTTGTTTTTATATCAATCTATTCCATTTTGTTTCGATTGTTTTTATTGTTTTATGTCACACTTTTGTTTCCAACAACAATTCAATATTTAATGAATTTGTTGTATTGTGTTAATTTGTTTTACTATTGTTGTTGTTGTTATTATTGTTGGGTTTTTTGTTTAATTTAAATATTGTCTCGTTTATTATTGTTTAACAACAACAGTCAGCAGTCATATATCACATGGAAATTAAAGAAGAATACTATGGGGTGTCTATGATGATACGTACGTTCGTTACATTTTCTTATTGTTGTTGTTGTGTTGTGATTGCAAATAAATAAAATAAAAAAAGAAGAAACATTGAATAAATGATTTTAAATTAAATTAAATGAAATTGTTTTGTTTTCGATTTTCAATTTTATTCTGTTCAGAAGTGTGTAAGAGAACACTTTTTTATTTGCCTACAGGGCTCCCCATATACTGATTGCTGTAGTATATGGTATATGGTCGGATAAATAATCTCCTAGAGCTTTGAAGTGTTAAACATCAATGCAATGGAGTCGAGATTTGAATAATTCCTAAAATTGAATAAATTTTAAGATTTTCGAAAACTGGGGTTATTTTTACAAGCAACAGAAGAACTTTCGGAATTTTTAGAAATTTTAAAGACAAAAACAAAACAAAAAAATTAAATCAAAATGGAACGAACAACTAACCAAACAAAGGTCTACATTCGAGGCAATGCTTGTATTTAAAACTTTAAATATGACGCAGGCAGAACAATTTTTTAAATATAAAAATTGCAGGCTACTTAACAGGGTCATTTATCAAAAGGCATATGAAGCCTTATTTACAAAACTGTTTATACAAGCCCATTTTGGACTATCGAAAGAGATATGGATGCTGAAATTAAACGCATTGCAATTGAAGCTAAACGAGATGAAGGACTCGACTCACCTGGATGACTATTATTAAACACAGAATACAAACTCACTTTAAGTTTAGATTTATAGTCAGAAAACTAAGTCTGATTTTCATCATATACAAGCTATATCATCGATCCTTTGTCATAACAGTAAAAATCTATCGCTGGGCTTATCTGACTGCAATTTTCTTTTCGCACTTTTAGAAACTTACATTGGAAACAAAAAATCTATAATGCGACTGCTGCGTAGCCTGTTAGGGAGCAATACACAACTCTGGTAATCCATTCGATGTATGTATGTCTGCCTTTTAAAAAGGAATAGATCGAAGGCTTTGGCAACATGGAAAATGCGATCTTACCCGAACATTGTTGTACCTCTTTCAAAAGGAAATCTATGCTAATATATTACAAAGTTTTCTAATATGTCAGCCCAGTTCTGATTTGTACTAAAAATTAGGAACCTTGTGGGTAATTTTGCAGACGATTTCATTCAACTCTATAATACAATGTCCATATACAGCTGCATTGAGACAGTGGAGCAACTCAGATACACTGAGGTTTTTTTCTGTTAACGAGATAGGCATTGAGAAGCCTTTTTACCAACTATGAGGTCGTCGAAAGAAAAAAAACTCGAAGCTCTAGTCTAGTAAGTAATGAGGAACAATTATGACTAAAATTAAAATACACAAAATGGGTATTGTATAAAGGTAGGCCGTGTGCCTGACTTAAGGATTGAATTGACCAATATTATAGTGAAGTAAACATTTGAAAATAAGGAGAAACAAAATAATATCTGTGTCTCGCTGATTGAAATACATAAGAGAAATAAATTATAAAATTCTTTGCGAGCTTTCTGTAACAGACTAACCATAGCCTTATCTGATCCTCTGTGTGTAGGTGCGATGTTTGTTATTCAACGGAAATATCTTTATTTTCGTAAAGCCAATCGGAAAATCTTACACTTCTGTATGCACAATACTCACTTCAACAAAATTTTACTTTGGCTTGAACAAAAAAAAAAGACAAAAAGAAAACAAAAATATTGAATTTGCATATCGTCTATCAATGTTTCGGATCCATGGCTTGAAAGAACGTTTTATTTTATCTGCAAATGCGTAAAATGCGCCAAATTTGCATTGTTTTCTCTCTTCTCCACCCACTTCTTTCGCACACAATCAACACAATTCATGTGAATGTGGAATAAATTTTGAATAATTTTTCCAAATTATTTTAATTTTTTTATGATTATTTTACGCATGCATCCATATCCATATGTACTTATATGTGTGTGTGTGTGCGTGTATGGAGTTAAATGATACATTTTCATTTGAATTTGAAATATTTATTTAAAACTTAAGAACAAAAACAGAAAAAAAGAAATAAACCTCACATGGATCGTTGTACTATTCCAAAGACAGAAAAAAACTTCTTTTTTTCTTTAGACCAGCATCGTAAATTAAATATTCAACAGATTCTGTGAATTTATTTATACTTCCTCATGAAATGTAAACATTTTTACTATTTTTACACTTTTTCTTCGAGGAATTTTTGTTGAAAATTTATTTTTTTGGATTAAACTACCAATAGATGTAGCAGTAGAAGCGGCAGTGAACAAAACAAATAAACAACAAGGGCGGAAGAGAGTAACAGAGAGAGAAAGAGTATATCAAAACAAAATATGAACAACAATAACAAGTTTATTTAACAATTATAATAACAACAATAGCAACAACGCTGTAAATAATCCAGATGCATACACAGATAACAATAGGGAGTGAAGGACAGTGTTGCCAATACGAAATATTTATGTAGGTATTCTGCTAAAATTATACATTTCAAAATACATACTTTTCATTTCAACGATGTCATTATAGAGGAAGTTTAGAATGCCCCTTCCGACGAGAGGGAGAAAATCATGTAACCCATCTCGTGACCAACTTCATACAAATTTTCACAGATGGTTCGTAACAAGATGGACATTTCTTTGGCGACATCTTTTCAGAGTCGGAAGGTATAGTCCACTCGATCAGACTACAGCATAATTACAGCATTGTTAGGATTGCGTATGTCCTCTTGGGTGACAGCCATGGTATTATTAGATGGTTCCTATTTGTGTTATTTATACGCATATTATGAGTCTGTTACTCTGTACTCATCTTGAGTTCAGTAACGAGAAAATTTAGCTCGTCTAGGACTCTTCTTTGAAAAATCCTTTGCATGACATCCTTCAGAACGATGGCACATATTTCATGTTTAAATGGCACTAGTCATGACCTAATCAAAGCCTTATTGAAGTCTACAAATACGAGATAGAGAAGAGTCCGGTTAACCATCGCCTGTTTAGTAATCACTCTCAGAGTATTTATCCTGCCAGCGCATGGATGATTTACTGTTATTTTCATAGGTCTTTTGCTTTCTTAAAGGAATAACCAAGCAGTGAATCTAAGACTATTTACTACGTACAATGTTTACAAACAATTAAATTAAAGCATATTTTAAGGAGTTTGAAAAACAACACACCAACATTGAATAGGCGTTCCATTAAGAAATCAAGATAGAAATACCTTTAATTGCTTCGAAAAAAAGCTATAAAAAGCATTGGATTGTTTAGAAATAAAATTTTATTTAAAATAAAAATGTTAACGAATACAAAACCCAAAGTCACGGACGATGGCTATCAAACCACAATTTATTATCTTAACTTTGAAGAGTATCTCAAGCCCAGAAGAGTTATAGAGCCAACGAAAAACTTACTGCTATACAATGATGTAAAACCGAAACGTCAGCTGCATTTAAAACTTTTGGAACAGCCTATGCTAATTACGGAAAGGAAGCCTTTTTGGCCGCACGGAAAAGAAAAATTAAATAAAATATTTGACTGTCACGCGGTAGAAAAACGGTCGTTAAATTTCAAACCTAAACAAAAAGTTGAACAATTGGCCTCTATTTGGTATAACAAAACAGTAAACAAGCCCACTTGGATTGGCTGGGGTCACATACAATTGCCTCGGTTTTTACGCTTTCTAAGAGCACGCAATGATGATGGTTTGTGTAAACGCAAGTCAGGCTTTGAAATCTATTGTGAAATGGCGAGCATACACGGTTTCATTAATTTTGTGGATGCCTCTACTTGGCAAAGGGCTTTCTGGTTTTCGGTAGTTATGCTAGCAGTAATAATGTCTGGTTTTATCTTATTGCTGTCGTATTTTATGAACACCAATACTCCCACCATTCTGTATGCCGAAAGTACTCAGTATCCCTCCTGGTCCATACCTTTCCCAGCGGTTACCATATGCAATTTAAACCGTATATCAAAACATAAGGCTTTGAATTTGGCAGAGAAATTGTGAGTGAGTATTCAATTGAATTAAAATTTATTCATAACACGGATAACTTACAGTGTTAAACCAGTTAACATGACTTCCATGGAATTGGCTGAATATTTCAAACTATCACTCTCTTTAAGCCATAACATTAAGGCCGCCCCTGCTCAATTGCTGCAATTAAAACACGTTTTACAGCAAAACAATTATAGTCTTCAACAGTTATTAGATGAAGTTCAGCCCAATTGTGAATTGGAACTGTTACGATGTAAATGGCAAGGACGCTTTGAACGTTGCAGTCAATTGTTTCAAAAGATTCGAACTTCTTATGGCCTGTGCTGTGCCTTTAACTATAAAGCCCTTAAGCGTAACATTAACAAACGTTCCGATTATATTTTAAACGATGAGGTGGAATATATCACGAGCTGTGGCTTTAAAAGTGGTTTAACGGTGTTACTGCAACCTCATTTAAAAGACTACCAAGCTGTAGAAACCTCCATACCCGGTTATCAGGTTTTAATACACGATGCCTATGACTTTCCTGATTTTACAGCCCCTAAAAAACTTATAACCACCACCTCATTTAATAAAATTCACGTTTTACCCTCACAAACGTATTACACCGATCATGTCAGCTCTCAGCACATTTACAAGCGACGTTGCTTTCTGCCTCACGAACGTAAATTATTTCATTTCGGTTCTTATTCGCAAACCAACTGCTTGGCGGAATGCCGTTCGCTAATAATTTACGAAAAATGTCATTGTGCCTTACCCAACTGGCCGAAAAAGACGAATTGGTCTCTGTGCGGCTTAGAGGATAAGCCTTGCATCACAGCTTATAAATGCAAGTGTCTCTGTTGAAATATTGAAAAAGCTCCGCCTATTTCTGTTTATTTTTGTTTTTTGTTTGTTTTCAGCTTTATTGACTTTGGGACTGCAAACTAGTGGAACAAGTCGTGCTGGTAGTCGTTTAAGACGCTATAATGAACGATTTATTTGCGATTGCTATCCTTTGTGTGATTTTAATATGTATTCCATAGCCATGGACTCGGGAAGCTTAATGAGAAAGTATTCCTTAACCGATGAACGTTTTTTGTAAGTGAAGGATTATTGAAACCATCTTAAAGGGTTTGGTATTACCCAAATTAATTTGAAACCCAATGGCTTGGGTTATATAATTTTGAGGTTAAGTAGAGTAGAACAACGCCCTGAAAAACTGGGTTAAAATTTTTGGATTCTAGGATTAGCTTAGTTCTGTTTCCCCTTCTCTTTCTTTCTCTTCCTACCATTTCCCTTCCTTCTTCACTGCTAGATCATCTTTTATTATATTGCCTATCTTTCTATTTTTGTTTGATCCACAATGGAACGTCTCCGATTTTAGGGTGGAGGTTATTGAACTAACTTTGAATTCCTTATCTCTTACAGCAAGTCCATTAACATCACCGATCACATACTGCTACACGTATACTTTGGCGAACTTTATGCTGAACGTTTACGCCTGGATGTCTATGAGAATTGGTTGTCATTTATTGGTACATTTGGCGGTATAACTGGTCTCTATATGGGTTACAGTTTTGTATCCGGTTTCGAATTAATATTCTTTGTATTCGTACGGCCAGCTTGCAATTGGCTGACCAGAAAACAAATCCAATATCGCATTAAGCAGCGGCACAAGAAAGCAAAGGAAACTAAAGTTGGAAAGTGAACAGGAATACAACTGAAGCACACAAAAGGGAGTTCAATATGTCAATATAAATAAAGTATTAATTATTAATCTTAATATAAAAATAAATTGTTTAATAAAATTGTTACAACTATAATTAGGCCATGAGCATTCATTCGTATTAATGGGACAGTATTGGGGTTACAAGGCATTGAGGCGAGTTCACAAGTTAGTTGCTGTTGCTGAAACCTTTAATTAAAAACAATTTAACACTTGTGGTGAGTGTGTTTACTCTTTGTTGGATTTGTTTGATTTCAATTACTGCTATTCAGTCTGTTAAAGGATATCGAAAAGCGAAAAATGAAATCAAAACACATGTCGCCATCGGATAAAGTTCAACCAATCTTTACCATACGCAATGTATTGCCCTTCACCCAACCTCTGCAACAGCAGCAAAAAGCCTATGGAAAATTATCTTTTAGTACTACCAGTACTTCATTTCTATCGCGTAAGTCGCAAAAGAAAATCAAACCCCGTTTGACCTGGAAAGGTGTACAACAATGGTTTGCACAAAATCTGCGCAATTATTGCAATACCACGTCGTTGCATGGCTTCAATTATATAACGCGTACGGATTTGACACAAAAGGAACGCTATTTTTGGTTATTTGTGGTTATAGTATCCATAATAGTGTCCATTGTTTTGGTTATAGTATCCTATCTATGGAATCGTGAAACCCCCACGGTTACGGTTATCGAAAGTTCGCATCATCCCACCTGGAATATACCATTCCCGGCCGTAACCTTTTGTAATTTCAACAAAATCTCCCGAGAAAATGCCTTAAGCCTGGTAAAAGTATTGTAAGTATCACTTAATGGTTTAACATTGTGTCCTTAAAGCCTTTCATTGCTAGAAAACGTCCTGCCAATGTAACAGAATCACAGGTATTGGCCATATTTCCCATTACCATGTACTACAGTTTCGCTTTGAATCAAACGAGAATTAATTTTACATTGGCTGAGGAGATATTGAAACTGAATAATATGACCTTGAGTGATTTAGCGGAACACTTGGCGCCCAATTGTTTGGAAATGGTTTCAAGGTGTATATGGAAGGGTACCAACTCGCGTTGTGATAGCCTGTTCCAAAGGATATCCACCATTGAAGGCATATGCTGTTCATTTAATTACTTTGGTGTGGCAAAAAATAATTTTCCAGAGTAAGTATACTACCGTTAAGAGACAATAAATAACAGACTTTGTTTTATAACGCCTAGGAAAATTGCCTATCAGATACCTAAACGTCCTTATCGTGTAACCGGTTGTGGTTATCCCACCGGTCTATCTATACTACTAAATCCCTTGGCCTATGATTACTTCGGCACTTATTTTAGCAGTTATGGTTTTCGTTTTATGATACACGATGCTTATGATTTTCCCGATGAAAATGCCGAAACAAAAGTCATAACATCGACAAGGGAAAGTTTTGTACGCATTAGTCCCGAATCTACTTATGCCACCGCCGATGTCAAGGGCATGAATCTTAAACTAAGGAATTGTTTATTTGCCTACGAACGTAAACTGGTGGTGATGCAAAAGTATTCCTTCATCAATTGCCTGTCGGAGTGCCGTATTCTCATAGCCTTTAATAAGTGTGGTTGTATACCCGAGAATCTGCCTAATAATGGTTCCTATCCCATATGCGGCATAACAGAATTGAAATGTATTTTGACTAGTAGAGGTAAGTAATGACCAGGTAAATTTACTAGCAAGTGAAATTCTAATTAAAAACAAATATTGCAGAAATATTTACCCGCGCCTTAAATGAGAACAATGGCACACTCTCCACCATTTTAAGTACAGACAAGTTTCCCTGCGACTGTCTGCCAGATTGTGAAACAAATCATTATGTTTCCGAAATTACAATGGGAAAGTTGAATGTGAAATTGGCCTTTCAAGAGGAAAATGATTTGTAAGTAAAAGCGAATTGAACAATAAAAAGAAAAATTTAGAACGAAGCCAGTTTCAATATATTTTTCGAACCCTATTTCCTAAATACACCCGTTGAATTGAATAGAATTTTTCTTTCTTTTTTATTGCAGAAAAACCCCCAACGATAATAACAACATTTTATTGCATGTTTTCTATAGTGACCTAATGACTACCAGATATCGCAAGGAAATCTATCAAAATTGGTTATCGGCTTTGGGTAATTATGGTTTATAAACCAACTTTTAAACATAATTTTGTAATTTTTTTTTAATTTTTATTTCAGCTTCTTTTGGTGGTCTTTTGGGTTTAATAATGGGCTTTAGTATTGTGACAGCATTTGAATTCCTATATTTCTTAACTTTTAGACCAATTTTCAATTATTTTAATTGACATTAAATTAAATTAATCAAAATAAAAATAAAAAACACGTCCAACATTGCGTATGATTAATATTAATTTCAAATGTTGCACAACATTGTTTAGCAACATCGAAGTATTGAAAAATGGTTGCGTCGAGCCAGAGGCGGATATTGGCAAACAAAGTGAAGATTGCTTTCTTCCTCCTCAAGCTAACTACAACCTTAGGTTAGGTTAGGTTAGAGGACGTGTACTTGTCAATTAGGACAAGTACAGTACCCGGAGGTTAAATTTGACCCATTGTACAACGTCCTAGTTTCTCACACCGCTTATGTTGTGTGTGTTAATTTTATACATGAGTGGTGGGACCTACAGTTTAAAGTCGACTCCGAACGACAGATTTTTGAGAAACTTTTTCATGGCAATTTTATTTACTCTCAGAGTTTTTGCCAGAAATCTGCTGAGAGGAAGTCGCCGAAGAAACACTTTTTTTTATTTTATTTTGATGTCTGGCCTGAGGCTCAAACCCTGGCTTTTCGTCTAATAAGCCAACACACTACCTACTAGACTACGGCGACTTCAACTATAACCTTTGCGGACGTAATTTTCAGATAAACGAAGTCTTTCGGTAGTCGGCGTAGTATAGTAGGTAGTTTGTTGGCTTATTAGGCGTGTGACCACGGTTCAACCTCTGGTTCAGGCTTCTCAAACAAAACGAAATATAAAAAAACATATTTCTCCATAAAACATATTCCTCCTGACAAAAACTCTGTCCAGTATCGTAAATAGCAGCCAACTTAGCATAACAAAGGCAGTCCTCGTAAGAATGATGTGCAGAGCATTATTTTATACGTATTGTCAACACCAAAATTTTATAATTTCGATTCTATGTTTCTCTATATTCAAGGAGGTGCACACCTTCCCATAACAGGCTGCTTAATAGGCTAATTGTTATCAATGTCAGTCAATTACTCTATTGTTTAATAATTAAATCAAATTACCACCTGTCCTTCGAAAATGATTAATAGGCCAAGTAAAATCGGATGCTATAAAAGCTTATGCTGCCTTAAATACCCGTGACAATCGTCTTGACTTCGAATATGTTTGGCAAACTATTCAAAAATAAAAACTTGAAACATTTTCTTAATGAAAGCGCTATTCATGGTCTACGCTTACTATTATACTACACTCCGTTTAAATATGCCAGGTAAGTACAGAAATGCAACAGCAACATCAATCAACTTTAAATATTTTATTAAAAAAAAATTAAAATTTCAATTTTTTTAATGTCTGTCTAGGCTATTATGGATTGTGTTTCTATTTGCCGTTATAGTTTGGACTCATTCCATCATTATAACCCTAATTATCCGTTATGTACAACAGCCAACGGAAGTTCACATGTCTACCAATTTAATACACATTTCAAATACACCATTTCCCGGTGTGGCCATATGCAGTGCGAATCGGTTTAGTCGCACAAAAATGGAAAAATTTGCTGAAAGAATGTAAGTACCAAAGATTTCTTCCTATGTGAACAACAGGGCGATAGTACGACAGAGGGAGACACCTCCAAGTAAAGCGAATGAGGCCCCGAGATTAACAAACTTTCGGACGAAACAAGAACGGTTTTTAGCCGGTGTCGTCCAAATGATCATGACCGACATATCGCTAAGGTCACGGTCGCGGTATTTAGGGAATGCCTAAATACATTTGTCATCCTTTGCCAGGGTGAAAAATGGGGCATTCGTACAGAGAAAGTCTAGTAAGAATCCATACGCATACCAAACATTTTTAAGGCTTCTGATAATAGAAAAAAACACATAAATTTGGGTTAAAGTAGTTACCGCCGCATAAACCATAATTTACTTGTGTGCTATAATGTCCCGTTATAATATTGATAGCACATACTTGGGCATTCAACAATCCCGATAGCAATAGGAAAATATGGATTCTATGCAAACTACAGACACGTTTTGTCAATAACACCCGGGTGCATCAAAATCCTTCGGCTCAGACTTCCAAGTATCGAACAAAAAGAAAATATTTTGTGGTGCCCGTTATTACAGCAGAAGACGTTGTAATGTATTGCCAACCTCAGGGTTAGTACACCTAAAACCCAGGACGCATGAAATCTCCATATTTCCCCATTGTTTTTTTCTTTTTGCTTTTCTCTCCAGTACAATAATTCCGTAATCATTGTTTTCCATGTGACATAATTTAAGAACGGTCACCTTTATTGCAGCAACTGCTTTGGATTTTAATTGATTAACTTTGTTTGTGCAAAGCAAATATTTCTGTAGTGCTAACCAGTGATAAAAAACTGGGTTACCATACCATATAAGAGACATTCCAGCAGCCACTCAAGTGGCCTATTGTTTCAATTATAGCATGTAAATAAAAATGAATCGATTCTTTTGCGAACAATTTTAATTTATTTTGTAAACACAATGTTATTATTATTATTGTTATTTAATTACAATAAAACCATTTCCATTTCCATAAAAATTATAAAATTTTAGAAGACGTTGTCGTGCTTTAGTCAAAATAACCCAATTTTTGGACTTCATTGACCATGGCAACAATAGAGTCGATAGTTTCGTCACCGGTGGGTATGATTTGGGAGGCAGGCAATTTGAAACCGGTCAGGAAAGAGTTTGAGGAAGGACGCAATTCATAGCAGAAGGACATTTTAGTGCCAACATTTGCGTAGGCCCAGTCGACAGAAGCACCTGAAGCGGGATAGATGGCATCGTAGATATTACCGCCAGTGTATTTGGTGGAATAACGTTTGTTAATGGCAGCAATGGCAACATCGTAAACTTGTTTCAGATCAGCGTAGTTTTCTGGCAACTCACTGGTGTGTCCATAGGGGAACAACAATAACTGCGAATAAGCATGGAAGTCAATATACAAGTGAATTTTGCCCTCCAAAGATTTAAGGTAGTCGGCCAAAGAACGGGTTTCAATTTCAGAGAAGGCAGAAGGACCGGCATAGGTATCAGCGCAGGGGTTGTTGCTAGAGCCTACAACATTCCAATGGAAGCCCCAGTTGCGGTTGGGATCAGCACCAAAACAGCTGCCATAAGGAGTACGGGTCTTGCGCCACAAGCGATCAGTGGTGTGAGTATAGACATAACCATCAGGATTGGCATGGGGGAAGATATACCAGTTGTAGTTCTCAGCAATTTGATTAATGCCGGCCTGGTTGGAGGTCAACAATTGATTGATCAAATAGGTAGCTGTGGCGGGGGCAATCCATTCGCGGGCATGTATACCGGCTTCAACAAAGATACCAGGCTTTTCACTCTTACTCTTGGAGATCTTAACACCCAAAATGGAACGTCCCTGATAGGTCTTGCCGGCTTCAACTAAAGTTACTACACCGGGATATTGTACAGCCAATTCGGACAACCATTTATAGGTGTCTTCCAAAGGATAGTATTGTTTCCAGTTATAGGAAACAGCGCGTTCTAAGGGATTATATCTGCCCACCTGTTCTTCATCGCCTTCCAAGTGACTTTGCAAATTTTCTTCCAACAACTGATAGTCGACTTCATTAGAGCCCATAATTTCCAAAAAGTCTGGCACCTTATGTGGGGCTACGACCACCTTAATGGGCTTGTTAATTGCATGAATGCCCTCCAAAAACATAATCGAATCACTTGCGCCTTCCAAATCCTTCAAAACTGCCAACTCCTGTTCACTGGAAGCCGTAGCATGGTAAACGCGATAATTATCGTAACGTGCACGTTCAGCTTGAGCAGCGCCGGCCAAGAGGCATAGGCCCAAAATTAGGTTAAACTTGAATGCCATTCTTGTAGCGAATGTTGTCTATTTGCGGCCGCAACTACAACTTATATAGCAAAACGCGTACAGGTAGACTGCAACCCATTGAGCGAGCTCAATGAAATTGTCAAACAACAACAGAACCAATATTGTTGATAAAAAAAAATATTTTTTTAAACAAAAACATTTGTTATCTGTTTTATAAACACACATACGGGCACACATACATAAGGTTAAAGTATGGTTGTAAATTTTCAAATATCATTTCGCCATACGACTGGAAATCTTTTTTTTTTTGGATTTTATAAATATTCCTTAGATATGTAGATAGACCGAGTGACGGTAGCACTAGACTTTAATGCACTGGATTGAACTTAAAATATTGCATCAATATTTTACGATTTCTTATCTCGTATTCACCAGTTTTCATTGCAAGCCGTTTGTTTTCAATCAAAATAAATTCTTCAATCATAAATTTTAAATCACAATCAAAATAAACCGCGTAAATTTTGAACGGGTGCCTAATGCCTTCTATCGCTGATAGAATATTCCCTTTTTATGACCTCAAGAGCTTTATGACAAACGATAGTTTTGAAAAAATAATGCAACGCAAACATTTTTCGCTAATTTTAGAAATGGGAAGTAGAAGTGTTTTTAGATAGACCGGATAGACTGATGGTTTATAGCGTAAATCCATGTTAAAGGCATTACGTATAAAACAATAATTTTAGGACAGGTTAAGATAGAATATTGGTACGTAATAATCAGAAGAATATGAAGAAGATTAAAACCTGCCCTATATCGGCGCTCAAGTTCTACTGGATTCAAACGCGTTGCATGTGATAGGCATGACCAGAGTTATGGACAATTTCGTTAGTCAAATAGGTGGCAAGTCGTATAACAAATTATAAAACAGCTAACTAAATAACTGTTCCCTGGATAGAACCAGTAAACTCTAAGATTTTGGAAAATAAATAAAATTTTGTAATGGGACTCAATAATAAGAAACTGTTCTAAACCCAAAGCGGGTTTGAGACAATCTAAACTTTCGTTGGGCAATACAATTAGAAGAGATTTGATTATTGAAACAAATTAGCCAGCAGTAGTCCTAGGACAGTAACCAGCCTTCTAGCCAAGCTTTACTGAACATCAACCAGCTTTGGCCAAAATAAACAAGTTGATTTGGAGTAGATGCAGCAGTGTTTTGACACCCTTGAAAGGGGTTAGCCGTATCGAAACCGATCGAACATTCTCTCTACATATTCGAAACGATGCTAACTTGTTGTATTCCGGATTTATATCTAGTTCACAGCCTGTGGCCCAATTATTCAATCAATCATTCTGCTGATTTAGACCGCACAGAAGGACAAGTGCTTATAAATGATTTCACAAGCATCTGTTGAATGATACTAATCATGTACTACATCCCCTAGTCAAACATATGTTGGAGTTCACATTGTACAATGTTCAATCCCGGCTTAAGTACTCAAACTTTTGGATGTTAAAGCACTTAATCAGTCAACAAACATTATTCGTACGTCTCTGTTGAAAAAAAATACAGTCTTCCAATGCTTTCCCCTTTCATTGGAAATTTTAAAATTTTGATTAGATTAAAAGAAAAAGAACATGAACACACACTAAAACCTTGTTAACGATTTAAAAAAAAAAAGTACTAAAAGACTACCAAAAGTACTGGATTTTTTCACTTTTTTAAAGCAGTTTCTCAATAGACTCCAACTGCAAAGCGGAACAGAACACACAGATCTACAAAGAGTTCACGTATACGACCATCAGGAAAAAATATAATCTTGACCTCTTATCAGAGAAAGAGCTGTAATGAACTCTCAGAGTATTCTTTTCATACGCAACATTTTTTAAGAAAATTGAGGAAAGAAAACTAATTCAAGCTACGAAGAATTTTGTTGTCATTTTGCCTGACCACACAAAATTCTAATGCCAACTCTTTAGCAGAAATCTTGCTGCTACAAATACTTTCAGAGCTTTCCAACGTTCTCAGTTTAAAAGCACATATTGACTGCAGAAAATATGAATTGGCCAAACTCAGTGACATGGTTTCGGGAATAGGGGGTGAGAGAATCATTGTAAAAATGGATTGTGAGGTTTTTTCAAGAGTGGCGGCTGTTCTTACGAGAGTTTATAAGAAAAAAGAGAACAATTAAGAATTTAAGCGAAAAATTTTCAAATTGAACGTGGGAATTTCATCAATTCATTGATCGAATTGTTATAATTGTTACGACAACAAAATAATAAAACATAAAAATTAAATAATAAGCGTTCTCCCTAACGCCATATATCGCGTGGCTTAAAATCGAATCATAAATTTAATCGAATAATCAAATCGATAAAGGAATTATGTTTTCCCAATGAAAGTGAAACGCTTCAATGATTGAAAGCAAAGTTTAAGCAGCGTAAGATAAGAAAACAAATTTTGTAATGATTTATAACAAGTCTTTATAACACAAAACACGTAATAAAGTTAACGTTCCAACGGTAGCTGGCATAAGTGCCCTCAAATCAGAAAAAAATAAAGCAAAGAACAATAGACGTGTGTGATGATATTATGCAACAGATTTTATTAAGAAATCGAAAGCGTTGCTGAACTTTAGACTAAAGTCTTTATGGGCTCCTAAAACCTTAAATTCTCTTGATAATTTAATTCTCATTTCAATCATCAATTTCATCAATTTTAAGGGAATTCCATTTTCGTTTGATTTTTAATTAAAATATGGGCTTTCCATTTGTTTTTTTGTTTTTCGTTTTTTTTTTATTAAAAATTATTGATCATAACGAGTTTATTTACATGAATTTCGTAATACCCATCTCCTTAAGCATAGCCATCAAAGAGTCCATAGTTTCTTCACCGGTTGGTATAATTTGATTGGCTGGCAATTTGAAACCAGTCCAGAAAGAGTTGGAAGATGGACGTAATTCGTAGCAGTAGGCATATTTAATATTCTGAACTCCGTAAGCCCAATCGACACTAGCGCCAGCAGCTGGATAGATGGCATCATAGATGTTGCCACCAGTATATTCAGTGCCATAACGTTGTTTCATAGCATCGATGGCCACATCCATGATACGCTTCAAGTCAGAGTAATTTGGTGGCAATTCGTTGGTATGGCCATAGGGGAAGATTAACAATTGCGAGTATGAGTGGAAGGAAATGTAAGCATGGATTTTGCCAGCCAAAGCAGTTTCCAAAAAGTCAGCGAAGCTTTTGGTTTCAATTTCGGAGAAAGCATGAGAGCCAGCATAAGTATCCGAGCAGGGATCGTCAGAAGCACCAATTTCGTTCCAGTGGAAACCCCAGTTACGATTGGGATCGGCACCAAAGCAATCTTCACCGTAAGGAGTACGAGTCTTACGCCACAAGCGGTTGGTGGTGTGGGTATAAACATAACCATCGGGGTTGGCATGTGGCACAAAGTACCAATCAAAACTCTCAACAATTGTGCGCACTTCTTTATCTTCACTGGTCAACACTTGGTTGAGTATGTAGGTAGCGGTGGCAGGTCCAATCCATTCACGAGCATGCATGCCACCCTCAATAAAGATACCCTTACGGTTAGGTCCATAAGAGATTTTAGCACCCAAAATTTGACGTCCCTCATAACTTTGGCCAGCTACAAAGTTTGTTACGATACCGGGGTATTTGCTTTTCAGACTGCGCAACCAATCGTAAGTTTCTTCCAACAAATGATAGTTCGACCAGTCATAGTCACCCGTGCGTCTCTTGGGATCAGCTACCTCATCGTCTTCCAAAGAGGCTTGAGCATTGGTATCCACCAGCTCAAAGAGTACTGAGTTATTTTCCAAAGTTTGTTTAAACTCTGATACCTTTTCTGGTGCAACTACTACATGGATTTTAGACTTTAAATAGTGCACGGCATCCAAGAATGTGTACGAATTACCAGCTCCTTCCAACTGCTTAACTACCGCCAATTGTTCTTTAGTTTCAGGTTTCAACTGGTAGACATGGTAGTTATCGTAGCGCACCTTTTCTGCCTTACAGGACACCAAGGCCAAGCCGAATATGGCCACCAATAAAATGACGGCAGCGTACTTCATGCTGAAGGTTTAACCAACAAATGATCTTTAAGAGTGCGGGAAATTTAGCTTTTATAGGTTTTTCCTATGCGTCAAGATAACATAACGCACAAGTACAAGCAAAAGAAAGCAACACAATATAAAAATTAGTGGGTATTTCTACCACAGAACAAGCATTAGAATTGATAAGGCCATGTTGAAACACATATTTATACTGGCTCAGTGCTAGCGTACTACTAACATACCACAGGCTAAACTGATTAAACAGTTTGACTTTTTTTGTTGGTTTTTTTTTATTTTAACTCGCATACGCCAACTGCATTTTAAACAGGCGTTTGGCAAATGAAACAAAAAGAAGTTCACGTTCAAGATAACGTTTTAAAGCGGCTCTTTGGTAGGCCATTTCTTTTTCCCAGCTAATTGCAGTCAATTTTTGTAGGGTCGTCAAAAAAGCCATGCTGACATACAACACCTTTTTAATTTTTAAATAATTTTCATTCTTTCGTGGTTGTTTCTTTCAAAAGGAAGAGCAAAAACGTACGGAGGTCTTATGACCCACTGCGCTCTCTCCAGAAAGGGGAAAGGAGTGAAATAAAAGAAGAAGTAACAGAGAGTAAAAGAAAAATCCAGACAAGTTATTAGAAAAATTAACTACGCAAAGATGACTGCAGGCTTCTTAGTCAGCTCATCTCAAAACAAACCTCAGAAAAGCCTGAATATCGACTTCTGACAGAGAGTTTAAATCTTCAAAAAAAACTCTCTGACGGTAGTCAACCTTCTTTTCCAAGAAAAAAGCTGTATCGTTTCCAACACCTCCTCGTCTCCACATATCGTCGTCAGTATCCTGACATCACAATGTCTCTTAAGGAAACCAGTCAATGAGCCAATTCACTGTTTATTGGTGAAAGCAATATATCCCACGCTAAAATATCTTATCCCAGGCATTCCATCAACCAACACAGCCGTACGTAATAACTGTCTAAACAATCGCCGTATAAATCCAATAACTGCTTCTTGACGTTAGCCCTCCAACTTTTATCCATTGAGCTGCTATACTGGTATAAAATATTCAGACCGTTTCTTTATCCTTTCGTCGACATTCCTTTTCCAGCTCAGTTTACTGTTCAGACTAACGCCGAGATATTAGACCTCGACATTCCGAAGATAGCAGTTCCGTAATTACGTGAAAACACAACAAGTTTCGCAGTTAATGTCGACAGAACCCCACGAACAGACTCCAAACGTTGTCAAACTTGTGAAAATATTTCATTTTAAAATAGTTTTTCGAATTCTCTTTCCTTTATAGGTTCCAGAAACAACAGCTCTATCGTCCCTACTACTTAGCACGTACCACCGAAGAAATGTTCCAATTTTTACGTCACCTTAAGGGTTTCTATGTGTTTCCTTACGATAATGAACCGCTTAATTTAACCGTCTTGAATCGTTTACACAAGATTTTTAAATTCGCTTTCAATACCACCGATTATCCGATAAGAGATTATTTGAAAATTTTAGCGCCAGATTGTCGAAGTTTAGTAATTCGTGGCATGATATATGATCGAACCATAAAAACTTCAGATTACATAAATAAGCGTTTAACATCTTCAAGCATATGTTGTATGTTTAATTATCAACGGAAGGGCTATTCGATTGATGCGTGAGTATTTATATTCTTTCTTAAAGTGTATGCAACAAATGAATGAACTTTACTTGCCACTGTATTTTCAGCAAAACACGTGAGGCTGATAATAAATTTGCTTTGAATGCCGCAAAAATCAAATTTCAATCCAGCACATCTCTGAATACCCTACAGTTTGTATTACAAAGTGATCCCGATGATTACGTCTACACGGAATTTCATAACTTTGCATTTCAAGTAAGATTTCGTAAAAAAAAAAATAATAAAAATAAATCAATTGAACTGAAACTAATAAATAAGTTATGATAGATTATAAAAAAATGGGGGAGTGGCGTTAGGGCACTTGTACATTTAACTTGAATTAGTTTATATATCGCATAGAACAGGAATTCCATAATCCCATATAGTGACATTGCATAAAATTAATTTAAAAATATTTAAATCAAGCCCCAAAGTGCCCAAAGTCCAAAGTTTTGTTAACTAAGGATTACACACTGTCCCCTATTATATTGGCAAATTCATTGACCAAGTAGTGAAGGGAAAAACTGGATGGTTTAAATCTGTATAGATGGCTCAGTGTCAGCGGGTATAAATGACTTGAAAAGGCTATTGGACCAGTGCAGTGGCTGCTGTCCTTCGAAATGGGCAATACCTCTATGAGAGATATTAGCATAAGTTTATATATCCAGGCGGCTGAAAGAGTACTGAGTTCTGTGATGATAACATTGAACACAATTTTAAGCTGCCGCTAGTCAATCATTGTTCATATCCTATGGTTACTTCGAAAGATCGATTGTAGCGAACATATGTATTACCCCAAAAGAGGCATGCTGAGTATCGATATCAGATTCATTAGCATCGATTCGTATTCTGAGCACTTATGCCAAACATATTGGTTTTTTCATTCGGCCAATGACTTCTATGGAAGTTTCAGAGGCAAAGAAAAGAATCCAAAAAAAGATAAAGAACTCTTTGCCTTTAAACTAATTCCAAATCTAGTTAGATTCATAAAATAAAGATGCAACAGCGTGATTTATTTCGGACCCGGATTGCTATCCTCTGGAAAATGTTTGATTATTTGCATGACTTATATGACTTGCCTTACTTGCATGACGTGCACAATCAGTATGATCTGCTTTGATTGTTGCGTGAATTGTATTACTTGCATAACTTGGGACAAAGACACAAGGTTCTTGGTTGGAGGTCCTTTAATGGCCACGGAGAGTTGGCCTCTGTTAAGCTTATCTTACGTTTTTTGTTTGTTTTAGCTTTTCATTTTCCCACCACGAGATTATGCCACAATACAATCAAATCGTATAGGAGAAGTTCTAATTGATTACAATACCATCGTGGAGGTACCAATAGAACCGGAATTTTTTGGATCTACGCAACGTGTACAACAATTTGATGCTCATGTACGCAATTGTTACTTTCCCGAAGAAGGACAAAAGCTTTTAAATCAGTTAAGAATTGAAAGAACACTATGATTGTTTAATTTCCAAGTAATTTTTATGCTCTCACCCACAGATCTTATTATTCCATAGACGAGTGTTTATTAATATGTCGCATGGAGTCCATGATTACCTATTGCGGTTGTGTAACACCACCGATGGCGGCTACCGACAAAAAGATCAAATATTGTAATTTTCGAGATTTGAATTGTTTGAGGAAATGGAAAGCCATTTGGTATGGTTGGGATGATTTCGAGTATGTCCATGAGAATGATAAAGATCTTAAAGACGATTTAACAACAGGACATCGCTGTCCGCACTGTTTGCCCAATTGCAATGGTGTTGACTATAGCATTGAAGTGGATGATAGGACTTTAAGGCCGACATATGGACAATTTTATGGCCATGGCATATTGTAAGTACATATTCAGGTACCTTCGTATATACATACATACATATCGCCATTACAATATTTCCCTAACTTACAGAAAAGGCCTGACAAATGACAAAAAGTTAGCAATTGTGAAATTATACTTCAAAAATCGTTATGTTCAAACCACCGACATGGATAGTGTAGGAGATTGGGTAGTTTTACTAAGTATTTCATTGTTTTTTACGTACTTTTTAAAAAAGATTTTCATTTTGTTTGTTTTTATATTCAGATCGCTTTGGTGGTATTATGTCTTTAATGTATGGCTTTAGCATCATCAGTTACATAGAAATTTTATATTTTGCTTCTGGTAAATTTTTTACTCTTCATTTTGAGAATTGGAAATTGAAATTACAACGTAAACTATCTCGTAAATCAACAACTGCAACAATAGAGTTGGATAATGATCCGCCACCAGCTTATACTTTATATTGGCAAGAATTGAAACCGAAACAGCCTGTTGATATGGAAATTTTTAAACACGAAGTCATTTTGAATTTGTATAAAAAGGAAAACAATTTGAAAAAACCGTCAACTTAAAATATAACCATTTTAATATACAACATATAATCACACACCCAAGACTTATAACAAATGTAGCACAATATTTATATAAAAGAAATATGAAACCTTAGTAAATGTATCCAAGAAAAGTACACAAAAAAAAGCTCCTTTATATAAAAAGGAAACAAGAGAAGAGGAAATGAAAAAATAAGGCATTTTTGATCCCGACTCTTACATTTTTCCCTCGTCTTTTCGTCGTTCATGAGTGGTAGGAAAATTTAGATCGTAATCGTAAGGGTTATAATGGCCAATGAAATAAGTCAGTATTTACAAGTATTTTTTGCGTAATGACTGTACCATTATATATGCTCAAGGTTGGGTACAAATATATTTACCAGGCTAATCTATGTTTATAGCATTAGCGACTCAGCCATAAATATTCTAATATTTGTGCTTGGGTCATCTAATGTCGTTAAGCAGTGGTGTATCCTATCACCATTTAAGATTCCGAAGTGGTATTCCTATTATATATACGTACATAAGATAATTTACTTCTTGCTTTATGGCAAAAAAATTTTGTTTTGCATTTCCAGTTATAGTTAGAATTTATGAGGACTGTGTGATGTGTTTTTAATCTACTTTAACGTTTGCATGGCAAAGTAATTTGTGTTTAATTTTGAAATTTATATTGTACTCGTAATCAATTTTCGTCACATACCTTTAAGTGTTCCGAAAATATTAACTTTTGATGAGTTTTGAAATGTACTGTAACCCCCCGGAACAGGAATGTTTTTGTAGACCTGTAGATAAAGAATTCATAAATTATAAAGAAATTTTAAACTTTTCACAACTACACAGAGTAACAGAGTTTCTAAACAAACTACGCTAAGTGAGATTTATACAGGAAAAGTAAAGCAGATTCATAGAAAAAAAGGATTTTAATTTTTACACAATGATCAGTTTAAAGACTAAAAACTAGTGGATAAAAAATTTAAATTAAAAATTACATGAAAATTAATTAATTCAGCCTAAAGTAAGGTTTTTGAAATTTGCCTATTGGCATTCGATTACGTTGGCGTAGCCGACGTACTGCCTCACGCAAATACTTGGGTTGCAAGGCGCCAGTATCGCCCATTTCTTCCATAACATCCAAAGCTGAAATGAAGAAAACATAAGCTTAAGAAAAAGAATTTTGTATATGTATATATTTTCCTCTTACCCTCCTCGACAATCTCACCCACAAATACTTTGGCAATGCCAGACATGGCTATCACAACATTTTGCGAAACGGAACAGCCTGTTATCGTTTGCATCAGTCTCTTAACAGCTGCTTTGGGAAAAGCAGATCTTCTGTACATTTCATAGCGATCTAATTGTTCTTCCGTAAAATTAGAAACTAAAACTCTAGATTTATTTAAATTTTATTATTATCGCCTTCATTTTGTTTCACTAACAAACTCACTGCATTTTTTCTCGTTCCTCTTCTTCCAACTCTTTTTTGGATTTTTGTTTTTTTATTGGCGGGCTGTCATTGTCATCTTTGTTCTCTTTCTTTATGTCTGACTTTTTATCTAGTTTATCATCGGAATCCTTGTTATCATCCGTTTTAGTGTCTGAATCGGAATTTTGGCTACTTTCGCTGGTGGTTTTATTGTGTTCATGATGAGAATCAAAGAATTTTAAATCCATTTCATCTGAATCATTAAGACTGGACGCTTTTGGTGTGGGAAAGAATATGTCATCCATGATAATTAAATAATAACTAAAATAAATTAACTTTTTAACACAACGTAATAATTCTGCGTCTTTTTTCCAGAAGTTTGTTTACAAATGTTAGTTCTTTATAACTTTTGGCACATATTTGTTAGTGACATTGCAAACAGTGATGTAGAGTGTTAAAATTTGAGCTTTGTTTAGAACAGGGAAAAGAAATGAAAACAACTTGAAAAAGGCTTTGTTCATTAATCAACAGTGTTGCAAAATGTAAATGTTAGTTATTTTTTTCTATAATTAACGTCATTTAAGGCAATAGCACGATATTAATTTTTTTTTAACAATTTCTGTTTTTGCGAACATTTTTTGTGTTAAAAAATATATACTTATTTATAAATAAAGTATTTCTGTGAAATCTGTTAACTATTGGCGACGTTCATTATTATTACTTCATTTTCAGTGTTGTGAAACGTTTCGCCACACTTTGTTATCTTGTGTTGCGCTTTTGTTTTTGACTTTTCGTTAGCGGGTTAGGAAAAAACTCGTGTTCGTTTTTTTCTTTACCCCCTTCTTTTTGCTTAATAACTGCATTTTGTACGGTTGTTTTAAGACAAATAATTAAAATTATAAAAAAAGAAATTAAAATCATATTACAAACATTATTTATTAATAACTTAAAACAACCATGTTCAGTGTTGAAGAAACCAAAGTCGATGGCAATGTTGAAAAAGCCGAATCAGCAAATGAGGCCGTTTCTGCAGCAGCAGCACAAGAAGAGGTTAAAAAACAAAAGAAACCCAAACCGAACAATAAAAAATTAAGGCAGGGTAAGTAAATGGCACTCAATCAATTTGTCGTACAACAATTTGCGGTTATTTAATGTTATTTTCAATTAACTTGTATAGCTGAAGCAGCAGCCAAA
This sequence comes from Sarcophaga carnaria, assembly GCA_958299815.1. Taxonomy (NCBI): domain Eukaryota; kingdom Metazoa; phylum Arthropoda; class Insecta; order Diptera; family Sarcophagidae; genus Sarcophaga; species Sarcophaga carnaria. Next base: position 124,889,260 of record OY283152.1, on the reverse strand, counting down.
AAGGCCGATGGTGGCGAAGGTGAGCCTGTGACACAAGAAGCAGCAAAATCAAGTGACAGCATTACTAATGGTGAAAATGCTACCATAGCGGATGGCGAGAAAAAGTCGGCAAACAAAAAGAAAAATAAAAACAAAAATAAGAGCCAGAAAAAAGTTCAAACTGAACCACCATCCATACCGATTGCGGATCTTTATCCCGATGGCAATTTCCCAGAAGGTGAAATTATGCAACATCCCACTCCCAAGCATATGCCGGACGATCGAGTGGCTGCCAATCGTTTTACTTCCGAGGAAAAACGTGCTCTTGACCGTGCCCATAATGACATTTATATGGAATTGCGTCAGGCTGCCGAAGCCCACAGACAAACTCGCCAATATATGCAGCGTTATATTAAGCCTGGCATGACAATGATACAAATTTGTGAAGAACTCGAAAATACTGCTCGCCGTTTGATTGGCGAAAACGGGTTGGAAGCCGGTTTGGCTTTCCCCACCGGTTGCTCTCTGAATCATTGTGCTGCCCATTATACGCCCAATGCCGGTGATACCACTGTGCTGCAGTACGATGATGTATGCAAAATTGATTTTGGCACTCATATCAAGGGTCGCATCATTGATTGTGCCTTCACATTGACGTTCAATAATAAATATGATCCTTTGTTGGCCGCTGTTAAGGATGCCACAAATACGGGCATTAAAGAGGCCGGTATTGATGTACGTCTATGTGACATTGGTGCTGCCATTCAAGAGGTTATGGAATCATATGAAATTGAATTGGACGGCCAAGTATATCCTATTAAGGCGATACGTAATTTGAATGGTCATTCGATTAGTCCATATCGTAAGTATAGTGGAAAAGTTTAGTTTTTATGCAAATCATCTCTTAATTGCAATTTTTGTGTTTAAGGTGGCTATTTGTTGAGTTGTAGGTGTGTAAAAAGAAATCCATTATTTTTATATTAAATTAAGAGTGTATTTAGCAAAGCAGAGAACTTTCTAGACAGGTTCCCATATCTTCAAACAAGTTCATACACAGCGTTATACAGAAATTGAAAAATTAAAATGGATTTCTTTTTGCTATGCTATACTACACAGATTATACTGTTGTACTGAAAAAACTTTCCCTTTCATTTCATCTCCTCCTTGATACCATAAAATTTTCCTTTTTTTTTATCAATTTTATACAGAAATTTTATTTAATTTCATTTAACTTTCTTTTCAAGGCATTCACTCTGGCAAAACTGTGCCTATTGTTAAGGGTGGCGATTCTACACGCATGGAAGAGAATGAATTTTATGCCATTGAAACTTTCGGTTCGACTGGTCGTGGTCTTGTACATGACGACATGGATTGTTCACATTACATGAAGAATTTCGATGCACCTTCGTTTGTGCCATTACGTCTGCAGTCATCCAGTAAGTTGTTAAGTTTGATTAATAAAAATTTCGGTACCTTGGCCTTCTGTAAACGTTGGTTGGATCGTGCTGGTGCTACGAAATATCAAATGGCTCTAAAGGATCTGTGCGATAAGGGTGTAGTGGAAGCCTATCCACCATTGTGCGACATTAAGGGTTGCTATACAGCTCAGTATGAACACACCATTATGTTGCGTCCTTCTTGCAAAGAAATTGTATCACGCGGCGATGATTATTAAATGTAATTAATTTCATAGCAGTTACCAGAATATAATCGTTCTATTTCAAACTGCTGTTGGAACCGAACATTGACACACACTTTCATTTTTTTTAATTACATTTTATCCAAATATATACGATTAACACAGACATTAAACGGGAAGGAGAGGAGTTCCACATTATAAATAAATAATTTTGTTATTCAAACACCTATTCGAAGCAGTTATTTTAAAGAATTCCTTTTTTACGCATTAAAAAAAAATGAACAAAAAATCCTATTACATTTTCTATAAACCAATAATATAAACATAATAATAAAAGAGAAATAAAAACGGCAAATTATGCAAAAATTACAAGAAAACTATGGATGACCTGCTTGATTTTCATTCGATAATTAATTTTTATTTTTCTTTTTGTTAGTTTGTATAAGTATATCGTACACCTTAAAAAGATTTACAAATTTTAAATCTGCAGAGTTTGTGAAATTCTTTAAATAAACCTTAAATGATAACGTAATTGTATTATGCGGGATAAATATGTTGAATTTCTTAACTTCTATTGATATTATTATTATTATTATACATTAAAATTATTTCAGAACCCGACGTAACATAATTCAAGGGTATGCCATCACTTAGAGAGTTATCTTGCTGCAAAGTTCTATTTTGATTGTTCAATTCTTGAGCCATGGGCGAATCGTGAGTTATGACATCTTTGGCTACAAACGTTCTCGTTTCTATATAGTCTAAACCTGGCTCTGGCTTTGCACCTATTAGTAAATTACCCTTTTGTACGCCCATATACTGCGTAGCCTTTGCATTTAGGGGCAGCTGGCCACAAGTTTCAGCCTGTACCTTGCGATGCGCTTGCAGATTTGACACACAGGTAAAACGTTTGCCGCAACCGTTGCACATAAAACGTTTTATTCCCGTGTGCACGGACATATGGGTAAGTAAACTCTCCCGATAGGGATATTCCTTAGGGCAAAGCTAAATAAAAATATATTAAAGTTTAGTTATTAATTTTTGTTCTCAATAGAATACAAAAGCTATACAACTTACATGGCATTTAAAGCGTTTCTCATCGGTATGAGCATACTTAATATGTGTTTTATACTGTGCCTTAATCTTAAATGTTTTGCCACACTTGTCACATTGATAGGGGCGAGCATCGTCATGCAGCAGCATATGAGTTTTTAATATGCCCGCTGTGGTTAGGCACTTGCCACACTCCTGGCATTGGTATAAAGGCAAACGGCCACAATCCGAACGTTCGTGATCTGTAAGTTGCGTACGTCCCAGAAATTTCTTTCCACACTTCATGCACACTAGATTACGTGAACTTTTGTATTCCTTATTGCCGCCATGTATGCGCGCCTTATGGGATTTGAGAGCATCACAGCCGGTCATGAACTTCTCACAAAGCTCACACCACAGCAAATCTTTATGTTTGTCATGGGCATGACTGGTGGCTTCTTCGCGTGTGGCAAAATACAAAGTGCAGTAGCAGGGGCACTTGTGTATTAAATTACCTTCCGGTCCATGCTTGGGTATATGTGACAGTAAACGTTTCTCCATCAAGTATATCTTATCGCATATATGGCATTTGAATACATCATCAGTTTTTACTTCTTGCAAATCGTTTTTGAATATTTCCTTAATAAACTCTTCGGATTTTTTGTGGTCCTCTCTTAAATGCCGTTCATAGGGCTTCCGCATGTAATAGATTTTAATGCAATCCGGACATTGCCAAGTTCTATCGCGTTTCTTTAACAGTTTAATGCGCTCTTTCAACTGCTTGGCTGAAATGGAGGCCAAACGATAAGATTTGCCCGAATTCGATTTACTATCTTCATCTGAAACATCTTCCATTTTAATAGATTTAGGGCGTCGAGGTCGATATTTGCCACGCTTTTTAATAAATCTTTTAATTTTATCAGATTTCGAAAAGAACGGCTGCACATTGCGAGGCACTTTAATCGTATGTTGCTCTTTAAGCTGGGGAAAACCGTTGGTCACATCTTCCAGCAAAATATAACATTCTTGGATGTCCTCTTTAACACCAGTATTGGTCTAAAATTAAGTACAAATAGGTCAGTTTAAATAACAACAATCGAGTTTTCTTTCTGTATATGTTTACCTTGTGTTGCTCCAATAAAATATCTTCACTGGGTAAATCGGTATTGTCGTCATCGTCTTCATATTTTATATAAACCACTTCGGTTTCCTTTAATATGTCATCAGAGTCCTGATTTTCTCTTGATTCCAAAGCTTTACGACTTCTTTTTCTTTTATTAAAGTCGTGTACTTCGCTTTGGGTGTGAGTATAATCATTTTCGTTAAGCAAATGCTCTAAAATACGATCTTTTTCATCAAACAAGTTATTCTCATCCTCATCTTCGCATTTTACATCCAGTGTATACGAATCCAATCGGGAATATTCAAAGTCAGCTAATGGTTCGATTTCTATGTTGGAGGTTATCACCGCATCAGTGTCATCTTCGTCTACGTCTTCTTCGAACTCTTGTTTAATGGTATCCGTGACCAAAGATAATTTGAACTCTTTAATTGAGGCTTCCTCATTATCAGTATCCGTATCAGCTGGATCGAAATCAGGCAAATATTCATCTTCGCTATCGTCTGACCAACGTGTGCTGGCCAATGTATGATCCTTGAGGATATCATGATCTTTCTTTGCGTTTAAGCTTAGCATATCATCTTCTTCGGTATTAGCTTTTAATCCATGCTTTGCTGGCGGTTTCAAAGGAATGTTGTCTTCATCATCATCATCGTCTTCTTCTAATTCCACAACTTTTAAAAACTCTTCTTCTTCCCCTACATCCGAACTGTTGTCATCAAACTCAATAACCTTTTTACGACTGGTTCTTTTGCGCAAATTGGGGCGTGCTGGTCCAGCCGTACGTTTCCTTGCTGTGGGTTTTGCTTTAGGTGGCTTATCAACTACTGACTCCTTTTTCAATGCGGCCACTTTCTCCTGATCATCGGGTTTAATAATCTTGTTGACATTGACAACTTTAATTTCAGATGTGGGATTTAAGGTTGCTGGTACTAAAAGTTGAAGAATGACAAACAAAATCTTTACCAAGCTTAGCATATTAGGTCATTATACTCACTTCTTGAGGTGTGTTTTCTCACCCGATTTCGTGGCGGATCAAATTCGGGCAAACCACAAGTGTCCGGACGATTGCGTCTATGTTTAATGAGATTGGAATGACAGGAGAAACGAGAACCGCAACCTCTACACTCCACCAAACGTATGCCCGTATGTATGGAGGAATGGGTAACAATACTTTCACGATGGGAAAAACGTTTACCACAAACCTTTAAATTTAAAACACAATTGAATTTAACACGTAGGAAGTCAATGAACAGTTGATACTCACATCACACTTATAAGGCTTCTCGCCCGTATGTGTTCTTTCGTGTTCAACCAACCGAGCCTTCTGCTTAAAGTTGCGGCCACAATAACTGCAACAAAACTTTAGTTCCCCGGAATGATTTTCCATGTGTTGTTTTAAATTATATTTCGTTACAAATGCCATCGGACATTCGACACATTTATAGGGTTTAATTTTGCCACATTCGGTTTTCATATGCCTGCGATAGGGATCAATAGTTTTGTAGGCGGCTCCACATTTATCACAAGTGAAAATTTCGCGATCGACGCCCTGATGTATATCTCTAATGTGGCTGCGATAGTCATCTTCATTGGTAAAGGTAACATCTTTGCATAGGCGACAAGCTATGGTTGTATGCTCACTTTCACGGTGTTTCTTTAATTCCTCCTCCGAACAGAAGCGGGCTTCACAATAACGGCATACAAAACCTCCGGGAGGTTCATGTTTCTTTACATGCTTAACATAACCGGCTAAGGACACCAAAGCTTTATTACATACCGGACAAAAAAGCTTGGGTACACCATCGGTGGAAAGTTTAACCAGCATGGCTTGATCAGCAGCAGCCGCTGAAGTTGAGGCATCACCATCTTGGGGGATTAAAATAATTTTTTAGAAATTTAACATTTTCTTTATAAAAATTTTTTAAATTAGATTTTGCAAGTCAAGAAATTCAAATTTAACAAGAAAATAAACCAAACTTAAATAAATACGGTTTTTGCTAACTAAAAAAGTACTTTAATTCGTAGAGCCTGCATGGCAACACTGATATTTGTTTATGGGAAGCAACAAAAAAAGTGGGAAAATAGTCAGTGAACACCGCCAGCCACAAGGAATTAAACAAAAAAGAAAAAAGTGACGGTAAAGTGCATAAAAATTAATTAAAACTAGTGCAAAACAAGATAAAATAAATTAACAAAAGTCACACTATGATTAACTCACCCATATTTATTGAAAAAAGCACAATAACTTAATTCTGCATGCAAGTAAATATAATATTTTTAAGTTTCTAATTTTTTTCCTTGCGTAGTTTTTTGTTGTTTTATTTTATGGTTCTTTTTCTTTTTGTAATTCACATTTTATTCTGCTTTTGCTTCTATACATAATGCTTGATTTTCTATTTTATTTTATTTTATTTTCATCTGCATTAAATTTATAAACAAACGGCACATTTATTTGTTTTGTTTATTTGTGATTTTTGTTTCTTTCTCGTCTTCGTTTGAAATTTTTACACATTAAAAAATTACTGGTGAAATGAATTTTATTCTTGAGGTAACTTTAGTATGAAAGGAAAAAAAATATTTTTCTTATTCTCTTTTGCGGCGCTGCTGTATACACCTTGAAAAATCGACACGTCTGTTATGGCGTTATATTCTCTATTAAAAATGGCTGCTTTTGTATAGCTGTTGTGTGTGAAAAGTTTTTCTCACACTGCATAACAACAGAGAAATGCCAGATGTTTAAGGCAACGCAAATGAGAGAAACGGGATTTCTGTTATTTAAATGTAGTGTTGGTAAACGTTAACAAAAATTAACAAATAGAGGGCGGTTTATGGTGTAGGATGGAACGTTAAATTCGAAAATATGTTTGTTTGAAATTGTTATTTTTTAAATTGTATTCCATTTTTATCGATTTTTTGCTTTTATTAAATTAGAATTACTTTTATAAAAAGAAATTAAATTATTCTTTTTATAAAAGTAATTCTAATTTTATACAGAAAATATACATACATATTTAACATTAATTAACGTTTTTGTATTAGTTTAATTAATTTTGATTTTTTTTTGTTCACTTACTGGTGAAATTAATTTTATTCTTGAGGTAATTTAATAATGAAAGGAAAAAAAAATTTTATATTACTTTTTTCATTTTTTTTCATTTCAAAAATACCGCACCAAGCTTTCAGTACTTTTTTCATTAAATCCGTTTTGTTCGTTCAAAAAAAAAATATATATTTTAATAAAAATCGCACATTCTTTTTCCGTTTCCGGGTTTATTAACTAAAAATTACGCCCCGTTTGTTTACTGCACTATGGTGGTCTGCCTGTCTAATAGGTAGTTTTACAAGTTACAGTAGTTAGTAGACGCTAAAAAGCCACTGTTCAAACCCCAGGTCAGACAAAACGAAAACAAAAAATAAATTTAAATAAAGTTAGAAAGAAAAATTAGGTAATTAAGTGTTGTTGTATGTAGTTAGTTCGGTCACCAACCACAAAACTCGCCATTCGTTTGAAAACAAAAAACATGTGGTCGCTGCTGGTTTGGATAGAAAAAGAAAAAAAAAATTAATTTTTTAAATTAATTTTTCTTTTGAAGGGTGAAATTCACCAGTTGTGGTGAGCTTTTTTTACAAAATGTGGTGAATTTTATCCAATGTGGTGAATAAAATCGAAATTCACCAAAAGGCCGTTATTCGAAATGGGTGCTGTGTTACCATAAATCCATGTACTGTATATTGTGATTTGGACAGTGTGTGTCTAGAATAAGTAATTTTCACATCTGTTAGTGGAAGCATTCACCGATATGTCTGGTTACTGCATTAAAACAATGTTGCCATTGTGTCATTTATTTAAAATTCTTAAAAATTAAAATTACAAAAAATAATTTAATTTTAATTATTTTGTAAATGAATTTTTGAATAAATTCTTTCTTTTATGTTCTATTCCCAAAATGCTTTTTTGTCTAAAATTCGGATCAAAGAAAGAATTAAAGAATTCATAAATTTTTTTCTTTAAAAAAAGCTGGTTTACAGACAGATTCCTAATTTTATGATTTGCGCTTTTCTACTATAAATAGGGTTAGGCAGGCTAACGGTAAAGGTCTTAAGCCCAGGTTAGCCAGGGGCTAACGTATGTATTTTAGATTACGAAAAGCAATGAGAATGCTGAATGAACGAACCGTTGCGTCGACACCGTTGCGACTAAACTTTACGTTTCGAATCACTGTTTTAGTTTTGTATATGAGAAACATGTGTTAGTTTTTCTATTCCATTCCGTACGGTTGAAATATAAATATATTTTTATAAAACTACCATTGGATGCAAAAAGGTACTCTTTCAGTTATAGTTCAGTACTATTTCAAAATTTCAATTTTGCAACACTGCTGCTGGTATACACCTTAAAAAATCGACACATCTGTTATGGCGTTATATTCTCTATTAAAAATGGCTGCTTTTGTGTAGTTGTTGTGTGTGAAAAGTTTTTCTCACACTGTATAACAACAGAGAAATGCCAGATGTTTAAGGCAAAGCAAACGGGATTTCTGTTATTTAAATGTAGTGTTGGTAAACGTTAACAAAAATTAATAAATAGAGGGCGGTTTATGGTGTAGGATGGTATGCTAAATTCGAAAATTTGTTTGTTCTATCATTAAAATAGCATGAATATGTTAGTTTTTAAATTATTTTTCATTTTTATCGATTTTTTTTTTGCTTTTATTTAATTTCTTTTTATAAAAGTAATTCTAATTTTATACATAATATATACATACATACATACATACATATTTAACATTAATTCAATTAATGTCTTTGTATTAGTTTAATTAATTTTGATTTTTTCTTTGTTTATTTACTAAAGCTTACTTAATATATGTACATAAAATATAAAAAAGAGTTTCTTATATAGTATTGAGTCCTATTAAATAGTATCACTTTGTTTCTTTGTTGTCGTTTGTAATTCTGTTTGTTTAAAGTCTTAAAAAAAATACATTCTTTACACATAAAAATAACAATAACTTTAAAAAATAATTAAAACTATTATCAACATTTATATATACACTTAATCATAAGGAAAATCTTTGTAAAAAACTATAAAATTTGCAAATGTTGATGTGTTCTTTCGTACTCTTCAATTTTGGCAATGATGGGATCATTAATAACTTCTTTGACATTGACAGACCATAGAAAATCATAATGATTCCAGTCCTCATAAGGTATTCTATAGAGTTCGGCACAGGGTAACAAAGTAGCCAAATATTCCACATCGGCAACGGCGGACATGTAATCATTGTTGCTATAATACATGTGAACGCAACTTTTAATGTTGCCCACTTCATAGTGGGGTGGTGTCTCCTGATTGTATTTCTTGAGATTAAGATGAATGCCATGATCAAACTGTTTAAAATCACCCGAAGTATACAACTGCAGATAGTGTATGATTTGAGTAGTAGAGGCGCCGGCTGGATGGGTTTCGCAAACATGAGGCAAAAGTGTCTAGAATTATGAGAATCAATATGTATAATTAAGATTACATTTCGAAATGTTTGCAATTAACTTACATGATTAAAATGCCTGGTACCCCAACCGCCAATGAAGTCCAATATACCCGAACATAAAAATTTAAAATGAGAATCCTGTGAGCATACATATTCACAGAACAATTTCTGTATACTGGTCGTGGGCAATAGTTCCAAACCGCCCAAAATCATGCTCATAAATGAGGGATAACCCAGAAATATGCGTCCCACTTTTGAAAGCACAAACGAATGATTTTTCATAAAGGCTATGGGTGCCAATAAGTGTACGGTGCGTACTTTGTCATTGTACCAAGGTAAAGAAGACATTAAAACGAAAAATGTCGTAGTGCCTTGGGAATGAGCCACAAAATGTAGAGATGGCTGCTGTGTTTCTTCCAATACATAATCCAGCATGGCTGCCAAGTCATAAACACCAATTTCATGCCAACTAAAGTTCCAAAAATCTGAAGAATCAGGATGTTTATGTTTGTGCTGGCGTGAATAGGTATTACCCCGTGCATTACCTAGCCACACATCATAGCCCATGTCGGCAAACATATAAGCTAAAGAAGTCTCTGGACCATTAATAATCCAATCGTCTGAGGCACATAAAATGCCATGCTGCAAAAATACCACCGGTTTTACGGTATTATTATGATTTTTCAATTTGGGAGAATCTGGTATTCGGTAGATAGTTAGAATGTAATCATCAGGTGTATGGACTGTATGTTCCTCAACGGGATAATTATAATTGGAGATCAATTTGGCCTAAAAAAATAAAATAAAATATTGAAAGTTTTCATTTTTCTATACATTTTTTAAGTTTATTCAACTTTTTATAGAACAGACAAAATACGGTGCTTAAATTTAATATGTATTACATGGTATTCTACTTAATATGCAAATTAATTGTTATTTTATGTCTCCATAATTAAAAGTAATTAAACATTAAAGTCTTTAATTAATAAATAATACATGGCTCTTAATAACAGCAACAGTAGCAGCAAACAGTGGCAGGAAAATGTCTTTCAGACATAAGAACTCATTATAGAAACAAACAAAAAAGAAATTATACTTTTAAAAAACATTAATTTTATCTACATATACTGAGTATACTTATAAACAAAAATAGCTTTTAAATTTTTACGTCAACTAAAACAAATATACACGGAAACATTCTCATTAATAAACGTTTAATAAACGCTAATAGGTAGGTGGGTTGTTTGTGGTGAATATATTTCAATATATTTGTAAATATTTAATAATATTTAGTAAAATATTCTTTAAAACAAACAATTCCCTGCCTTACGATTACTAATCAGTTTCTTTGGGTGTAAAAAGGTAACCCTTCCTACCATCATACAATCAAAACAATAGTAAATAAACAACAAAACAACAATAATAGAAAAAAATAAAAAAAAAACAAATCAAAACATTCCCATGATCAAAGTCCATTTACACATACAATCATGCACTCATGTTTTGATATCCATTATTTGCCATTTAAATCAAAACAAAAACAATCAACATACATATTTGCAAAAATATTACGTATACCACACCACACAATCACCACTACCGCCATCTTATTTTTATCGCATTTTACCGGTTACTTTAAATAAAATAAATCCCCTAACATTGCCCCCCTATTCTGCACACAACTAAATGCTAAACGAACAAATCAAATGTTCTCACTCAACAACTTATCCCTATTCCCTGTCCTCTCTCTCCGACTGTGTTTCTTTTAAGCAAATGTGTATGGCTGATGATATTTTAACCATCAACTCTTTCCACCATACCCTTTGCCATTACTCTTCCACTTTCGTTAAATTCAGAACCACAACAACAAAATTTAAGTGTGTCATCATTAAAGACTTGTTTGTGTATTTGTTATGATTTCTGCCTTGTACTTGAATATTCTTGTGCTTAATGAAGTTGCCAGATGTTGAAATTGATTAAAAACTAAAAAATGGGACTCTTGTTTAAAGTTTAAAGTCAAAAACTTGGCTTTAGTCTATACAATGTAGTCGATGTAATGAACCACTGTATTTAGGATGGCATCGGCGTATAGTACCAATTTCTAAGTTGGTAATGCCAAACAGTGGTGAAATATGAAGAGACTAACAGGTCTATGAGCAAAAAGTATTGTGGGAGGCCTCCCAGATATCACCCAAAGGATGGAGCGCAAATCTGGGGAGGTTAATCATTATTTAACGCAGCTATATGTCCGGACACGGTTATTTTTTTTTTTTGCTAATATCTGTGTTAAGATAGCAGTGCCAAAAGTCGCAGAGACTAATTCGATATATAGTAACTTCATAAGCCAGTCGATAAAGGTTGAAAGAAGTTTAATTGGTGGGGGGCCTACATACGGTATATCGCAATGATTTCCTTTATGGTTTTAACCCAAAAATTAAGTGAAATAAAACAATAAATTTCCTAAAATTTCCATTCTTCTAATGAAAATTCTTTGTGAATTTACTTCCAATCGTAATTGCCGGCAACGTTAGGTTTTCTTATCAGTTAAACAAAACAAACTACTTGACTATTTTGGCTACAAAATATGTGCGTAAAAGTTTTATTTAATCTCTTCCGTTCTACATAAACAAACTTTTTTGGGGGTCTTTTACCACGCGTGTTGATTATTTTTATATACTGTGGTGTGATAATTTTAAAGTATGGCCAATGGAAATTTGATTAGTTTCATTATTAGGCCTATCGTTTCCGCAGAAAAAAATATCATATGATAATGTTATCGCACTATAAGTTCGTTTCATATCTAATAAAACTATTAAATAGAAAGTGAAATTAAAAATTTATTGAAGATTGTAAACAAATTGAAAATAGTATTTCAAATAATTAGAACAAAGACCTTTCTAGAATTTAAAAAGCGGCTTAATTTGCTTTCAAATTAAGGGTGAAAGGGTTTTGAAAGGAAGTTTTTATTTTTATGCAAGTAATCTTTTTATTTATCTTGCAAATTAATAGCAAGAAACTATAATTTATTATTTATTAGGCATTGTTTGTTTCTTCAATGGACTTTAGGACCTATGCACTACTTGAAGTCTTATCGTTAATAGTTTTATTATCTTTTAAACGTGCTCTTGAAATGAGATTGCCTAAAATGATCTCATTTTCAAATTAAAGCATTATAAACATCAGATGGTGGGTGTTAATATTTAGTGAAGTTTATTGATTGATAAGGTTTCTTCTTTGATAACTAATGAACTTAAAATTAGTGCACCTGGCTTTTCTGAAATCAAATTTTAATCATTTAATCATTTAGTGGGTGTTCGGAACTGATAAAAATGTCGGCAAGGAAGTTATAAAATTTTTTTTGTTTAAAACATTAGCAAGATTTGAAATAAAATGGGATTTTAGCAAATAATGAAATTCTTTTATGACTTTTGGAACAATAATTTAAAGCAATTCGTAATGAAATGCATTTTTAAAGTGAATCACTTTCTTCTTTATATTTTTAAAGCCACCAATTTCAGGTTATTAGCCCAAATTTATTTTTAAATTTGCCATTGTAAAAAAATCAATAAAGAAGATAAGCCTATTAAGATAATTTAACAAAAGAAATGCTTTTTTATTCAAGTAAAAAAGGAAAAATATGTGTTATAAGATAAGATTACAAAATAAACTTACGTACGAAAGAGTTTAAAGGCCGATTTTTAAAAGCAGGCCTAAAAATTGCCAGGGAAATTAAAAAATTGTATGCTAAAGATAATAGTAAGCGATAACTCACAAATACATACAATATTTAAATTTTGCTTTATTTACTGTAAAAATACTAAATATTTTTAATTTAATTTCATTTAAAGATTGTTCTACAAGCCTACATTATTTATTTTTATAATTTTTTTAAATTCATTCATATTTCTTTACTTTTTCTGCAACATTTCTGTACTCATTTTTATATTTCATCAATTTTGTAACTTCTTCAATTGCATTCCCAATTGTTGCTTATTCTAAAAGATTTCCTTAGATCTGGCAATTTTATTTACTGTCAGTAATGTACATACATATGTATGTAAATGCTGTTTTATTATCGTTTACAATATTCTAGAATTGAGATCATTGGTGTTGGCCTCATCAACAGTGTTGGCAAGGCAACGGTAGTTTCCTTATTATTGATTTTGTCAGTGGTGCCCAAGCTTTAAGGCTTTTCTTTTGTAATAATCATGATATTAAAGCGTTTTGACACGCAAACAGCTTTTAAATTTGCATAAATCCATTAAGAAATTACAGATTCTAGTAATTATAAGTAATATAAGGCGATAATACTATAATGTTTCTAAAAATTTTGCTTAAAACGCTATATTTGCACAATTTTTTCTAATGGCACTATGAGGTTATTGAACAAACAATTTATATACAAAGAATCTTTGGTTTTGCTTTTTTTTTCTTTGTTTAGAAAAATTATATAAAAATACAGAGTTTTAAAATATTTTGTGCTACGCATTTTAGAAAATTATGAGCGAAAAGTTCTTTGGTTCCTTTATTTTATTTTATGAAAAATGTTTTTTAAAATTTTAAACTCCTACATAGGGTGATGGTTATGACAGGATCGTCTTTAATGCTGGTCTAATAGTTCATATTTAATGGTTTAGGTTTATCGAAAGGTAATTTGAATAAAATCCTGATTTAGGATTGTTCCCAAGAAAATGAGACCACACTGTTTGATATTTGAAAACCTGAGAAGTAGGATTCTTGGAGACCCAGAACCATTTCCAGAAGTGTTTAAGACAAAAGCAATTTGGACAAAAGCTTCACGTGCATACACAAAACTATCAGTATGCTTTCGAAATTTCAGTTCAGAGTTAAAGATAAATGACGGAATATGTGCAATTGGTATTGCAACGCAATATTATTAGATGTTATTGAACTAGGCTGTTTTAGAGTGACTGCTGGCGTGGTTTAACAGCTAGAATTTAGACAAAACTTTTTAAACTTTCTTTAATCTATCGCTTTAAAAAAAGGATTTTAAAATAGCTGAGTTAAATCTTCAGCAAACACTGCCTAATTAGCTGAAAAATTTAAATTGAATTTTTTTCTTAAAAGATTTCTTAACTATTGTAAAAGGGACTTGTTATATGGCTTTGAAACTGTTGTAACCAAATGAAATATTATGATCCATGTATAGTTAATAATTGAATGTAATATGTTAACAATTGCTTGAAATTGTTATTACGTTTTTAATTATTTTTGTTAACCTTGTGATACTAATTAAAAATATTATATATTTATTATTATTTTAGTTTTAAAATTATTGTTTTTAATTTTTTTATGTAGTAATAACAAAAACTGCAAATATGTGACCCAATTTTATAACAACCTCGGCCCTGGATTTTAATCTTAACTTAGACTTACACTTTTTTTTAATATTTCTACAACTAGAGACAACTTTAAAGATATGAATAGTTTTTTTTTTTGTTTCTTTACTTTTTTCTTTATTATTTTTTCTATTTAAACAAGAAATATTTATTTTCCTAGTTTTAGGGCAGCTAATTTATTTTAAGCCTATAGAAATGTTTTGAGTTTAAAAATATCTATTAAGAAAGGTCCTTTATCCATTTTTATTTTTTATTCTTTCATACATTTCTGCACTTCATGCCTTAAAATTTCTAAAATTTTTATAAAATATTTATATTTAATAGAATTTGTTATTATTTTCGATTTTTAACCCCTAATTTTTTAATTAAACGGTGTTTTCTACCCTATTTCTATTATCCACACTATTTTTTCCTTTTACAACACTGTTTAAATGACGTTTTCCTTTACTTTGGAAAGTAATTCCAAAAATCCTACCCTTTTTTTAACTCCCACATTATGTATTGCAATTATGCACGTGCATACTTTTCTTCCTGTTGTCAACACTAATTCTCTTTTCTTTACATTACTTTGTTTTATCAATGAAGAGTACAGACACTGTAATTACCACCCAAATTGTGTTGTTTTTGTTATTATATTAGTATGCTTGCTTGCTTTCTTTATGGTGTTTTTTTTTTGTTTCTCTATGTTAACTTTGAACTTGAAATTTAAATTAATTGCTGATGTTGATGCTGCTGCCGCTGCTGCTGTTTTTAACGGTGTTGTTATTGGTTGGTTTTTGTCTATTTTTTACCATCGCTATGCAAATTTGTTTCTTTTTTAATTAACGTCTGCCAGTATTTCCGTTTTTTTTTTTGGTTTGATAAAATTAAAAAGAATGGAATGCCATGAAGACTTACCGTTACTTTAAATGCTTCCGCTATTTGAAATGGTGCGCCAAAATTTATTACCGTTAACCAGAGAAATGCAATGTGCCAAAAATGTTTGCATTTAAAACGTTTATTTATAAACATTATTAAATTGTTTATTATGTATTATTATCGTTGTTGTTGTTGTTGTTGTTTTTTGTATTATAGTTGTTATATGTTGTAATCACACAATTACTTTTGCTTTATTATTCTTTTATTTTTGCTTTGCAAATATTGTGTAAAACACTATGAGGCAATTTAATGTTTTAGTTTTTGTTTTATTAAATATTTTATATTAAAAAAAAAAAAATACTGCTGTTGTAATTAATATTTTTTTCTGTATTTCAAACAGCCTATTACAACTAAAAACTAACACTTGATTTTGTTTTTTTAATAGAAAAACCAACTTTTTGTTACATTAGTTTTCGTTTTCTTTTGTAAAATTAATTTTTATTTTTCTCAGACAATTCGATGAAGCGCGTCCAAACTGTTGACCCACTTAGACTGGACTGAGTAGCTGGCTGCTTAAGCTGCCAGCCTTTTTAACTCGCTGGTGTGCAAAAAAAAAATAAATAAATTTAAACACTTTATTTTTGTTTTATATGAACGATTGTTTGCTTCTTTAACTAACTTTGAAAACAAAAAGAAACACAATTTTTTTTGCGTATATCTATGGTTTGGGTTTTTATTTTGTGTTTTGGTTCATAAATTTTATTTATTTTTTATGGCCTTTTCACTTATTTTTGTTGTTTTTTTTTTAAGAAGGGGTTCGTTTTTAATAATGAGTTAACCATGTGGTCAGTTTTTTGAGTATAAAATCTTAATCTAATAGTTATTGTTTTTTGTTTATATTTTTTCACAATAAATGCATTAATTGTTTCACAAAGTCTTATTTGTTTTTGTTTTAAGTTTTTCTTTTTTTTTAGTATATTGCCTTCATTGAGTAAAAAAATTATTTTCAAAATTGATAAGAATTTTTATTGTTTTTTTTTTTTGTTTTTTGCTTGTTTAAATGATTAATGACGTTGATTTTGATTTTGCTGATTTTTTTATTGTCGTTTTTCTTTTATTGATTTTAATAATTATTACTGTTGGTGGTGTGTTGTAATTATAGAGGTTTATAGTCTTCCTTTGTTTATAAAAGATTACTTACTGCTGGGTCTTGAGATCTGAAAAAAGAAAAGAAATTTACAATCAGTATTATTTTTTTTGTATAGAGGAAAGATTTTGTAAAATTAAAATAATATACGCATTTTTAAGGAAAATAAAACAAGAAAAATGTGAATTTACAAGAAATTTTTGAACAATTTTTAAATATTTAAAATTGTGAAAAAATTTTATCCTTTCGTTCAATATTTTAAATGTCTTCTAAAATATTTAAATAATATATATAAATATACATAAAATATATGTAAAACTAAACGTGTCATTTCTTTATTTAATCAACATTTAAGATTTCTGAATGATAGTTAAGCAAAAAAAATATATTTTTAAAGAAACATGACTTGAAGTAGACAAAATTTGTAAAGAACGTGTCAATAAGTTATCAGCCAGCCAATGAATAAGAAAGCAAATAAATTTAAATGCTTAAAAATAAATTGTTTTGCATTTAATTAAACCGATTTGATTACAATTTTTAAATATTTAAACAATTAAGCCTTATATACATACTTGTTCGAAATATAAATAAATAATCATTTTGTTATGCTAATAGTATTTCATTTGCCAAAAATTAGGTTAAAAATTAAAATACAAAAAAAGAAAAACTATGAGTAATCAAGTATAATACAATAAAAGAAGTTCAAATAAATGTAAATAAACATTACATTATAGGTATATTTACTATGGAACAAAAAAAAAATACCCTAAATAATGTATATACCGATGGCAACCCATAAAACTATTATAAAAATTAAGCAATTTGCTTACATTGCCTTCCCTCTTTTGATTCTGTGTTTATTTACTTTTATTTGAAATAATCTATGGAATTTCCTGTTATTTTTTCTTATTATGTCATTACCAAAACTAAAAATAATACAACGTTCTCATATTGTTCATTACGTTCTTTAGTGCTTTCTGTTTCTTAATCCTGATTTTGTTTATTCACTGTTAATACAAGCAATCTCCCTAAAAACACTGTAAACAATACCCCACACTTTATTCATGATCTTCTGTAATAGATTTTCCCTGAATTTTTCGCTCTCCAGGAACTCTTGCTCGTAAGCAATATCCACATTTTATTCGTGTGTAACATTCTTTAATGCTCGCTCTTTCTGTCCTGGTTTCGTTTGTTTAATAACAACGATTTTAGGCAGTCTCTAGCAATTGTTCTTGTATGACCTCTAAAACTAAATATAAACAAAAATAAACTCTCTTCTCTCTCTCTCTCTTGCTCGCTCTGTTTTGAGTTTGTTTGTTTACTTGTACCGTCAGTTGCTGTTATTTGTCTTTACCTACAGCATCCAAAACAAAAAAATATTGACAGCGTAAACAACATCCTCACATTATTCATGTACGTCAATAAGACGGTCTCTCTCTTTATGTTGAGTTTTTAAGTAAATTCACGAAACTTCTGTTTATTTTTCTTGTTCTTAAGCAGCCCCTACTATATGTATTTTGTTCTTTAGACTTGTAATAATTGTTTACATTTCCTTGCTGTCGCATTTACCGTTAATAATCCATTGCTCTTTATGTAAATTAGTGTTGGTAAGTTGTAATTTAAATCAGTTTCGATTTTATATATTAAAAAAAATATTATTTTTCTTAACATAAACGTGCCATTTAAATTGCAATTATTTTATTACACCAGCGTAAATGCACAGATAATAATTAAAAAAATAACGTGTAATATGTTACCGCATATGAAAGTTATTGTAATACTTCGCTTAATTGTTGCTGTTACTGTTCAGTTATTGGAAATGCAAACAAAATAAAGAAAAAAGGCTGGTAACACTTACTTGAGTAAAGTGTATTGAAATTGAAAGTAAAAAGCGAAAGTTAAGGTGTTTTTCCTTTTTCTTTTTAATGTTCATGCTTTTGTTTTAAATATTAACAAATTCAATGAAAAAATTTGCTATAATATATAAGTATTTTAAAAATTTGTCCCTTTTCACCCGCTGGGATTTAATTATAAGTTCCATTGTTCAAGATTCATGATTCAGATTACTTAAACCCATACTTTTTGTAGCATTTCAGTCGGTATCTCTTAAAAAGAACCTGTAAAGTTGCCTTCCTTAGCTGGCATTGTGGCTTCGGCTTGCCGTCAGTCATGAATCTTCTTTTACATTGTACAACCAAATAGAAAAACAAAAAATCACCCTTTATTACCAAAAAAAAATATTGATTTTCCAAAAAAAATCTTTTTTTCAATTTTGAACACAGAAAAAAAAACTGAAAAACAACTTTCTTAACAACATTGCTTATAAGGATGGGAAAACCAATACCAATAAAGTAAAACAACCTGTTGGCAACTCACCACCATAAATAATTTCAATTAAAAATTTTGAAATGCTAAATATGTATACATATTGTGCCTCATATATTGTGGAAAAGGATATTTGTTTATAATATGCAGAAAAAAAGAATTAAAAAACAAAGAAATTGAAATAAAGTTTAAAACAAGTTTGCCAAATTGTTATTTAAGTAAATATTGAATTGAATATAAAAAATTTTATTCGTTCTATTTTAATTAGTTTTGTTTTTTGTTTCCTTTCTAAATTATATAATGAAGTCTTTAGTATTTTTTTGTTTATAATTAATTTAAAATTATTTAATTCACCTTTTTTTAAGAAATAATTACATTATCTTTGTATTAATTTATTTTTCGTTTTATTTTAACACTTTAAAACACTGTTTTTCTGATGGCAATACAAAATTTTACAATAACAAATTATCACTCTCTTCAAACTCATCATTATGTTTTTATTTAATGTTTCTCTGCTATTTCTTTAAATTTTTTTGCTTAATAATTTCTTTATCATGTTTTTATTTTAAAATAAATCACTATTTAAAAGCAATTGCCGTTGTGTATTATTAATTCATTATTTTCTTTTCCTCGTTCTCCGAAAACGTGTTGTCTCTGCGCAAATTTACAAACTAAAACTGACGGCCATCACAAGAAAAATATTTAAAGTAGATAGAGTGACACGATATACATCGCAGGCAGTGGATGATGATTTGTTTTTGCCTTTTTTCTTTCTCTGTTTCTCTCTTGTTGTTATTTTTGTTGTTGTAAATACAGATACCGGGAAGCTTTTACTATTTAATGTAAACATCGTCATCAGTTTACTTATAGATCAGCCAACAAGATAAGCAAAATAAAACAACAACAACAAAAACAACCAGTTTTCAAAAGTCATTGAACATTGCTTACAGCTGACAATTGTTTACATACCAGAAAAATGTGAGGGAAAAAACCAACAAAAACAATTGAATCACATCACACCATATCATAAAAGCTTTTTCCTTTTGCCTTCGCACAAACACCCTGGTACTTACACTTATTGCCTGCTCAACGCAAAACTCTAGAGAGCCAAGAGAAACTACTAGATAAAATAAATGTGCTGTTGAAGAGATAGAGCGAGAGAGCGACAGAGCGACAGAGAACAAAAAAGAAGAAATACCAGTTTTTAAAGCAGGTAGCGATGGTTAACGAATATTAGTGTAGTCCTACACACTGAGAATAGGTAGAATGTATTTTTCTCTTGTACAAAAAAAAAATACTTCAGTTGAAAACAATTTTATTTTATAGGCTAGCAGAGATGGTCACATCTGCCTGTATAATATAAGTTTTAATACAAATTTTCTGTTTTTAATTTTTAAATTCTTTTTAAATTAATGTTTTGTTTTTACCTGTTATTTTATTTTTGTCACGTGCCTACGCTGTACTCTGTGTGCACAATATGCAAACAGAAGTTGGATTTCTCACGTATTATTTTTCAACAGTGAAAAGAAAATTCATGGTCTCTTGAAATCTATACATACATACATATGTACATTACCTTACGATAAACCGCACATAACTTTTCTTTATGGGTAGTTTTCTTGTCATTTTATATCGCAAGATTTTTTAAATTCCAACAACTATGCATTGATAAATCGAATGCGTAAAATATACTGTTAGGAGAGTAACACACTAAGAGAAAGAGAGCGAGCGAGTGTACAGAAAATATTTTGAAAATATTTACAGCAGCTTTATTTACATTCTCTGAAGGAAAAATATGTGTGTGTGTAAAGAAAAAGCTTTTTTATGTTGTGTTGTATAGTTATTCTTGTAGCAAAATAGGTGTGTTCAGAAAAGGGTTTGGTTGGCCTGTACACATACGCACGCATCTATATATATACATATTTATTACTGCTCAAAGTGTTGTAAATCTTAGGATTACTATGCGGAAACATGGACAAACAGAAAAGCTTTTTTTGTTTGTTTGTTATCTTAAACAACTCACAACGAAAGAGGGCTTGTCTAATATGGTAATGAAAAATAAAAACTTAACGAAAAAAACCAAATAAATTAAAGCTTTAAGCAATAACAAGTAATGAAACACATGTTCATGCGTATATTCAAACGCAGGCATGTGTTTCATAAGTATGCGTGGGTGTGTGTAATCTATAATACTTTGTGGATCGCATGTCCATTGTCATAGTTGTTGTTCATAAATTTATTGTTATTTTATGTGTTGTTGTTGTTTTATTGATTTTGAAGAGTCTCTGTAAATTCCACTTTATTTTTGATTTGAATTCCAAATACGTCGTGGGTAAATGAAGTGTTGCTGTGGGTGTGTGTGGATGTGTTTGTGCGTGCGTTTGCCCAAATGATTATGTGGCGCTTTTGTATGTCAAGTTCAGCTGGTTTTAAAATTTTTTAAATAAAAACAAAGAAAGAGAATAAAGAGAAGAAAGGAAAAACAAATACAATAGAAATTCAAAAGAATTTCTTCGAGTGTTTACTTTCATCTCACTAGTTAAATATTTTGCAAAAAAAATAAAAAAACGCTATTTTCACAATTTCCAAACCAACACTGCATGCGAGGTGAACAATTTTCGTCATGTTTCGTAAAATTCCATTTCGTTTCTATGGTTAAATGTTATACGAATAGTAACAAATTGTGTTTTTGTAACTTTTAAGCCAGCTTTTTAACAAATTTTTTAATGTTTCACTAAATTCCATTTCGTTCCAAAAGTAAAATACCACTAATATAATAAAATAAACTTCGAAGCAAACTGAATGTGTTTTTAGAATATTTTTCTATGTTTCATTTAATTCCATGCCGTTCCTTTGTATATTTCTACTATACACTATATATCTATTATACATATTTTACTGTATAAAATATAATTTTACACCAGTTTGACTAATTTCCATTTAGTTTCTAACTCTTAATTTTACATTTATGGTGTAATAATGTTAATTTATAATTTATTATTGAGTTATTAATGCATAAATAATAAATTCAAAGGGTATTTTATGCACTTATCGTTTATTGCTTAGATAGTGATCTGTTTTCCACATTTGGACTGGCTTGTAAACAACAGCAAATTTATTGTCATGTAAATATTTTGAAATATTTTTTACAATTTAAAAACAAAAACAAATATGGTAACGTAAATTATAACTTTTTTTCTTGTGTTTCTATTTGAATAATGATTTCATTTTATTGTTGTTTACTGGGAATAAAATCGTATGCCTGTAAAATAATGTTTTTTTTTGCTTCCAAGACGTGACTAATTTGTTTTTAATTATTGATGGTTATTAAAAAGATTTGTTCGATTAGATTGAACTTTTTATGGGAGTGCAATAAAAGCATTCATTGCGTGCACTTTCGTTACTTAATCTAGACGTAGTTTGCACTCACTTGATACAAATCTTAATAAAATTTAAGCTCATAATGATTAGAATTTGGCTTTAAAAACGGTTATTAATGGGTAAAACGGTTCATACATAATTTTAAAGTGTAAAAAAGTGTAAATACACCAAAGCTTGAAAAACATTAACAATTTTCAAGTGAAACGAAATGGAATGAAGTGAAACAATTTGAAAATTACCAAAATTTAAGAAATTTTATAGAAAAATTAGACTATTTAAGGAAATACTGAAATATATAATCAAAATACAGTTTAAATGCTAAAATGGAACGAAATGGAATTAAGTGAAACACTATGAAAATCAGCAAAAATCCAACACATTTGTGGAAATGTCAATCAATATAATAAAAAGGTGAAAGCAATAACGAAAATACAATTTATATACTCCATGAGCAATATGGAATTATGTGGATGGAACACTTTGAAACTAATTTTAACGTAAGCGTAAATAAAATTTAAAGACATATTATTTTTTAAAGTGGAATGAAATGGAATTAAGTGAAACACTACGAAAATCAGCCAAACTGAAGGAGTTTTGTGAAATATTATTTTATTCACTAAAATAATTTGAAGCATTAGCAAAAATACAATTTAAAAAACAGTGGAACAAAATGGAATTAAGTGAACCATAATAAATTAAGGAGATATTGTGATAAAACTGTAATGATTACTCCAGAGTTATTGGATTAGTTTAATAGCGGTTTAATAAGCCTTTTTTGTTGTATAAACAAAGTAGAATTTTGTGAAACGTGATAGAATTACGTTTCAAGGACAATGATTTCCCTAGAAAATGTGTTATAAATAATAAATTCTATATGAGACAATTATTTTTTGTATCAGAAATGATGTGGAATTAATGAAACACGTTCCAAAGATATTGATTTCCTTAGGGAGTGTATTGTAAGTGATATATTTCAAATACTTTATAAAAGAAATTTGATTATTAGCATGGGGAACGAAATGGAATAATGTGAAACATGTTGGAAATATATATTAAAGTTGATTGTTTCTGTAGAAAATGTTTTACAAATCATAAATTTTAAATAATTTTATGAAAAATCTGATTATTTATACAAGGAACGAAATGGAATTATGTGAAATGTGTATGTAAAGCTGTCGTGTTAAAGAGCAAATTTTTTGTTTATGGAATTTGAATGAAACTACTTTTATACAACATATACATACATATAAAGTGAAGCTTTAAATACGAACAATTATTTATTTATGGTTCTAATTAAAATAATGTTGAAAAAAAATATTTTTGTTTAGGGAAGTACTTTTTTAATGACTTAAAAAAACCATGACGTCAATTAGACAAAACTGTGATTTTAAATTCCTTTTTAAGAAAGAGATAAGATTTAATAATATTTCTAATCAGGGGCCTTCTATTGAGCATGATTGCGCAATTAGAATACAAAAGATTGTATTACAATTTCTTTAATTGATTAATACAATTTAATCAATGTAATGAAAACAATTTGCATTATTTCTAATCAAATTTCAATACGAGAATTTTTGTTTCTTTTGTTTGCATCTTATCTCTGTCAATAGAATTTGATTTTACATACATTTTATGCATTATTATTACAATAGTTCACATCTGGCTGGTTTCATTGTTTTATTGTTTGTGAATTGATTGTAATTGTTGATAATTTTGATCAAATAATGCATGCACATGTTCAATTCACGGCTAAAGGACACAAACAAAATGGTATAAAGTCCATTAAGGTTCCGTTTTAATAAAAATTACGCACTAAAAATTATTTCAAAATCTAAAAAAAAAAAAAAAAAACCCATGGGGTTATTTTATTTAACAAATAAACAAAAATTATTTGCGCTTAATTTCATAAATCATATTCATAAAACGGCCCCCTGTAAACAAATTTAAACTTGAGATAAGGATTTCAATAACAATTGTGGTTTTTTTCTTTCTCTATTTTCAGTTTTCAATTAAATAATACTTTATTTTGTTGTTTGTTCTTCTATTTCAAGAGATTTCTTTGTTTACTTCCTATAATTGAATATTTTTGCCTTCCTTACAAAACTGATGCAGTTAAGTACCAAAATTTTTTCTCCCTGGCAAGACTGGTGAAAAAAATTAGTTTTTGTTCGTTCAAAAAAATAAACGTTCTTTAACTTTATAATTCGCACATTCTTTTTCCGTTTCTGGGTTTATTAAGTAAAAATGAAGCCCCGTTTCTTTAATGAACTATGTGGTCTGTTTGTCTAATAGTAGCCATATTATAGACCGCCAAAGGCCACGGTTCTTCAACCCCAGGTCAGATAAAATGAAAACATAAAAAATGTTTGTTGTTATTGTTTGCTGCTGGTTTGTGTGCTGAGTTTTAATATGACGGACGGAGGAAGAAATTTAAATTTTTTTGAAGTGTGGTGAATTTTGTAGTTGTGTGGTGAGTTTCTAGTGTGGTGAGTTCTTACAAAATGTGGTGAGTTTATCCGGGGTGGTGAATAATATAGAAACTCATAAAAGCGCCGTTATTCGAAATGTGTCTATATACTTTGTGCGTCTAGAATAAGTACTTTTCACCTCTGTTAGCGGAGACATTTACCGACTTGTCTGGTTACCATGATGTGCATTACCAACGGGTGTGGTTTGTGTTTGGATTAAGCAGAATTAATCTAGATTCATGAAACACTGTTGCCATTGTGTTTCACTCTATTTAAAATTCTAAAAAATTAAAATTAGAAAACGCATACAGATTGAAATTAAAATTAAATTAATTATGAATAATTCTTTCTTTTATATTTTATTCAAAAATGCTTGCAAAAAAGCTACAAATTGGAAATACATTTTGTCGGAATGTTTATAATTTTTTGTGCCTTTTCGAATCTAAATTTAACATCAGCAAAAATTATTAAATGATTCATAAAGTTGGTTGGTTTTTTCCTCAGTACCTTTGCCACATAACAACGTCAATGCGACTAGTTTCTCTCGTATATTAAATATTTTTAAAATATTTTTTTTTTGTCGCATATTAAATATTTTTTAATTTTTTTTAAATATATTTTTATAAAAGTACCATTTGATGCAAAAAGGTAGTACTTTTTTAAATATAGTTGAGTACTATTTTAAACTTTTGCAACGCTGAATTAAAAATAAACGCTTTCGTTTAACTATACCACACGCCATCTATATTTAGAGATTCTCACTGTTTTCCGTTATTTAAAATAGACAGTCTTAAAATCCATTAGCAAAAAAATACAACTCGTTCTCATTTGGATGTCGCACTATAATTTCCTTTGGTTTATCAAATACACACACCCTGTTAGATATCAACGCCACTTAGTCAAAACGACAACCAATTATATTCTTGTTCCTTTGTATTAACCACTATTTTGTTGTTTTTATAAAATTGATACACAATTTGTGTTAAACAGAAACAAATATAGCAGCCCTGTAATCAAATACAACAACCTGTTATTCTCATTTAAATGTGCTCACAGAAACTTCGCTTTGCGTTTCTCTGCCTTAAACACTACTGAACATGCGACAACCAGTTTTTCTTATTTTTTTCCGCCATGTTTGTTGACTTACCTTATAAGCAGCAACGAAAACAAACATCTCGAAAGCATGTATCACAACCCATTGTTCTCTCAGTTTGGTGTGTATGGTTGGCTTAAAATTAAACTGCGGTAGTGTTGGTGCACAAATAACAAATGCCCTGTGATGCTATAAACAACACAATAAACTTAACGCAGCAATCTCTCAAATATAGAATCATGAGTGCATGTGCAAATAATTATTTTAAAGGCAACGCGATAACAGCTTTATTGTTGATGAGTTTGCTGCGTTGCGTTTATTGTGTTTATTGCATGAAACTAGCGGCTAGCCGAACGTTCTTTAACTGATGAAGAAGTGTGATATTTTTTTTTATTTGAAATAAAATGGAATTTTGTGGCACTTTCTTAATATAAAAAATTTTATTTTTTTGTGAACTTAAGAAATCTTTTCTTACATTTTGTAGAACAAAAAAAAAGTTGTTATTCTTTTAAGCTGTATAGTTTTCTTTGCTTTTCCCCCCCGAAATGTTGTAAGTGTTCTTCTTCTTTCTTAGCGTTTTTAGGTTAAATAAGGCTTTAAATTTCTTAAGTTCAGTTGTTTTTGTTTTCTTTTCTTTAACAGTATTTATGTTTTCGTTTTTATTTTTGTTATTGTTATTGTTGTTATTTTTATTTATCAAAAATATATTGAAAAAAAGTTTTGTTTTCCTTTTTATTTTCATTCTTAAAGGAGGTATTTTTTCATACTTTTCACACATACAGTGGTGGCCACGAATTTAAGACACGACATATGACTGACTTAGTTGTGATAATATTTACAATTCTGTAATATCAAATTTTATATTCTTTATTCTTCTATGTACCCTGTAATATTAAGAAAAAGTACCATTATTTTATTTTGTTTCTTTTCACATTTTGTTGCTTTTTGATCATATTATTTTAAAAACGTTCATTTGAAATTGGCCACGAATTTAAGACATTTCAGAAATATCTGGTTTTTAAGTGATTTTTTGGTGGTTTTTGAAGCTAAACGTTGAGTAACGAATGTTTTATTTTATTTTATGTTGGAATACATAGAAATATTTAATTATAAATGGCCAGAGGTACTTGGAATACCGAAGCCGAGCGAAAACTGATCCAACAACTAAAATTTGATGGAAAAATAGTAATGGAGATATTCAAGCTGCTTAAATGTTTTAAATGCAAGATTTACAATGCGCTGGAACACATCAAGCAACATGGTACCACCAAAAATGTCAAACAGCAACCTAGAGCCCGAAAAACTACACCCTAAAGTGGCTGCTAATAATTCTTTCACGAGCTCAAGTAAAAAAAAAAAATAAAATTGCATTGGATTTTTGTATTAATATTTCGTCTAGGGCAATAAGAAGATGTCTAAATGAGAAAAACTTGCGTGGGTCTATTGCACAACGTAAACCACTTGTGTCAAAAAAATATCAAATCCCGACTAGCATTTTGTCTTGATGTGTAAATAAAAAGTCTTAACTAAATATAGGTAGCAAAATATTATTAATTTTTCTTCCTAATATTACTAATATATTAAGAAAAATATCATGGACCTAATTTTTTTTTGATAAGATGTAAAAATTATCTCAAATCTATAAGTAAAATGTCGTGTCTTAAATTCGTGGCCACCACTGTACATACATATACATACATACACATACAACCTTGAGTTAATAAATCACAAAATATAAGTTGTTTTGCTCACTTATAACGGCTTTTTAAAGTTTTTTCCTTTCTCTCTCTCTCTGTTTCTCTCTCACTCTCTTTTTCGCTCGTTTTCTTTTTTTCCTATGCTCTCGTATAAGTATTTGTTATTTTGGTTTTTTTGCTTGGTTTTTATAAAGAAGATGGAAAAAAATATAATTTTTTTACGTTGTTTGCTTATTTTGTTTTTGTAACAAGAGTTCAAGTTTATAACAATAACAAAAGAGAGTGAGAGAGAGAAAGAGAGAAATACATTTCTTCCTTCAAGTGTTTTGTTACCTAATGTTGCTTGCATTTGAAATAAAACGTTGTTTTGCTTTCCTTTTTTTTCTGTTGATTTTGTTTTGTTGTTATTATTGTTGTTGTCATTGTTGTCATATCAAGAAAAACTAGTTCATTGCTAGCATGGCATGGCATGTCATGGCATGTTATTACATGCATTAAACGAGTATGTTTTAATTTTTAAATTTTCTTTTATGCTGTGCTATAATAACAAAGAGCGGAGGAGTGGGGAGAGAGTGGGCGAGAGATGCGAGCATGTGAGTGTGTTTAAAACATGTTTGTTTATGTTTATCGCGTAATACTGTTACTGTATTATGGTGGGCTTAGCAAAGGAAAATGACTCACTTTCAAAACATAATCACAGTTGTTGCCAAAGCAGTGCTAAGGATAACAATAAATTTCTGATTAAATCAGCGCAGGAGTGTTGAATTAGAAAAAAATAATTTTTAAATTAAATAAAGTTTTTCTCCTCTTTATTTTTATTATAAATATTATTATTTATTAATAATGAGTGATAAAAATTCGGAAGTGATAAAATAATAGTCATTAGAAGGAAAAGCTGAAGAATAATTAAACAACTCGAAAATCTTGACTACGCGGATGGATCATAATGTTCTTTTAGCGGCTAGGAAGGAACACAAAAGTCAGCTACAGTTTCTAAATTAGGTTTACGCATGAATATTATTATCCTGTGGTGTTGCCGCTGCACATTCCCTCTCTTCAAAATCAACTTTTGTTACCCGGGCAGCATAATAACAGCTGATGATGGCGCTGTAGCACATGTGGAAAGTCGCCTTAGCAGGTTTAGCAGTATTTTTTAATTAGATTTTTGAAAAGTTTTCACTTTAGAATCGTTTTATCATGGACTTTTTTAAGAAAGTACTTTTTACAGGAGACTTTTTCTGTATAAAAGTACTTTTCACACAAATTCATAAAGAAAAAAGCTTTCTTCTAATAGTGTATACTTTAAAATCGTTCTTCAACAATTTTTTGAAAAAAGTACTTTAATAACGTAGAGTATTTTGCATAAAAAGTACTTTTTTCTTTAAGCTTTTTTGCAAAAAGTACTTTTTCTAATTTTATTCTTTAAAATTGGTTTTAAAACTACTTTTAGAGTTTTTTTAGAAACATAATTTTTTAAAACACTGTATTTATACGCAATTTTTAGTGACTTTTTTTTCTTTACTTGAAAGTTTTTTTCCCCCGAAAAAGGTACTTTTTTTAAAGTGTTTTGAAAAATTCTTGCAAACTATTTTAAAAACTAATAATTCATGAAGTATTGCTAATAAATCATTTGCTGAATTTGTTATTAACTCAGGAAATGGCTACACAAATATGTCGTCTGTTTGTCTGTCTGTTTGTCTTTAAATGCTTAGCAGAGTAACAAATTATCCTGTATTTTGATTTGGTTCAGTTTCTACCATCATTTCTCTTTGTTGTTGTTTTTGTTAGTGTAAAGGATTTGCTAACAACAACAACAAACAATAGATTAAATTATGGTCACAAAGTAGAAAAAGAATAAAAGAAAGAAAAGGGTTGAATAGGCCCTAAATGCTGAGTTTGTTTGTTTTCAATTTTTTTATTTTCAAAAACCATTGAATTAATAAAAGCAGAGGAAAAAAAGGATTTCTGTGATGATGACAATTTATGATAATTTAAAGGGAAATTCTTTGCAAAAAGAATGATTGGTATCGACACGTCTCGTCGCATAGGCTTTGGAATAAGTATACCATTAAAGGTTGGCGAGAAAGAATGGAAAAGCAAAGGAAAAAGAAGAGAAATAAGAAAAGGATTAATGCAAGCGATAACAGTTTTGATGGTTTTCTTAATTTTTTTTCCATTCATAAGCATCTGGTGCTTGCTAACAATAGAAAAAAAGGACTTTTTTCTCTCTCTCTCCTTCTGGGCTTTTATTTTCTTTAAGCATTTTCACGGATAAGACAAGTAGTTAAATATGAAATAAAAGTGTTGATAAGAAACGTAACTTTAAAAAGAAAAAAAAGGAATTAATTTTTAAGTGTTTGTTGTATAATGTTTTAATTAAATGATAAAAAAAATATGTTTTATTTTTAATTTCGAAATTTAAACGCTAAAACTGGTAACACTAATCAATCATAACACAGCTTATGATTGTTTAATAAACCCGGATGCACATGGCAGCCATGATTAATTAGTAAACAACACAATAAAAACAATCATAATTTTATTACAAGACATTTATCAACACTACTTACTGTAAAAAAAACTAACACAGCTAAACCTATAGACAGAGAGAGAGAGAGAGCGCAAGAGAGTTTTTAATACTCTGTTAGTAGTGATAAGAACCGTAAGTTATTTACTTAAAATAAAAACAACAAAAAACATACAATAATTAATACACAAACACAAAGAGAGAGAGAAAGGGGAGGGGGTAGTTTATTAAGTAGTGTTGCTGTATTTATTTATGCTATTTATGCTCACATTTACCAACACTGGTTAATGGTTAATCTTGATCAGAATCTTTCTCTGTTTTTATTCACATACAAAGAGTATGACTTTGTTATGCTTATGAATTTGTAAACACAACCACTGCAGAATCTAAAGGGTGTTTTTTATAGAGGTATAGAACTTTAAGTTGCAATAAAACAACGATGGATTATTCGATTGACATGAATTTTATTTATCCAACAGATAATCTTGTGGCATTACATTTTAAATATGATTTCTGGCATATGACCGCCACGGCTGGCTGTCTTGACTTTTTCCAACATTTGTGGCCGTATATCGGCAATAATACGGCGAATGTTGTCTTCCAAATGGTCAAGTGTTTGTGGCTTTACCGCATAGACCAATGACTCTACATAGCCCCACAGAAAGTAGTCTAGCGGTGTTAAATCACAAGATCTTGGAGGCCAATTCACAGGTCCAAAACGTGAAATTAGACGGTCACCAAACGTGTCTTTCAATAAATCTATTGTGGCACGAGCTGTGTAATATGTTGCGCCGTCTTGTTGAAACAACATCTCCTGGACATGATGGTTATTCAATTCAGGAATGAAAAAGTTAGTAATCATGGCTCTATACCGATCACCATTGACTGTAACGTTCTGGCCACCATCGTGTTTGAAAAAGTACGGACCAATGATTCCACCAGCCCATAAAGCGCACCAAACAGTCAGTTTTTCTGGATGTACCGGTGTTTCCACATACACTTGAGGATTACATTCACTCCAAATGCGTCAGTTTTGTTTGTTGACGTAGCCATTCAACCAGAAGTGCGCTTCATCGCTAAACAAAATTCGCTTATGAAAATCGGGAACAACGGTAATCTCGTTTTGGGCCCATTCGACGAATCTACGCCTTACTTGATGATAGTTTGGCTTCAATTCTTGCACGAGTTGGATTTTGTAAGCACGCAAACCAAGATCCTTCCGCAAAATCTTCCATAAAGTGGATGAACACAGATCCAATTCCTGTGCTCGATGGCGGACGGACTCATTCGGGTCTTCCTCAATGCTACGCTCTACAGCAGCAATAGCTTCTTCTGTACGCACCGTACAGCGTCTCTGGGGATGCGAGTTATCAATAAGAGTAAACGTGGTGCGAAAACGTTCCATGGTTAATCGAATTAACTGCTCTGAAGGACGATTTTGTCGACGATAAAATGGACGTAGTGCACGATACGTTTTCCGCACAGAACCATTATTTTCGATATAAAATTGCACTATTTGCAAGCGTTGTTCAGGCGTGAGTCTATTTTTGATGAATTGCCAAACCAAACTGAGAATAAATCACTTGACAAATGTTAAATCGGTCGCCATCTCGAAAAGTAATGCCAACTTAAAGTTCTATACCTCTATAAAAAAACACCCTTTATATACATATATATTGAAAGTATATTCTTTGAGTCTACAGTGCTCGATCCTTGTGCTACAGATGAATAATCTGATGCAGGACTCAAATATTTTCCCACTGTAATTACCTAACAAATGTTAAAAAGTCTTTGGCTTTGTACATTTTCCTTTTCGTCGAATATGCTATTACAGACTTCTTTTCCAACTACATAGCAATGTTCTGGTCCCATCAGCGGCATAGCTGTGAATTCTCACGTGACCTAGAACCCAGCAGTAGGCAACCATATCTCCTAGGGTTCACTGATTCAATTCAATACAATAATGATCTCCAATAATTTTCATGTGAGCTGCTTGGCAGCTCTTAAACAACCTCTGACTCTTCTTCAGACAAAATTTATCAGTAAAAAAATCTAATCACCCGTTATAATACAAAACATAATTAAAAAAATATAAAAAAATACAAAATTTTTGGATTTAATTTCTGCTTTTTTTTTAAATTAAATTTAAATTAATTTAAATTTGTTTTGTTGTTTTTATTTCATATTTTTGTAAACACCCTGCTTCTCTCTCTCCCTTTTTAAATGCATTGAAATGTCCTTCATGTCGTATGATTTATTTGCCAACCATAATGATTATTTATCATACGCCACGCATTTGTTTTCTTGTCGCTTTTACAAGCATATTTTCAGGTTTTATTTTTGATGTTTCTTTTCAATGGAATTCATAGAGAACCAGACAATAACACACAAGCATTAATGATGATGGCGACAATAATTTCTTGAATAATTTCTTTAAAATAAATTTAAACAAAAAGAGAAAAACCAGCGTATATACACAAATATTCAAGAGAATTATCTGTAACGGGGACAGTTACCTAACTACTACTACTTGCTTTACAATCAACAAAACAGTTAACAGTCGACGATGCATTAATTTTGTTGCTCATCCTTAAGTGTTCGTAGCAGTAACAGCCTATACTTCCACTCTATGTAGGTTTGTTGGGGTTCGTTGTTAACACTAGTACGACTAGGAATTTTTATTCTTTTTTTCGTTTGTATTTTCCGTTGTTTTTGTTTTATTGTCTGTTGATGCATTGCGTGAATTTTAATTAGTAACGTAGAGAACACTGCACACACACACATATACATACACACACACGTACATTTAAATGCTCTCTCATCTCCTATACTCTTTTGACATTTGAATAAAAAAATTTAAAGAAAAAAAAATCACGCACTTCATAAACAACGTTACGCTTAATACCCTACAAACATACACTGTAAAACAACTTTTATTCATAAAATCAACACCCGGCCATTTTCTGTAACTCTTACAGCTTATGGGCTCATCTGTTTCGATTAACAAAATCTTGTTTATTTTAAAACACCAAAAAAAAAGAAGTAGGGTATCGTGCATAACACACTATCACGCATTTTATTGGAAAACTTGTTTCTCTCTTTTTATTTCTCGCTGAGTGTTTATGATTTACATTGACTTGCGAAGATAAATTGCAATTATACTCTCGTATTTTTTTGCGAACACACGCACTCTCCCACTGAATGTTGTGGCTGTAAATACGAGCACATAGTCATAAACAGCAATACAATGCAATAACTGTAAACAACTACAACAACATATCATACATGGACTGCTTTATACGCGAATACAGTAACCTTGAAATTCTTAAAAAAAAAAATCACACGCACACACCCAACCACACACAAAAGCCTGTATTATGGTTACAAAAAAAAATTAAGAGGGAGAGGAGGAAGCATATGACATTCATAAACGTCACTTCAATTATATAGAAATTTTTATTCACACGGTTTCGTTTTTGTCTTTTTAGCTTTTATTTTCCCTTCTTTTATACACATTTTAAGTGTTTACAGCACTAGCAATAATACTAACAATAACAACAACAACAACAACAATCACTAACTGTCTCATCAGTTTTAAACACTAAAATCTTAAAAACACACATACACACACACATTTCCATGTGATGTATTTCAAAAGAACGAAAGCAAAAAAAAAGCTTTTATACTCTTATTTTTTTTTATTATTTAAGACTTAAACCAGAAGCAAAAGCAAATGCAAAGGAGTAGTGAGGAGCAAGGCAATACACGTTATATTTGAGCGACAAATATAAACCAAGTAAATGCATGTAAATGGTGAAAAAAACATGAATAACAACACACTTACAATAAGAAAAAAAAAAAAAACAAGAAAACGAATACAAAACGATGTGCACAAACGATGTACAGAAAAAAAAAACTTGTATAACTGTGTGTGTATGTATGTGTATATAGTGAGACTAAAAGCATAATATAATAAGAGAACAAATATCTTTTAAGGGATTTACTAAGAAAAAGAAAACGAAAAAGAAAAAGAAGAAAAATCTTAAAATTATTAAGAATTAACATAGAAAGAGCGAAGGGTGAGGCACGGTATGACTAATGATAGTCACTTAAAGCGATTTATGAGTGAACATTTTCAACGTAATAATGATGAGAGCATTCTACAATAAATACAAAAACAAGCCAAATAACTGCATGTCTTTGAAAATAACAAAAATAAGAAGAAAAACTCAGATCAAGGAAAGTACAATACAACTGTTATGTAATGATAATGATAGTGAAAGTGTTTTGTTTATTGGTAATGTAACGGATATTAAAGGAAGAGAGCATGCCAGTGTGAAAGAATATAAGTAAAGTGAAGATGTTTCTGTCGCACAACCACTAACAGGAAAAGAAGAAAAAGAAAAAGAAGAAAACATTAATACAAAGATCAATGCTCGAGATTTTGTCAACTTTACGCTGTTGTAGCAACCACTGAGAATAATGCTGTAGTTACCCACACGTAACGTAACGTACCGTAGCGAACGTTCTCTTTTTAGCATATGGAGAACAATGTAAACGATTACCGACACGTTCTCTCTCGTTAGAGATCTCGAAACGATCTGTATAAAACAGAATTCTCCCATGTTTTTACGTGACATTTGAACATGAGAAAAAAAAACATTGTAACCAACATTTGAGAAAAAATCACCAAATAAGGAAAAATATGACCAAAATTAAATTCGCAGTTTTTTCATTTTATTTTTTCAAATTTAAATTATAATTGAGAAAAAAAGAAACAAAAAATAAATTTATAGTCTTACTAATTAATTAATTTTAGCAAACAAAACAAAAGCTATTTTTATAAGAAAAATAATAACCAAATCCGGAAAAATCTAAATATTGAACAAAAAACGGCAACACTGATGATGAGACTGTATACTAATTTCTTTGCATTGTGTTGTGTTCGTTTGTGTGTGGCTTTGTGTTCTGTTTCGTTTTTATTTACATTCTTCATTGACATATGTCCCGTTTTGAACGTTTCTATAACTACACAAACGTTTTTAAGGCTACGTACGTTACGATTTTACGTTTCTTACGCTTGGGTAACCAGGGCATAATATTGAAAGCATTATTCGCTATTAAATGACGTAGTTTCTCTCTCGTTATAGGTAAGTACTCTGATGAGCGTAAATTTAGCCTGTATAGATCAGATGGAAAGCAGTGCGTTTGGAAAGCCAATCACTGCCTAACAATACTCAGTCTGCGGTCAAGCATGGAACGGTATGGGAATGTCTTTACAGTGCATCGATTCCATTATTTGGACTTTTTTAAACAAAATGTGAAGCAAAGGACAACGATACGAAGCATACTTGACATGTTGCGAAGCTGTGGCTTATCCATAATAGACCAAAACTACTCCAAGCACCGGCACAGTTCCCAGACCTTAACATTATTGAGCATGTATGTGAAGAACCACGCCCGTAAGCCCTATAACTCCACTTTCAGGACAGTATAAAAGTTGCAAGAAGAAGACGAAAGTGGAAAGCACAACCTCGGAATTTTGTGCCAATCTCGAGCAAACGTTGCTCCGACGTTTGGAAGCGGCTATAAAAGCAAAAAAGCTTGCTTTCAAGTTTT
Source organism: Sarcophaga carnaria (assembly GCA_958299815.1). NCBI lineage: Eukaryota > Metazoa > Arthropoda > Insecta > Diptera > Sarcophagidae > Sarcophaga > Sarcophaga carnaria. The sequence continues at coordinate 124,853,520 of OY283152.1, read as the reverse complement.
AAGTTTTCTCGCTAAATAAAAAATTTTACGCTTTCTGGCGTTTTTTAGGTATAATTTGACTGGAAAATGTGGAAAAAAGTTGACAACAGTTCTCTTAATAAAAGACAGGAAAAGAAATCGTAAACAGAGCGATCTTGAAAGAAATGCCCAACAGAAATTTCCCCAAAACCTGTTTCTAATGTACAACACAGTGTGCACTTGAATTGCGAGAAAGAAAACACAACATAAGTATTGCTAATGCAAGTAATTTGTAAACATGTATTCTCATGTTTTTTATTATGAGGATAAAAAAACCCCTATGTACGTACACAAGCACATTCACATTCTATGTTTACATGTTTTTTTGGAAACCTATTTGTTAAAGAAAAATAACAACACAAGCACAGTCACTTTTTAGCAGCAAGTCATACATATGTACGTATGTATGTTGAGGTATAATGCTCTTATATTGCATTGCTTTACAAATAACTGCACAAAGAGTAGCAATGCAATGGCAAAGAGAGGAGAGAGAAGAATCCGTTTTATTATATGATTGTAGTAAAATTTACATTAAAAAGCTTAAATATTTTCTTTAGCAGTTATTAAAAATAAATTTGTTTTGTTGTTGTTAGAAATTTACTACTACAAATGCATGTAAATATTTTTATTTTATTATATTCCGTATATTGTGGGGAGTGTGGTGTGTCAACATTATATAATTTTAAAAGCATTGAAATTTCTCTCAGTATGTTTTAGTGTGTTCGTTTTGAAGAGAGGCGTGATCTTTAAACTGCCGTAAACAGAAAATTAAAATTTAAAAGCACTGGTTTTTAGTTTCTTTTTTATGTACAGTGGTGGCCTTATAATTAGAAACAACTTAGCAACATGTATGTTTGTTAATTTGTTTTACAGTTTTCACTGTGCACCTGGGATAAAAGGCTTTGTTTGGAGGACGTTTTACATACGTTTTTCCATCTGATTGGTACAAATTAAACTTAGATTCGTCACTCCAGAGAACTCTGTTCCAGAAACATCGTTTCTAATTATAAGGCCACCACTGTATATGAATTGCAGTGAATTTATTGGTTTTTTTTTTATTAAAACATATGTTTTTGGTGGTTAATAAAGTTATTAAATAAGATACTTAAAGACAGCTTAAGCTATTTAAGCTTTAAACAACAACAAAATTTGTAAAGATACCCGCTTTTGTTAGAAGAAAGTCTCACAATACGATTTTAATACTTTACATGGATACAAAATTGATTCTTAATAACATGTTGTTGTCATAATTATTGTTGTTGTTGTTGTATTTACTACTTATAAAAATATAAGAACAGCATGATGATAATGATCATTTACTATATATTTAACCATTGTCGTTCAAAAGAGAAAACAACAAAAACTTTTTAGGACTTAAAACTTACGCATACACATAACGGAAAACAGTAAGAAAACCTACTCAATCGTTAACAAAAGGAAGAAATAAAACCAAAAGAACATAAAAAAATATATTCCCTTACAAGGCATACATACATACATATGTACTACATACATATGTAGGCATGCATGTCTTCTTATATTTTTCTTTATGGCATACAACCTCAAGGCGCTTAAATTGATTGACACTAACAATGATATGCCTGAACATTGAGTATGTTTTTCAACTAAAACAAGTACAGAGACTGGGAGAGAGAGAGAGAAAGAGAGATAAAAGAGAGCATACAATAGGCAAATGCCTTGATTTAAGTATCATATAGATTGTACACACCTACAATAACAAAACACATACAAAACTGTGTATTACAAAACAATATGTTTATTTACCTTAAACACAAAAAGAGAAAGAGAGAGAGAGAGAGAGATAGTGATTGTGTTAAAGACTTTGTGTTATTATTGAGTAACATTAAAATAATAAAAACCAAAAGGTTAAATGCTGTTATGCTCTCATATTCTCTTTATTTAAACATGGACACACTATTACTCTTGCACTTGGTATTGGTAATAATCAAAAGGAAACTTGTGCAATGAAATAATGGAATACTACTACACACTCGTAGTTTCATTTTATTTTTACAAATTCATACACATACAGAAAGAAAAGAAAAGAAAACAAAACACAAAAGTATAGATAATGTAACAAAGTAACAAACTTCTTTATGATAAAATTATAAAAAATGTTTGTGTTTCGTTTTTTTTGTTTTTATGTTATTTTATGTTATTGGTTATTGTTGATGATGCTTCCTTTCGTTGCTTTCTTTCTCTCTCTCTCTCTCTCTCTCTCTCTGTAAGGTTAAATGAGTAAAGTGTTGATTTATTGTATGTTAAAGAGTAAAATAAAGTAAATACATAACGGTATGCAGGTTGTAAGTAATTTAATACTTTAATTGCAATCAGTTAAAGGGTTAAATAATGAAATAAATGCATAATAAATTTAAAGGAATTATTTATACTGCAACAGAATAAAAAATGGAAATAAAAAACAATAAAAGATGATTAAAAAATTAAATAAAGAGGAAAAATTAAATTAATAAATTAGAAAAATAATAAAAATGGGTGATTTTTTAAGAGCTATAGGAAAATTTTTCAAAAAAAAACACATATAATTCAGAAAAATGCATGAAATATTTATTTGAATCGATAGTACGGTCCATCTAATTTAATGTTTGAAGATTATTTCATGCAAATGTTGACCACGACTGCACCTCAAATGGTCCATCCGCTTAGTCCAATTTTGGCATACTCTTTCCAACATTTCGACCGGTATCTCACGAATAAATGCTTCTTACAATGCGTCAATTGAAGCGTGCTTATCTATATAGACATGAGCTTTAACATAGCCCCACAAAAAATAATCTAAAGGCGTTAAATCGCACGATCTAGGCGGCCAATTGACCGGTCCCGAACGTGAAATAAAATGTTCACCAAACTCGCCTCTCAATAAGTCCATTGTTACGTGTGATGTGGGGCATGTGGCACCGTCTTGTTGAAACCACATGTCATGCAAGTCAAGTTCTTGCATTTTGGGCAAAAAAAAACTTGGATATCATCTCACGGTAGCGCTCACCATTCACAGTTACCTTACGATTCGTAGCATCTTTGAAGAAGTACGGTCCAATGATGCCACCAGCCCATAAACCGCACCAAACTGTGACTTTTTCTGGATGCATTGGTAGGTTTTGCAATGCTTCTGGCTGATCATCACTCCAAAATCGACAATTCTGCTTATTTACGTATCCATTGAGCCAAAAAATGAGTTTCGTCGCTGAACACAATTTTTTGATAAAGAAGTGGATCTTCGGCCAACTTTCCAAGAGCCCATTCACCAAAAATTCTGCGTTGCGGTAGGTCGTTCGGCTTCAATTCTTGCACCAGCTGTATTTTAAAAGTCTTCACACCTAAATCCCTCCACAAAAATTTCCACGTTGTTGAGTAACAGAGGCCCAACTGCTGCGAACGGCGACAAATCGATAATTGATGGTCATCATTAACACTGGCCGATACAGCTGCGATATTTTCTTCAGTTCGCACTCTACGTAAGCGTGTTGGTGGTTTAATGTCCAACAATGTAAATTTGGTGCGAAATTTAGTCACAATAGCCCGAATAGCCGCTTCAGTGAGTCGATTAAACTGACCATAAAATGGAAGAAGCGCGCGATGAACTTTCTTAACAGAGCACGCATTTTTTATAATAAATTTCAATGATTTGCAAGCGTAGTTCGTTTGTAAGACGATTCATGGTTAAATTATCGACCAAACTGAAGATGTTTGACAGTGAAACAAAACACGAAACGTGCGTGAGCTGTTTAAACCAGTGTTGCCAAAAAGATAATAGCATAAAAAATCACCCTTTAAATAAAAAATAGAGAATAAATAAAAAATAACAAATAAAAAAGTAAATCACATATTAAAAGAAAAATAATAAAAATAAATAATAAAAATTAAAAAATATTTCTTCTCCGACGTCCTATAAGCAGTCTTCTGTCGAGAACTCCGAGAGTAAAACAAAATTGCCATGAAAAGTTTCTCAAAAATCATTCGTTCGGAGTAGACTTCCCACCACTCATGGACAAAATTAACACCCACAACAGGTAGTAATCCTGACTCAAATGTGTTGTAATGACCACTTAAATAAGTAAGTTAGTCTTGTTAACTCTAGTGGTTTTGTTTAAGTCAATAAGCCATGTTTGTTATCCTGCTTTAATTGTCTCTACTCTGCTGCAATTCTAAACTCATTACTTTCCTACACACACACTTAATTTAACGGCATTGAAAAATCAAAATATAACAGAAATTTCTTCATTTGGTTACTTACTAAGAAGAGCGAGAGAGAGGGAGAGGAATAACAATAAAAACTCTACAACTGTTTACTTAACTTAGAATGTGCACTGCTTAGTATGTTCCTTTTTTCGTAGCTGCTCTTTCTCTCTCTCTCTTTGCGTTTTCATTGTATTGTACGAACCTAAACTAATACAGTTCAAGTAGAATAATCATTTTAAATAAATACGTTGCTGTTCCACTAACTTCACCAACAAATAAATAACAGCGTACAATACATGTAACCAATATATGTATGTTGGTGGAGAGAGTGAGAAAAAGAGAGCATGGAGTTTAGCTGAGTTTTGTTTACAATTCTGTGTGTGTGAGTTTATGTTGTGGCTTTGAAGGGTGGGTGTTTAGTGTGTGTGCATGCAGGCATGCCTCTAAAACGGTTAATATTTTAAACGGTATTTATTAATTGTGGTTTTACATATTTATTCGTTTTGCTGTTTACCTCTCTCTCTCTCTCTTTCTCTCTTTTTGTTTAAGTTATTTATTAGACTATGAATCAAAAAACACAGCAGAAATAAAAACAAAAAGGAAATCGGTATCTTAGAGCAGATATACACTCGTGGACACGCAATTAAGTCACTTTGCAATATTTTTTCATTTTTGTAAAAATTAAAAAGATTTAAGAAAAATGGAAACAAAAACGACTAATATTTATTAATTTCATATGCTTAATAATTAATTAACAACAAAAACTTAAATAGATATTCATTATAAAAAATGTTTTGGTACGGAGTTGATATCAGACTTAAAATTTAAGTGGACACATAATTAAGTTATCTGAAAAAAAAAATATTGAAAATTTAATTTAATTGCTTTATTTTTCACCCAAACTATTTTGAACCTTTAATATTTTGTGGGGTACCCTTTTTGGCGTATTATTTCAGTACATCTTTGCGTCATTGAGTTGATTAAATTGCGACACTGCTCAGGACTAATGTTATTCCATTCAGCCTGGATAAGCTGCCAAAGTGCTTTTTGCTGCTAGTTTTTTGCTGCAACTGCTCGTTTTACGATCCCCCAAAGATTTTTCATAGGGTTCAGATCGGGACTTTGAGCTGGCCAATCAAGAACTCTTATGTTTTCCTCAGCAAACCAAGCTTTAACTACCCGAGATGTATGCTTCGGGTCGTTATCATGTTGAAATATCCACGCTAGTGGTAATTCGTCCTCATAATCTTTAGTCAAATTGTTCTGTAGGATGTTTTAATACATTTGCGCAGTCATTTTCCCATCGATTCTTTCATTCAGTGCACCAACGCCGGATGAGGTAAAACAACCCCAAACCATTACTGACGAACCTCCATGCTTTACGGTTTTTTTGGTGTACTTTGGGTCTAATTGTGTATTGACAGGACGTCTTACATAGGGTCTGTCATCGTTTCCAAAGATATTAAACTTGGACTCATCACTTCATACGACTAATTTCCAAAATTTTTCGTCTTTATGGAGGTGGGTTTTGGCAAACCGCATGCATGAATGATTTAATTGTATGTCCACAAGTGTACATAAAACTTGTAATTACGACTCTTACAATTGAAAAGGATGAATAAAAGAGAAAGAAAGGAAAATAAAGCTGGAAAAAATTGAGAAGAGAAAAATAGAGAAAGAACGAAAGGTGTAAACCAACAATTAGCCATGATGGTGCGTCTAAAGATATTCTCCTAGGCAATAAATCCTGTTTATCAATCCTATTAGATCCTCAAATCGACTATCAGCCATCTCTGCTTACGTACGTCGTGCAAACAAAGACAGTGGCATAGAAAATGAAACACTGTTGCCTCTGTTCCTTCACATAGCCTACAGAAATCTGAGATATCCTTATTCCATCTACTATTCCTGTGTCTGTAGGGCCATGACCTGTTAGTATTTCTATAATTGTTCCTATCTTCCTCCTTCCCATGCCTAGGATATGTTACGTTCCTATAAGATTGAGCCTTGGCCATAAGGTCTACGGCCCATTTCTATATTCCCACGCACAGTTTACGAGTGAATAAAACTTTTTCTCAATAATCTTCTAAAAGCAGCCCATTGGTGTCACCGATTTCTCTGCTGTAAAAGGCTCCAAAGCTGAACCTGATATTGCATCATCCGCAGCTTCTTTGCCAATAATGTCGCAATGGCCAGGTACCCAGCATATTTCAATCTGATAATATGCCATGAGGCCATAAGTAATTGTAGTAATCGTTAGAAAATGGAAAAAAGCTTGGTTTTATAAAGAAATTCTGTTTCATTTAACAATATTCTCGACTGAGAGCAGAAATAAGAGAACATCTTCTACAATGATCCTTAACTGGCTGCAACGATTTTTAACCCATTCGCTGCCAAGCCTAAATTATATGAAGTCATTCCCATTGCCGAGTTCGAGCTATCCTGATAAACCTCCATTATGTATTGGACTTTGTTACAAATCCTATCATGAAGATAAGGTATCATAAGTGATTTAGTTGCTATAAAATTTTGTTATAAATACACGATGAAGTTGAAAAGTTGAAAAGTAGGACGAGTATACTCGTCTTGGCAGTGCGGAATACCCTGTCAGAACGAGTATACTCGTCATTGACAGCGAATGGGTTAACTGTCGCTGCGGTCGTATTCTGTTCACTCATTTTGAGCATACTTTTTTAAAATAATAATTTTTCAATTTCTCTTCTTCAAGGAAATTCGTTTATCTTTGTCTCTTAAGCATTTGATTTCTGTTTTTAAATTAAATTTTTCTCTCTTGATCTTCTTAATTTTTTTAAAGTTCTCTTTCTATGCTAAACATACTTTTAAATGAGACTTTAATTAACTCTCTTTTTAATTTAATAATTTCCTGTTTTTACTTTATTTTTTTCGATTCATAAACCCTTTAGAACAATAACTTGACACTTAATTGAATTTCGTTTGAATTACTCTTAATTTATAAGAAAATGTCTCTGAATTTTATTCTCTCTCTTAATTTTTGATAAGATAAGCAATTTCGGATGAAAATTTAAACGAAAAACACTCAATTACTCCCAAACAATTCCTCAATAATTTCCTCTCTTAAATGTTACGAAAGCCTCTCTTTCACATATGAAACTTAAAAATTGGCAAACCCTTTAAAATTGCGTAAAAAAAACTCAAGGAAAACTTTCTTTGTGAGTATTTTGAGAGGACTTTAAAAGCTTTTTAGTGTTTTGCTTGTGTGACAGTGTTTTCCTTTGTTTGTTTTAATTTTTGTAGAAAAGCTTTTAGCCTGAAAACTTTAAATTAAAATAAATGGCAAAAAAAGAAAACAAAAATCCTTCAAAAGAGTAAATTTTGTAAAGCTTTGATTGAATTTATTGGGTGATCGAAAAAGTTCTGTTAGGAACACCTACTGAAAGGCCATGACATCCACGTGAAAGTCGCTGCAGTGATCTGGGAGTCTGCATGAGTTCCTGTACATTTACAGAGAATTTTGGCTTTGTATTCTAGAAACCTCTGTTTGGGATATGATATGATATGAGGATAATGATCCATGGCTCTGGTAATATCAAGGGCTAGGGTGTTCAACCTGATTGCAGCAAGAGGTGCCTGCTGCCGCAGGAAAGAATCGATGGCAGATTACCTAAATTTTCAGAGAACAATGGATTTTAATAAAGCTCTCCACCATAGTGAAGCTTAAAATGTCCGCTTTCTAAAGGGTGTTTTTTATAGAGGTATAGAACTTTAAGTTGGCATTACTTTTCAAGATGGCGACCGATTTAACAGCTGTCAAGTGATTTATTCTCAGTTTGGTTTGGCAATTCAAGATTTGAAGCCAAACGATCATCAAGTAAGGCGTAGATTCGTCGAATGGGCCCAAAACGAGATTACCGTTGTTCCCGATTTTCATAAGCGAATTTTGTTTAGCGATGAAGCGCACTTCTGGTTGAATGGCTACGTCAACAAACAAAACTGCCGCATTTGGAGTGAAGGTAATCCTCAAGTGTATGTGGAAACATCGTTACATCCAGAAAAACTGACTGTTTGGTGCGCTTTATGGGCTGGTGGAATCATTGGTCCGTACTTTTTCAAAAACGATGATGGCCAGAATGTTACAGTCAATGGTGATCGGTATAGAGCCATGATTACTAATTTTTTCATTCCTGAATTGAATAACCATGATGTCCAGCAGATGTGGTTTCAACAAGACGACGCAACATGTCACACAGCTCGTGCCACAATAGATTTATTGAAAGACACGTTTGGTGACCGCCTAATTTCACGTTTTTGACCTGTGAATTGGCCTCCAAGATCTTCTGATTTAACACCGCTAGACTACTTTCTGTGGGGCTATGTAAAGTCATTGCATACACCAAAACGCATAAAGCCACAAACGCTTGACCATTTGGAAGACAACATTCGCCGTATTATTGCCGATATATGGCCACAAATGTTGGAAAAAGTCATCGAAAATTGGACGTCCAGATTGGACTACATCCGCGCCAGCCGTGGCGGTCATATGCCAGAAATCATATTTAAAATGTAATGCCACAAGATTATCTTTCGGATAAATAAAATTCATGTCAATCGAATAATCCAGCGTTGTTTTATTGCAACTTAAAGTTCTGTACCTCTATAAAAAACACCCTTTATTTGTAACCAAACTTAAACGAATACTCTGTTTGTTTTCTTACAAATTTAAGTCTGTGCCTGTTTATGCAAGGCAGTTAAGACACTCGGGGAGTCAAAGAAAACCACTCAAAATGAGTGAATTTGATTTTGTAATTGAATATGCGTTGGAACGCAGTAAATTTAGTTAAAAAATAAAGATTTTCTAATTTTTTTTTTAATATTTTTATTATTGACTGAACCCAGTAAAAATATTTAATTTTTCTTTATTTTAAAAAAAGTTTTTCTTAATTTTTTAAGTGCTGAAAGAGAGAGAGAGAGAGAGAGAAAGAGAAAGACAAGCTTTTGAGTGCATTTGGTTTTTCTGTTTTTCTTTGTATCATGCTCATGGCATTATGGCCACTTGTCCTATGATTTATTGGCAAATCTAGCTGTGTGTGTGCATGTGTGCCTGAGTTTGTTGTTGTTTGTTTTCTATCCTGTTTTATTTTGTTGTTCTTTTTTCTTTCGGTTTTTTGTTGCCCCAGCTACACATATACAGGCGGCTTCTGTGCTCATTTCTCCATTATCTGAACTAATTTTATACCCTGTATACTCACACTCACGCTCACTTGCTCTCTTTCACGTACTCTTACTCTCGTGATTTTTTCTGCTCGTTCGCTTGTTTGTTTACATGTGTGTTCAAATCGTTTAAAAGCTTTCCTTGGTTTGCTGGAATTTGTTGTTCGTTTTTCTTTTTCTTCTTCTACTTCTTTTGCTTTATAGTGTTTGGTTAGTGGGTTGTTGTTACTATTTCTGGTATTTCTATAGCTTTCTTAGCTAACAGTATAACTGTGTGCAGGTGTCGGTGTTTCGTGTGCAAATGTATGTGTACGAAACAGGACCTTTAGTTGGGTTTAATAAAATTTTTAAGCTCTATAACGTTATTATACGTTGCGGTGTTACATTCGCTTAAAAACGCGCACGTTTAACAAACAAAATATTGAACAAAAAAAAATTCCAAAAAAAAATTTAGAAAAGATTTCTTGCAAACAATTTTTCCTAAAATCATTAAAAAGAATTAAAAAAAATCATTAAAAAATACTTTTTAAAGCCAAAAAATCCATAAAAACCTTAAAAATAAATGAATTGTCCTTTTTTTAAATCAATCAATAAGAAATGAAGTAAGATTACTTAAATTGTTTAAATTTTTATAATCAAAAATATTCGTTTAAACAAGTAAAAATAATTTTAAAAAATTGTTTTCTTTTTAATAAAAAAAATTATTCTTAAAAAATTCAGTTTTTAAGTGTAAAAAAGGATTCATTTCTAGGTTTCGTTTCGTTTTTTTTATATAATCAAGTATTAACAACAACAACAACTACAACAGTGAAAAGGTAGAAAAAGAACAAAAAAAAATTTTACGAAATTTTTAAAACGTAACGTTAAGAAATAAAAGAAAACGGAGAGCATAAAATAAAACAAGAAACGTTATACACAATAAAACCAGAGCACCACAACTGCAAAAAGTAAAGAAAAATTAAAGAAAGAAGGAAAATTATCGAAAAAAAGGAAAACATAAAGAATATAAGAAATATAATGAGTAACATGACAACTTTAGAGTGTGTGTGTGTGTATATGTGTGATTTTTTTCAACATCTTTGAGTGAGTGCTATTAAATGTGCCTGTGTGTATGTGTGTGTAAAACTAAATGAATAACTGGGTGTGTATGTGTTATAACCGTTTTATAGACAAAAAGGAAAACGAAAAGGAAAAAGAAAAGAAAAAATGGAAAACAGGACTATTTAATATATGAAAAGCTGGGAAATCATGTGATTTATGATTTTTTTTCGTTATTTTTTTTGTTTTTTTTTTAGTAAAGACAAAACGAAAACAAAAATATTTTATTTTTGAATTAAAAAAGGAATGAAAGAAGGATAGTAATTATTTAAATTTTTTTTCTTTTTAGTTTTTAAGCAAGTAAATGAGACGTAGAAAAAAAAAGAAATTGATTAAGAATTGTTTTCTTAAAAATGATTTTTTTTAAATTTCCAGCAAAAACAAAAAAGCAGAAATTGATTAAAAAATTATTTTCTTAGCAATTTAATTTTTTTTGCAGTATTTAAAGGTAGAAAAAATTAAAAATTAAAAGTTTCTTGCACAAATTGCTTTAGAAATAAGAAATTAGAGCTTTATATAATTTTATTTTTTTTTTAATAATTTTAAATATTAAAAATATAAAACAGAAACAAAACTATAATATAAAAATTTTCTGGCAAAGTTTCTTTAAAAAATATTCAGTTATTAAAATTAAAAAAAAAATTTAATAAAAAAAACTTGTGAGAAAAATTTCATTGATACAAATATAAAAATTTTGAAATTAAAATTTAAATTTAATTATAATTTTTTGTAAACGTTTATCTACTTTTTGGTATATTACAAAAAAAAAAAATAATAAAATAATAAATAAATAAAAAATAAATAAAAACAATAATAAATAAATAAATAAAATAATAAAAAATTAAAATAAATTTTAAAAGATTAATTATTTCAAATTATTTAAAATGTTTCTGTCATTTTAAAATACGTAGAAATTTTTTAAAAACTATTTTTAGAATTTATTTTTTTTAATTTTTAAAATTTTTTTATTAAAAGCATACAATTTCTAGACATCAATATTGAAAAAAGGCAAATAAAATCGATAAATATATTTAAAATAATATATCTTTTTCTTTAGAAACATTGTTTTATTTTTAAGAATTTGAAAAACAATTTCTAAAAAGTGTTTGTGTTTGTCCAAATTTTTAATTATTTTCCACTGTTTTTAAATTTTTTTCAATTAAAAAAGATTTCTTATACATAATAGAATTTGGAATTATTTCAAGTATTTCTCTGAATATTTTTTTAATTTTTGTTTTGATATTGGCATGCCGAAATTTTCATCAATGTTCCAGGTTTTGGTAAATCTAGGTGCTGTTTAATTATCCTTAAATTATAATTTTGTCGTTTTCGATTTTTTCTAAATGTATACCATTTTTTTCTGTCAAATCATAGAATGCCATAAACTACGGTACGTGATTATTGCAGAGACTTCCTCTACACAGACATTAGTGGCCCTAGTCAGGCGGCTCTCTGTGATTTCTTGTTCAAATCAGCCTCCATTATTCTGAGGATATACTCTGGGTATTTCACTTTCGTTTTTGAGATACATACATACATAATTGGTCATTACAACCCTTCAGTCAGGATTACGACCTAGTTTCTCACACCACTTATGTTGTGTGTGTTAATTTTATACATGATTGGCGGGACCTACAGTTTAACGTCGACTCCGAACGACGAATTTTTGAGAAACTTTTCATGGCAATTTTATTTTAACGCTCAGAGTTCTTGCCATAAATCTGCTGAGAGAAAGTCGCCGAAGAAATACTTTTTGTATTTTATTTTGATGTCTGGCTTTGGGCTCGAACCCTGGCTTTTCGTCTAATAAGCCAACACACCACCTACTAGACCACGGCGACTTCACTTTTGAGATAGATTTCGCATATTTCGGTCAGTATCTCGGCGACAACTTGATGGACTATCTCTGTAAATACTGTCCTTGCTCCACAAAACAAAAGCTTAATATATAGTTTAGGTAGACATTAGACTTTCTGGAAACTTCGAATATAATGCAGCTAAAATCGGTCATGTTCTACGAGATCACATGCTATCCAGTTCACAAATTTTAATTGCAGACAAAAAAAAAAAAAGAGTCGTTTATCATACGGCCATCAGGCTCTGAATCCTTGGTAATGATTTTTCCAAGACCCGGCCATAATCTGCACTAAATAGTCAATTTTGCTGCATGCAAAAACTTTTATGCAACAATTTCTAGGTACTCGGGGCCTTATGTAAATCGAATTTGTTTGCTGACATAACCACCGAGTGAAAAATGGGTTTCATGTCTAAGAAGAATTGAAAACCATTTGCTAAAGAGATACAGAAGCAATATTTTCAACAGTCAGTTCAGTGTAATGATGCACAGGTCTGACCACTTCTGTAACCCTGCCGGACTCTCTAAATGTCTTCATAATGCTGCGAATTCCCTGCACAGTCGCTCGATTATGATCGATTATTTCGGTAACGCACGAAATGGGCCACTTTTAAAGGGGTTTTCTTAACTATTTTTATGCGTTCTTCGATTGTCAAACGATGCGTATTCGTAAATGACTAACCTTTCACGAAATAAATGATATTTCAGGCGTAAGAACAGCTGCCAGCCATTGTAGATCGACGGACTTGAAACTTCTAAATGCGTATAAACCTCTGATTGTCTTACTTTTCCTCCACAGACGTATTGTATACTCTTGCTAGGCAGTCTCTCTTTTCCAGAGACACTAGGAATTTTAAGTGCTGAGAGTGCTATGAAGTTGATAAATTCGAATAATCTCTCACACCAGCTCTAAAAGAAGTGATGTTGCTGGCAGATCCTACATTTCGAAGATGCACAGTGGCGCCGACTATAACGACCATAACCACTCCGTAATGTTCGAAAAGTAATCACATTTGAATCCCTGCTTTTGTAGTCAACAATGTGGTCCTGCTTCAATTCTAATTCTAATTCACTTTGATATTCGTTTTTATTTGAAAACAAAAAGAAATCTAAACCACAAGCTTTATTGACGTTTAAAGTCCAATTTGTCCAGAGTATAACCTTTCCGTAATATTTCAGTGTGTCTTCCTTTATTCTGCTGTAAGTCACAAAAAAACAACCGTTTTTTCTTTGTCCAAACAAATGAAAAAAAGAAGAGAAAAGAAAAACATGGCGTGCATATACATTCTAAACAACACAAACAACAAATGTTTGTGGGAAAAAATCTCTCTCTGTGTGTGACTATGTGTGTGTGTGTTGGTGTGTACTCGAGTGGGGTATAGCATTTAAATGAGCGCGCGTGTTCCTTTAATTTAAAAGTATGCGTGAGTAAGTGCGTGCGTGATTTGTTTTTATCTGCGTGTGTTTGAAAAAAAAAACTAAGGCACGCACTTACAAACACTTGCCTATACTCGTATAGCAAGCAGCCGACTGTCTTGTGTTTGTATTTGTTTATCGAAATATAAAATCCAAATAGAAACAACAACAAACTTAGTTTCTTTTTTCTTTTTTTTTTTCTTTTGATTTCAAACAAGCAGAGCAGCAAAGATAAAAAGTACGTCAAACCTAAGAAAGAAAGTCAAAAGGTCCGTTATTTATATGCTTATAAACACAGACACACATATACATACACGTAGTCTTCTTAGACAGTTTCGTTTTGTTTGTGTTTTTTTCTTTCTTCTGCTGTGAATACATAAAAATTGTGTTTAAAAAACTTTTTTTTTGTTTTCGTTGTTTCTCTTTCGTCCTGCTTACAGAGTACAGTGTAAGTGTTATGTATGCTTAGCTGCTGTAGGTGTGTTTGTTTAATTTTTTACGTTTTTTTTAAGGTGTGGGTGTTAATTTCCGTTTTATTTTCGTTTTTTGTTAAGGAAAATAAGAAATCTGTGCCTGTTTTTAGCCGAAAATCTTATAATGGCCGTTAAAACCATTAAATTTTTCGGTTATTTTTTCTCATTTTTCTTTTGTTTCTTTTTTTGGAGAAATTAAGGAAAAACAAAAACTATTAAAATAAAAAACATAAACAAGTAAATAAAATTGAAATTAATTTACGTTCTACGCTTGTTTTCGATTATTTTTTTCCTCTCTTTTTCGGTTTTGTTTTTTAATGACAATTTAAGCGTAACAATTTAAGAAAGTTTAAGAAGTTTGAAAAGAATTTCATTAAATTTTGAGGATTAAAAACAAAGGATTTAAAATAAATAATTTGAAAGGAAACGATGAATATTCTCAAATTTTTAATTTTATTTTAAATTTGTTTTAGAATAATGAGGTGCAATAGAATTTTAATTGGAATTTTTAAAAATATATCAATTACATCAGTTACAAGATGCCTGCAATTCCTCTCGAACTTCAGCTGTTGCTGTAAGCTTTTCTGTGGGCCCTCAACAGACTACTGAAGTAGTCCGCTTGTCAACAGCATAGGTGTTCATTATTTGTCCAAGAATATGTATAAAATAGAGGAGCAATACTTGATGGCTTTAATGCTGATCGTGTTGTTCGCATAATTATGAGAAAACTTGGATTTTAGAAATCTCTGGTGGCCAATAGTCTTGAAATTTCCCGATAATAATCTCTGTATCCTGAAATATTTGATTTAAACCATGGAAAATTGCCTTAAATATAATAAGTTTAGGAAAAGTTCAAGAGAATGGGTCTCATAGGGAACATCTCTCTCTCAAGCACAAATCTGTGAAACATTAACTACGATGGTTGAGTTTATTTTAATATTTGTTTCATAAAGTTTTTCTTTTTTAAGTCTCTAAAACGTTTTCGATTAATTGGTTGTCCTTTAAGTTGTTTTAATCCTTGAAAAACTAAACTTGAATTGCTTTACAATGAATTTGTTTTTAAATACCTTTTTCTTGCTGTCCTACTAATGTTAATGGTTAATCAATTTAATTACCAGCCGAAAATCTCTGAATTTAATGATCAACCTGCAAAAAAAAGGTTGAAATTACCTGACCTTAAGCAAAAAAAGAAAAAAGTTGTAACACTGATGCCTTATTTCTTATACAAAAAAAATTGGCTTAAGTAACCATAAAACGTAATGTAACATTAAGAAAAAACCTTTAAAAACAAAGGAAACAAGCAAACAATATAAAAAAAAACCATAAAAATATAAGAAAACTTGTAATGGCAACTCTTTTTTTTTCTTATTCGTGAGCGGAGCATAACAGAAACTAAAAGGAAATTGACTCTTCTATGTATGAAAATATGTACACACACGCATATAGGCATGATATGAACACACGCAACATGCACACATTATACACACAACTCCCTAAAATCTTAAATAAACACACTCTCAAGCCGAAAGAGAAAAAAGAAAGAAAAAATACAAAAGACAGCAAAGCAAAGTATTTGTGTGGCACATAATAACAACATTATAAAGGGTGTTTTTTTTATAGAGGTATAGAACTTTAAGTTGCAATAAAACAACGATGGATTATTCGATTGACATGAATTTTATTTATCCGAAAGATAATCTTGTGGCATTACATTTTAAATATGATTTCTGGCATATGACCGCCACGGCTGGCGCGGATGTAGTCCAATCTGGACGTCCAATTTTCGATGACTTTTTCCAACATTTGTGGCCGCATATCGGCAATAATACGGCGAATGTTGTCTTCCAAATGGTCAAGCGTTTGTGGCTTTACCGCATAGACCAATGACTTTACATAGCCCCACAGAAAGTAGTCTAGCGGTGTTAAATCAGAAAATCTTGGAGGCCAATTTACAGGTCCAAAACGTGAAATTAGGCGGTCACCGAACGTGTCTTTCAATAAATCTATTGTGGCACGAGCTGTGTGTCATGTTGCGCCGTCTTGTTGAAACCACATCTCCTGGACATGATGGTTATTCAATTCAGGAATGAAAAAGTTTGTAATCATGGCTCTATACCGATCACCATTGACTGTAACGTTCTGGCCACCATCGTTTTTGAAAAAGTACGGACCAATGATTCCACCAGCCCATAAAGCGCACCAAACAGTCAGTTTTTCTGGATGTAACGGTGTTTCCACATACACTTGAGGATTACCTTCACTCCAAATGCGGCAGTTTTGTTTGTTGACGTAGCCATTCAACCAGAAGTGCGCTTCATCGCTAAACAAAATTCGCTTATGAAAATCGGGGACAACGGTAATCTCGTTTTGGGCCCATTCGACGAATCTACGCCTTACTTGGTGATCGTTTGGCTTCAATTCTTGCACGAGTTGGATTTTGTAAGCACGCAAACCAAGATCCTTCCGCAAAATCTTCCATAAAGTGGATGGTCACAGATCCAATTCCTGTGCTCGATGGCGGATGGACTCATTCGGGTCTTCCTCAATGCTACGCTCTACAGCAGCAATAGCTTCTTCTGTACGCACCGTATAGCGTCTCTGGGGATGCGAGTTATCAATAAGAGTAAACGTGGTGCGAAAACGTTCCATGGTTAATCGAATTAACTGCTGTGATGGATGATTTTGTCGACGATAAAATGGACGTAGTGCGCGATACGTTTTCTGCACAGAACCATTATTTTCGAAATAAAATTGCACTATTTGCAAGCGTTGTTCAGGCGTGAGTCTATTTTTGATGAATTGCCAAACCAAACTGAGAATAAATCACTTGACAGCTGTTAAATCGGTCGCCATCTTGAAAAGTAATGCCAACTTAAAGTTCTATACCTCTATAAAAAAACACCCTTTACTACAAAAAGAGAGACTGTTTCATATGAAAGGCAAAAAAGAGTAATGTAAGTAGTGAGACCATGTAGGGATCAGAGATCAGCAATGAGTATTCAAAAATATGAGTTGAATCGAATCATACTCATTATTTCTAATACTTATTTCAATATCATGGAACCTCTACTCTACTCTGCTATTCAAAGTTGGAAGTACTCATCATACTTATTCATACTTAACAACACGTATGATGTTGATGTTGATTTCTCCTTAATTCAACATATATGTACGCGAATCATAAAATAAGTATGATTCGCGTACGAACACTAAAAAACTCACTAAAAGGTTGTGTGTTGGCTCTGCTTGCTGCTCTGTCTTCTTTGCTTATGTGTTCGTTTTATTTTTTTGTAAGATTGTAAGCATCTGAATGAGTAGCTTTATGAGTCAAATATATTTCGAATGGTATGAGTTTGATGTCAACGTTGTACGCATACTCATTGCAAACTGTACTTATAAATCAACGTTGTAGTGAGTACGAATGAATCAGAGTACATAGTTAAATTCCGATATTGCTGACTCACTTATATTCAATATTTCATGAGTGCTTATGAGTAACGAAAAAACGAGTTATTGCAGATCTCTGGTTGTGATGTACATTTCATAGCACAATTTTGCTTAGGAAACTCGTCGGGAATAATCCCCGACTGCCTTATTCAATTTTCGTGGCCATGTGGACGTATTTTTTAATTTTTTCCCAAAAAATTAATTTTACTTGTCAAGCTAATGACTAGCCTGTCTCCGTGCAAAAGAGGCATCACGTATACGTCCTAAAAATATCTAAATGATCAAGGTAGGAAAAATAAGATCACACTCTGAACCTCACTGTGAAGTGGAAAAATGAGTTTGAAAGGTTTGAAGAAAGAGAACAGAGAGAAAGAGAGTTCTTGAAGTCGCCGTAGTCTAGTAGGTAGTGTGTTGACTTATTAGACGTAAAGCCAGGGTTCGAGCCCCAGGCCAGACATCAAAACAAAATACAAAAAGTATTTCTTCGGCAACTTCCTCTCAGCAGATTTCTGGCAAAAACTTTGAGAGTAAATAAAATCGCCATGAAAGAGTCTCTCAATAAATAAAAATCTGTCGTTCGGAGTCGACTTTAAACTGTAGGTCTCACCACTCATGTATAAAAATTAACACACACAACATAAGTGGTGTGAGAAACTAGGACGTTGTACAATTGGTCAATTCGACCTCCGGGTACTGTACTTGTCTTAATTGACAAGTACACTTAGAGGACATGTAACCTAACCTTTCTAACCAAATGGGTTTGAGGAAATCTAAATTTTTTCGAGGTAATACAATAGAGAGATAAAGAGCGAAAAAGAGCAAGGTAGAGAGCGAGAGAGCGACAGAGAGAGAGAGAGAGAGAGCGAGAGAGAAAGAGAGAGAGAGAGAGAGAGAAGGAAAAATAATCAGAAAATTCTCAAAACGGTTTATGAAAGCTAAAATAATGAGGTTTTATTATTTAGATAATAAACCTTCATTTATATGTACTTTTAAGGCATTAAAACATTTTTAAAATTACAATTTTGTATCTTTTGCTAAAGTTTCCCATCATATCAGACCCTCGTATAGATTTCAATAATTTCGAAACGTATTTCTCCTGCTGCAAAGGAGGTATAATAAAGTTTTTATTGAAAGTTTCATTAATTTTATGGCTGAATAACAGTTTCTTATGAAAAAAATACTGGTGACGTATGATTAATATTAATTTGGAGGTTACTGAAGACAATCCTGTATAACTGGGCTCGGTTAAGAAATTTGCAAGATCCGTAGACGGTTAATTGATCACAAGACTTTATGTATTTATAACAAAAACAAATAATAGTATGTATTTAAGTTTGGGTCCTTTAAGGATCAATACTAAGTCGACCTGGTGTAAGTTATTTACAAAAAATGTTCATAATTTTTTAAAAAAGAATGAAAATTTTGGTAATTTTCGTTTATATTTTCAACTACAAACTGCTGTTTACATTTTACAGGTTCTTGGTTTCATTTTGCGTAACATGGCAAGGATAAAGGATACAATTTCCAAGCGAACATTAGCAAAAGCACCTTTTGCGGCAATAACAGACATTTTTATAGGTGACTTGTTCTTATATTTTACCTTCCCTGCTTTAGCATTATTGTAAAGGAGGTTGTAGTATAATGAAATTATAAAATTATGCTCTAACAGTTGCCAGCTTTTGTGCTTCCCTTGGTTATAGAGGCCCAAGGTGCTGTTCCTTTAAAATAAAACCAAATGTTATGCGCCAGTAGAGGTTTTTTAATTAAGAATTATGCACAGAAGGTTTAGTAATATAAGCTGCAAGTAATAAAATTAAAATGTTTTAATGGGCCTCCATAAGGTTACAAGGAAACCAATAAGAGAATCAACACTTAAAGAAAATTGAAACAGTTTGTAGGACTTTAGGTTACCGAGAAGAGTGGTTTTAAAAATTTTAGAATTTTTAAATGACCCTCGTACAAAGTCCAAATTTTTTGCCAGAAGACTGCTGATCTCATGTGACTTGTCTAGTAAGCCGATAACAACCTAACATAGTTTTCTGATTCCTTTAGAGAAAAAAGCCAGGCGTTCGGAGTCGTCCTTTTACTTCAGACCTCCTCCACACACTCAGAACATGGGTGGTGTGAGAAGGTAGGTTGTGACCTTGAAGAAGGCTAGTAATAACCAAACACACTTTTCATTTTCTTATTTATTTGGAAAGAATTTAGCTCTTCGAACGAATCAAATTGTTTTGATATTATTTCCTTATTTACAAATTAATACCAGTCTTATAATTACATTAAATACAGTGTAAACCGCCTAAAAATATGTATTGAATAACAAATTTTTAATAACCCCTTAAAATAGACTTTTATTTCTATTGTTTTATTACCACGAAATGACCGTAAGTTTATGTAAAGAAAACATTAAAAATGTTCACTTTATTGCTTTAGTTTTCTATTTTTTTTTTCTTTCTTTTTGCTTTCTTTCTTTAGACAGCCTAATATTATGCTGTGCTCTATAAAACTTAATCAGCCTGTAATAATAGGCTCTATTAACGAAATTGTATACAAAAAAATAGGAAAAGAAAAGAAAAAAAATTAGGGCGACAAAAGTTTTATCAGCATTGTTTTCATTTCTTAAACAGGCTTTAAGATAACGCTGAACACAGAGAGAGAGAGAGAGATAGAGAAACATAGGGAAAGGGCAAGAGAGGACGAGATAAGAATTTCAACTACAATAAGCGTAGAGGACAAAATAAGATCTTTAATATACGAGTGGCAACAAAAGCCTTTAAAGTATGTGTTATACACAGTCGTTCTTATTTTTTTCTTATTTTGTTTGTTGTATAGGCCCGTTACTCTATTGCTGTTGCTATTGTTGTTGTTGTTGTTGCCATTATTATAAACAAAATCCCTTCGATTTTATCCCTCAGGCTAAACATTTACACTTGCCTTGTAGTAGTAGTAGTAGTAGTAGTAGTAGTACACTCGTGCAATTGTAGACTCTGTATTACACACACTCACGCTCTTTGAAAGCAGGTTTTTTTTCTGAATAAAAATGTCTTCATGTCTATACCAGCAGCATACACACAATAATTACCTTTCTATATATATATAAACAGGTTATACAATGTATATATGTGTCATTCCATGAACAGTTGCATGCCTTTTGTGTACGCGACGTATGATTAATATTAATTATGGATTACAATGCAAAACTGTTCATAACTTGAGATCTAATTGAGATTTTGAAGTGCTTTAAACGATTGTGGAAAGCTAAGATTTCAAATATTTATTTAATTTGTTTTGTAATAAAAAAAATTTTAATTTTACTTTTTTTTTTTGTCTGTTTTTTTCAACATTTCAAAAACTTTTTGAAAATGGTAACATAAAATATATTGCGATTATTAAACTAAAGGAAAGCTAAGCAATGACAACAGTTTCCTTTGTTTGGGTTATATTTTTAGACAAAATTATGGTTTTTATTAAAGCAAACTCTCATTGTGTGTCGACTTATGGGTTCTAAAAGTAAAAGTAAATAAAACACACTTCACGTTATGATTTCGAATAAACTTGTATTTTCTTTTAACGTTTGGACCTTATCTTGACTATAAAATAGATAAAGCAAAGTCATTTGAATGACCACATTTAGTAAATGGTCCGCCAAATAATTTTTTTTTTAAAATGCCTTAAAAATACTACTGAATATTTTCTTAAATTTCTTTTTTTATTTGAAAGTACAATCCTTCCGGTTAATAATGGAAAATAATTTCATTCAAATGGCTGCCTCGCCTGGCCATGCAGTAGCCTGATCGGTCCAATTTTTAAGCACATTATCGATTGTGTGCAGCTGTATTTCACCAATGGCTTCACTAATATTGTCCTTTAAAGCGTCTCAATTGTCACTGGCTTGCTGGCGTAACAACTTATCTTTGACGGCACCCCACAAATAATAGTCCAACGGTGTCAAATCGCAGCTCCGAGGTGGCCAAACGACATCAGCTCTGCGGCTGATAATGCGATTTTCAAAAACATGGCGCAAAACATCGAGTGTAGCTTCGGCTGTGTGGCACGTAGCGCCGTCCTGTTGAAACCAAATGTTGCCAATATCCTCCTCTTCAATTTTTGTGAACAAAAATTCATTCAACATGGCCAAATAACGATCGCCATTGACTGTAACGGCCACTCCTTGCTCATTTTCGAAGAAAACTGGCCCAATTATGTCTCTGGACCAAAATCCGCACCAAACAGTGACTGGTTTTGGGTGCGTCGGCTTTTCAATGTGTGCGTGCGGGTTTTCTGTGCCCCAAATGCGACAATTTTTCTTGTTTACATACCCGCCAACATCAAAATGAGCTTCATCTGAAAAGATGTTTTTTTTTTGCCAAAAATCTTCTGGTGTAGGCTACTGCATGGCCAGCCGAAATTATTTTCCATTATTAACCGGAAGAATTGTACTTTCAAATAAAAAAAATTTGAGAAAATATTCAGTAGTTTTTTTAAAGCATTTTCAAAAAAAAAAAGTTATTTGGCGGACCCTTTAGATTGGTTCCAGCACACTATCCTTTTTATCATTTTGAGGTAGTTTTCAACCATTTTTTCACACATTTCCGGCAGTATTTCGGCGTTAACTTGACAAATTTTGGTTGTAAAACGGCTCAACATTAAAGACGAAAACATAACATTTCACATTTTCTTGGTGGCCAAGAGACGTCACATAAACATGTAATTATTTGTTTCAGGAAACTACTCATCCAAATTTCCTTATATATTTCACTGGTGACTTTCAAAACTATTTTTTGTCTCAGAAAAATTGTTTTATTTTTATTTTTTTCTTTCACTTATTTTAAAATATTTTTAGTCAATTATTCATTGGTTTATCTTCATTTTTATATTTATCCACATTTGAATTTTTACTGTGGAATAACCCATATAATAATTTTATGTATTTGTTATACCATTATAAACACGCTATTGTAACAGAAAAAGAAAATTTCCTTTTTTTCTGCACAAAATTATACAATGATACCGTTATTGTATAGTATTCCGTTATATTTTTTTCTCTTTCTGCCACAAACATTGAAACATTTTGTTACACTTTGCATTATAATGAGCCTAAGTTTGTCTGTGTTCTGTATGTGTATTTCACGGAGTATGTGTAATAGAGAGAGAAAGCGTAAAAGAGAGACAGAGAGAGGGAGACAGGGAGAGAGAGAGAGTAAAAGAGATTTGTCTAACTTAGATTACCCACTAAACTAGAAAGAAACATAGAAAAACACTAGTTTTACTATAACAAGAACTGCCCTCTACTTATTAAAACAACAACAACGACGTTAACAATAACGTCAAAAAAGAAAAAAAAAAACGAAAAAAACAAGTAAAATTGGGTACATGAAAAATTAGTGCAAAACTATAACAATTACACACAAATACTGCCAAACATACATACATACATATGTATATGCATGTAAACACATTTGCACTTACACAGAAACAAAAAAAAAACCGAATGGAGAGACAGAAACAAAAAAAAAAAAACGAAAACAAGCTAAACTACTACGTTTTCAAAACTAAACTAGAGTACGTTGTGCGAGTACTAAAAAAAAATAAAGGAAAGGACAACAAAAACAAATGATAGACAACATTAGGAAACAAGAAACAAAAACAAAAACAACAACAATAAAAAACCGTAACAACTTAATACGGCCGCTTTATGTTTTCGTATTTTTTCGCTCTTTCCCTATAAATTTCATATAAAACTCTCTATACTTTCCTACACAGAGAGAGAGAGAGAAATGAAAAGAAAAGAAAAACCGTTAGTATTTACGTGCATAACAGCCAGCTAGCTAGCAAGCAAGCAGGCAAACAGGCAAGAGAAAAAAAATGTAAAAGTGGCACAAACTAAAAGGAGATGGTTGCTATAAACACATTACAACACAACACAACACATCACAACAATAATAATACAGGACAATAACAAAACAAGAACACGAGCATGAGCACGATTACGATTACGATTACGAAGTAGAGCACTTGAATGTGGGTATTCGTGTTAGTAGTAGCAAATAACAGCTTAAAACAGAAACTGCAAAAAAAAGATTTGTTTTGTTCAGATGGTTAAAGAACTTTCTCTCTCTCTGTCTCTCTCCCTTTCTCTGTGTGTGTGTGTGTGTGTGTTTAAAATAAACAGCTTTATACCAGCCTGAGTTTCAGTTAAATGCTAAACAGCTGTATGGAATACACATAAGTTTACCTCTCTCTCTCTCTGGTTTTTCTTCTCTGAGTGTTTTGTTTACATTTAAAAAGCTGTTTGGGAGCTTTTTTTAGGGTTTAAAATTTATTTATTTTGAGCATAATAAAAAGCCAATTTGTTTATTTTTTAAAGGAAATGTGACTCCTTTTTTCTCTCACTTCTTTTTACGATGTACTCTCAGTGGGTTTTTGAGAAAATTTGCGTGAGTAAATGAAAGTGCCAGTTTCTTAAAAATCTGTCGTACGAAGTCGACTTTAAACTGTAGGTCCCTCCACTTATGGATAAAATTAATACATACAACATGGGTGATGTGAGAAGCTAGGCTGTAATCCTGTCTAAAGGGTAACTTTTCTATTTATCAGACCTAAAGAACCTTCCAAACAGTCACTTCTTCAGGGTGCACTGATTTTTCCTTAATCATTTCTTGGTTCTTCGAGGCTTCTGCCAGACAATCTTGTTCGCCATCGAGAGAGAAATCGATTTCAACGCTGTAGAAACTATTGTTCGAGCACCCAATCAGCATATCTTCGATCTAGTACGTGGAGATGTAAAATTTAAATGCAGAATACCACTCAATATAGTCTCAATTACTTTTTCTAACAGAAGCATTACATTCGGTAGTGCGTTTTATTGTGATATTGGTCTGTAACGCTTCCAGTCTCTCTTAGAAATTAGCAATTCTTTGCTTAGAAGATGAATTATGACGACTATAAGCACCCTGTAATGCTGGAAAAGTGGTCACATGTGCATCACCTGTGTTGTAGTCCGTTATAACAAATTTTAAGCGCTCTTCGGTTATTAAACGATCCATAAGCGTGCTTAACACTTCACGTGGAACATATTGGAACAGTTGACAGCCTTGCCAGACTCACAGTTTTGCAACCACTTATAGTCTCTTTATAATGTTTTTCTCTCTTTATAATATTTTTCTCTCTTATGATGCAACTGTAATTAATTCTTTCCAATATTTTTTCTCTTTTTAGCTGTAAATTTGTGAAAGCAGAAACTAAAGAGAAGAGGAAGCTTTTTACTATGCTTTTCCCTGCGCTCTATTTGAGTGTTTGAGAGAAATAAACTCAAATACAATTTGATTGCTACAGAGGAGAGTGTTTAAAATGACATTTTACAACGAACTGAAAGAAGCAAAGAAAGCTTTTTAATTTTTTTGCTGTTGTTTGTTTGTTTGTGTTTGTATTAAAACAATAACAACAATGACAACAACAACAACAACAACAACAGTAGCAACAACAATAACTAAATTAACAAAATGATACTATTTCATGTGTATATACAATACATATGTATATGAAATGAAATGAAAGAAAAAAAATTAAAGCGTGCGCCTAGTGTATATGCTAGAAAAAAGTGAAAAAACAAAAAGAACGAAACGAAAATGGCATAAAAAAAATAGCTGCTGGTAGCTGAACGAAAACTAGAAAAATTAAAACGAGTTATCATTACGGTAAAGGTACGTGAATTAAACACAACTAAAAAGCGCTGAACGTTATAGAAATTTAAAAAAAAAATATAAAAAAATTTTGCATAAAAACAACACAAAAAGATAAGAAATAGAGAAATAAGGAAATTAAAAGTTAGCCTAAAAATAGGCTAAACTTAAGGTGTTTTTTTTAAAGATTTTTTTTCGGTTGTACAAAATTTATTAAAAGAAATTTTAAAACTAAATGGAAAATTTATAACGTAATTAGAAAAGAAAAGTGCAAGAAGAAGAAGACGAGGTAAAATGTCTATAATTATTGAGAAATTTAAAATAAAACAGTTTGATTTAATTAAACCCTAAGCCTAAAAATAGGCTTTAATTAAAAAATATATATAAATTTAAAAAGAAAAAAATTAAGAAAAATGTAAAAAGTAAAATGTGATAAAAAAAAATTAAAAAAAATTTAGAAAAAATATTAAAAGAATAGAAACCATAAATTTACTCATAAGTCTTCTTTAATAATAAGTAAATAAATATTAATAATTAATAAAAAAAATTAATTAATTAATCTCTTAACTATAATCTTTAAACAAACACGCACCTTTGTTTATTTAATTAAGCAAAAATTAATACAAAATTAAATTAAATTAAAAATAAATTATTACTAGAAATAGAAAAAAAATAATAAAATAATAATAACGGCAACAACGATTAACTTTAAACGGTTTTAATTAATTAAGAAAATTAATTAAAAAAGAATAAAAAATTCGCACAAAAATATCTTTAAAAATAAAAAAAAATTAAAAAAATAATTGAAGCATTATTTCGACAAACAAAAAAAAAAAAAGCGAGTGAGAGAGCGTATTTCAAAAGGCCAGCAAAGATTTATTAAAACGATCAATTAACGGGGTCCAATGTTGCAGCAACACGCAACATGTTTACAGCAAAATTTATTAACTACCAATGCCACAACAGCAACATCAACAACAACTACAAACAGAAAATTCTTAAAAGGAAACAAAAAACGTTTGTTAAGCCACTACAAACATGAAAAATTGCTGCTTAAAGAACGTTGTCCCTGGCCACAAAGGATAACACAAAATTTAACCGTTAACAGTAGCAGCCAAAGGGAAAATGTTGCCCTGCATAGCCAAGTTTGGCAGAAAACGAATGGCAGCCTATTTAAAATCTGCTGTAAGCAGCAAAAGCAGCAGCAGCAGCAGCAACAACAGGCCTGTCTTGTTAATGCCCGGACAACATTAGCAATAAAGAAAAAATGGGCCTTAAAACGTTGCCGTCTAAACAGGGCAAAAGCACAAACCTTTAAAACGGGCCGAAAACAGTTGTTATGTCAACAATATAAGCCTGGCTTAAATTCTCTTAAATTAAGACAACTACTGGCACGGCCAAAGCCAAAACTACAGATACAGGCACAAACAGCACTAACAGCTACACTGAAATCCTCTGAAATATTAGTAACAGCTACGAACGTAACCAATAATAGCAACATGTTGCCTCAACAAAAGCAGCAACAGCAACAGCAACAGCCAGAGTGTAATCTTAAAAATCATGCAGAGACTTTAGATTTTAATAGCCGACGTCGTAGAGGTCGTCTAAGGTTGATTGATGAAAATGATTTAAAGCGTTACAATACAGAGAACAATAAGAACAACAGCAAGAATAATGCAAAGAATAACAAAGAAAATTATGTGCCAGCAACAATGTTTAGCAACATTAATGCTAAAGTAAACAACAGCAACAGCAACAGCAACATGTTTATAACAACAACAACAACAATAATAATAATAACAATTCTTATCAACATTATAAAACGCATTAAAACTTTTGTAAATAAACCAACACAGAAAACCAACAACAACAACAACAAAACCAATAACAACAATTTAGTATTATTATCCCTTATAAATAAAACATTAAAACAACCAACAACAACAACAACAACACGATCAACTTCAACACACTCAGCGTCATCGTCATCGTCATCGCCATCGTCATTGCGATCATCATCTTCGTTTCTCCTTTATGCCTTTCTGTTCGCTTTAATTCTCTTAATACTTCCATGTCATCAATCCCACTACTTGGCTGAGGCGGCTAAACCCAAATCTGCTACACAACAACAACAGCAACTGCACCAGCAGCAGCAGCAGCATCAACATCAGCAGGATAAACCCTTGATTGCCTATGCTGCCGGTGATGATAATGTCCACATTGATAAGCAGGGCACTGTCTTAACACCGCCCTCCTATCAAGTTGTCTCGTCGCAAACATCGAATGAAGAGGATGCCGAATATATTATCGAATCGGATGAACGGAATTTCGATTTGGAAAATGAGAGCGTCAATGAGGTGAACGAGGAGGAGAGATATGATAATGGTAAGTATATTTGAATTTGAATTCCCAATTTCACATGAAAATCTTTAATATTTTCTGTAATGTAAGTCTAAAAGTATGCTTCAATTTGTTGAATAATTTTATTGTAATTAAAGCAGATTTTAATATTTTTTTATTGCCCAAGTTTAAAGAAAAATAAGGTTTTAAAGCAGAAAAACATAAAACAGAC
Organism: Sarcophaga carnaria; assembly: GCA_958299815.1. Classification (NCBI taxonomy): domain Eukaryota; kingdom Metazoa; phylum Arthropoda; class Insecta; order Diptera; family Sarcophagidae; genus Sarcophaga; species Sarcophaga carnaria. The sequence continues at coordinate 124,825,551 of OY283152.1, read as the reverse complement.
TTAAATAGACAGTAAAAACACCTAAAAGTAGGGTCTAACAATTTTACTGAAATCTAATTCCTTTATTTGTAGTTTTTATTGTTTTAAAATTAGAAAAACTTATTTAAGCATAGCTTAAGTTCCAAACTGGAATATTTATTGAAATGCTGCAGAATAGGATTACAATTTTACGAAATGTAAACCATAAAGCGTACTTTAAGTTTCTTAGGACAAAAGCAGCCTAAAAGCATGCAATTATAATTGATACATTTTCAAAGTTTTTCTATAATCATTAAATAAGGCGAAACCTAAAGGCATGTCATTAAGTTTTATAAAATTTAAGCCAAAAAGTATTCCTTAATTTTTTTTTATTAATTCCAGCCTAAAAATGCGCTATACAAATTATTACTGTTTCTTTTTTTACTTCTTTCTATGACCTATAAACTAGAAAAACCTTTTAAATGAGAAATGCTAAGAAAAATGTTAATTAGGCAGAGGATATAACGGCCCAGAGGTAGACTTTATAAATTCTCTGATAACTAGCAAACAGTTTAAAAAATTTTCTTAAAGTTAAAGAATACGAAAGACCCAATGATGCGTAGTGTGATTAATCAGTTTTAATAAAAGTTTAATAAAAAAACAATAACAATCTGTAGGCTACCTAAAAGTATGCAGCACCAAATCAAAAAAGGTGTTTTGTTATGATATTCCCAATAAAAACTAAATTTACCAAGTTAAATGCATTAATTTAAGCCACTACATTCAGTGGAAGACATGTGAACAGGGCATAAATAGTGTAAAAACAATTTTTGAAAATTTAAACCTAGAAGTCGCCGTAGTCTAGGAGGTAGTGTGTTGGCTTATTAGACGTAAGGCCGAGGTTCAAACCTCGAAAGAGAAAATCGAGAAAAATATTTCTTCGACGACTTCCTTTCAGCAGATTTCTGGCATAAATTCTGAGAGCAAATGAAATTGTCATGAAAACTTTCTCAAAAATCTGTCGTTCGGAATCGACTTTAAACTGTAGGTCCCGCCACTCATGTATAAAATTAACACACACAACATGAGTGGTGTGAGAAGCTAGGCCGTAATCCTGATTGAAGAGTTGTAATGGCCAATTATGCATGTATATTATGTATGTAAACCTAGAAGTAGGCCAAATAATTTTAACTATGTTAAGCCTAAAAGTAGGCTTTGATAATAAGATATTTTAAATATTTTATTTCATAAAAATTGTTAAGAAAAGTTTTTAATAAAAAACCAATTTTTTTGTTTTATAAGAAGCCTAAAAGTAGTATCAAATTAATTCAAAAATTATTGTTTATGATTACGGTGTTTACAGAGTACGAAAGGTAGACAAATACATAATTTAACTAAAAATGGTTAAAATTTATAGCACGAAGACCTGAAACTATACTTTTATGTAATACAAGCCTTGAAGCAGGCCTTAATAATTGTTTTTAAATATCTTACTGTATAGAAAATGTAGAAAGGTAGCATTAAATACAGTTTAGACAGTTCTAAATTATAGGTAGTAAAACGTCTAAAAATAGGCTTTATAATTTCAAAAAAATGAAAGAAACGTAAAAGTATGCAACATTTTGTTCAACAAATTTTTGTTGTAAGCGAGTTTACAAATAACCACAATAGTTTATGCTCCAATTTAAAATCGAAATATTTTACTAGTTTATGCATGAAACCTAGAAGTATACTTTAAATTTGTTAACACATTATTCAGTAATTGTGTTATAGAAATTAAATCCAAAGAAAATGTAATGTAGAGTGAAATTGAAATCGGAAACTTTATGTTTTAGAATGATTTCTATCAGGCGTGCAGAGGTTTTTTGATAATATGTTGTAGAAATCTTTGTGCATATTGGCTAAAAAGCAGGCTTTATATTGCGTGGAGTTTTCTTATTATTATTGCTGTTTTTTGAGGCACTTGACCATTGCGAATAGATGGCCATCTTTACTGCCATAACGTAAGGCAAGGTCCTGTAATTCCCGTAATGTCTTTTCCAACCTCATTCACATCACAAATTTCAGGATACTAATCGGTGGCAGTAAAGAAAATTCCTTGCTTGATTTTTAAAAAGCGTCCAAGTGTTTCCTTCTGCAACGCATTATTTCTATCACAGAAGTACACATTGAGTCTACAGCTAACAGTCAGAAGACCGGTTAATAGCAATTATTTTCCTCATGTAAATAATGTATACTTTAACAACGTAAAATTTATTGAAATTTTTTAAATGCATTTCAAATGATTCTTTTTAATTTTTCCATAAAAAAACGCCAGAAAATATATTAAAAGAGAGAGAGAGACTTATAAACCGCCTAATAGTATGCAAAAAATTTTGGCGAGAAAACAAAACACACACGAGCATGAAAAGAAGAGCAGAAAAAAAGGCCATTTATAACGTCATCATTATCAAGTTCTTAATTTTGAAAGGCCTTGTTTGTTGTGTCAAATGGCTGAACTGCTAAGCAAACATTTGGGCCTGCTATTCATTGCAGTTGTTATTGTTTTTGTTGGCATAATTTCAGGCAGTTTTTTTTTTCACAAAAAAAGAAGGAAGGGAAACGAAACATAATGAAGACTAAATTTAGCCTTTAACTGTGTACTGCTATGTTCCTCTCTCTCTATTTGTCCTGGTATACGCTCTCTGTTCATTGCTTTGGGTTTTAGACATCACAGCAGGTGTTCTTCAGGTACATTTCTAAAGGGATTTATTAGGTTACCAAAGGGTTCTCATTATACGCTTCTCATTATACGCATTTTGTATTACAAAAACTACAAAAAAAAAAAATTAAATGTGTTGGTGTGTAGAAGGGCACAGGGGGGTGGGTGGTGGCTTGTATTTAAAGAAAAATTATTATTTTTCACTTTTCAGTTCATAAAAATGCTCACGTTGATATTTTATAATGTTTTTCGTCGTTTATGACGTCTTTAGTTGTGCCAGTATGTCTGTGTCTATTCATTCATTCATTCATTCCAACCTGCTTAGGCTTAGTGATTACGTGTTTACATCTCTGTAAAGAGAAAAAAAATTCTAAAAAACCTAAGCATTTGTTGGCAAAATAACATCAGGTGCAAAACGTACACAAACAGACAAACTTGCGTTTGCCAATGTTAACGTACAATATGACCTCATTTATGTTACACTCCGTGTAACTTTTTCTTTTCGATTTTTGAAAAAAAAAAAACGAATTTTTTGTGAAATTATAATTAAATTTAATTGTTTACATTGTTGACATTCAACGTAAAGAAAAATTATTTGCACATAAATAAACGAAAAAAAAACTTATCGATTATAATCTGCCTAAGAGTTTCGTTAAAAAGGAAAAAAATTCAACATTTTAAAAAAGCAAATCAATTATTTACACATTATGTACACATACACGAAATACACGACATTTAGCTTAGATAAGCAATTGTTTACATGCGTTGTATGTTTTTCATAAAAGTAAATATTTACTTCCAACACTTTTAATATAATGTAGAGAAAAACATAATTTCTATTATTTACACAAACAAATATAATTTCTTTCATTATTTACATAAGCATTTCAGCTAAAAAAAATTTGTTATCGATTATTTTTTCATCAAAATCATGTAAATTTTTAAATTATTTGCTTTTGAATAAGATTATCAAGAAAACAATTATTTACTTTATGTAAATAATGTAAATTTTAAGTGTAAATAATTATTTAAATACCGTTAATAAGGAAAATTTTAATAAAATTTGTTTTAGCATGCATTCCTACATTATTTTCATTAATTATATACATACGTATTACGTAAAACAAAAACTTATGTAAACAATTGTTTCTGATATAATGTTATCGATTTTTTTGAGGCTATAGTGTTATCGATTTTTTAGTTGCATTCTATTTTATATTCTTATATGTTTTGTCTATTTTTTTTTTTGTAAAAATGTATCGGTACTCTGTTATCGATTATTTTTTTTTACAGAAATTGTTTGTTATCGACTTTTTAAGGTTATAAACTCCATGCGTTGTATTACTTATACTTTAATTAAAAATTTTAGTTTGCTATCGCATTTCTTCGAAACATTTTTAATGTTATCGGTATTCTGTTATCGATTATTTTTTCATCTAAATCATGTAAATTTTAAAATTATTTGCTTTTATAAATTTTATGAAATATTTGATTAAGGTTATCAAGAAAACAATTATTTACTTAATGTAAATAATGTAAATTTTAAGCGTAAATAATTATTTAAATACCGTTAATAAGGAAAATTTTAATAAAAACTATTTTAGGATGCATTTCTACATTATTTTCATTAATTATATACGTACTACGTAAAACAAAATCTTATGTAAACAATTGTTTCTGATATAGTGTTATCGATTTTTTTTGAGGCTATAGTGTTATCGATTTTTTATTTTCATTCTATTTTAATATTCTTATACATTTTGTCCATTTTTTGTGTAAAAGTGTATCGGTATTCTGTTATCGATTATTTTTTTTTACAGAAATTGTTTGTTATCGACTTTTTAAATTTATAAAATCCATGCATTTTAAGATAAATATAGTTTACTTATACTTTAATCAAAAATTTTAGTTTGTTATCGCTTTTCTTCGAAACATTTTTAATGTTATCGGTATTCTGTTATCGATTATTTTTTTTTACTGAAATTGTTTGTTATCGATTTTTTAAGGTTATGAATAAATAAATATGGTTTACTTATACTTTAATTAAATTTAAGTTTGTTATCGCTTTTCGTTGAAACATTTTTAATGTTATCGAAATGATTTCTTTGGCAGATTGAAAAGAACTTTTAAATTGTCTCTCTCTCTCTCTGTGTGACTCTCATTTATAGTGACATTTCACGTCATTTTCTCATTCTTAACACAATTTAATGTCAGCGTTTGATTGCTGGATTAGTGCTCGAAGAAGAGAAGTATGGCAGAGTGTTCAAAATTATGTTTGAAAGTGCAGTCAGTGTAGAAAGAGAAAAGAATTTGGGACAAGGAAAATGTCTAGCTGTTGAGAGGGAAACGAAGGAGAAGGTTTCACTGTAGGATTAACGAAAATCTTGTTGAACTAGAAAAGCAAAGCAAAGGGCACAAATACAAAGGAGGAGAGTATTTGGCATTGTTGGCTGATTTCGTGTTTTTGATAATTTTTTTCCACATCTTGAACAGTTTTCTTTTTGGCTTGGATTCCAAAGCATATTTGCTTGTACATTCTTCTCCTTCCCTCATTTGTCGTCATAACTCGACAGTTGTTTCTCATTTTTAATGTCGTCCTTGTTGTTATCGTTATCGTTCTTGTTACTGTTGATTACAACTAAAAATTCTGTTGGCATTAATCGTGCCATTTCTCTGCTTTTCCTTCTTTTTCTGTTTTTATTTTTGGTTTAGTTTTCATTGTACAAGTTTTTCATGTTTCATTATGCGCTAAATGTTAAACGACAAGGAGAAATATGAAAAAAAAACAACGAAAAACTAGGTAGAAAGGAGTAAAGAACAAATGCAGCCAAATGATGTCATTGTTGTTAAAGCGACATACACAAGCGGTAAATAAAATGAAAATAAAATGGAAAAAACAACCTAATTTTAATGAATTAATTCCATCCCCTAAAGTATGCCACAAAAAATTCCACTGTTCTACTGCTGCTACCAATTCTTTGTTAAACAAACAAATTCCCGAGATTTTGAAAAACTATTTATTCAAGAGATGAATGTAATGGAATGGTCGGTCAAATAGAGTAGTTGAGTAGCACAACCATTGTTTTGGCTTAATAAATCCATGCCATTTTATTTCATTCTTTTTCTAGCCTCAAACAACTAAAACTATGCAATACTTTTTTCTTTATTTATTTATATTGTTTTGTATTGTAAGCAAAGTATTGTAAAGTTTAACAGGCTTTCCACAACAATAGCTTTAAAAGAAATGAAAATAAAATATGAAAAAAAAAACTAAAGCATACTTTTAGCTGTTTGAAAAAAATCCATGCTTTGTTCAGCGGTTTCTTTTTTAAGCGAATCAAGTCCTGCAAATCATAAATAAACTGACGAAAAGGTCAAGTGAATTATTCCCTTTTTTGGGGGGTTTTTCTCGTTTTTTTTTTTTTTTGAAAGTTTACCGAATCTGGTGATTTATTTGGTATTAAGCAACAAACAAACAAACAACGTTTTAAAAACGTTTAAGATATGGGCTCGTAGATTGCAAAGAAAATAAAAATAAATTTGTGTTTAGTTTGAATTAAAATTCTTTATTATTCGCACAATCTGGGTGCCACTGTGCACAACTTGATGTAAACAACAACAATTGCTTTATTTTGTTATTCCTCTGTTTATACGCTTTGCATAAACAATAACAATTACTAGACAATTGTTCGACAGATCTCTGTAACGGAGATCTTCAAACCACGATTACTCTCTTCAAACACACCGCGTCTTCACACAAGTCTGACTGAACTTTACTAATTCAGTCGCCTGCTTTGTCTTGGCTTTTACAACGTAAACAGTCTGATAAAGGTTCATGACTTCGCCTTCTCGAAATCTCTATAAATGTAAACATCGTTGTTTACATTTATTATTGTAGCGTTGTTGGTGCATTTTTGTTTACATTTACTCTTGTAGCGTTGTTGTTGTATTTTTGTTTACTTGTTTACCATTTTTTTATGCTGTTGTTTGTTGTTATATTAACCCTTTCATGCCCGATGTTGCCTATAAGCAAATTCTGTAATTTTTAATTTTTTTAAAAGATTTTTTTTTTGCAAACAAGCTTGGTTAAAAACGTGTAAAAGCAGAATACGTAGGACTCTGAATTTAATATCACTTCATATTTAGGCCATGACTAACAAACACATGTCCTTAAAAAAATTTTAGCTCTGGCCCAAAAAATTCGGGCATGAAAGGGTTAAGCAGTACGATAATTTGTAAACAGGTTTGTTTACTGCATTGTTTTGTTTCTGTAGCTTTTGTTGATAATTTTAATGTTAAGCGATGTAAAAGCAAAACACCAGCATCTTGATTTTTTATTTTCGTAACAATAATCTATGAATTTGAATGATGGAAAATTAGCATCAGTTTATAAAGGAAGATCAGATTGGAACACCACTTAGGTTAGGTTAGCTTAGGTTAGAGGACGTGTACTTGTCAATTAAGACAAGTACAGTACCCGGAGGTCGAATTTACCCATTGTACAACGTCCTAGTTTCTCACACCACTTATGTTGTGTGTGTTAATTTTATACATGAGTGGTGGGACCTACAGTTTAAAGTCGACTCCGAACGACAGATTTTTGAGAAACTTTTCATGGCAATTTTTATTTTAACGCTCAGAGTTTTTGCCAGAAATCTACTGGGAGGAAGTCGCCGAAAAAAAATTTTTTTATTTTGTCTTTGATGCCTGGCCTGGGGCTCGAACCCAGGCTTTTGCGTCTAATAAGCCAACACACTACCTACTAGACTACGGCGACTTCAAAACACCACTTATCTTTTTAATTATTTTAACACACATGGGTGGGTTGGGTTGTCATGACACCTCTCTACCCAGAAACCACAAATGTTCCATTTTAATTACATCTGCATACGCATAGGCAAAGGATAACTTTTCTTAGAATAGTTAGCTTGTTATCGGAGTAATGGGAAGAGTTTCACAGAGTTATTTATCGATATTTATCTTAAAAAGGTTTATCGAGTTTCAAGAGATCTTCTTTGAAATAACGAAAAATCCTTGTATATCCTGTTCTATTATTTGGTAGATAATGAATTTTGCTTTAAAATTGTCATTTCCTATGTTCAATTTCATAGTCGAAGGAGTTTTCATTGTGATTTTCTGTGTTCTGATTTGTTATTGTTGTTGTTTTTGTTTAAGAATTTTCATTTTCCTTTGCTTTTCTTTTAATATTTATTTTGTTTTTGTTGCTGCAAAAATGTTTTCCATTTTCAATTTGTTTTTTTCTCTTCTGTTTTTTCTTGGTTTTTTTCTTGGTTGCAATAAATCTTTTTCATTTTCTTAGTTTCTTATAAAAGACGGAAAGAAGACGTTGCACTGGAAACTGTTAAGTTGAAGAGTGTAGTGGAGTGACTAAGTAAGTAAGTGAGTGAGTGAGTGAATGAGTGAGTGAGTGAGTGAATGAGTGACTAATGATATTTCCGCTTGGCCAACTTTTAATATGGCTTTCATTCTTCTCCCTTGTCGTAGTTGCATACTTTTCAGGGTGTCCTCTGCGTCCTCTGTGTAGGAAAGTTATGTTTTTTGTTTGTTTGGTTTCAATAAACAACCAGAGAAAGAGAAAATAATTTTTGAATAATATTTTATTGTAAATCTTAAAATGTCAACGATATTTCGATAAATAATATCTCTTTATTTCAATTACTTTTCTTGTTTCTTTTCTTTTCTTCTCTTTGTATGCCTTCGATAAAGGCCATCTTTTATTTGGAAAAATTTCTTCTTTTCTTCTTCTTCTTCCTTCCCCCTTCCCTATCCCTCATTCATGTGGAACAAGTCGTATATTATCAAAGAATTGGTATTCTTTTGTCATCTTCTTTGCTAAATTCCATACAGTTGAACTTTGACCTTATGTTTAATATTTCAAAATACTTGGCAACTGGTAACGACAAAAATTGTTTTCGTTTTTTTTTTGATGTCAAAGGAAGGAAAGAAACATGAGCAATAGAATATGTAAAGAAAAAATTTTATCCACATCAGAGACTCCAATTGTTTGGTAACTTTTTCTAGCTTTTCTAACCACAAATGCTGGCCAAAAGAATGAAAAACTAAAACTGATTCTCCAAATGGCTTTCAAAATAATTTAAAAATTTTAACTTCAGTGGTTTTTTTCTTTCTTTTTTCTTTTAATTTTTCAATAAAGAATTGAAACTTCCAATAAAAGTACGATATACTACAGCTATTCTAAAAAAATATATCGATAATTATTATTATCGATATCTATTGTTATCGATTTGCTCTAAAAATTGTTTAATTTATCGGGATTTAATCCTTTTGAAGTGCTTTCTCTACAAAAGTTTATATTGTCTTTGATTTTCAATTTTTTTATCTAAAATTGTTAAATATTTATCGATTTATTACAGAAAATATTCATTGTTATCGTTTATAAAACAGTCATCATGTGTGTTATGAGAAGATTGAGTATTAAAGATTCCACATTAAAACTTGAAAAACCTCATTGTTTTTCTGAAGAGTCCGTAATAAAATTTCCCTCAATTTTATTACTTACCCTCGCATATTTTGTTAATTAATTTTATTATGTTTTATCTCCATGGAATTAAATTATTTTCTGTTGGTGTTATTTCTCTATAAATTTCTCTATTAATGTTTATATTTTTTATTGCCTAGTTTGAGGCGTGTTTATTAATAAGCGAATCAATATATTTATGTATTTATGTTAATACATATTTGAATACAAACTGAAGAGAAATATAATATTGAGCAATAGAAACGAGATTGTTATATCACAGTGGCTTCTACAAACATTCCTTTAAAATAAATTAAAATTTATGTTGCCTACTTTTAGGCAGATTTTCAAAAAATGTTTTATTAATGTTTGTCTTTTCTTTAACATTTAGCAACATTCCTTGTTATTCATATGCTTTCAATTTACAAAAGTAAACGAACGATGGCATTTTCTAGTGCCTATATTTGGGCGAAATCTATTTTAAGAACAGTCATTAAAATAGAGCAGCCAAAGTAATTGTATTGCAAGCTATTTTAAGAAATTAATTAAAAAAGAAATAGGAAGAATTAATAATAATATAAATATTGTTCTTGTTGTTGTTGTTGTAATAACGCAATTAGAAAAATTTATTGGAAAAACAATTACCAGCAGATGTGTGTGGTGGCATTCTAGGGATATAATATTCCCACAGAGATTTGAAAAATAATAAATATTTTATATATTCACATTCACATTTCTATCATATTCTACAGATTGCTTACAAATTTAGTTTACTGTTTACCTAAAAGTATGCTTTAATTTCTTTATATGGATTATTAAATTCTAAATATATATTTTTATTGTTCGTATGTATGTACATATATGATAAGACATTATTTTTCTTTATTTTGATGGCTTCCTATTACCATATATCAATTATTATTTATTACGCCATGCTAACGTTTAATTATATAGCATACTTTCAGGTGTATTATAAAGCAAACATTGCACGGCAGTATGTTGGATGGTATATAAGTAATAAAATTATGCTAAGAACGTATAATTTCCACCAGCCATTATTTGCAGGATGCGGTTGGAAAGTAAAAGAAATTGTAGCATAATTTAAGGAGCTGTACAAAAAAGAAAATGAAAAACACGCAGCCGTGAACGAAATAAATTGAAAATAATTATTAAATACCTTTAAAAAATTATAAATTATGTAAAGAAAATTTATTTTACAACACATAAGAACACCACACCGAACTGAACCTATAAGTAGGCAATATTTTTTTAAAATATGCATATGGTGGTAAAAGACTGGAACGTTTTGTGTGTTTTATTTAAAGTTGATTAAAATGAAACCAAGAAATCATAAGTAATTCTTATTTTCCTTTTGCCATTTTAATTCAATGCATACTTATAGGCGTAATAAATATGAAATATGGTTATACAGCAACAATTTCAATGGAAATGATTCGAGAAAAACGTATGAAATTAAAGTTTATTAAATAAAATACAAAAAATCTGGCAACTTCTTTAATTAAATAGCCTATGAAGCTATAGGATAGTGTAGGAGCGGGTGGCAGCCTGGTAAAACGAAAGTTCATTTAAGCTCACATGGTATTCGTTGTGATAACACAAAAGCAATGGCTTGAATCGGCTTCTAATAAACCAACTCTCTACTTACTAGAACAGGACCACTTCCAATTACAGAAACGTCCAGGAACCCAGGATCTAACCATATTAGAAGATTTGTTTTCAATGCTTGGCATTCTAATGTAAAGCTCCTGTTGAAAATAGATTGTGTAGGATGTGAACTTCACTCAGAGTTTGGGGATCTCCAGGTAGAATAGATGTGTACTTATTGGGAAGTTGAGTGTAAGTAGAGCATGAAAAATACATAAATTGGAGAATATTTGACGATTACAATTGTTTTTGTTGTTATCCCCTAAACTATGCCTATAACACTAATAAAATGAACGCTTTAAAGTATGCTTTAAATGTTTTCTTATTTTAGTAATAAGACTGATAGTCATTATAATTCTTTAGTATTGAATAACTTCTAAACTGATTGATAAAATTACTTGAAACTTGCAACATTTATAATGGGTGTTTTTTATAGAGGTATAGAACTTTATGTTGGCATTACTTTTCAAGATGGCGACCGATTTAACAGCTGTCAAGTGATTTATTCTCAGTTTGGTTTGGCAATTCATCATGAATAGACTCACGCCTGAACAACGCTTGCAAATAGTGCAATTTTATTTCGAAAATAATGGTTCTGTGCGGAAAACGTATCGCGCACTACGTCCATTTTATCGTCGACAAAATCGTGCATCAGAGCAGTTAATTCGATTAACCATGGAACGTTTTCGCACCACGTTTACTCTTATTGATAACTCGCATCCCCGAGACACTGTACGGTGCGTACAGAAGAAACTATTGCTGCTGTAGAGCGTAGCATTGAGGGAGACCCGAATGAGTCCATCCGCCATCGAGCACAGGAATTGGATCTGTATTCATCCACTTTATGGAAGATTTTGCGGAAGGATCTTGGTTTGCGTGCTTACAAAATCCAACTCGTGCAAGAATTGAAGCCAAACGATCATCAAGTAAGGCGTAGATTCGTCGAATGGGCCCAAAACGAGATTACCGTTGTTCCAGATTTTCATAAGCGAATTTTCTTTAGCAATGAAGCGCACTTCTGGTTGAATGGCTACGTCAACAAACAAAACTGCCGCATTTGGAGTGAAGGTAATCCTAAAGTGTATGTGGAAACACCGTTACATCCAGAAAAACTGACTGTTTGGTGCGCTTTATGGGCTGGTGGAATCATTTGTCCGTACTTTTTCAAAAACGATGATGGCCAGAACGTTACAGTCAATGGTGATCGGTATAGAGCCATGATTACTAACGTTTTCATTCCTGAATTGAATAACCATGATGTCCAGGAGATGTGGTTTCAACAAGACGGCGCAACATGTCACACAGCTCGTACCACAATAGATTTATTGAAAGACACGTTTGGTGAGCGCCTAATTTCACGTTTTTGACCTGTGAATTGGCCTCCAAGATCTTGTGATTTAACACCGCTAGACTACTTTCTGTGGGGCTATGTAAAGTCATTGGTCTATGCGGTAAAGCCACAAACGCTTGACCATTTGGAAGACAACATTCGCCATATTATTGCCGATATACGGCCACAAATGTTGGAAAAGTCATCGAAAATTGGACGTACAGATTGGACTACATCCTCGCCAGCCGTAGCGGTCATATGCCAGAAATCATATTTAAAATGTAATGCCACAAGATTATCTTTCGGATAAATAAAATTCATGTCAATCGAATAATCCATCGTTGTTTTATTGCAACTTAAAGGTCTATACCTCTATAAAAAAACACCCTTTAGAAGGCAAGATAATCTTTCTTTAATAGATTTATCTACGAAAACCCAGGTCATAACTTTAAACGTATAAATTTGCAAATAAATATTTTCAGTGCTGATATCTGGAAGTATAATCTTTATCGGTGAGGTTGACAAATTTCCAGTATATTTGAATAACAATTTCTCTACTTTATACCTCATTCTTGTTCCGATTCTGTTGCATGATTTGCCTGAAACAAGATCGATTTTTTGTTTTGGTTTTTTGGTTTTCAAATTGTTTCTCTTAATATAACCCGGTAATTGTATGTGTCAGCTGCTGGATTTGAATATTTTAAAATGAAAAAGAAAAGAAGAAAAAGACCTTTTCTATTTAAATTTCCTTTGAAAGATTCCTCTTGCCCCTGTTCACTTTCTTTTTGCTTTTGTTGTCCTTTAGAACTCTCTTCATGTTTTCTTTTACGTAAAAATATTTTCTTTTAATAATAAAATATTAAATTATGGAAATGAAGAAATTTCTACATGTGTATGTGTTTGAATAAACTCTCATGTAGTAGTACAAAAACAAACAGAGTCCTTAGAAGTGTATGTGTGTGTGTATGTGCTTGCATTTGTATTTATGATTCCAGTATGACAGATTTTGTTTTTATTATTGCTGTTGACATTAATGTTATGGTTGTTGGCATTTGAATATCAAATTTTTTTAAATGTATGCTTGTGTTTGATGCTGATGTTGTATGAGTGTACGTGTGTATGCCTCTCTGTGTCTCTGTACTTTATAGCATATTTTATGGCTGATTTACACTCAAATAAAGCATTGGATTTTTTTTTATTTTGACTTTCATTATCGTTTTTATTTCAGTTTTTTTATTTCCGTTATATTTCATTTTCAAAGTGAGTTTTCTTTTTTCCAAGAACAATAAAATTCGAAAGATTTCTGTTATGAAGGCTATTACGTATGGTTTTATGCATTTGCAGTCAAGAGAGAAATTAATGGCGGTTAAATTCCTTCTTTTGGTTTATGAGACAAACTTCAGATGGATTTACGAATGATTTGACATTAAACTACTTCAGTTTTAAAATTAAAAAATAAAACACTTTCAATTCTGTGCACAAGAAAACGTGAAAATCTTTAATTTCCTTTATTTCTTAACTTTTAAAATTCGTGCAAAATTTTTGCTTCTTTTTTTCGTCTTGAATGATGGTAACGAATTAGCATTGAAGGCATTTAATTTGCAATTAAAGGAATTTAATGCCTCCCTGACAGCTGGCATAAGTGGCCTGTCTGTCAGAGGATAACATTACCTTGGCACTTTGAAAACGATTGCAGCCTGTGCTTCAACTACATGGTTTAGAAACGAAAACAAAAAATTCTTTCTGTTTATTTTGTAATTTTCAACTCAAAGCTGTGGGCGTAATATTGCTTTTACATTAACGTTTCTATGGTAAGAAATAATTCAGGAAAAGGCAAGCAAAACGTAGGAGAAAGCCATGCCAGATGGATTCTTGTTTTTTGCAGTATTAACTGGCAGTTATTGTAAGCTTTTAACGAAACTACGAACAAATTGTAAACATATCAAGCATGAAAGTTTTGTGGATTTGGTTTTACAAATTTTTAAAGAGTTGATATGGTTTTTGGAATTTTCTGCTTAATTTTGGAAGTAATACGAAGTGAAAATCGTATGTAAGCCTTAAACTAACAATAGAAATTGTTTTTCCACATTTTTTTCCACCTTTCACTTGTGTTTTGTATTTCATTTTCAAATAAAAATATTTGCATGTAAATTTTATTATGATTGTTTAGCATACACGCAGAATATACGTTTAGGCGCAATAAGGTTTTAAATTCCAACAGTAAACCAATATCCAACAGTAAACTCACCCCCCACAACACAACATAACACGTTATTTGAATATGCTGTTGGTATTGGGGTATCATTGTTATTGTAATGCTTTGTTAAACTCTCTTTGTAAAATTCCTTTGTTTACATATATACGTACGTTTGTGTGTGTGTATTTACTTCTATTTAAACATCATCTAAATGAAAAAATAACAACAACAGCAACTGAAATAAAATAAAAACAATACACATGGATTGTAATAACAATGCAATGCCTATACATCATACACGAACTAACTAACGATGGCCACGAATGCAATTGCTTGCAACAAAATTCACACTCTCACATTACAGAGTCAGAAAGAGAGGTAGAGAAAGACAAAGCAGCACAGCACACATTTTAAAACCACAGTCGGCCAGTACAATTATGTGCATGTGTATGTGTAAGCATTAGTATAACCTGTGTGTACGAGTACATGTCGGTGTATTCGTTTAATTTTAATGACTTTTCATGTTGATTTTTAATTTTATTTATTTAAAGTCGTTTTACTCGTTTGTTGTTGCTGTTTGTGCTTGAATGATTCTCTTCACACACATACACACACACATTCGTTGCTCACGTGTATAAATAATTTGTTTTAATGGTTAAATTGATTGAATTTTCTATTAAAGAATATCGAAAAAAGGAGAGAAAAAGAGAGAAAAAGAAAATACAGTTAAACACAGTTGAAGTTTTACACTCAAAGCAAAAAAAAAACCGAATCAACGAATTCAAATTAAAACAACAACAACAACAACATACTGATGAAACTGCAGCTAAAGAGGCCAATAGAACAAGAGAGTCAAGTGTTTGAAATTAATAAAAATTTCGGTAAAATGGTCAAACGACAGAGAGAAGGCGAGAGAGAGAGTGAGAGAAAGAAATTAAACGGTTAAGAGCACAGGAAAACATACAATCCGTTTCATGACAGAACTAAAGAATATCGAAAAACTTGAAGAGTAAAATAAAAAATCTATGCTTCGGAGTCAAACCGGCGGGATCGCCACTCATGGATAGAATTAACACATCAACAACTCTTCAATAACATGGGTGGTGTGAGAAGGTAGGAGGTAGTCCTGAATACAGAGTTGTAAAGACTAATTAAGTAAGTAAGATAGGGTAGCCGTTGTGGTATCTATGTAGTAATAAAGGGTGTTTTTTATAGAGGTATAGAACTTTAAGTTGCAATAAAACAACGATGGATTATTCGATTGACATGAATTTTATTTATCCGAAAGATAATCTTGTGGCATTACATTTTAAATATGATTTCTGGCATATGACCGCCACGGCTGGCGGCGGATGTAGTCCAATCTGGACGTCCAATTTTCGATGACTTTTTCCAACATTTGTGGCCGTATATCGGCAATAATACGGCGAATGTTGTCTTCCAAATGGTCAAGCGTTTGTGGCTTTACCGCATAGACCAATGACTTTACATAGCCCCACAGAAAGTAGTCTAGCAGTGTTAAATCACAAGATCTTGGAGGCCAATTCACAGGTGCAAAACGTGAAATTAGGCGGTCACCAAACGTGTCTTTCAATAAATCTATTGTGGCATGAGCTGTGTGACATGTTGCGCCGTCTTGTTGAAACCACATCTCCTGGACATCATGGTTATTCAATTCAGGAATGAAAAGGTTTGTAATTATGGCTCTATATCGATCACCATTGACTGTAACGTTCTGGCCACCATCGTTTTTGAAAAAGTACGGACCAATGATTCCACCAGCCCATAAAGCGCACCAAACAGTCGGTTTTTCTAGATGTAACGTACATACACTTGAGGATTACCTTCACTCCAAATGCGGCAGTTTTGTTTGTTGACGTAGCCATTCAACCAAAAGTGCGCTTCATGGCTAAACAAAATTCGCTTATGAAAATCGGGAACAACGGTAATCTCGTTTTGGGCCCATTCGACGAATCTACGCCTTACTTGATGATCGTTTGGCTTCAAATCTTGCACGAGTTGGATTTTGTAAGCACGCAAACCAAGATCCTTCCGCAAAATCTTCCATAAAGTGGATGGACACAGATCCAATTCCTGTGCTCGATGGCGGATGGACTCATTCGGGTCTTCCTCAATGCTACGCTCTACAGCAGCAATAGCTTCTTCTGTACGCACCGAGTTATCAATAAGAGTAAACGTGGTGCAAAAACGTTCCATGGTTAATCGAATTAACTGCTCTGATGGACGATTTTGTCGACGATAAAATGGACGTAGTGCACGATACGTTTTCCGCACAGAACCATTATTTTCGAAATAAAATTGCACAATTTGCAAGCGTTGTTCAGGCGTGAGTCTATTCATGATGAATTGCCAACCAAACTGAGAATAAATCACTTGACAGCTGTTAAATCGGTCGCCATCTTGAAAAGTAATGCCAACTTAAAGTTCTATACTTCTATATAAAAACACCCTTTAGTAAGGCACTCTGACTCTGATAGGCATTGACTGAACATTTTGTCGAGGTTGGTTTCTGTTTGCACAAGACTCTTGGAGAGCTGTAGATAGGTGGGTACTGTGTTATGAGGCCACTAGATTACAGATAAGATTGCATGGAGTATTGCAATGCGTGGACCTGATGGTCTAACACGCGGTTAGACTTACTTTAGCATCTGTTTTGTCTATTCGATCAGATAATCAGGCTGAGAATAGTAAACTTCTTCGTGGTATGATGAAGATTTTAGTATCTCCAGGTGTTGGCTATTAAAATTGGGTAGGGAATGTTTTAGAATCCTGATAGGCATTTTATTGGGCCATTGTGTTATAAGGATAAGAACCAGTTTCTAATATTCTGTGTTTTTCTCCCATAATCAGGGGCAAAGACTCGAGACATACATATAAAAAACGATTTTTTTTCTTTTCACTATTAATGGGTTAATGACAATTTCATGTTCATTTATGTCCATAAAAATTTTAGGCGAATATGTGGCATAAAAACATTTGCTGCTACTCTCTCAATCTCTTGCACTCATACATATGACTGGCATACGTGTATGTATGTGTGTATGTGTGTAAGCAAAAAAACAGAAAGAGAGAGAGAGAGAGACAGAGAGAGCAACAAAGAATTCAAACATCTGGCAGGTTTGCCTGCGTGGCTGTGTAAATTTTTAATTGCATTTTTATTGAGGGTTTCGCATGTTTTTTTTGGCGTTTTTTTTCTCTTTTCTTTTCAAATTTTATTTTATTTTCATGTGTTGTATTGTTGTTGTAGTAGAACATAACCAAACAATTGAAAACTAAATGGCAAAGAGCGAGAGAGAGAGAGAGAGAGAGAAGGAAAGAGCGGAAAACGTAATCAAATTGTATATTTTGTGTAAGCCTGTGTGTGATATAAAACGTAATGAAATGAAATAAAATGCCACAGCAAGCAAGAAGAGGTCAGAGGGTCATTTATACGCTGCCATAGTATTTCTATTTGCCTAGCTTATTGGCAGCTAAAATGGTTTCATGACTGATGATGATGGTGCGGGTGCGGGTGCAGGTGGACGCTATAAAAATGTTTGAATTTGTTTTATGGCCGTTTTATTTTTTATTTTTTTTTCGATGCCTAAATGTATGTTCTGTTCTGTGTGTATAAATATTTTAATTTTATTTAAGCCAGCCAATGACATACATATTCCACTCCAATTCTTTTGTCTATTTTTCGATTTTTCAATGTTTTTTTCTCTCTCTTTTCTCGCTCTCTCTCGCTCGCTCGCATATATTTGCCTTGGTTTAATTAAAATTTAAATTTCGTAAAACAAACAACAACAAAAACAAAAAACAGAAATAAAAACTAAGCAACGTTAACAACAAATTATATTTGAACAGCAATTTTTCTCTTCAATAATTATTGTCAATTTGTTCCTCTCTCTCTCCAATCATCCGTACTCCTGCTCTACACGCTTTGGTGGCTTGCCTTACGATTTCGCCTCTATTAGACACTTTGGCTCCTTTGAATGGCGGGGTTTTTATTTTTCTATCGATAGATACTCGACATACATATTTATTTCTGCTGTTCGTTTTTGTTTCCTTTTTTTTTGTTCCATTAGACCCTGACATTTTCAAAACGGTAGTGTGAGAGCAAATGATGGTTTTCTTTTATTTTTCGTTTTAATTCCCTCTTCATGGATGCATAGGGGTGTTCGGGGTTGAGGAATGTCTGAAATAAAAGACTTCCTTAACAGCCTATAAGCATGCCATCATAGTTTTTCCATGTTAGTTTATCAACTCGTGATGTTTCCGGTTTACTGACACCTTGATTAAGGAGTTTACTTTTGCTACGCTTTGAATTCCTTAAGTTTTGCAAGAATTTTATTTCCATTTCCATTTCCATTTGCAATTTCTTTTTCTTTAGTCTTCTTAGCTTTTTCTCTTGCCTTTACAATTTGCGTTGCTCTTCGTAGTGCTCTTTGTGCCATTTCTACTACTGATTTATTGCCTCACTAAATTACTCTGCTGATCCTTCTCCTCCTTTTCACCTCCTTCGTTTGTCTCTACAGCCAATAATTTGTTTTGCAAACTCTAGTTATTTATCAAGGTTATGGTTTTGGTTTTGGATGAATGAATGATAAGAATTATTGGCGACGTGAAGGAGTATAAGTAATGCATGAATTCACTTTTGTTTCCTTTAATTTCGATAAAAAAAACAAAATTTGAAGAGATTTGTTTTATCTTCTCAAGGAAAGTAGTTTTAACTTTTTTAAGTTTTTGCTACAAAAGAGAACATAGTCGAAATCAATCCATTTCAATCAACATTTTCTTCTTGACAACCCATCAACTTTTTCTGCGAATAATTAAATCCATTTTCAATTCATTTATTCTTGCAGCTAAATCGATAACTGTTATAAACGTTTTTGGTATTAAAAAAAGGCAACAAATCGATAAACCTCATAATAAATGCTAAATAGTTACTGTGTACATTTCATATACATATTTTCGTAAGTTTATTTTTATGGGTTAAGGATTTCGAAATTTACCAAATAAATCTTTCTCTCTGAGAGGGAGAAAAAAATGAAAAAACTATGGCAGTGTGGCAGTGCTAGTAATGGTCGATGTTGCTGCTGTTGATTTCATTCATTTTCTCTTTTTCAGAAATTTCAAATTTCAAGTGCCATATAAACAGTGAGTGAGTGCTTCTATTTGCCTTCGAATGTGAAAAAGAATATTCAACGCAAAAAACAAAAAAAGAAAAAAGAAAAGAAAATCGATAACAATAAACCCACACGATACAACTGTTCTTGTCACGGCACACACTTGCTTATACTTACGCGTATTCAACTCTCACTCATACACTCGCATACCAAATCAAATACTTAATATTGTAATAAGAACTCACAAGTAACTGTTCTCAGCTTTCTTTCTCTCTCTCTCTCTCGCATATGCTTTCTATCTCTCTATCCTGGTTTTTTGCTTTCCATTGCCGTTTTTGCCAAATGAATTCAGTAGCAGAGTAATTGAAACAGTTATGATACCTCGTTCTGTTCAAAAACCGAGCAAAAGAAAAAGAACAAGAACAAGAAGAATATAAGTGAGGCTAGTGTGTATGCATATACATACATGTACAAGAATGTGTGGGTGTGTATGCGTTTGAAAGAAGTTTTCCAGCATTTTAAGATTGTGGGCGAAGGAAACTATTTTGCGTTGAATTTTATAAAATTCCAGATCGTAAAAAAAATCCAATTGAATTTGATAACTACGGACGTTTTTTTTTTAACAAAAATTCGATAACTATAGAAATATGCATTCTGTGCAGATATACGATAACTAAAGAAATTTTATAGAAAAAAAAATTCTAATAATTTAAAAATTTTTTATTGGAAAATTCGATATCTAAAGGAATTTTCTAGAGAGAAACTTCGATAACTACATAAATTTAATATAGAAAAATTCCTTCACTATTTAAGTTTTCTACTAAGAAAATTCGATAACTATAGAAATATGCATTCTGTGCAGATAAACGATAACTAAACAAATTTTATAGAAAAAAAATTCTAATAATTTAGAAATTTTTTATTGGAAAATTCGATATCTAAAGGAATTTTCTAGAGAGAAACTTCAATAACTACATAAATTTTTTACAGAAAAATTCCTTCACCATTTAAGTTTTCTATAGGAAAATTCGATAACTACAAAAATTTTCTACTAAGAAATTCGATTACAATACAAATATTGTAAACAAATTTCGATAACTTAAGGAATTTTCCTGAGAGTAACTAATTATATAAATTTTGTATAGAAAATTTTTTTAACTCTTTAAGATTTCTATAGAAAAATTCGATAACTACAAACATTTTCTACTAAGAAATGCGATTACAATACAAGTCTTGTATCAAAAATTCGATAACTAAAAATGTTTTCTATAGAGAAATGCGTGTACTATTGAAATTTTGTAGAAAAAACTTCGATAACTATAACTATAACCCTTACTATTTAAGTTTTCTATAGGAAAATTCGATAACTACAAACATTTTCTGCTAAGAAATTCAATTACAATGCAAATATTGTAAACAAAATTCGATAACTAAAGGAATTTTCTAGACAGAAACTTCGATAACTACATAAATTTTGTATAGAAAAATTCTTTAACTCTTTAATATTTCTATAGAAAAATTCGATAACTTCAAACATTTTCTACTAAGAAATTCAATTACAATACAAACATTGCAAACAAAATTCGATAACTAAAGGAATTTTCCAGACAGAATCTTCGATAACTACATAAATTTTGTATAGAAAAATTCCTTAACTCTTTAATATTTCTATAGAAAAATTCGATAACTACAAACATTTTCTACTAAGAAATTCAATTACAATGCAAATATTGTAAACAAAATTCGATAACTAAAAATGTTTCCTATAGAGAGATGCCACTACTACTGAAATTTTGTAGAAAAAACTTCGATAACATTTCGATAGACATTTCTATAGAAAAATTCGATAGCTTTGTAAGTTTTCTATTTAAAAAATCGTTAATTATAAAACCATTATATTATTATAGAAATTTTCCGTAGAGAATTGAAATAACTATACCAAATTTTAGAGAAATTCGATAACTATACAAATTTTCTGTAGAGAATTGCGATAACTATACACATTTTATTGCGAGATTCGATAACTGTACACATTTTATTGACAAATTCGATAACTGCGCAAATTATCTATAGAGAATTGCGATAACTATACAAATTTTACTGAGAAATTCGATAACTTTACAAATTTTATTGACAAATTCGATAACTGCGCAAATTTTCTGTAGAGGAATGCGAATACACTACAAATTTTATTGAGAAATTCGATATCTGCGCAAATTTTCTGTAGAGAAATGCGATAACTATACCAAATTTTATTGAGAAATTCAATAACTATATAAATTTTCTATAGAGAAATGCGATAATTATAAAAAATATTTTATAACAAACTTCAGTAGTAAGAGACATTTTTTAGAAAAAATTCGATAACTACAAATATTCAATAACAATAGAAAAATTCGATTGCTAAGGAAAAATTCGATTACTTTGGAAAACTTTGATAATATAAAAAATTGATAAAATTTATAGGTTAAGTCGATAACTGACATCTTCAACAAAACGAAATATGAAAAAATAATTCTTCAGCGCCTAGCTCACAGCAGATTTCTGGTAAAAACTCTGAGACTAAATACAAAATTGCCATGAACAGTTTCTCAATAATCTGTCGTTCGTAGTCGACTTTAAACTGTAGGTTCCGCCACTCATGTATAAAATTAAGACACACAACATAAGTGGTGTGAGAAGCTAGGCTGTAATCCTGACTGAAGGGTTGTTATGACCAATTATGTTATGTACGTAAGTCGATAACTGTCTTCCAATAGGAGTGTAGCCTGTAGGAAAGGAAAGACGACGATTAATCCTTTTCGTATCATATCAGTTCAACAGACCCTAGTAATACTGCTCATGGTTGCATGCTGCCAACAAAGTGCAACGAATGAAGAGTACTTACTTTAACTGAGGATATCGAAACACCTATGCCCTATAACGCGTGCTTGATTGTGAGCATTATACCAGCCCTAGACAATTCATGGTCAGGGCATTCTCCAACGGTATTACCATTCCATGGAACCCATATAGGAATTACGTTTGAATGATCCGAATGTATTTCCCTGAGATATCATTAATAAATTAGGATGGACATCGTGTTGATGTATGTTCTACCGGTTAAAGTGCCAGGCTTAATAAGAAACACTGTGTGTCCTAAAATAATTAAAAAATTGCTGCAGGATTTTTTTATTTATTTTGTGCGATTTTTATTTGATTTATTTGTTGTAAATCTTTTAATTAAGCCCGGTTTTATTTATTTATTTACGCTGGTATTTTCGTAATGAAAACAAATTTTATTTGCTGAGTGGGGGGGGAAGAAAAGTGTAAATCTGCTGGCTTGTGTTAACTGCAGCTGAAAATAGCCTCAAAAGCATTGAAAATATTTATTGTCAGTTTTGCATACAAATTGTCATGAATTAAAAAGAAAAAAGAAAAACAAAATAAATCAACAAATTGACGTAAATAATTTAATTTGCAACAGATTTTATCTTTTTAAATTCTTCAAACCTTCAATTCTTATTTAAAGTCATCTCCTGTTTAGATTGCAACGACAAAATTTGTCAAAATCCATTAAAAGATAACCTTTGCATGGGGGTGCCATTTTTTTTTGCTTTTTTTTTCAAATCAATTTTGTTATCTTTTGTCCATTTTCCCCTTCTCTACTAGGGGATATAAGAAACTTTTATCATCTCTAATAAATGGTTTGTAGTTATTTTAATTTCTATTGCATTTGAGTTAGTTTTTCTTAACGGAAATATTTTTGGTCTCATCAGCTAGCCGCCATCCCAATTGCCATGGCTGGTTGGTTGGGTGACGGTGGTCCTACTATTTGTGTTTCTAAAAGTTTGTCTTCAATTTCAGTGGCGTGTACGTCAAACCAGCACAATTTCCGTAACATTTCATTTCCGTCAATAGTTATTTAAATTTAAAATTTCCTGCAAAACTTTAAATGCAGGAGTAAAAATAAAAATTGCATTTGAGACATGCGAAGGGGCAAAGTTAAGGAAAACTCTTAAACTAAGAATAAATATTTACTTCTGCTTCTGCTTCTTCTTCTACTTGTGGTGATAATATAAAACTGTTTAAAAGAAACTTAGAGATGGCAGTAGTAAGTACACAAAGGCTTGCCTTGTGTTAAAAGTAGTCAAAAAATTGAGTTTCTAGTTAAGTTTAGGTTAAATCGATTACTGTTGAAAATGAGTAGGCCAGAGTAAGTCAAGTCAAGCCTTTTGAAACTGTTAAGAATCGAAATAATTCTTGAAAATATCGATAAGTGCAAAAGCAAAAGTATATTATAGAAATTAGTTCTTAATTGTTAAAGAATTACAGAAACTCAATAATAATCAAAATTGTTTGTAGGAACCAAGCTTAGCATTTTGAAATTTAAATCGATAACAATTGTAATTATGAAACTAAAAATGTACATAAACATTTTAGAGCATTAATCGAAAAATTCCTTTCCAAGTCGATAAGAATCAAACATATTTTTTAAATCTTACAATTGTTATTAAAAATCGATAAGAATCGAAATTTTGCTTGTATAAAATCGTTAACATTCTTAATTCTGTTTGTAGAATATCGATAAAAATCGCAAATTCTTATTTAAATCAATATAAATCGAAATTTCTATGTAAACAGTCAATAACAATCGAAAATTTTTCGTACGAAATCGATAAAAATCAAGAAAATCAGTAACAATCGAAAATTCTTTCTAAGAAATTGATAACAATCAAAAATTCTGTTTAAGAAGTCGATAACAATCGAAAATTCTGTTTAGGAAGTCGATAACAATTAAAAATTCTGTTTAAGAAGTCGATAACAATTAAAAGTTCTATTGAAGAAATCAAACTTTTATGTAGAAAATCAGTAACAATCGAAAATTCTTCTTAAAAAATCGATAACAATAAAAAATTCTGTTAAATAAGTCAATAACAATCAAAAATTCTGTTTAAGAAGTCGATAACAATTATAAATTCTGTTTAAGAAATCGATAACAATAAAAAATTCTGTTTAAGAAATCGATAATAATCGATAAAAATCAAACTTTTTATGTAGAAAATCAGCAAGAATCGAAAATTCTTTCTAAGAAATCGATAATAAACAAAAATTCTGTTTAAGAAATCGATAACAATCAAAAATTCTGTTTAAGAAGTCGATTTTAATCGATAAAAATCAAACTTTTATGTAGAAAATCAGTAACAATCGAAAATTATTTTAAAAAAATCGATAACAATCATAAATTCTGTTAAATATATCGATAACAATCAAGAATTCTGTAACAGAAATCGATAACAATCAAAAATTCTGTTTAAAAAGTCGATAATAATCGACAAAAATCAAACTTTTATGTAGAAAATCAGTAACAATCGAAAATTCTTTTTAAAAAATCGATAACAATCAAAAATTCTGTTTAAGAAATCGATAACAATCAAAAATTCTGTTTAAGAAGTCGATTACAATTAAAAATTCTGTTTAAGAAATCGATAATAATCGATAAAAATCAAACTTTTATGTAGAAAATCAGTAACAATCGAAAATTCTTTTTAAAAAATCGATAACAATCAAAAATTCTGTTTAAGAAGTCGATTACAATTAAAAATTCTGTTTAAGAAATCGATAATAATCGATAAAAATCAAACCTTTATGTAGAAAATCAGTAAGAATCTATTTTTTTTAATCGATAACAATCAAAAATTCTGTTTAAAAATCGATAAAAATCGATAACAATCCATAACATTCCTGTAGGGAAAGCGGAGTTTGTTGAAGTTATCGAAAATGTCTAGTACTACCCATAGACTTCTTAATTGAGGAACATGGTCATATGATGTATCTCCATAGGGGGCTCAGATCACTCTTTTTAATAAAAAAAACAAAACTTTTTTTTATTTTTTATTTAAGTTTTTATATTTTTTTTTATTTCGTTAGGTTTTTTAATTATATTTTTTTAAAATACTGTGTTTATCGTTTTTTGTTTTTTTTTTTATCGATTTTTATGGATTTTTTTTATGAATTTTTTTTTCATTTTTGGTTCACTGACAATAATTTACAACTAAATTGAAGAGAATCATTAGAATCACTAGTCACAGGTTGGTGGTATGACCCATTGTCTGGCTATGAAAGCGTTCACAGTTCATAAATTTATCCAATTGGGTGGGCAAATTATCGGTTTCCTCGTAAGTGAAGGACGGTACAAATTGATTTCTACCTGAATACGGCAGCTTATTTGATTGATTTGTTGTGGAAGCCGTTTTTTTCTGTTCCATCGGTGTTGCCGGGGAATTGGGGGGTGTATCAACCTGTGTATGCCATTCGAAAGTGAAATTTTCCAAATCCGGGCTACCCAATGAATGGGTACGCTTGCTGGGCTTTAAATTTAAGGTGGCCGTTGTTGTATAAATTTTTGGTTCTTCGTTGTATGAGTTAATCGGCAAAGGGTTTGATAAGGCCATTCTGTTGTGGTTGTTGTTGTTGTTTTCTAATTCTTAATTTCTTTGGTTGTTGTGCGGTTTTTAAAACTTCGTTTGTATCTCTTTAACGTTTAAATTTCAACTGTTTTGCTGTCTTGTGTGTAGGTTTTGCGTTAAGCTCTAAAAAGATAATTTTTTTTTCTTCTCCGTCTTTTATTTGTTATTGTTGTTGTTGTTGGTTTTTTTTATTTATTTTTTTAAGTAGAATTGTCATCGCTTTGCTAGTGTATTACTCACTGTTTTTTTTAACGTTTTATTTTTAAAAACAATTTTTTTTCTGCTTTTTATTCATACGGAGAGAAGGAATACCGAAAGAATTGTTTGCATTTGGAATGAGTTTTGTGATGTGTTTGTTACTGTTTTTGAGTTGAGTTTTGTAGAGAAAAAAAAAGAAAAACACACAATAACAATAATAAAAATAATATTGTTTAACAATAACAACAATTTTAAATATTTATTTATTATTACTTTTTATTGTTGCTTTTTGTTCATTTCTACCATAAATACACCCCGCCTTAGCTGATGCATCATAATCGTATAGTTTAGTTGTTAGGCATCATAATGATGATTAAACTGCTCGTTTCTTATTATTAATCGGCGCTGAATTGACGCAACAAGCGACTGCTGTTGAGAATAAAAATTATGTTTATCAAGGAGAACTCAATACCAAACAATACAAGAGAATTTCAATTAAAAGTTTCCGAATGTTTTAGAAGATTCTTAAGATTTAAATTAATTATGTGGAGCTAGGCAGTAATCCTGACAAAAGGGTTGTAATGGCCAATTATGTATGTATGTATGTGGAGCTCTATATAAGTTTTTAAAAAATTCCATTTGCAAAACGACAACAATCGATATTTTTTATAATATCGATAACAATCGACAAGATGTTATAGAAAATTGACAAAAATCCAAAAAAAATTGGTGCTAAATCACTAATATTTAGATTTTTTTTTAGAGAAAATCGATTACAATCAAAAACTTCATTTGCACATTCGATAACAATCAGAAATATTATAATAAAAATTCAATAACAGTCGATAATGGTCGCCGAATTTTTCTGGAAAACCTTCAGAGTTAACTTTTGCAAAGAAAATCGATAATTATCGAAAAAATGTAATAGAATTCTATACTTACTTACTTAGTTAATTAGTCATTACAACCCTTCAGTCAGGTTTACAACCCAGTTTCTCACACAATATAATAATCGAGAATTTTTTTGCTTAATAGATAAGAATCAAATATTTTTTTGTAGGAAATCGATAACAATTGTAAAATTTTTATTAAAAATCGTTAACAATTAAAATTTTTTGTAAAAAATCGATAACAATCGCAAAATGCCAATTAAAAATCGTTTAAAATTAAAATTTTGATTGTAGAATACCTAAAACAATTGGAGAATTCTTATTTAAATCGATTACAATTGAAAACTTTTTAGGAAATCGATAACAAACGATAAATTCTTATTTAAATCGATAGAATTCAAACATTTTTTTGCTGAAAATCTATAACAATCGAAACTTTTCCGTAATAAATAGAAAATATTCTTTTTAAAACCCTAACAATTAAATTTTTTTCTAGAAAATCGATAACAATTTCAAAATTCCTATTAAAAATCAATAATAATCGAAATTTTATTTGTCGAATACCGATAACAATTGGAAAATTCCTATTTAAATCGATTAAATTGAAAATTTTATATATAAAATCTATAACAATCGAAATTTTCTAGGAAACCGATAACAAACGATAAATTCTTGTTTAAATCGATAGAATTCAAAAATTTTTTGCTGAAAATCTATAACAATCGAAACTTTTTCGTAACAAATAGATAACAAATGAAAATTTTCTTTTTAAATCGTTAACAATAAAATATTTTTTGTGGCAAATCGATAACAATGCAAAATTCTTATTAAAAATCGATAACAATCGATTGTTATATCAACACCTTATAGGAGCTAAGTCAGCTATGCTTAGGCAGATGCCTAAGGGCGCTTATCTAAATGACTTAAAAAGTTTAAAATTTTTTAAATAAAAATTCTAGATTCTGTAGGAGTCTCTCAAGTGTATAAAAGTACTGACAGCCTTCCTCAATCTGTTATTTTTTTTTGGCATTTTGCATATCAAATATTTTTATTTGTATTATTTTCAAATTTGTTTTATTTTTCTCTCTCTTTTGAAATTGATCTCCTCAATTTGTCTGGCTCTCCTGCCTTTACCTGTGTTTAATGTGGAATTTTTTTATATTTGCTTCCAAAAAAAGGTTTATGACGGTGGAAGAATTTTTTTAAATTTAATTTTTTAATTTTGAATTTTAGGCACGTTCGTTTTAAACTTATCGTTTCATATGCTGGCCATAATTTGATGCAAAACGATCAACGAAAAATAAAATTAAAATTGAAAACCTTAACCAAAAAACGCTACCTGGTCTGGTATTGACCAAAAATACAATAACAATCAATGCCATAAAGAGATATTTTTTGTTTTTTAAATTAAATATCTTATAAAAATAAATCAAAAACCCTTGGTGGAGGAGAGTATGTTTTGCAAATAAAATCACACTTTGGTAGTCATCAGTAAAACAAAAACAACAAAATAAACATACAATACAGACAATAATAATATTTTATAAATAAAATAGAATTAAAATGATAATAACAAATAAATAAAATGAGAATTAATTAATAATTGACAACAACAACACCCTCTCAATTATGAATCACAATTACATTGAATTCTGCGCTAAGTTGAGTTGTGGTGCTAAGCTGAATCGCTTTCAATTGCTACCACACCAAGGGTATTCACAGTCAATTTCGATTCTTATCGATTCTTTCATTCATGCATTTTATGCCATGATGATGTGTTTTGAATCGAATCGAATCGAATTATCAGTTGACCTAGAAAAAGAAAATAAATAAAACAAAAACACGACGTTGTTTTTTTTAATTTTTTCTTGTTCTGAATTTCAATTTTCTTAAATGCCAGGCACGTTCGTTCTTTAGGTTTTCTTAAGAATTTTTAATGATTTGAAAGTATTATTGGCAGAAACCTTATGGTTTTTTCGATTTTTTTTGAATAAAATTGTTAAATAAAACACTTTCTAAATCTAGAATAAAAATATCACACAACAACAACAACTAAAACGCGAAAAATTATATTAAATTTCAATAAATTCGAACATTTTATGAAATAACTGAATATCAGGGACTTTAGAAACAAACAGCGTCTAGCAAGTCTACCCATGGAAATTAATTATCCAACCATTCGTACGTACGTACGTAATTGGTCATTACAACCCTTCAGTCAGGATTACGACATAGTTTCTCACACCACTTATGTTGTGTGTGTTAATTTTATACATGAGTGGCGGGACCTACAACGAACGAACGACAGATTTTTGAGAAACTTTTCATGACAATTTTATTTACTCTCAGAGTTTTTGCCAGAAATCTGCTGAGAGGAAGTCACTGAAGAAATACTTTTTGTATTTTATTTTGATGTCTGGCCTGGGGCTCGACCCTGGCTTTTCGTCTAATAAGCCAACACACTACCTACTAGACCACGGCGACTTCAGCCATTCGCTTTGAGTTATCTTCTGGCCTGTAAGTATAGTAGTGAGTGTTTTGCCTTATCAGACGAGAGCCCATGGTTCAAATCTCAGCTCAGACATCTCGAACAAAACAAAGTCCTGTCTAAAGAACTGTAATGACCAATTAAGTAATTATTTTCTGCTTTTAGTTCTGTAATTAGATTGGACTAGGTTGCTGGCCTAAACACTGTCTAGAGCCATAAGTCAGTATTTATTATTGCCAATTGAAGTCGCCGTGGTTTAGTAGGCAATGTGTTGGCTTATTAGTCGTAAGGCCACTGGTCAAACCCCAGGTTAGACATCAAAACGAAAAAAAAACGAAAATATTGTTACGTTTTTACCTTTTTAAAAACATTTAAATATGAGTTCGTTAATTGCAAACAAAGTAAAAACAAATATGCGTTTAATTTCAGTTAAACTCTCTTTATTCTTTACACTACTTTTGTGTCCCACCGTATTCAACTTAACGATACAACAATAATAATCTGTTTTATTCACTAGTTCACACAACTATTCGCTAGATCTTTACAACAACGACTTATTTTGTTCACACGCAACTTCACATAAGGCTGACTGAATTAACACTGACTGCTGCTTGCTTTGTCCAGCCCTTTTATAGTCCGACACAACCAGTCTAACGAACATTCTTGAAGTGGAAGGTTCGTGATCTCGCCCTCTCTCGAGAGCTCTATTGCTAGTACATTGTTGTTTGTGTACTTTGCTTATGTTGTCCATTACATATTTGTCGTAGCTGGTTTACTTTATGTTGTTGTTGGTACTAGCCGCAACCAGGTTCGTCATACATATGTGTATGTGCAGCTTTAGATAATCAACACGTTCATTGTATTCCTTGTGTTAGTGTGTATTTGTATCGTGTGGCTTTTGTTTAGCGTTTTTGTTGTTAAACGATATTAGGTCGTTTCGATTTGCGTAACAATATGAAAAAAATATTTCATCGTCGACTTCTGACTTCTGCTGAGGTTTCTGGCAAAAACTCTGAGAGCAAATAAAATTACCATGAAAAGTTTCCCAAAAACTTTGTTGTGCGGAGTCGACTTTAAACGGTAGGTCCACTCATGTATAAAAAATTAACCAGGTTGTAATCCTGACTAAAGAGTTGTAATGACCAATTACGTATGTATGTATGATTGCCAATCAAGTGGCCATTCCAGCACTTGCCTCATATTAGATTAATCCGAAGGTAGCATGAGACTGTCTGAAGAAGCTTACTCAGTTAGATAGACATAATAAGGTTTTACTTTGTTGGGTTCTAGAGCACTCGAGCATTTTTAACCCATTCGCTCCAAGCCTAAAGTATATGAAGTCATTCCCATTGCCATTTATATTTTGAGTG
Source organism: Sarcophaga carnaria (assembly GCA_958299815.1). Taxonomy (NCBI): domain Eukaryota; kingdom Metazoa; phylum Arthropoda; class Insecta; order Diptera; family Sarcophagidae; genus Sarcophaga; species Sarcophaga carnaria. Next base: position 124,794,677 of record OY283152.1, on the reverse strand, counting down.
TTATTGTTTACCAAAAACCCTGTTATTTCACATATGTTATCATACATAATCATTTACAAGCAGAAAACCAAAGACGAGTATACTCGTCGTTGGCAATAGGAAGCCAGAAGGACTCGAAATCCTTTTTCGTATTTGCGTACATTTTAGTAGAAAAACAAATAATAAATCACGTAGATGGATAATATAAAGAAAATGGAATAAAACGAGACACTTTGCGAAAATTGGCAACGCTTAGAAATGTTTGTGGCAAAAAAATTTGCTAATTCAAAAGCCTGCATGTTATAATATATTTAAAGTAGGACGAGTATACTCGTCTATGGCAGGGTATCCCGCATTCCCGCATTCCCGCATTCCCGATGATTCATTTTTGCTACAAAACGCTCATTCTAAATTAGTTTACTGAGAGCCTACAGTGCCCTGTCAAAAGATAGATTAACCCACTTGGCATGTGAACAGTCCTTGACACTTTATCTTCCCAATCGTTAAGCACTAATTTGCCCGCAAGATGTGCGTGCTCATTTTAACCCATTTAACCCATATTTAAAGTAGGACGAGTATACTCGTCTATGGCAGGGTATCCCGCACTGCCAAGGCGAGTATACTCGTCCTACTTTAAATATGGGTTAAATGGGTTAAAATGAGCACGCACATCTTGCGGGCAAATTAGTGCTTAACGATTGGGAAGATAAAGTGTCAAGGACTGTTCACAAGCCAAGTGGGTTAATCTATCTTTTGACAGGGCACTGTAGGCTCTCAGTAAACTAATTTAGAATGAGCGTTTTGTAGCAAAAATGAATCATCGGAAGACACCAATCAACGTCCCGAGGTTTGTTAGCGCAATAAGCTTGAAGGAGACATTATAGGGGTACCCTATAAAGTATTTTTTTTACGCCGAGGAGAGGTAAATGTACATAACCGCACCATAGAGGAAGTCGTCACATCCTCTGTGTGTGGGGCCCTCACCCACTAAATCCCCCCTCGTCTCGTGGACTTGTTGTGCCCACTCCGGAACTACGGTGTTATTACTTCAGAGTGGAGTCCCTTTTGGCCCCTGCGTGTTCATATCCGCGTCCGGATTGCGTGTCGAAAGTTGAAGAGACATCTAAGTGTCTCCACTATTCCTTTCGTCCAGGTCCCTGCTTCGAATTTCGCTTGATACGTGTGCCGGTTTCATCTATTCCGGCGTGCCCACATGTTCCGCAGCCTCAAGATCCCTCTTCTTCAGTCTTAGAATGCTCTCCACGTAATTCACCGCCGAGGTCCAATTTCCACCATTCGCAATCATGACCCCGACAATGTTACCGGCCGTGATCGTCCCAACTAACGACGTCAGTGCAGAGCAATAGCTCTGGCAGCGTGCGTACTCGAAAACGGTGTGCTCTGCGTCATTAATTATCTCCCCTTCCCCGTAAAGACAGCAAGGAGAGGCGGTCTTGCTCATTCTGTGCAGATATTTTCTAAAATATCTGTGACCAGATAGCATCTGTGTAACGTAGTAATTTACCTCCCCAAATTTCCGACCAATCCATGGCTATATAAAGTATGGGAAGAGTATAAAGGACCGTAAGGTCGCAGTTGTAAGTTAACTCTTCAATTCCTTCGATTTTCAATGTCTTTCATATATTTTGTTTTTAATATCATCTGTGAATACCCCTAATGTACATATGTGAGTGAGTTAATCGCTTTAAAACACTTTAGAAGAATAATTGTTTGGCATTTGTAACGATTAAATCATATTCATTTTATTACCCCTACATTAAAAAGGGTGATACAATTAGTTGTGTGGAACGGAACATGGATAAATTGGGAAAATAGTTCGCATTCATTGTTCAAAAAAAATCGAGAAAATTAAAACTTGGAAACTGTTAGTGTAGGGCGCCATTGAATACAATTTGTAAGCGAGTTGTTATTTACGTAGTCTTAAGCAAACTCTTTACCAGGTAGGGTATTATGGGAAGTTAATTCTGCCTAAGTTTTTTTATTTGTTTTATTCGTGACTGTAACTCATATTGATTAAAGAGGTTGGCAATTAAAGCAGTCGTACTTGAAATACCCTACGCATATTGTGTATTGTATTGTATACTGTGTATGGTATTGTACGATTACAATTGTTTTTTGTTTTTTTTTTATAAAATACTTTAAATATGAAATAATAATATTTGTATTGTATTTTTTTGTTTCTCTTGTAACCTTAAGAATGAATGACTCACACGAGAAGAAAACCTCAAAAACTTGACTTCATTCATGCAAAAATTTACTACCAATCTGAAACTGGTTTCTCTAAACATGAAAAAAAATTAACACATTCTCGTTAGAATTGAATTTTGTTTAAACAAATTAAAAAAATTAAAAAAAAAACAATTAAAAAAATGTTGATTAAGGCAGACTGATTGTCGGCTAATAAAGTCATGGAGTGGTTTTTGAATAGTATTTAGAGCAGAATGTTAATAAATTATTATTAAAAATAAATTATTGAAAACATTTGTTAATATTTGAAATAAAGTTTGCCAGTTAAGTATTAATTAAATAAAATAGAAATAAAGTACCTTTCAAAATGGTACGAAAAATGTTCCTTAAAAATAGTCTGAAAATCCAATTAAAAATCAAGAAACCAAATGCTTTTCAAATTTCCTATGCAATGGCTTGTTTGGTATACAGGAAAAATACTTTTTAAACATTTATAACGTACCTTTTTTGGTACTTTATTTTAGGTAAAGAACAAAATAAACAAGAAATGCTTGTAAAGGTTCCGCCAAATAACTTTTTTTTTAAATACTTTAAAAAAAACTACTGAAGTAAAATCCTTCCGGTTAATAATGGAAAATAATTTCATTCAAATGGCTGCCTCGCCTGGCCATGCAGTAGCCTACACGATCGGTCCAATTTTTAAGCACATTATCGATTGTGTGCAGCTGGCTTCACGAATATTGTCCTTTAAAACGTCAATTGTCACTGGCTTGTCGGCGTAACACTTATCTTTGACGGCACCCCACAAATAATAGTCCAACGGTGTCAAATCGCAGTTCCGAGGTGGCCAAACGACATCAGCTCTGCGGCTGATAATGCTATCTTCAAAAACAGGGAGCACGTAGCGCCGTCCCGTTGAAACCAAATGTTGCCAATATCCTCCTCTTCAATTTTTGTGAACAAAAATTCGTTCAACATGGCCCAATAACGATCGCCATTGACTGTAACGGCCACTCCTTGCTCATTGGATCACTGGACCAAAATCCGCATCAAACAGTGACTCGTTTTGGGTGCGTCGGCTTTTATTTTGCTTTGTTTACATACCCGCCAAGATCAAAATGAGCTTCATCTTAAAAGATGATTTTTTTTTGCCAAAATCGGCATCTTCTGTAAGTCGATCGCAGGCCCACTTAGCGAAGCGAAAACGCATTGGATGGTCAATTGGCTTCAACTCCTGAACCAATTGGACTTTGTATGGCGTCCTACCAAGATATTTATCCAAAATTCGTCTCAATGATGTCTCCGAAATGTTCAATTGTTGAGAACGACGGTGAATTGATGTTGATGGCGCTTCACGCACACTTTCTGCCACAGCAGTAATATTCTCGGGTGTACGCACTGTTTTTGGCTTTTCACGCTTTGGTTTATCGATGAGGATGCCAGTTTCTTTCATTTTTTTTCGCAAGATAACGAACATACGGAGCTGACGGTGCTACTCTTCTTCCAAAATCCGTACGCAATTTTCGCACACATTCTGCAATATTACCATGATTTTCAAAGTAATGTCGCAATATTTCCCAGCGTTGTTCAAGCGTATACACAACCATATTCGTTCAGCGGATGTATAAAACGATTTATTTGTCAAATCAGACATGAGCTACGTGTTACCATTCACGAAATAAGCACTAGTTGGAAAAAAAAACGTTGTACAATGGGTCAATTCGACCTCCGGGTACTGTACTTGTCTTAATTGACAAGTACACGTCCTCTAACCTAACCTAACCTGAAAAAAACGTTAGATGGCGGACCCGATATAAATCTAGTAAGCTTCTTCAGGGCAAAGAAAAACAGAATGAGAAACATTAAATGTTTAAAAGTACTTTAAACAAAGTAATTAAAATATATACCTAAAAAGTACTTAAAAAAGTACTTTATGAACTAAATAAAATCCATAATATTTTCCAAAAATTTATATGGAATGGTATGACTAAATCAAAGAAAAAAGTTGTTATTAAAAATCAATATAGAACCTTTTGTGGTACTATTTTAAGGTACCCAAAAAAACGCACCAATTATTTCTTCTTTTTAATATTTCAATAATTTTATCTTTCTGAAATATTTTAGAATTAAACTTTCAGAAAAATATATAAAGTACCATTTTTGGTACTATTATCAGGGACTAAAAAAGTACCAAATATTTTGCTACCATTCTGTATATCTATAATTTTATCTCTTAGAAATAATAATTTTAAATTAATTTTTTCGAAGCCTATAAGGTTTCACTTTTGGTACTATTTGAAGATACCCAAAAAAGTACCAACTATTTTTCCCTTTTTTATATTTCAGTAATTTTATCTTTCTGAAATATTTTAGAATTAAACTTTCAGAAATATATATAAAGTACAAATTTTGGTACTAATTTTAGATACCAAAAAAGTACCAACCAAAACTACCGTTTTTAATATTTCAATAATTTTGTCTTTCACAAATAATTCCAATTTAAATTTTTTTAAGAGTCAATAAAGTACCATTTTTGGCGTTGTTTTAAGATATCAAAAATATTTTTTGCTTTTTAAATTTTTAAAAGTACTTTTGATTTTAAATCAGTTTTTTAATAACTTTATTGACACAGACTTTCCCATTTATTTTAAATATTTACACAACGCTTATGAATATGAACACATTATTGCCTGGCATTTCCCTTTCCGCCTGGGTCTGCTCAGACCACTTTCAAGTGATTAATTTTGTATTGAAAACACAAAAAAATGTGTGTTCAATTTTAAACTGAAGTTCTCTGTTTCCTATGAATTTATCCAGTGATTCATTAGAATTCCATTGCTGTATGCATTTCAAACGACAATAGCAACAACAACAACAAAGAAGAGCAATAAATTAAATTCTAAAAATACTTTTCCTACAGCAAAGTACGTCTATTTAGTACCGATCTGTGTACGTACTAACATACCATCAGAGTTCAAATAAAAACTCTTAAGATGGACAGACATTTATTGTTTTATCGTAAACAAAATATAATTCGTAATTATTTAAATAAACACAATTAATTAAAAACAAAATTATAACAACAACAACAACAGCAAAAGATTAAAACAAATATTTAAAAAAAAAAAGAATAAAAAAATCTTATCAGTTTAGCAACAAAATAAACAAAAAATGTGGGGCTGTTATCGCCGTATTTGTTGAAATACAAGCAAATTAACAAGAAATATTCAAAATAATTTAAATATAAAAAATTTCGATAATTTTCCTTAAAAGAAATCGATAACAATGAAAATCTATTTTAATAGAACGGCCTTGACACTCAAAGATGATGTGCATTTCTTGGGAAATATTTTCGATAGAAACTTGTCTTGTAAATTCTTGTAACGCTTTACGCTGGTAAGAAAGTGTTGGGGAAAAAAAAGGGAGAGTGGCACTGAGAATGAGTCATTACAGTGATAAGGCCATCTTAATCTACTGATGCCTAGTGGTGGTGGGAATTACTAGGCAGAATAACTAACTGATACGGCATATAAAGGGTGTTTTTTTATAGAGGTATAGAACTTTAAGTTGGCATTTGGCTTTTCAAGATGGCGACCGATTTAACAGCTGTCAAGTGATTTATTCTCAGTTTGGTTTGGCAATTCATTATGAATAGACTCACGCCTGAACAACGCTTGCAAATAGTGCAATTTTATTTCGAAAATAATGATTCTGTGCGGAAAACGTATCGCGCACTACGTCCATTTTATCGTCGACAAAATCGTCCATCAGAGCAGTTAATTCGATTAACCATGGAACGTTTTCGCACCACGTTTACTCTTATTGATAACTCGCATCCCCAGAGACGCTGTACGGTGCGTACAGAAGAAGCTATTGCTGCTGTAGAGCGTAGCATTGAGGAAGACCCGAATGAGTCCATCCGCCATCGAGCACAGGAATTGGATCTGTGTCCATCCACTTTATGGAAGATTTTGCGGAAGGATCTTGGTTTGCGTGCTTACGAAATCCATCTCGTGCAAGAATTGAAGCCAAACGATCATCAAGTAAGGCGTAGATTCGTCGAATGGGCCCAAAACGAGATTACCGTTGTTCCCGATTTTCATAAGCGAATTTTGTTTAGCGATGAAGCGCACTTCTGGTTGAATGGCTACGTCAACAAACAAAACTGCCGCATTTGGAGTGAAGGTAATCCTCAAGTGTATGTGGAAACACCGTTACATCCAGAAAAACTGACTGTTTGGTGCGCTTTATGGGCTGGTGGAATCATTGGTCCGTACTTTTTCAAAAACGATGGTGGCCAGAACGTTACAGCCAATGGTGATCGGTATAGAGCCATGATTACAAACTTTTTCATTCCTGAATTGAATAACCATGATGTCCAGGAGATGTGGTTTCAACAAGACGGCGCAACATGTCACACAGCTCGTGCCACAATAGATTTATTGAAAGACACGTTTGATGACCGCCTAATTTCACGTTTTGGACCTGTGAATTGGCCTCCAAGATCTTGTGATTTAACACCGCTAGACTACTTTCTGTGGGGCTATGTAAAATCATTGGTCTATGCGGTAAAGCCACAAACGCTTGACCATTTGGAAGACAACATTCGCCGTATTATTGCCGATATACGGCCACAAATGTTGGAAAAAGTCATCGAAAATTGGACGTCCAGATTGGACTACATCCGCGCCAGCCGTGGCGATCATATGCCAGAAATCATATTTAAAATGTAATGCCACAAGATTATCTTTCGGATAAATAAAATCCATGTCAATCGAATAATCCATCTTTGTTTTATTGCAACTTAAAGTTCTATACCTCTATAAAAAACACCCTTTACAAAGATCTGTTTGATTTATGTCAGAGGAAAAAAAACGTCCCAAGGCATTTGCTATATAAACATTGGCTTCATCGGAAACTCCAAATAGTTCTAAGGCTAGGGAGAATATGGATAATGGTGTTATTACAATGGGTCTTACAGGGCCTAAGTGTGTCTGTCTGTGGATGAATGGCCACCTCCATTGACTTTACATAGTTATGCACATGCTAATTACTTACAAAAGTACCTACATAAAGTTCTCTTTTAAACTAAGTTTTTATAGTACTTTTTTGAATACTAGAAATAGTTTAAGAGTACTTTTTTATTTGTGATTATAACTTTGGGACTTTTTTTAAAAAAAGTTCTTTTTAAGGGATTTATTTACACATTGCTTAGTAGTAGTAGCTTATTGCATAAGAAATTCTGTTTTAAGTACTTTTTAAAAGTACTATTTTTCTTTCTAAAAAGATCTATATTTTTGTACTTAAACTGTATTTCGTTTTTTTTTCTCTTTTTTCAGAAACCAGTTATGATAATACAACCATCATTAAAACGCCGCTCTTCCCGAAAGATCTCTTTACCAAGGAGCAACTCGAAAATGGTGCTGTTGTCTGCCATATAATCGGTGTGATATACATGTTCGTAGCCTTGGCCATCGTATGCGATGAATTCTTTGTGCCTTCCCTGGATGTGATCATCGAAAAACTGGGCATTACAGATGATGTTGCCGGCGCCACGTTTATGGCCGCTGGTGGCAGTGCGCCCGAATTGTTCACCAGCGTTATTGGCGTATTTGTATCATTCGATGATGTTGGCATCGGTACAATTGTCGGTTCGGCCGTTTTCAACATTCTCTTCGTGATCGGTATGTGTGCGCTGTTCTCGAAAACCGTGTTAACGCTGACGTGGTGGCCACTGTTTCGCGATTGTACATTCTATAGCATCAGCCTGCTGGTATTGATTTACTTCTTTCGGGATAATCTGATTTACTGGTGGGAGGCGTTGATCCTGTTCTCCATCTACTGTGCCTATGTGACCTTCATGAAGTGGAACGTGGAGGTGGAGACGTGCGTCAAACGGGTGATTACGAAAAACAAGGTGACTCGCGTCCGAAGTACAGATCAGCTTATGCCAGCAGTAAGTAGTTGGGAAGTTTTTTTGCTAAAAAAAACCGAATAAAAAATTAAAAAAAAAAATAATTAAAACTGCCAGATATGAATGACAAACAGACAGACATTCAAAATTCTTCAAAAAAAAAAATTTTTCAAAAAATTTTACACAAAAAAATTTAAATTTTTCAAAAAAGAAAAAAATTTAATTCACTTAATTCGATAACAATTCAGATAACAAAACAAATGAAAAATATCCTTTTGCAAAATTAATTTTAATGTGATGACCACTAACAAACAAAAAAAAGGATATTCAAGAGAAAAAAGTAAAAAAAAATATTGCCAGTATTTTATTTAAATTTTTATTAATTTCTTATATTTTTTCAATTTTTTATTTTTTTTTTTGGTTTCAATTAATAAATGTTTTGAGTTGAGTTTTGTTTTTCGTTGGCAAATCACTAATTGGCCTGAATTGGTTGGCTTATTGTACAGAAGACTTCTTTTAACAAAAAAAATTTTAAAAATTTTTTACTCTTTTTTTTTGTTTATTTATTCGTTATTTATTTCATTTGATTTAATTTAATTTTATTTTAATTCAATTTCTTTTATTTATTTTTTATGGTTTTTTAACAACAAATTGCACTTTTTGCCGTTGAACTTTGCATGTCTTTTAATTAAAAGCCCCGTGTACAGATTATTTGTTTGTTTTTCGTTTTTTTTTTTAAATTTATTTAGCCATGTTGGTACTCGCATAGTTAATTATTTTAAATGTTTTTTGGTTCATTTATTTAAACAGAATTCATACACACATACTGTGTAGATATGTATTTTAAAATTTATTGAAGTATTTTTGAAATTGATTCCTTTTGCAATTTTTTAAAAACATTCGAAAATAATATTAAAAATTACAACCTTTCAGTCAGGTTTACAACCAAGCTTCTCACACCACCCATGTTGTGTGTTAATTTTATCCAAAAGTGGCGGGGCCTACAGTTTAAAGTCGATTACAAATGACAGATTTTTAAGAAATTGTTCATGACAATTTTATAGCACTCTTAGAGTTTTTGTCAGGAGACTACAGAGAAAGGAAGACGTTAAAGAAATATTTTTTAATATTTCGGTTGGTTCGAGATGTCTGTGGCTTCACGTCTAAAGTCAACACACATAGACTAAAAATACAGGCTTTTTAATACAAAAATTATCGATAACACTCATTATAGATTTTCATTTTTTGAAAAATGCTGATAAATATTGAATTTCTTTAGAAATCTACTGCATTTGTTCATTGTATGAAAATGAAAAAATAATCAAAATTTTCTTTTAATTTTTTATATGATCGTTAACGAAAGTATTGGATGTTCTTTTCGAAGAACTTTTAATTTTTTTACAAATCGATTAGAATTATTTAGTGTACGATAAAGAAAAAAGAAAAATTTTTCAGTTTTTCTAAATTATCGATAACAATAGTTATCGATTTTTAAGAAATCTTCTATATCGTCTATTTTATTTTTTAAAAATCGTTTAAAATTGATTACAGTAAAAATAGGACAAAATGTTAAACAATAAACAACAAAATTATCGATAACAGCTACTTAGTCAATTGTATTAAATTTAAATACGATGGCCTGATACCAGATAAACTTTTAAAATGTATTGCTGTAGCCTACATATACTAAAAAAACATTGTATTTCAAAATAATTGAAATTGTTTTTTAGTTTTTTTTTGTTGGACAACAAGAGACTCATCTTGTTAAAGCCTCTTCTATTTATTCGTGTCATCAAAGTCCTTCACCTGCAATAAAAATGTGTTTAAAACGGCAAAGCAAATGCACAACGACACTACAACAAATTTGTTAACAAATGTTGTTGTTGTCGTTGCAATTGTTGTTTTATACTTTTAAGTATTTTGTCGACGTTGACAAATTGTCATTATAATTATGATGAAGAAAATTAAATGAGAGAAAAAGCGCACACACATACATACACCTATACGAACCCATATAATAAAAACGAAAGAAAAGGAAACAAGAAAATAAAATAAAAATTAATTGAACGCCCACCTTTTTAAAGAACAACAACAACAACAATGCGAACTGCAATAATAGATTGGAAGATTTTTAGTTTCACAAGAGGCAAGACAAACTATAATTTACAACAATAACAACAATAAGAAATTAACGAAGAAAAAAAAAAAACCAGGAAAATTTAAATGGAAATAGAAATGGCAACTTGTACACGTATTTTGTCTTAAAGCTGTTAATTTTTGTTGTTTGTTTTATTTGTGCGAAGAACACACGCACTTGTATAAACACATACACATACACATGCATAGACAATCATTTTCTGTAATAAAACAAAACTTTAAAACAGAGAGTCTTAAAGAAACAACAACTGCAACAGCAATACAAAAGAAAAACAAAATGAGAAACACACACGCACACACACACACACTTAAAAAACTATAAAAAATTTGTCCTACGTAAGCTCACTGCCATTCATTGTTTAATAGGTTCCTTGGCTTTCAGGTTGCATTTTAAAATACACATGTTTTGTATTGTGTTCTTTACTCATACATATGTAAAATAGCGAGTGATATATATGTCACTACTTGTAAGGCCTCGTACTTATGCTTACAAGAATGCCGAGTGTGTGTCTCTAATAAAATACGAATCTTGTTTCCATTGTGCTATAAGCACGAACAAAAGTCTCTTTACCGAAGCAGTTTTTAAGGAAGTATTTTACTACCTGTATAGCATACACTTGCATGCATACGCCATCATGCATTTAAGAATACAATTCCGTTAGTTTTGTTTTTGTTTTCTTTTCTCTTTGTTCTCTTACTTATATCATCATGAACTAATGTTGTTATTATGTGTGCTGTTTAAAGCAATAACAATTTGTTTTATGAGTAACATACACACAGAGAGGGGTGTGTGTGTGTGTACTTATCGTCTGGTAAAAGCTTGTGTATGAACGTACTCCTCATGTATTAATTCGACTGCTATTGCTACTGCTTTCCTTACTACTTACGGTAGTTACCAACAACATTTTTTGTATTGTTGTTATCATCCAGAGAGAAAGATTTAGAAGGAGAGTTGTTTTCATTGCTTATGTATTTATTGTTGTTTTTGACTGCAATTGCTGTCTTATATTACATTTGCATTAAAATTTTCATGTGTTTTCTTAAGACAAAATTAGAAAACCGTTAATGTGACATAACGGAACGTACAATTGGTTCTTGCATATGAAAACATTGCAAATGCTTACCGAAAATGGAATGGACATAAGGATTAGCATCAGACGTCGGATACTTGTGTATAATCAAGCAGAGTTGAAGGCTTTGTGTGGAAGGTCTAGTCTAGTTTCAAAATACCAGGCGTCTCTAAATAGGACAGAATCGCTGTTGCTTTGCAGGTTACTCTTAATTATGTGATCAATGGAGATAATCTAGTCGCTCATAGGTTGGTCACTCATATTCACTTTTTTCAATAACAGTTCGAGTTTATTCAGAACTTCGCAATCCAAATAACGACAAATAACGGCCCCCTTAGGACCACAAAAAATTTTGTTTAACAACATAAATCTGTAACCATATCAGTTTCCAGTCTACTAAACTTTAACTAAACTTTCCATCATCAGCTTACAATTCCATTTATAACTTCAGCAACTTAAAATGTCACAAGAATCTCCATATTTTCGAATTTTAAATTAAAATTCCAAAACCATTCTCTGCACCAGATGGCTGGGTGGTGGTGGGAGGTGTGTGGGGTGTAACAAAAACATTCTATTCCCATATAATATGTTTTCCTGTAATAAATTTCCATTTATGGCTCAACATCAGCCTTAAGAAGGGTACAAAGTACAACAACAGCAGGAATATGTAATAAGCAACGAAAAGTTATCACATCTCCTTCATGCCCTCCTCCCTTCCAGAAAAACGAAAATAACGGCATTAATCCTTTGGGAAATTGTTGAAATATAAATAAAATATGTTTCAAACTGCTTTGCATAGTAGGATGGGGTAGAGACTAAGTGTAGGAAAACCACAAAATATTTGTTGGCACTTCAAACCTCGGCAAATAAACAAGAAAACCGATAAATAACTTTTGCGGCTTTAGCATAAGAATACGAAACAGTATCAGGATACGATAACAGGATAATGCTACACCGCAAAGTATGCAATGAATAAAATTCTATTTAAAAACGGAAGAAACATATTTTTAATAAAATTTCTATAAAAATTCCTTATGCCTGCATGTGCATATTTTATTTTATATTTCATATTTAATTATCGATAACAGTTGATAACATATTTATATAATCCACGGAAGTCTATACGAATGCTTTATTTTATATTTACTATTTAATTATCGATACTAGTTAGTAACATGATTAATCCACGGAATTATATACGTATTACAATTTTTTTGTGAATTTCTTTCAAATCGATAACTTAATAAAGTTTCTATCGATAACAGCGCACTTATTTTATAAAACAAAAAAGAAATTTCTTTACAAATAGTGATGCAAATTCAAAAATGAAAATCGATAAAAAATCGATAACTCAATGAATTTTCTGTCGTTAACAAAACACAAATTTCTTTAGAAATTGAAAAAAAAACCAAAATTGATAAAGAAATATCGATCAAAAAATCGATAACTTATTAAATTTTCTATCGACAACAAAACACAAATTTCTTTAGAAATGTAATAACAACCAGTTTTTGAGAAGCTTTTCATGCTGTTTCGTGTTTCGTTTTTTTCGAAATGTCTGAGCTGAGGTTTGAACCAAGGGCTCGAGTCTAATAAGCCAACACATTATCTACTAGACTACGGCGATAAGTAAGGCGTGTTTGCTTCGGAGCTCGAAAGTGACAAATTTCCAATTGAAGCAAGCAATTCAACATTAAAAACATAAAAAAACATAAGAAAACGTTAAGAAAAACTTAATTTTTGTCTAACAAACTCCTAAAAGTAGGCAGCAATTCATTTAAAGCTAACGTTCGTTATTGTTATATACAGCAGTGCGTGTGTAGGTGTGTGTTCTGTGAATAAATTTTCTCTTTAAATTCTTAAAGAATTTCTTTACGTTACTTCTCTCCTCACACTGAAACACTTGCTCACAAAAAGCAATAACAACAGCATGTCCACCAAATAGATGTAGAGAAAGAAATTAAGAGAGAGAGAGAGAGAGAGAGAGGGAGTGGGAGAGAGGGAGTCAAGTCAAAAACAGTCTTTGAATTTTAATGGTTTTTATTATTGTTTTTTTTTTGTTTTTGGTATTTTATTGTCATGCCTGAATAAATGCCAAAATTATAAGAAGAAGAAGAAGAAAAAAAACTCACATACACAAACGCAATTTTATTCTTCACTTAACTCCTGCAGGCTTTAATACACCTACATATGCAATCTCATAAGGAAAACATTTCTATACACACATACACACACACATACGTTAACCGCATACCATTGTTTTGAGAAATGAGGAAAAAACGAAAAGAAACGAAAATATTCTCCAGAGAATGTCTTTCTTCATACATAGTAGCAGTAGAGAGAGAGAGAGAGAGAGAAATAAACCAAAAGAAATATGTATACTCTAAACAATACATTTGTTTTTGTGGATGGGAGAGTGTATAACCAGTAAACACAGCTCTACAGTATAAATAATAATAACAACAAAAACAAATTATACAAAATTAATATTATTTTCTTCTTCCTCTTCTTCTTCTGCAAGTATGGCTGTCTATGTTTTTGTTATTGTTGTGTACTATTGCTGTGAGTATTTGAAATTTTCGGCTTTCTTTTGTAGTATTTTGAGTGACCATCACTAAATACTAGTTTAAGTAAGTGAAAGGCTGCTTTGCTTTCAAACAGTTGTAGTCGAATATACAGTACAGGTCACTTAAATAAGACTGCTTTTGGCCATATGCTATGCAGTGTATTTATAATCCGATATGCTTTTATATTGATAGTTTCTACTTATCTGATAAAATCCCATCTCTAACAAAACACAGAGTGTGATCTCTGCTGATGTTCATTATAAATCGGGAGAATGCAGCCAAAAGGGTTCAACAAAATTACATCGTGTCAGACCCCTTCAAATAAAGAGTGTTTTTTATAGAGGTATAGAACTTTAAGTTGCAATAAAACAACGATGGATTATTCGATTGACATGAATTTTATTTATCCGAAAGATAATCTTGTGGCATTACCGCCACGGCTGGCGCGGATGTAGTCCAATCTGGACGTCCAATTTTCGATGACTTTTTCCAACATTTGTGGCCGTATATCGGCAATAATACGGCGAATGTTGTCTTCCAAATGGTCAAGCGTTTGTGGCTTTACCGCATAGACCAATGACTTTACATAGCCCCACAGAAAGTAGTCTAGCGGTGTTAAATCACAAGATCTTGGAGGCCAATTCACAGGTCCAAACGTGTCTTTCAATAAATCTATTGTGGCACGAGCTGTCTGACATGTTGCGCCGTCTTGTTGAAACCACATCTCCTCGACATCATGGTTATTCAATTCAGGAATGAAAAAGTTAGTAATCATGGCTCTATACCGATCACCATTGACTGTAACGTTCAGGCCACCATCGTTTTTGAAAAAGTACGGACCAATGATTCCACCAGCCCATAAAGCGCACCAAACAGTCAGTTTTTCTGGATGTAACGGTGTTTCCACATACACTTGAGGATTACCTTCAATCCAAATGCGGCAGTTTTGTTTGTTGACGTAGCCATTCAACCAGAAGTGCGCTTCATCGCTAAAAAAAATTCGCTTATGAAAATCGGGAACAACGGTAATCTCGTTTTGGGCCCATTCGACGAATCTACGCCTTACTTGATGATCGTTTGGCTTCAAATCTTGCACGAGTTGGATTTTGTAAGCACGCAAACCAAGATCCTTCCGCAAAATCTTCCATAAAGTGGATGGACACAGATCCAATTCCTGTGCTCGATGGCGGATGGACTCATTCGGGTCTTCCTCAATGCTACGCTCTACAGCAGCAATAGTTTCTCCTGTACGCACCGTACAGCGTCTCTGGGGATGCGAGTTATCAATAAGAGTAAACGTGGTGCGAAAACGTTCCATGGTTAATCGAATTAACTGTTCTGATGGACGATTTTGTCGACGATAAAATGGACGTAGTGCGCGATACGTTTTCCGCACAGAACCATTATTTTCGAAATAAAATTGCACTATTTGCAAGCGTTGTTCAGGCGTGAGTCTATTCATGATGAATTGCCGAACCAAACTGAGAATAAATCACTTGACAGCTGTTAAATAGGTCGCCATCTTGAAAAGTAATACCAACTTAAAGTTCTATACCTCTATAAAAAACACCCTTTATCTTTGGAAATGTCTAGAGTCGCAATTTTGCTATCAAAACATCATTGGATAGACTGGCTTTACCTTTCTGACAGTAATAGCAACCTATAATCAGTAACACATGCCTTGCGGAGGATATAATATTGCCTATCCCTGATCGGTAGACTTTAGTTATCTGAATCTCTTTGATCTTGGAAAATAGGGCACTAATTACTAATAGAGGCGGTAGTTTTTAGGGTTATTGGCCTAAGTATTACTAACATGATCCACTTTCCACCATAAATTACAACAGCATTGCATTGTACTTGCAATTTATACTAGAACTGTCTGGCAACGTTACCTTTCACGGTATTTATGTTTCCATTATTTTCTGTCTGGCAATTCCTAGAGCTTACTCCTGCTATGTTGTTGTAAATCTTTTCTTTTCCAGTTGTCATGGTCTTTCTATGTTGGTTTGTTGTTGTAAATTAAAATTTATTTGTTTCTATTATCGTAATTTCTTTGTAGTTTTGTTATTGTAATTCATTGCTAATGCAAATGCTTTGTTATTCTTGTTCTTTTATCATGTCTTTGGGTTGTTGGTCTATGTGATCGATCCTCATGAATAGGTTTCTATCTAACTCATTCAGACTGGTGTGTTGTAGCTTGATTTCCGAATTTTTTAACAGTTACATGAGATGCTACTTAGGCGCTCCATTCCTCTAGTTGGCTTTGAACAAGCATTTATTCTTGCTCACGCTTAAGTAAATGCCACACAAAAATTTTCAAACTTTTCTTACAAAAAGCTATCAAGACAAGTAAAGGGTGTTTTTATAGAGGTATAGAACTTTAAGTTGGCATTACTTTTCAAGATGGCGACCGATTTAACAGCTGTCAAGTGATTTATTCTCAGTTTGGTTTGGCAATTCAAGATTTGAAGCCAAACGATCATCAAGTAAGGCGTAGATTCGTCGAATGGGCCCAAAACGAGATTACCGTTGTCCCCGATTTTCATAAGCGAATTTTGTTTAGCGATGAAGCGCACTTCTGGTTGAATGGCTACGTCAACAAACAAAACTGCCGCATTTGGAGTGAAGGTAATCCTCAAGTGTATGTGGAAACACCGTTACATCCAGAAAAACTGACTGTTTGGTGCGCTTTATGGGCTGGTGGAACCATTGGTCCGTACTTTTTCAAAAACGATGGTGGCCAGAACGTTACAGTCAATGGTGCTCGGTATAGAGCCATGATTATTAACTTTTTCATTCCTGAATTGAATAACCATGATGTCCAGGAGATGTGGTTTCAACAAGACGGCGCAACATGTCACACAGCTCGTGCCACAATAGATTTATTGAAAGACACGTTTGGTGACCGCCTAATTTCACGTTTTGGACCTGTGAATTGGCCTCCAAGATCTTGTGATTTAACACCGCTAGACTACTTTCTGTGGGGCTATGTAAAGTCATTGGTCTATGCGGTAAAGCCACAAACGCTTGACCATTTGGAAGACAACATTCGCGGTATTATTGCCGACATACGACCACAAATTTTGGAAAAAGTCCTCGAAAATTGGACGTCCAGATTGGACTACATCCGCGCCAGCCGTGGCGGTCATATGCCAGAAATCATATTTAAAATGTAATGCCACAAGATTATCTTTCGGATAAATAAAATTCATGTCAATAGAATAATCCATCGTTGTTTTATTGCAACTTAAAGTTCTATACCTCAGTAAAAAACACCCTTTATAAACCAAAAAGAGTCACATACTTATTGATCTATCCACGTAGCTAATTTTTTAAAATTTCGTGATGAGGTCTTCCTTTAATTTTTCAATTTTAAGTGCTGACTGTAGAGTATCTGAAACGTAAAAAATAAAACAAAAATTAATTGCTTATCATTATTTACTTAAACTTTTACAAATAAATTGAAAGACCTTAAGGACAATTTCAAATGGAGCGTGTATTTAAAAATGTTTCTACCGTTTTAACCCTAAATGTATGCAGCAGTGTATTGCCTTATATTCTTTCTTCCTTAATAAATATCCTTAAGGACATAAAAAATCCTTTTATAGCCAGCCAATCAGCCTTCCTTTAAATATGTGCAGAAAATAGTTTAAGGGGATTTCTTTAAATGTTAACTGACTTCCGTTATCCAAAAAAAAGAAAAGAAAAAGAAAATATTCTCGCACAACTGCATTGCAACACAAAGTACTACAAAATGCAACTTATGATGACTCTTGTAAACGTTTGTTGAAATGAAAAAAGCAGCTGCGCCTGAAAAAATATTTTCTGTGTTACAATAAGGAAAGGAAGAAACCTTTAATGCCTGTAAGCAATTGAAGAAAGAAAAAAAGAACATAAACTACGCCACTGTCAGTTATTTTATAATAATGCACTGGCATAGCAATTCGCAATGAAAACTCTCGACGAAACGAAATACAATAAAACTTTTGCTCGTTATTGTCGTAATGCAAGGAGATGAAGCCGAAACACAGAAGTCCTGACACAAACTAAGTTACGAATACAAATTTTCACCAATGAAATGTTATAGTTGACATACTAAAGTCACATTGTAAATATTTACGAACGAAAAAAAAAAACAAAAATTTGTATCAAAAAAATAAAATAAAAACTAACAACACCAACAAAAACCATCACATCACTGTGTTGTATGTATGTTGCTGTAAAATACTTGAAAATTTAAAGCAACAAAAAAAAAAAAAAAAATGCAATTTAAACTAAAAGAGACAACGAAAAATGAATTCAGAATTTCCGAATTTTTATACACACCGAAAAGGAAGAAAAAACAAAAAATTGAAGCCAGAAACCAAAACTGACAAGACCCCCCTCTCTTGCAATTGAAAAAGATTTTAAATAAAATGAAGAAATTCTTGAAATAAAACTGTGCATAAAAAATATTTTTTGTGGAATTCTTCGTTCTCATGCATTGCTGGCATAACAAACTCTATGAAATTTAAATTAAAAATGAAAAAAAAAATTGATTACACAATCAGCTCTTTAAGTCCTAGGAATTCGAAACTTTTCTTTGAAATTCTTTCAACATTTAACCACCAACCAACCATATTTTAATTCCAATTTATCCCGGTTTATTGAATAATAATTTATTTGCTTCCATTCTGCCATCCTCTCTCTCGTTGGCACATTGTACCTTCTGCTCACTACACTATTCTGGAGGTTGATCCAGTGGCCCCTGTGAACATGGACTATTCCGCTGCTGAATATTGTCTTGACAGATGTTTCCACTCTCTGATTCCAAGTGGGGATGACTGGAATCATAATATGGTCGTCCCCCCAGAAGTCCTGGATATATATACCGACGGCTCTAAACTCGATAATGGGGTTGGAAGCGGTGTCTACTCTGGGAAGCTGGACCTAAGTATTTCACTCTTTTTCGTCTGCCGGACTACTGCAGTGTGTTTCAGGCGTAGGTGATGGCAATTTACCGGTCCGCTCCTCGTCAACGATGCTCCTTTCACTCGCCTCTCAATCTTTTCTGATAGTCAGGCCGCGATAAGATCACTATCGGGTTTCGTGAATGTCGCCGACGAACTGTAGGGCAGAGCTGGTGCGCTCCTTCCGGAATCCTCTTCTGTTGAATTGGGTATGCCACTTGCCAACCTATCCTGGATAAATGAGGATTCCTGCTCTACCCGGGAAACTGTAATGCCGACAAGCTCGCCAGAGCTGGTGCGCTCCTTCCGGAATCCTCTTCTGTTGAATTGGGTATGCCACTTGCCAACCTATCCTGGGTAAATGAGGCGTCCTGCTCTACCCGACAAGCTCGCCAGAGCTGGTGCGCTCCTTCCGGAATCCTCTTCTGTTGAATTGGGTATGCCACTTGCCAACCTATCCTGGGTAAATGAGGCGTCCTGCTCTACCCGGGAAACTGTAATGCCGACAAGCTCGCCAGAGCTGGTGCGCTCCTTCCGGAATCCTCTTCTGTTGAATTGGGTATGCCACTTGCCAACCTATCCTGGATAAATGAGGATTCCTGCTCTACCCGGGAAACTGTAATGCCGACAAGCTCGCCAGAGCTGGTGCGCTCCTTCCGGAATCCTCTTCTGTTGAATTGGGTATGCCACTTGCCAACCTATCCTGGGTCAATGAGGAGTCCTGCTCTACCGCTAGACTCACCTGGCCCAAGATGGATAGAAGGCGTACCAACCGATTACTTGGTCTTGGTCGTGATGTCATCTCGACTACAGTGGCCGTGCTTACAGGTCATTGCGTCATGGGTAGACATGCGGAAAGAATGAGGCCTCCTTTCAACGACTTCTGCCATGGATGCAGGTCCACTGAGGAAGAGGAGACTGTTGTTCACTTTCTTTGCCAGTGCCCGTCTCTTGCTAGGTGTAGATATAGGTTATTTGGCTCCCCATTCCTTGTTAGCCTAACGGAGCTATCATCTATTGACATCAAGGATATAGCTTTGTTCATCAAACTTTCTGGCTGGTTTTCCAGTGCGGAGTAGTCGTGCTTTTGTTGTGCAGCCCTTGCGCTTACCAACTTCTTCCGTTTCCCTGATTTTGATGGAACTTGGTTAGTACAGGGACTGCAGGCCGCAATGCGTGCTCAAGTGAGCTTTGTGATAACAGAGCTACCACTGCGACCTAACCTAACCTATCCTGCCTTCATAGCTTATCCTGCTCGTTGCAGTAGAAGATTTATCTGGCAATACTGTCAGTTGAGTTTTTTTTTGGAAGATAATGGTAACACGTTTGTAAATTGAGTTACATGATTCCCCTGCCTGTAGCGGTTTCTGATTATTAATTTTACTGCAACTGCCCTGGAAATGTTACCGGTTTTTCTATTTACGCTTCATTTAATTTCCGTTTGGCAACTTCTAGAACGTACTGTTGATTTGTTTTTGTAATTTCTGTGTTTTCTGGTTTTTATAGTTTCTCTATGTAGTTTTGTTGTTGTAATTTCACGTTTACTTACTTATTTAATTGGTCATTATAACCCTTTAGACAGGATTACAGCTAAGAAACTCCCGCCAACCATGTTGTGTGTGTTAATTTTGTCCGTGAGTGGCGGGACCTACGCCTTCAGGTCGATTCCAAACGATAGATTTTTAAGAAGCTTTTCAAAACAATTTGATTATGATCTCACAGTTTTACAGATCACTTTGATTTCGTGTTTCGTTTTCTTTGAAGATGGGGTTTAAACCACGGGCCCGCATATAATAAGCCTTTACACTACCTACTATACTGCGGTGACTTTGCTTAGCATATTTGCTGTAGTTATTCCTGGATATTGCGTTCTGTGCTCTCATGTGGGATGCATAGAACTTCTACAACAGCTGTAGAGTCGAGGAAGAAGAGTAAACTGCGGTCACATGCCCACAGGCTTTTCGTTTTAGCCGAAAAAACCAACAGGGCTTGTGCTATTACAATAAAATGTTTATGCCATGTTGCCACATTTCTGTTTAAAAATATTTTAAGCTTTAATTGAAGAGAGAAAAAACAAAATTTTTGGTTAATTTTTCTGTTAGGTTTTGTTGGTTTACAGTTTAAAAATTTTAAATTAAAAATCGTGTTGTAAGATTGAATTTGAAAAACTTGTGAAATAAATGTTTTTTTCTGTATTTCTTTTTAATTTAAATTCTAAAGTTGTTACACAATGTATTGCTTGAATTACTTAAAATTCCTTTGAATAAAATCCACCACAATAAATATTTTGGTTTTCCCCCCCCCCCCCCTTTAAATATGGGAAATACAAAGATATGAGAAATTCCTTCGAAAAAAAAAACAATTTTTTGTTTTTGTATTTTTAAATGTACTGAAAACGTTGTTTCTTATCGTTAAAACCGTGGTTGATTTTAAAATAAATTCAATGAAATTGTGAGAGTTTTTGTTTTTATTTTATTTAACTCAAGCCATTAAAGGGTCTGCCAGAGCAGCAATCTGAGTAACGTTGTGAACTTATCAGACGAAACAATCTCATGTCAAGGTTAAACCAAACGAAAGCTTCAGCAGTAATTGTATGGAGAATGCAAGTTTAAGCAACAAAAATAAAAAATTTAAAATAAAAAAATTTTTAAAAAATTTCAAAACCACAAAGTAATAATGACCACGAGCACCAACCATCGTCAGCAGCACTTACTTATTATGCTGCTTACACTGTGTTGTTCTATATTTTCCTTGTACAAAAATAAATTTTAATCAGTCAGCCTTTAGTTTTTATTCAAACCTCGTGAAATCAACATTAAAAACAAATTATAAATAAAACAACAAAAATTATAAAAGAAAACGAAAAAAACGAAAAAAAAAAATTCCTTTGTAACGTTCTAAATCGCTTTAAAGATGACCAAGTTTACACGGTATCAATGTACGCAATTAATTGTATTCTGCCTGTATTGGTTTGTGTTCTTTCCGCTGATTTGGTTTGTGGTGAAACCCGATCTATTTATCGGCAGCATTTGGTTTGCCTTACTATTCGCTGTCATCCTATTGGTGGCCTATTGTCTGCTGTATTTCATCATCAAACAATGTTGGTGTCATCGTCAAGAACCTAAATCCAATGGACATGAGCACTTATGGTCTCCAAACACCAGAAGCCATCAGAATCCCTCGGTCTATAATCCCACTACTACTCAGGGCAGAGATAACCCTCGTGAATCACGTGTCTTAATGCCCGATACCGTTATGTATGAGAATCCTAAGCCTAGAAAAAAGCCCGGCTTAATATGCCATGAAGAGCCTTTAGAAATCGAAATGGAAGAACCGAAAAATGTTCGTTTTATAACCAGTTGTTCTTTGTACTATGACGGCCAGAATTTCAAATGAATGAGGAAAGGTAGTTTTAAGTCTCTCTCTATTTAAGTTTAAGTGTTTTAAATACAGTTTTTTTATGGTTTTTATATTAAAAATATTTAAATAAAGAGGAATTCATAAGTAATTCTCTGCTATATTGTTAAATTTATTTCATATTGAAAAATATTTTCTATTAAAAACACGATAAAAATGTTTCGCATTGTTGCCAAATTTCATGTTGAAAATTTTAAACTAAACTTAAAAACTTCAAAGAATTTTTTTGTGGTCTTTCGATTAGTTAAACAAACAAATTCCTGTCCTAGAAAACAATTTCACAATACTGCTTCAAATTATAAAAACAAGATGTTGCCAAATTTCATATCTAAAATATTTCAAACGATATTCAATATAATTTCAACATTTAAAAGATTTTTATTAACCGGAAGTTGTGTGCTAAAAAGTTCAGATTAAAGTTTCTAATTTTAAAAGAAGTTCTAAACGTTTAAAAAAATGAGATGTTGCCAAATTTCATTTCTGAAAAATTTTATAAAACTTGGTAATAAACTTCAGCAGCCGATTTCTTTTACCTAAACTAAAACGTGAATAAAGATCAAAATAAAGTCTGCAATTTTTGAAAGTCAGAATTATTTTCAGAGAGGAGACGCGCTAACAAAATTCTTTTTAAAATGTCCACTCCACGTTTGCAAACTTCAGAGAATATTTTAAGGGATTTCAAGAGGGACCGAATGTATGTGTAAGCAACCATTTTTAAAACAAAAGTTTTTATGCTAATAATTATTAAATTTTGAAAATGAAGTGTTGCCAAATTTCACTTCAATTTTTTTTAACAACTTCAACACTTTCAAGGTTTACCAAAAAGAAAAAAAAAGTGAAAAAATTAACAACATTTCTGTGATAAAAAATGTTATCACAGCTGAGTTTTAAATATGCGAGTTATCTTCTTACGCCACCATTTTGTGTGTGTTAATAAAATCCATAAGTGGCAAGGCCTACAGTTTAACGAGCGAGAAACTTTTCTTGGCAATTTGTATTTTGTCAGAAGCCTACTGAGAGTTAGTTTTGTTCGAGTTTTCTGAATTGAAACTTTCTGGTTGAACCTTGGGCTCTCGTCTAATAAGCCAACACACTATCTACTAGACTATAGCCTTCTTAAATCAGGAAAAATGTATGAATTCTTACAGAATAGCCTCAACCAACAATGCCGTGGTCTAATGACTAGTAAGTTGGCTTACTTGGCAAGAGCCCGGAGTTTAAAATTCTTGAAAAGAAGTTTCTTTTAACGTTTTTATGTAAAAAACTCTGAGGATAACTAATTGCCACGAAAAAAATTGCTTAAATCTATTGTTAAAAAGATGCTTTACATAAGTGATTTGTAAAGCATTATAATGGTTAATAATGCATGTGTGCAAATACATTCAATAGTTGACCTTTACAGCATTGCCAGAGAATTACTACTTTCTACATGTAAAAAAAAAAAACTTAAGTTTTGCAAGTCACCGTTTCAAAAATTAAAGATTACCATGATATGCGTTCATAATTAATTTAATTTAACAATTTTGCTTTAAAATCACTTTAAATTCATTTAAAAAACCATGTTAAAAATAATTATGCGCCCTAAAATATGCAGCAATAATTGAAAAAAAAATCTCTTAATAGCAATGAAGAGATAATTTAGATTAATTTCGTTGGCTGTTTAAGAAGAAGTTAGTGAAAAAACAGAAGGAAATTTTAATTAAAATTTTCCAACCAAAAACAGTGACGATATCCTGTGAAAAACATGAGATACAATAGCGGTAGAGAATAAGAAGTGAATGAATGAATACCTGAAGGTCACACCTACATATATACGTATGTATGTACATACATAAGCAATGGGTACAATTCATTAGCATTAAATATAATGATTAACATTTAATGTTTGATAACAACAACTATAACTACAACTACAACTACCATTACAACAACTATATACTATTACTGGCATCATGAGAACAACACATGGAAAGGCAACCCATGTATGTAGGTACGAGAGTGTAATACTCATACGCATGCATACTCATACGCCAGCATTAACAATAAATGCCATTTACAACAACTATTGACGCGTAAATGAAATATTATAAAAATAAGAAACACACACAAAATGAGCGTGGCGGGCGGGGGGAGAGAGAGAAGAGGAGAAAGAGAGGGAGGGAGAGAGAAGAAAATATGTTATAAATAAATAAATAAATAAAGCTTAAGTATGTAAAGAGAAAAATATTTTCTGAAACTTGTTTCATGATTATGCACCTAAAAGCACACGCACAAAGCCGCACACACACACATGCTTACGTATTAACATAAAAATTTTATACACACACACAACATTCTCCCACACATACATACAATTAGTGTTACGAGCATTGAACAACTTTGAGTTGCTTGCGATGCCTTGACATTAAAACACACGAGAAAACAAAGAGTGGAGCCGAGTAAGGTTTAGTATGAGAGAGTGAGGAGAGTGAGGAGAGAGAGAGAGAGAGAAAGAAATGAATTACACACGCATTATTGCATGTACTACATTGAAATTGTAAAGGAAACGTACAAATAACTGAGAAAAAAAAAAAATAAAATAAAAATGAATATAATGAAGCACATTTTTAGGGGTCTTCTGTAAATTAAGTGTGTAAGTGCGTGCAACTGTAAATGAATGAGTTTTTCCTTTTTTTTTTCTTATCCTTTCTTTTAATTAAATGTAATATTTTTTATTTTTTTTTTCTGTGCTAAAAACCGTAGCAACTTTGACATTAAAAAATAAAAAAACAACCCAAGAAATATTTCTAATATTTTTTAACCTCATGGAAAAAGCAAAGAAAGAGCCATGGTGTGATGCTATTAAAACAAAAATAGGGAAACGTGAAATTATGTTACTCTTCTCAAAAAAAATTCATGGGATCTCAACAACCCTTTAGCCTATCACTACGACAAAAGCAAGAAAACAAACATTTCATAATTTATTATAACTTAGCCGACCTTAAGTCAAAAAATATAATAAATATTCTAATTTAGCATAGAAAAAACCTTAAATTTATACAATTCCCTTATAAATATCGGTAACTTGTTAAAAAGCTTACAAACTTTTAAGCCAATTAAGGTTTAAGACATTTTTTCTTAGCATACTTTTGTGTTAATATTAACTGGGTCACTGGGCAATAGTAATTCTTGGTATACTTTTGGGCAAAAAAAAAACAAAAAGCCCATAATAACATTATAAATTTGAAAAGAAAACAAAATCAAAATAATTTTATTCCGTAGTTATTCAATAACAGCGTCCATCTTGAGTATCCACCTCTGCACTACAAAAGTGGTTTAAGAAAACATGGCCATTTTTCAAGCATGATATGGTGCATCATAATGTGCAAGCAATTGTCTTGATTATAAAGAAATTTGAAGACACTGAATGCATTATAGGGTGATCAAGTCTGTACATTATTGCAATATATGTATGCGTACTTACGTAATTGATCATTGCAACCCTGTAGTCAGGAATGCAACCCAATTTCTCACGCCATAAGAACTTTAGAACTTATTCTCCTTTCGTAACAATCTGTTTTTGCATTTGAATGAATATGCAAAGACTTCTATGTTATATGGTAGAATGCAACGCCTGTTGTTATGCAATAAATAGTAAGGCTTAATGTTTTCAAAACAATTTTTAAAATAAAATGTACTTAAATCGGTTAAACGCTGTTGCATCACGATTTAAAATTTGTTAAATTTGATAAAAAAAAATCTTAAGGCTCCTATAAAAGAGGCAGTAGCAGCTTTAAGCATTTTAGACATGTAACAACTACACTTTGCCAATGAAGTGCTTATCCGTTTACACAGCACCGCCTTAAGACACCATTCCTTTCTACCATTCCAATTTGGTAAATTTAGAAAATTTCCTTACAAAAATAACGATATTTTGTTTGAATTTTAATGCATTTTTCCCCAGAATGTAAATTGCTTTAAAGCCTAAAAGTAGGCAACATTTTATTTTTATTCTGTTTCTTTTTGTGACACTTGATTTCAAATAAGATTTGCTGGCAGATTTACGACGAGTTGTACTTACTCTGTTGTATGTGACACTTGCTTTAAATTATATTTTGTTTTCAAACCAACATGTTTAATTTGTTATGCAAGAATCTGGCAGCAAGAATCTTGGAAATATTGTATTTTGTACATGCAGCCTAAATGTAGGCTTTATGTAAATTTGCAAAAATGTTATAAGAGTGGAATGAAAGATTTACAAAGACAATTTAATGTAAAAAATTTAGTTTCAGGCCACGAAACTGAGGTTGAAAATGTTTCTGGAAAAAGGAGCCCTAAAGTAGACTGTAATTTTATAAAAAGTTGAGATATTTTAAAATTTATTTAAATATGCTTTCAATTTTATTCAAAAAAATTTATTAGTGTGTGCTTAAAAGTATGCAACATGTTTCTAAATGAAATTGTTGTTTGAAAATAAAATTAAGCTTGAAAGCATGTTACGTAGACTTTACAAAAAAACGGTATTTTTTAAACTTTTGTACTGAATTTAATTTATTATAATTTACTACACAACTGCACAATATAATTAAAACCGAAAAGGAGTCTAGAGGCCAATGTTGTTGTCCATCAATGTTTAAATCCTGGCTTACAAGTCTGAGCCTAAGATGTCATTTATTAGAGTACGGAAATCAAAATTTTACTGTGAATAAAAAGGTCCTTTAAATACCAGACCAGGTGTCTTATTTCTCCACTACAACAACCTCCACACAAGAGGGTGACTTTACAGCTTCTTTTACATTTTCATTGTCCTGCTTCTCCAACTCCTTTGTGATCTCTTTCTCTGGAGATAGTGCTTCACTGATATTTTTCTCATTATTTTTCTTTTCCTCTAAAGTTGGTTGGTTCTCTACTGGCATTGCCCGTTGTTCTTTCCTTTTCACTGACAACGATTTACGTTTTTTCTTTTGCAGCCTTTTAGGCGGTTTCAATTTCGTAAATGTCGATATCCTTTGTGCAGCTACCAAATCAATTTCTCCTTTTTCGAAACGTTCCAGCTGGCGTCTGATGGTAACTCTGCGCACGACTTTCTTTATTTTCCTCCGCAAATAGAAATATTCAAACACTTGATGGATGACAATGTAAATTAAAAGCAAAACAAAGAAGACGGTGGTGTATTGAAGGAATAAATCCGTGTATTTCGTAGCATATAGCAAATGCAAACGCTGTAAGACCAATACTAGCCAAGGTGCAAAGCCTAGCCAATATAATATGAAAACGGCCAATTTCAGAAATCTATGCTCAAACATTTCTCTGCTGTTGATTGTTGATGGTTGAGTTTGCTGTTGACTAAGTTTTGTTTTTTTTTTTTTCAAATTAAAACCGACCGACTGACTGACTGGCTGAGTAATGTGTTGCTGTTGTTGGCGCAAAGTTTAAAAATAACTGCCATCGAACAGCATCTTGCAAAATAGTTTTCGCTTCTGTTCTTCTGTCTGTTGCTGTTGTTCTTGTTCCTTTTGCTGAGAGACAGCTGAGACTGACAGCTAAACGGTGCCGCTAAATGTTGATGAGTATGTCCGAAGCAAATTGTTTTCTAGTGGTTAATGATGCTCTCTAAGTGACGTCTTTGTTTCTCGTTTTTTTCTGTTTTTTTTTCTTTTGTTTTCTTCTCCTTTTATTGTGTGTGCGGTGACATGATTCATGTCTCTTTGTCGAGACGATAATACTGCCTGCTAGTCATCGTTATGATATAAAAACCAAAACAAATTCTCTTTATTTTTATCGTGTTACAATATCAATCATTACAACTGTATTGCAAAAGGAGCTTGGAATGCAATCGAAAAAAAAAGGAATCACGAGCAAAGTTCCAAGTATTTAACGGAATTCTATTGAATCAAAGGACTGGTATAGCCCTACTTTTATTAAGTAACACTTTTGCCCTCTCCTTTGCACAAAATCAAAAAGTTTCAAAATAGACTTCTTTGTAATGGCTGGAAATGGTGTAAATGGTATGGAAATTAAATGCAGCGAAAAGTAGTTCTTAAAGAAACTTATCTGACATAAACTGAAAGTTTTTGTAAGAAAAACTGTCATTTTAATTTATTTTCATTATTATTGTATTATGTAAGCTAAGAAGAAATGTAATCGATAACGATAGTGAAGTTATCGTAGACAATCGATTACAACTGATATATTTTTATTAAAATTTAATATTTTCGGTGCAAAGGCGATAGTAAATGAGCAATATTTTAAGAAAAAACGTTCATAATAAAACATTTTTAATGTAATCGATAACGATAAAAAACTTATCATAGACAATCGATTACAATTGATATTTTTTTATTAAAATTGCACATTTTTAATGTAAAGGCGATAGTAAATGAGCAATATTTTAAGAAAAATCGCTCATAATAAAACATTTTTAATGTAATCGATAACGATAGAGAAGTTATCGTAGACAATCGATTACAATTGATATATTTTTATTAAAATTGCACATTTTCGATGCAAAGGCGATAGTAAATGAGCAATATTTTCAGAAAAATCGTTCATAATAAAACATTTTTAATATATTCGATAACGATAAAAAACTTATCATAGGCAATCGATTACAATTGATATTTTATTTTCTTAAAATTGCACATTTTTAATGTAAAGGCGATAGTAAAAGAGCAATATTTTAAGAAAAATCGTTCATAATAAAACATTTTTATTAGCAGATCGATAACAATTTAAATCTTAAAAATACCCGCTACATATTAAACGTTTACTATAAGTAATCGATAACAATTGAAAACATTTTTATGAGCAGCGACATCGTATATAAGAAAATCTATAACAATAGAAACAATTTTTAGAAAATCGATAACAAATGAATTTTTTACAAAGATTACATAAATTTATGAAATCGATAACAATAAAAACTGTCAGTTTTTTTGCATTATTTTTTAGATTATAAAACTAGAGATTTCCTTTAAATAATAAAAATAATTTTTTTTAAATTCTAATGAAATTGGGTTTAAACATTTTTTATACGTACATAGGTATGGGGGGGACTCTAAGGTCTTTAAAAATAAAAATTAAAAAAAAATGTTTTTTTTTTATCTTAATTTGAATTTAATTTAAAAATTACAATAGAATACCGTTTTTATTCCTTTGTTGTTGTAAAAGATAGTTGACAGACAAATATTTTAAATTTAATTTTAAAAATATAACAACAATTGAGTATTTTTTTTTTAATTATTTCTTGTTGTCGTTGTTGTTGTTTTCCAATAATTTTACCGCCTCACTGTAGGCCGGCAAATCGGCATCACTTGCTACAACTGCACCTGCACATGCAGATGTAGTTACAGTTGTAGCTTCACCTGACGACCCAGCTTTTGCAGGTGGTTTCGGTGCTTCTGTCTTTTTACCGGTTTTTGCCTTCATTTCCACCATTTCTTTGGATGTGGGTTTCCTGCTCGTTGAGCGTTTCTTACGTTTTGTTCGGGGTGAATCCACTTTTGTAAACGTACTCAAACGTTGGGCATCTTTGAGATCGATTTCGCCCCGTTCTAAGCGCTCCAATTGTCGTTTGACGGTTATTTTACGCACTCTCTTCTTAATCTCATACTTCATGTAAGTGTGCTCCACAATGCGATTGATAAGCCAATAGCCGACTATCAAAATAAACAACAGCGTGGTATACTGAAGAAAATATTCGGAAAATGTATTGGCATAGATGACTTCGTGGTTATGTAGCAGTAGGACAAGATAGGGTGTAAAACACAGCCAATAGGCGGAGAGTACAAATATGTGAATCGCTTTTTTAAGCATTGGAATGAAATTCTTTCTCTTCTTTTTTCGATAACTTTTTTCGATAACTTTTTCGATAACTTTTTTTGTTTTTGTTTTTATACAAGCGTTGATCTAGAGTGGAATATGGTTTCTTTAAGACTAATAATACAAGATAAAATAGAAATGATGTGTGTGATCCATTTTGAAGAGACTCATTGAAATACATACTTGCGGTTACCAGTGTTATTCTATTTCTGAAAGTAAATTTAAAAAAAATAAATAAAACAGCCTGCAATTGTATATGTAAACCTATTCACTGTAAAAATGCTCTTTTCATCGAATTAAAAAATAAAAAAAAATTATCAATAAATTGCTTTCAATAACGAAGAAATTATTAAAAAAAAACAGGGATAATGAAGGATGATGCAATTTTCCTTTTAAAAAGAAAAAGTGTACGACAATAACTACCCTATTCTATCTAGGCAAACGTTTCTATCTTTGAAGCGTCTGAGCATTGATGTTGCCCCCAGCATTAGACTCAACTAATTGATCTTGAAGTCATCGTTAGTCCAGTAGGTAGTGGGTTGGCTTATTATAAAGGGTGTTTTTTATAGAGGTATAGAACTTTAAGTTGCAATAAAACAACGATGGATTATTCGATTGACATGAATTTTATTTATCCGAAAGATAATCTTGTGGCATTACATTTTAAATATGATTTCTGGCATATGACCGCCACGGCTGGCGCGGATGTAGTCCAATCTGGACGTCCAATTCTCGATGACTTTTTCCAATATTTGTGGCCGTATATCGGCAATAATACGGCGAATGTTGTCTTCCAAATGGTCAAGCGTTTGTGACTTTACCGCACAGACCAATGACTTTACATAGCCAAACAGAAAGTAGTCTAGCGGTGTTAAATCACAAGATCTTGGCGGCCAATTCACAGGTCCAAAAC
Source organism: Sarcophaga carnaria (assembly GCA_958299815.1). NCBI lineage: Eukaryota > Metazoa > Arthropoda > Insecta > Diptera > Sarcophagidae > Sarcophaga > Sarcophaga carnaria. The sequence continues at coordinate 124,763,700 of OY283152.1, read as the reverse complement.
CTGTCTTTCAATAAATCTATTGTTGCACGAGCTGTGTGACATGTTGTGCCGTGTTGTTGAAACCACATCTCCTGGACATCATGGTTATTCAATTCAGGAATGAAAAAGTCAGTAATCATGGCTCTATACCGATCACCATTGACTGTAACGTTCTGGCCACCATCGTTTTTGAAAAAGTACGTACCAATGATTCCACCAGCCCATAAAGCGCCCCAAACAGTCAGTTTTTCTGGATTTAACGGTGTTTCCACATACACTTGAGGATTACCTTCACTCCAAATGCGGCAGTTTTGTTAGTTGACGTAGCCATTCAACCAGAAGTGCGCTTCATCGCTAAACAAAATTCGCTTATGAAAATCGGGAACAACGGTAATCTCGTTTTGGGCCCATTCGACGAATCTACGCCTTGCTGGATGATCGTTTGGCTTCAAATCTTGCACGAGTTGGATTTTGTAAGCACGCAAACCAAGATCCTTCCGCAAAATCTTCCATAAAGTGGATGGACACAGATCCAATTCCTGTGCTCGATGGCGGATGGACTCATTCGGGTCTTCCTCAATGCTACGCTCTACAGCAGCAATAGCTTCTTCTGTACGCACCGTACAGCATCTCTGGGGATGCGAGTTATCAATATGAGTAAACGTGGTGCGAAAACGTTCCATGGTTAATCGAATTAACTGCTCTGATGGACGATTATGTCGACTTTTCCGCACAGGACCATTATTTTCGAAATAAAATTGCACTATTTGCAAGCGTTGTTCAGGCGTGAGTCTATTCATGATGAATTGCCAAACCAAACTGAGAATAAATCACTTGACAGCTGTTAAATCGGTCGCCATCTTGAAAAGTAATGCCAACTTAAAGTTCTATACCTCTGTAAAAAACACCCTTTACAAGAACTCGTGGTTCAAAACCCAGCTCAGACATCATGCTCAAAACGAAATATGAAAAAATATCGCTTTCGGCGACTTTAACTCAACGAGAACTTTGAGATTAAAAGAAATTGCCCTGAAAAGTTTCCCAAAAATCTATCGTTCGGAATTGACTTTAAAGTGTAGGTCCTGCTCATGGATACTCATGGATACTCATGGATAAAATTAATGCACCCAACATCGGTGGTGTGAGAAGTTGCATTGTAATCCTGACTAAAAGGTTGTAATGACCAATTAAGTAAGCAAGTTTGGTAATCTCTGCAAGGACTCCCAACATTGAGAGTTTCATCTCCAACGATGGATGGCTTGAGAAATTAATCTGTTTCTCTGTGTCCTTTTGCGTTCACTCACTTTTAAATCATTGTTTGCTTTGACCCACTTTTCTGAAGGTAACCACGAACAGACTATTTCTGGCTTTCAGGGGCAGATGTTTCAGCAATCTTTCTAACATAAGTTGGCTTCTAATTTTCGAAAAACATTCTGCCATTTGAAAACAGAACTTCAGTCTTTTGAATCAGAAAACCTATTATGAGGCAGGGTGAACGTATAAAATTTAATTTTTGAATTTAATTTCTCTTCTTCTATCTCTAACTTCGTTTATAAAATATTATCCTTTATCCAACCATTTATTATTTTTCCAAAAATGATGAGAATTTCTTTTCTTTTTTGCTACACAAAACAAAACAAAAAAAAAATTGAGAAACAATTTGAGGAAAAAAACTTTGGAAATTTCTCTTCTGCAATATATCAGCAATCCAAAGGATAACGATAAGTTTCTTATTCAAGAATTTTTGTGACAATTTTTACCTGTGATTATACAATCATCATCAGCATCATCATCATCATCATTATCCTTATAAGAAGAAAAAGAAGAAAAAATGAGGAGAAGAATATTTCAAAATATTCAAATATTTTATAAACTCTATCCACCTCCACCTAAACAAACTATGTATTCACCTGACATGAAGTGTATAAATGATGTGAAATGCTTACAGTCTCATATAAAAACTTATTGTTGTTGTTTGCCAAAAAAGAAAAAGAAAAAAAAACAGGACGAAAATAGTAGAACATACTGATGGAAATATGCCATGAAATGAAAAAAAGAGTTTTTCTAATGGCTTCTCATGCTTATATTTTCATAGAGTTTTCCGTAAATTGTAGATAAACAGACACACACTCACACAAAAAAAATCATTATTTCCGTAAATTGTAGAAATAAAAATTCTTCATTATTTAAGTTTCATTTTTTATTCCTCTGTGCGTGGTTTTTTTATTTGTTTTTTTTTATTTCCCTCATAACGAGTGCCAGGATTTCAAAAATTTTAAAAATTTCAACTCATTTGTCTTCAACCATTTAATGAGTTTTAAAGTTATTGACTCAGCAAACGACAAGTTAAAGTTTGTGTGTGAAACATTCTTTCAATTTGCAAAAGGATTCAAGGATATTGAAACAAACAAAAATTAGGTTAGGTTTGGTTAGTTGGCATCAGTTCTTATGAAGAACAGATGGGGTGTTCACTTATGGCACTTATTAGGGCCATTCTGGTATCAGATTTCATTGGCATTTAAAATGTGCTCTAGGCCACATTTCTTATATCGAATTCCTCTCATCAGTCCTCTGTCAAAAACGCTGGGATTAAAAGAAATTGCCAAGAAAAGTTTCTTGAAAATCTGTCGTTCGGAGTAGATGTTGAATTATACGTCCCGCCACTCATGGTTAAAATTAACACACACACAGCATCCATGGATCTGCTCAATTGTGATGTGGGATTTAGTATGAATTCGTGATATTTAAGTCCCTTTCCCACGCCTTAGTATGAGGCATCAATGCGTATTCCCATTGAATTCGAACCTGTTCACATAACTGTAGGGAACCACTTAATCAATCGTTGCCGATGAATTCTAATGCCTATGACTCTAGTATGTCCCTGAAGCTGAACAGTTTATCGTGTTCAACATGATTACGACAAGAGTTGTCTGTTGCTTCAAGAGAATATCGGTATTAAACAGATTTTGAGCTGCGTTATCTGCTCAGTTTGGTGTCGTCCTCAGGCCACTGTTAATAAAGTTCGGCTGGTGGGTAGCATACTGCTTTGAGAAAAATTATAAAAATCTTTAATAAATACTTTTAGTAACCTTTTAAAAAATTTTAAAACAATTTCTTTTTTGTACGAAAAGTATGCAACACTTTTATTTCTCTAGATGCCCTTTAAAGTATGCTTCGTTTTGTTCTAATTATTAATCATAACCAACAACATGTGTTCTTCCGTAACTTTTTAATTAGAAATGAGAAAAGCCAAGAAAAAAATGTCTTTTGTCCCGAAATATCTTGTCAAAAAGCTGTCATCTTGCAGCTGACACTTGGTTAGGGCAAAAAAGGCTGCTGCTGCTGTTGGTGGTGCATTTCGTTGGGTAGTCTTGCTTATAAGACCATTTCATAAGATCAATAATCATAAATGTAAGCCTGAACAACAACAACAACAACAACAACAGCAACAACACAAATACTTGGATGGCATTTAAAAAAAAACAAAAACAAAAATCAACAGCATGTACTTGAGGCTGTTGGTATAGAAAAAAAGAAAAAAAATACACAACTTCATGGTCTAACGGTGATTTTTTCAAGTGTATCATGCGGAAAACGTTAAAAATGCTTACACAAAAACTTATAAAAACAAAAAATGGTAATACCACTACCACTACCACTACCACTGCCACCACCACTATTCTTTATACAAGTAAAATAAAAATATGTGCAGGTAGAAATAAAAGAATACACACAAAAACTTCATTAACTTGCTTATAAGGGTAGTTTCATACGAAAAGAAAAAATGACTTCTTCTTTAGATCTAAAATAATTACAATACATAAGCGTATTAAGCCTTATTTGAAAGTTAGCATATTGGGATTTGTCGCAAGCGATCTCAAACATAAAAATCTTTAATTCACAAAAAAGGATATATGGCGAGCATCTGAAATAATTACAATACATAAGCGTAACAAGGCATATTAGAAAGATAGCTTGATACGATTTGTTGTAAGCAATCTAAAATCAAAAAGTGTTGAATCCGAAAAAAAGGATATATGGAAAACTTCCAAAATAATTATAGTACACAAGTATAACATGCCTTATTCGAAAGTTAACATATTGGGATTTGTCGTAAGCAATTTAAAACAAAAAATCTTTAATCCTTAAAAAGGATATATGACGAGCATCTGAAATAATTTCAATACATAAGTGTAACAAGCTGTATTGGAAAGATAACATAAAACAATGGGTTGTAAGCAATCTAAAACCAAAAAGTGTTGAATCCGAAAAAAGGATATATTGAAAACTTCCAAAATAATTACAGTACACAAGTATAACAGGCCTTATTCGAAAGCTAACATATTGGGATTTGTCGTAAGCAATTTAAAACAAAATATCCTTAATCCTTAAAAAGGATACATGGCGAGCATGTGAAATAATTGCAATGTATAAGTGTAACAAGCTGTATTGGAAAGATAACATAAAACAATTGGTTGTAAGCAATCTAAAATCAAAAAGTGTTGAATCCGAAAAAAAGGATATATGGAAAACTTTCAAAATAACTACAGTACACAAGTATAACAGGCCTTATTCGAAAGCTAACATATTGGGATTTGTCGTAAGCAATATAAAACTAAGTATTGCATGCATATAAAAGAGAATAGTTGGACAATTTGTCAAATAATTATACTATATAAACGTAGAAAATCTAAAATATTTTTTCCCAAAATAATAGGGAATGTACGGCAAATTTCTAAAATAATTATGTAACATAAGGAACATGAATTTTATTTAAATAGCGTATGCAATCTAAAATCAAACAATTTTACATTTTTTAAAAAGGACATATGAAAAACTTTTAGTATAATTATGCTACATAAGTCTAATATATCTTAATAGAGAGTGGATAATATGAAATTTGTCTTAAGCAACTAAAAAGAATACTTATACTACAACAAAGTAATATGCTTTATTGCAAATGTAGAATTTTACTTTTAAAATACCAAAAGTAATACTGTTGAGAAGCTAATGTGATGGAACTGATCGTATGCAATGTATAAGAGTTTAAAATAATGAAAATTTTTATTTACAAAAAAAGGATATATGGCGAACTTTTGTAATATTGTGGCTACAGAAGCGAAAGAGGTCTTATTAGCAAGCTGATAAAAAGAGCTTTGTCGTAGGCTATACTTTGAATGCGGTTAGCGGTTTTAAATTTAAATTTTATGTTTTTGTTTTTTAGGTTTCAAGATTAGTTTGTAAATATTTTTAGTATTTTATTAAAAATAAATTAGAAATATTTTCTAATACATGGTGTATTGCATTACTAGCACAATAAACTAAGATTTTTACAAATTTGTTGCATATTTTTAGGCATATTTTCCTTAAATATGAAATCCCCCATCTTTTTACTTGTATTTTCCAAGTTCAGTATTATTTTTTAATGCATTCTACATGTAAATGCAATCCAAATACATGTTCTTCTTAATCTTTATGATGACGATGATGATGATGACGTTGCCAGACGATGATGACGTTGTAATACAGTGAAGCTTTTTTGATAGAATAAATGCAGGCTGAACATACATAGTTTTTGTGCCTATACAGCTTGATTTAGCTACTGCTGCTGTGGCTGCTACTGCTGCTTGTAAAAGTTTAACTAATGCTTTTCTAAAGAAAATCTAGTTTTTTTCTCACGTTATTTTTTATAGCCTACATTTAGGCATAAACAAAGTTTTCTTGAATTTTACGAGTTTCCGTTTTTTTTTTGTACCTTTTATATATGCGATGTACTTTCGCAAAATTTTCTCGTTGTTTTTCCCTCTCTACCCCGCTAGCTCTCGTCCGCTTTCTTCTGCCTTTTTAAACATTTATGTAACACAGGCATCAGTAGTAGTAGTAGTAGCAGCTAAAATGACAAGTCAAGGATATTTATGATTATTTAAAAGCATTCTACTGTTGTTGTTGTTTTTTGCTGCTGCTGTTTGCTGCTGCTGGTTGTTTTAATGTTAGCCCGATTTGCTACCATATATCGTAGCTAAAATATATATTTTTCATATTTTAAGCCTTTAAAAAAAATATGAAGGAAATCAAATAGATTTGAGAGTTTCTTTCCATGATTTTTATTTATATTTTCTCTCTCTCTCTCTCTCGCTCTCTCTCTGAATTTTTCTTTCATATTTTGCTGTTAATGAAAGAAACTAACAGGAAAATCCATTTTCTTTTAAGAGATTTTTTTTGTTTTTCTCTGTTTTTTTTTTAACCAAGAATAAGCATCTCTCAGGCTCAGTCAGACGTAAAATTGTATTTTTGCCGTGAAATATGATGAAAAGGAAATATTTTTTTCAAGCCATAATCAAGGCTATTTTTTTAAGGTGATTTCTTGTTGTTTCTTGTTCTTTTTTATGGAAAACTGAAAAATATCTTGGCAGCTTAAAGTACATTTTAAATAAAGTGTGAGTCACTGACAAACATTGTCGGTATTGTGCTTGAAATTTTTTAAAAGAAATGTTATTGAAATTGCAGGAATTTTGGTTACATTTCCATGAATTTCAATGGTAAAATAAAGGAAAACTTAAAGGAAACTTCCTAAACAAAAACTAATGCATACTTTTAGGCAAATATAGGTAAACATAATTTCATTGGATTGTTTTAAGGAACACTTGCAAACTTATGAAATAAATCCTGCTAAAGTTTTAATTTTGGATACATAGTAAATGGATTGCAAAATCGAAAAATACAGCATATTTTTAGGTGTCTAGCAAAGGAATTTTTACAATTTTCCCTAAATTTTAATAGGAAATTTGTAGAACCATAAACTAAAGTATATTAAAGTATATTTGTGGGTACATAGTAAATGAACAATAAGTATATAGAATTGAAATGGAAAATCATTTTCATTTTCATTTCTTCTGCCATATTTGCATGCTCAAAGTATGCCACACTGGTTTTTTTTAATAAGTATGCTTTTATTTTATTATGGTCAACTAAATTTTCATATTTTATTGAATTTTCTTGGAATTATTGCGTGTTTTTAAATTTATTTTCGAAAAGGGTCAACCACTTTTCGGTTTCAAAATGAAAATTATAAAGAAACATACGCAAATAAATCTATGATTTCATTTCCTCAAAATATTTGAGACTTGCCTTTGCTATTATATAAAGGGTGTTTTTATAGAGGTATAGAACTTTAAGTTGCAATAAAACAACGATGGATTATTCGATTGACATGAATTTTATTTATCCGAAAGATAATCTTGTGGCATTACATTTTAAATATGATTTCTGGCATATGACCGCCACGGCTGGCGCGGATGTAGTCCAATCTGGACGTCCAATTTTCGATGACTTTTTCCAACATTTGTGGCCGTATATCGGCAATAATACGGCGAATGTTGTCTTCCAAATGGTCAAGCGTTTGTCGCTTTACCGCACAGACCAATGACTTTACATAGCCCCACAGAAAGTAGTCTAGCGGTGTTAAATCACAAGATCTTGGAGGCCAATTCACAGGTCCAAAACGTGAAATTAGGCGGTCACCAAACGTGTCTTTCAATAAATCTATTGTGGCACGAGCTGTGTGACATGTTGCGCCGTCTTGTTGAAACCACATCTCCTGGACATCATGGTTATTCAATTCAGGAATGAAAAAGTTAGTAATCATGGCTCTATACCGATCACCATTGACTGTAACGTTCTGGCCACCATCGTTTTTGAAAAAGTACGGACCAATGATTCCACCAGCCCATAAAGCGCACCAAACAGTCAGTTTTTCTGGATGTAACGGTGTTTCCACATACACTTGAGGATTACCTTCACTCCAAATGCGGCAGTTTTGTTTGTTGACGTAGTCATTCAACCAGAAGTGCGCTTCATCGCTAAACAAAATTCGCTTATGAAAATCGGGAACAACGGTAATCTCGTTTTGGGCCCATTCGACGAATCTACGCCTTACTTGATGATCGTTTGGCTTCAAATCTTGCACTAGTTGGATTTTGTAAGCACGCAAACCAAGATCCTTCCGCAAAATCTTCCATAAAGTGCATGGACACAGATCCAATTCCTGTGCTCGATGGCGGATGGACTCATTCGGGTCTTCCTCAATGCTACGCTCTACAGCAGCAATAGCTTCTGCTGTACGCACCGTACAGCGTCTCTGATAACTCGCATATCAATAAGAGTAAACGTGGTGCGAAAACGTTCCATGGTTAATCGAATTAACTGCTCTGATGGACGATGTTGTCGACGATAAAATGGACGTAGTGCGCGATACGTTTTCCGCACAGAACCATTATTTTCGAAATAAAATTGCACTATTTGCAAGCGTTGCTCAGGCGTGAGTCTATTCATGATGAATTGCCAAACCAAACTGAGAATAAATCACTTGACAACTGTTAAATCGGTCGCCATCTTGAAAAGTAATGCCAACTTAAAGTTCTATACCTCTATAAAAAACACCCTTTAGTAATCCAACCTGAAGAACGAATAGACCCAGTCTCCCGGTTATACTTCTGGTGATAAGATTTGTGGCTCTAGCCTGAAGGCTAAACTCTAAAAAAACTGGTTTATACCGAGTCCGTATCCCTATTGGTTGGATAAAAAGTATTGCTTTAATTGCTCTTGTAGGTGATTCGTTCCCCAAAACGATTCATATTCCATAAATCCATGAAAAAACAAAACACTTCCGATGAAAGATATCTATGGGCTGAACACTCTTAGTGGATAACTCTTTATTCAATGAAAATGGATAATAATAATTGAATTTCGTTTATAAATTTTAAATTTTCCAGCAAATAATTGTTAAATTTTCTTTTTGTTTGTTTTAATTTTTTGCAAAAGACCTCATTATTGTTATGTTGTGTGTATGGTGGTATAATAGTTTTGATTGTTTTTTATTTATTCATTCATTTATTCATTTATTATTGGAATAATTTTAATAATGATAATAATTTTCACTAATTTATAGAAAGTTTTTTTGTTTTTTTGTTTGTTTTTAATACCATTGTGGTGTTGTTTTTGTTGCTGCAGTAGTAATTGTGGTATATTTTGCTTTTAATATGACATTTAAACAACAAGAACAGCAGAATAGAATAGGAATTTAAAAACAGAACAATGAAAAAAAGTTTTTTTTAAACATCCTACAGAAACAACCAAAACATTGAAATTAAAACCACAAAAACAGAAGTACACACACACACACACAGTGTGTATAGTAGCAGCAGCAGCAGCAGCAGCAGCAGCAGCAGCTCAACTGTACTTATACTACACACACAGGGAGTGATATATATTGAGTTTCATACAGAAGAGGGAGATATAGAGAGAGAGAGAGAGACAGTTGGAATTGAAATGCATACGAGATATTTATAATTAATTATTCCCCTCATTGTTGTTGTTGTTGTTTATTAAACATTAATAAGTTGTTCGCTTATATTATAATTAAAAACTCGCTTACATATGTATGTACACACACGCACTATATATCTCTCTCTCTCTCTCTCACGCTCTTTGTTTACAGCTATTGCTGTCTAACACAACACAGTGCTGTACTGACCCTTAAATGGTAGTGGAGTGTAAAACAAAAAACTGTTCTAAATTACATGATACCGTTACTACGAACAAATTACAATGAAAACAAACATGATTATTTAGATATATGGCAACAATACAACACATATAATTATAACTGCTATAATAATAACAACAACAACTAGAAATGAAAACAATTATTATTGAAACAGAAACCGAAATAAAAACAACAAAAAAGAATAAAAAATCGTTGAGATTTATTAGAAATTAATTATGGCCTACAAATGTAATTGACATGGATTTTTTCCACCCTCTCTCTCGCTCTCATTTTCTTTTCTTTCTCTTTCTCCTTGTGCTGTATAATTTGACTCAAACAATATTAAAGTCTACTTTAGGGGGTTTTATAAAGCAAAATATTTAAATTGTTAAAATGATTTTTAATAAAAAAAAAATATTTAAACTGAGGATCTACACTGGCAGAAGCCATAGATTAGAATATCATATCATAGCAGGGATATTTACCCTGATGAAAATTACCTTTCGCTCTTTCTCAGTGTTTCCAAGCGGACATCATACGCCTATATCCGAAAAAAAGTAGGCTAATAGCAAAGAATATGGATATAAAGAATACGCATCATGTAGAAGTAAAATTTCTTATGGCGGGTCGTAACATTACGACCCGCTCTCACCAAAATATTTTTAAAAATCATTTCTTGATGAGTTGCTCTCATCGTACGTATGTACATGTGTATGTATTCCTGTGTTTTTTGATTTAGTAGCTTTAGTAGCTTTATCATTTTATTTCAGAAAAACACTCGAAGAATATTTTGTGTTAAAAATGTTCTGTAATTAGCTGGGCGTATTTTATTTTCTATTTTGCCCCATAGTATATATTTTTTTAATGCTTTGGAATGCTCGTTTTTTTCTTTTAATAAAAAATGTTTTTTTTATTCTTTTTATTTTTATTTATCTAAAAAACATGGCCTAATTTTTAAGCCAAAGATGGATAGCTTTATGTTCTTTTAATAATAAAATCGATGTTTTATTTTATATTTATTTATCCAAAATTATTAAGACAAAGATAGACAGCCTTACATATGTCTGTTGATGAAATGAAAATAAAAATAGAGTATATTACTAACACTTTTATATGGCTGTAATTAAATAAATTCTCTCAACTTATTTTCTCTCTCTCACTCACTAATCCATAACCATAGGCATGTGTTAATCTAGAGGAAAATTGTTAGTAATAATAATGTCAAGTCTACTTATTAACCCAATGATATGTATATGTGATCGGAAAATATAGAAAAATTGTACTGCACTAAGACACTAAGACACCGTATTTAACTTGGCAAGTATTCTTCCAAAAATCGAAATCATTTCTCATTGATATTAGTGAATACTACTGTGATATTTCTTTGGGTGTATCATTGAAGTCTGAAAAAAGCGACATGAACCTTCTCCTTTAAAAACTGACAAGAGTTTTACGCTCTTTTTAACGAACATTCTTGATGTTCGTGTCCTATGTGTGTAAAAAGCCGAAGATGTTCCTCCCCTGAGGGACATTGGTGCCGACGTCTGTTTTTAACACCAGAAAAATAAATAAAAAGTGGTCAAACAACAAAAACGTACGATGAGAACAACGCATTGTTACGCTCTTGGTTTATGTAACCTTCCTTTCTATCTTTCCCCCCGCGTCATGAAATATTTTTGAAAAATATTCCAAAATATGTTAAAATGCACATTCTTTATACTTTATTTTCTTTGCTAATAGTCTTGAATGCTTCCGCCCCAAAGTAATATGTTCTGGATTTACCAAAGTTGTGAAATAACGGTAGTTGCCTTCAGAAAAAAAGGATGCTCGGGCCTACTTTTTCGAGAGAAAGAAACACAGCACTCTTAGCTTTTGTCAGGCGTTCAATTAAGTTCCTTACGGATGTAAATACCGAACACTGTATAATTGAACGTATGGCATTCGTTTCTGTTTACTTAGTTGCTTAATGGTAATAAGAACGCTTTTATTCAGGACTACAATCTAGCTCTTCACACCGCCTACGTTGTGTGTTAATTTTAACCATGAGTTGCTTGATTTTCAGTTTAAAATTGCGTCCGAACGACAGATTTTTGAGCAATTTTTTATGGGAAATTTAATTTACTCTGTCAGAAGTGATAAATTTACATATTTAAACGAGTTTCTAGGACAAAAACAAAATAAACTACGATTTCTTTAAAGCATGACACTCTTTCTTAATAAGCTTTCTCTGCAAAATAAAAATGGTGGAGGCATTAAAGCTAAGCCTTTGAAAGAATCATTTAAAACAACCCACCAAAATTGAATTAAACTAACTAAACCAACTAAACTCATTTCGACAGCTCCGTAGAGTATGCCACAATTATTCTTTGCCTTAAAATATTCACCAAATTTTAATTTTTTTTATTTTTAACTGACTTTACTAACCGTTTGCAAAACCGCCTGTGTTAATAGAAAGAAAAAGAAGAAAAAATAAAAAATGCTGTTGCAGAATAATTCAATTTCCCGTGGCGGTAAAAAAGGAAAAAAAATTCATGATAAAACAGTTGAATTGTAGGAAAAAAAATTAAATTTTTGTTTTTAAATTCTATTTTTTTGTTATTGTATAATCATTGCCATTACATAACGGGTATAATGCAACAACTTTTCCTTTAACTGGGTTTTATTTTATTTTAAAATGAACTTAATTTGATTTAAAAAAAAAGAGTACAAATGTTGATATTCATATGCTAAACGTGGTATAGTTTCAGGCGCATTGAGGTTTTTTTTTACCTTAAAAGAGTTGTTGGAAAATAAGAGAGAAAATTTCTGAAATAAAATTTGTTTCTGTTGGCATGGATAGAATGAAAAATGAAAATAAAATTAAGAATAGTTTGAAATTTTTTTTCCCAGGATACCAGCTATTGTGTGGTTTTGAATTTTGCTGATTTTAAATTCGCTCTTTCCAACTCTGGCTCTCTTTCTCTCTCTCTCTCTCTCTCTTTCTGTATTTTTTCTCTTTTTCTGTAACATTTTTTGTTGCGTTCTTCGTAAAAGTTTTCCTTTTTTTTTGGATTTTTAAAATTTGGCCACAATTTTTTATGAATAATGCTCGTTTATCATGTTGTTTTAATAAACAAAACGCCACATACCACCATCCCCTCTGGTTTTTTAAGTAACAAAAGTGGCAGGGAAAATGCTACTAAAATTTGAGGAGCATGAAAGGCTTTATCTATCACAGTTGACATGTTTCAGACAATTACATGATATCTCTCCCTCTCTCGCTCTCTCAAGGATAACCCGTAATAGCTTCAAATTAATTTCCAACTAAAAGCATATTTTAATGAACCCACCAAAAATCGATAATTTTCATATTTTTATCGATATTTTCGACAAATGAATTTCCATTTTACTATGGAATCCAGGTATTTAGCTGCTACTCATTTACATCTTAAGCCGCTTGGTCCACATTTTCGTTTTCAAAATCAATACAAAGTAAAAACTGTAGTTTACTTTACTGTACAGCTGTTAACATTCTAAACAACGGTTAAGTCTTATGACCATCTTTTAGTAGAAAATCTCAGCTTTCCAACGCTATCTTAAGCGATACAATCCAATGCCGTGTCTACTTCTTTCAATAAAAAATTCTTTATTTTTCCCATTAATTTGCCCTCTTCTATGCGTGGGTGTATGTGTATGTGCGTGTGTTTACCTATAATCTACGCCAGCCATTAATTTGTCTACGCTACAATACAATAACGGTTTGAAAAGCTTTTCTCTTACTTACACTGCATGCAAGAGGAGAGTGCAAGTGTAAGTGTAAGTGTGTTTTCATAACTCATTTAATGCTCTGAAACAAGGCCATCATTTTTATGAAAAGTGTGAGAGAGAGGGAGAGTACAAAAAAATGAAAAGTGTAAGGCAGAGAGTGTATACGTTTTATTTATTTTGAGAGTGCTTAAAATGTAGCGGGTTTTTTTTTTATTAATTTTGTTGTTGCGTTTGTTTTTGTTTGTTGCATTGATTTATTTTGTTAAGTGATACCACCACCACCGCCATGTGTTTAATTCGGTTTTTTTTCGCTTTTTTCCTCTTCGTTTTTTGTGTATCAGGTTTGTTGTTAGTTTGTTATTGTAACAGGGCTTATAACTATTTGTTAATTGCTGTTTTTATTTTTGTTCTCCCTCTCTCGTCTTTTTATATCTCGTTCTCTACAAAGTAAGCAGTGTTAGGGTATCTTCTGCAATACTTAGTGGAAAGGGTGGTGAGAGCATACGCCCTTTGGCGTATACTTTACACTGTTGTAATATTTGTTTGTATGTATTGTTGTTGTTGTTGTTTCTTTTTTATTGCTATAAAAATAGCATTTATGATATACTTAGTGGTGGTTTAGTTATTGCATACTTTCAGGGTCAATAAAATTACATTAAAGTTCAATTAACTTTTTCAACAGACAATTAAAACGTAAACTTTGTAAATTTGTAACAAATTTCAAATCGAAATCAATTTTAATTTGTTTTTAGTTAAATAATAGGGTTTCAAAAAATTTATTTTCTTATTCTCTTTTTAAATCATATTTTTTTTAATAAATTTAATTTAAAATTGAAAAATACAACGATTTTTCTTTCATTTTATTGCGCCTTGTAGATATGCTGTAGTTTTTGTTGTTTACATTTATTTCTTAAATCCTTAACATGTTTTTTTTTTTGGTTTTTGTTTTCTGTTTGTGTTCTCACTATATTAATTACTCATAATTAACCTTGAGTTTTCTTTCTTTACGAGCACTTTTTTGTATGTTTTTTAGGGGCGTCTGTATGTCTTGCCATAAGCAAGTAGTGTTGTAGCTGTAATTATAGTTGTAGCTGTAGCTGTTGTTTTATAATTCAGGATAATAAACAATCGATATGCTTACCATATACTTTCGTTTACGTTTTCCTTTTTTGTCGATTTTTCTTCTCTTGTTGTTGCCTTCAGTTTTTTTTTGTGTTTATTTAATAAAACGCCTGCCACCTTCATGTCCTGTGTCCCTGTTTCTTGTTTCCTTGCCTCCTTTGCCACTGCCATAGCTAGCCACTTACGTATACTAATCTTTTATAAAATATACGTTTTAAGTATGCGTTCTAATGATTTCATTGATAAGCTCTCTCTCTCTCTCTCTCTCTCCTTCATTTTCTGTTTTTTTTTTGTTTTGTTTTGTTTTTCTTTTTGCTGATAAGTATCACAGTATAAATACACGATTCTTTTTAAGGTTAAGGGTTTTCTATTTATGTGCTGTTGTCGGTGTCGGTGTTGGTGTTGGTGATTGTATTTGCATTTGTGTTTTGTATGAAGGAGAGTGAGAGAGCGATTTGCTTTTCGAAACAAAGTTTAATGAAATTCAAATCACTCTGAAGGTTATTTATTTATTTCGTAATGAGAAGGATTTTCTGTCATTCATTTTTGCATTAATTGAAGGTAAAATTTAAATGGTCACCAGCACTTTAGAAAAATCATGAAAAAAATCATAAAAAATCCTTTTAATTAAATGCTCTCTCTCTCTCTCTCTCTCTTTCGCTCTCTTTTAAATAGAATGAATGTTTATAACGCAGCTTAATGTGTATTGTGCTTAAATATTAAGTTCACAGGTCGTGGTCATTTGTTTTCACAAATTCAAGCACACACACCCACTCTCTCTATATCGCTCTTTGTCTATGTCACTTACATGTTGTTGCACTTAATAAACCAGTTTTTTCAATACTTTTTTGTTTTCTCTGTATTCCTGTGTGCCGTTTCAATTGTATAAACAAACTCTCATATACACACGGCACACACACATTCTCCCATATGCAAATAAATGAAACCATTTAACACCTTAAAACAAGGTTAAACAAGTTATTGTTGTTTCTGTTGTTTGTTTGTTTTCCTATTTTTTTAAAATTGTATGTGTGTGTGTGCTCTTTTATTCTAAATGCGAGTAATAAAGAGAGTAAAGAAAACAGTGTATGTGTGTGTTTAAGTTTTCATTTAAAAACTCTAAGTTAACGTAACAAGTATACACACACACACTCATACGTAAGGGGGTTTCCGTAAAAACAAATTCAAATTTCATTTTGATTGTAGGTCTCGATGCAATAGAAATTTATGCCACAAAGGGTTTTCTGCAGAGAGCGGTACAAAAAAAATTTTTAAGCTGTAAAGTCTAAAGGTCAACCTCATTTCATTTCTTCTCCTGATCTTTAGAAGACACCTTTTCTGTTGCTCAACTTTGGCCATTTAAATTTAATTGAATTGCCACAATTTCATTAATTATTAATAGATGAGAGAGGTTAAAGTCCTATAAGTCGCCGTAGTCTAGTAGGTAGTGTGTTGGCTTATTAGACGTAAAGCCAGGGTTCGAGCCCCAGGCCAGACATCAAAACAAAATACAAAAAGTATTTCTTCGGCGACTTCCTCTCAGCAGATTTCTGGCAAAATTTCTGGGAGTAAATAAAATTGCCATGAAAAGTTTCTCAAAAATTTGTCGTTCGCAGTCGACTTTAAACTGTAGGTCCCACCACTCATGTATAAAATTAACACACACAACATAAGTGGTGTGAGAAACTAGGTCGTAATCCTGACTGAAGGGCTGTAATGGCCAATTATGTATGTATGTATGGTTAAAGTCCATCGAACCAGGTTCCAGAAGCTTATAACGAACAGCTTCCTTACAAGCTCACCAGACACACATAATCAGATTTCCCGAAACCCAACAAGCATAGCGAGGCTTTCAAAATTGCCAAGACCTCTGTTCCGAAAATACTACAGCGGTTAGGCAGCCTTAATAAATAGACCACAGCTCACCATGTCACACACCTTTGAGTCATCGGTATAAAGCTCAACACTACTATTGAGAACTGTTTGATCTTTAGACCAGAAGTCCCTTGTTGAAATTCGAAAATCGAATGTTTTATTTAAAATATTATACATAAGGACCCTATAAGCGACCCACATGAGCTGATTGTTTGTGCCCGCGCTAGTAAAACTGTATTACAGTAGCCGGAGGCTTAATTTACTCTCTGCTTGTTCCATACAGAGGCTTAGAGCCGTTTTATCTCCTTGTTTAAAGCCAAAAATTTAAAAAAATTAATTTTTTTTGTGTTTCTAATTTTTTTTGATATGGAACGACCCATCCATACATGCATACGTGCACATATAAATGCCGTTTTGTTCATCCATTCATTCATCTCGCATGAATAGTGGGTGTGTGACATTTTCCTGCATTTGTTGTTGTTCATATTTTTGTTGTTTTCTTTCTCACTTTATTTCTCGTTTTATTTTCATAATAGTCATGAAAAAAGAGTGTCAAAGTATGTGTAGGTTGTTGTTGTTGTTGTAAAAGATAAGAAGACTAACAAAGAGAGTGTTGTTGTTTACTTTTTTTTTCTTGTTCTTGATTTTTTTCAATAAAATTGTATGCAAGAGAAAAGGAAAAATGTGGTGTTCATAGATTTTGTTTTGTTATGATTTTGAATTTCTTTCTCCCTCAACCATTCCCCTTTTCCGATCATTTTAACTTTCTGTTTGTAAGTATGTATGTAGGTATGTGTGTCAGTGTGTATTGAAGTGTGTTTAAAATATACAACATTGCTGTTGTATTGTTGTTGCATGCGATGCGATACAATGCGATGTGAAGGTTAACATGCACACCCATTTAAATGGGTGTCATAAAAATATTTCGTTTACATTTTCGTTTTTTTTCTTTTTTTTATTGTTTTCAAATGCATCTGTGTTAGCCTGAGTGTGTGTACGGCGTGTGTTTGTATAGTTAAATTTTTGGTTTATATTTTGAATATTTAAATGTTTTTATCACGAGCTTTTCTTTTTCAAAATGAGAATTCCATCAAAAAATAGAAGAAGAAGAAGAAGAAGAAGAATAAAAAATTAAATAAAAATGTCAATGCATTGCTGCATGTATTGTATTCCATCGTATATTCATGTGTTCATGTATGCATTCGCATATCCTTTACGCTGTTATTGTTGTTAATGTGGGTTTACCAAAAACAAAAAAAAAACATCATCGTATTACAGTACATTTTGTATTGCATGTTTAAGTATTAGTTAAAATCTGAATTGACAACAACCACAACAACAGCAATATCTGCACCACCAACACCACCACCACCACCACCACCACAACTAGTAAAATCAAATAAAAACGTGCTTGGCTCTGATGTTGTTGTTCACTTCTGTACATGAAAACAGATTTAAAAGCAAGCACAACGAGAACATCCACCCATTCAGCCATCCAGCGCATGAAACTAAACCGTTATGAATCACATGTTATTTGTCATTGAATTCTGCATTGATTCTGTATTTGTTTTTGTATTTTTCTGTGTTTTTTTTTTTTCATTTCTTTTTTACAAAAGCAATCATGCTGTTGACAAAATCATGTTGTTGCTGTTGTTGTTGGCCATAAATGATTGGTGACTGACGTTTGGGTCTATTATAGTGATTATAAAGCCATGAACATGGTTTATAAACAAAAGCCCTTCGGTACCATTAAGCATAATATCAGTACAGCAAAAACAACGAGTAACTATTGAATCGATTTAAGGGCAAAAAACGAACACAAGTGTACACTTTGTGAGTAAAAGTACTTCTCACATTTTTTGGTTTATTTTCTGTATCTTTGCAAAACTGCTAAAAACAGCACCAAAATGGTACTTTAAAGAAAAGACGTCTTCATTTATTCTATGATTAAAGGTTTTAATTTATGGAATTTAACTATTGATTTTGATGGAACATAAATCCGTAATCGGAGGGGGCAAAAGTTATTACTCGAATAAAAAAATAATGTCGGGCAAGTTTTGGACCCATTTTATGCCACTTGCCTTGACTTCTGTCACATCTTCCATCGACAAGTGCCCCGATTACAGAAAGATATTCTTTAATTAAGCGCTTTAAGCATCTAAGGCTTATTGATAACCTCAGGGCTCCAAAAAACCCATCAAAAAAGTCTAAATAAGTTAATCGGGCACTCATTCCGGCCAGTGCAAAACACCCAAACGAGGGATTAAGCAATCATGAAATGCAGAACGCAGAATTACTTTCTAAAAAAATAATATTTAAAAAAGTACTTTCGAAAAAGTACTTTCAATAAAAGTACTTTATAAAAAGTACTTTCTAATAAAGTAGTGTCCAAAAAAATTACTTTATAATAGAGTATTTTCAAAGAAACTATTTTCCAAAAATTAATTTCTAAAAAGTACTTTCTAATAAAGTACTTTCTGAAATAGTACTTTCGTAAAAAGTACTTTATAAAAAATTACTTTTTAATAAAGTAGTGTCCAAAAAAATTCTAAATAACTATTTTCCAAAAATTAATTTCTAAAAAATACTTTCTAATAAAGTACTTTCTGAAATAGTACTGTCGTAAAAAGTACTTTATAAAATTTTACTTTCTAATAAAGTAGTGTCGAAAAAAATTCTAAATAATTATTTTCCAAAAATTAATTTCTAAAAAAGTACTTTCTAATAAAGTACTTTCTGAAATAGTACTTTCTCAAAAAGTACCTTAAAAGCCGTGCTTATTGTAGAAATAATTAAAAATAACATAAAAAATGAAAAAAAACTTTTAAATGTGCAAAAATGTACCTTTTACGACATACGTACTCTAAACATTTCTGCTGCTATGCACTGTCTAATCAAACCGTTTGTTGTAATGCGATTGTGTTGTCATTTAGCGTTCGTTTCATTTGACACACTATGTGTCGAAACAACGGACAAGTATTTGTCAGTCAGTATCGGCTGTAAGCATCAGCAACTGCAACACTAGGCATAGAAAACGGAAATGGAAACTCTTGTTGAACAACAAAATCCATGGATTGCTAGACAAAAAGAATTATTTTAACTGTCACGGCACTTTGTCACAAGGTTAGACAAATAGATTGTTTTTGGGGGGGATTGTGTTGGAAAGCATTTTAATGGCTTGTTAATCAAGCGAACAGCAATAATTTATTTTTTAATTTTTTATTTCAAAATTTCTTGTAAATTTTTTATTATAATTTCCGTAGTTTGTAGTTTCAAGTAGAACGTCTCTGTGTGTGTGTGTGGTTATCGTTTGATTATAATTTTATTTGCCAGCTTATGCATCCTTAAGTGGCGGTTACGAGTTCATTTGTCTTCCTTATTTTATTTTCTTATCTTGTTATGGTTCATAAATAGCTGATCCATATCCAAGCATCCATCCATCCATACATCCATCCATCCATTTATCCATCATCCCAAGCATACCCGTTTGCGAAGTTAAGAGTATGATTTTATTATTTAAATTAGTATCTCGCTCTCTCTCTCTTTCTCTCTCTCCCTGGTTATAGTTCCTGTTCTCTTGTTCTTGTTTTAATTTAATTTAAAATAACAATTTATATTAAAACACCACCACATACACTTACCACACACACACACACTATCCATAATACATCATTCACAAAGTATCCAGAGTATACACACAAGCATCATCATCATAATCATCATCCTTGACATGACCACTAGCCAGCCCCCCCCTAGCAAACAAGAGGTCTGATAGAATGGAATTGAAAATGCAAATTTGCGAAATTGTTTTCAAGGAAAATTTAAGCCAAAAGATTTTTTATATACCTTCGGATGATACGTGGGACTAAGACTTATAAAGCGATGAGACCGTCCAGTTGTCATTCAAATTGAAAGTGTTCTGAACCTAGATACGCATATTCTAGATGTAGAGAAGAGAACTGGATTTCTTACGGGACATTGTGATATCAGGTCGCAGACGTAGAGCTGCGATTGATCTGAACCGACCTTCTACCGTCTAAAGGGTGTTTTTTATAGAGGTATAGAAGTTGCAATAAAACAACGATGGATTATTCGATTGACATGAATTTTATTTATCCGAAAGATAATCTTGTGGCATTACATTTTAAATATGATTTCTGGCATATGACCGCCACGGCTGGCGCGGATGAAGTCCAATCTGGACGTCCAATTTTCGATGACTTTTTCCAACATTTGTGGCCGTATATCGGCAATAATACGGCGAATGTTGTCTTCCAAATGGTCAAGCGTGTGTGGCTTTACCGCATAGACCAATGACTTTACATAGCTCCACAGAAAGTAGTCTAGCGGTGTTAAATCACAAGATCTTGGAGGCCAATTCACAGGTCCAAAACGTTAAATTAGGCGGTCACCAAACGCGTCTTTCAATAAATCTATTGTGGCACGAGCTGTGTGACATGTTGCGCCGTCTTGTTGAAACCACATCTCCTGAACATCATGGTTATTCAATTCAGGAATGAAAAAGTTTGTAATCATGGCTCTATACCGATCACCATTGACTGTAACGTTCTGGCCACCATCGTTTTCGAAAAAGTACGGACCAATGATTCCACCAGCCCATAAAGCGCACCAAACAGTCAGTTTTTCTGGATGTAACGGTGTTTCCACATACACTTGAGGATTACCTTCACTCCAAATGCGGCAGTTTTGTTTGTTGACGTAGCCATTCAACCAGAAGTGCGCTTCATCGCTAAACAAAATTCGCTTATGAAAATCGGGAACAACGGTAATCTCGTTTTGGGCCCATTCGACGAATCTACGCCTTACTTGATGATCGTTTGGCTTCAATTCTTGCACGAGTTGGATTTTGTAAGCACGCAAACCAAGATCCTTCCGCAAAATCTTCCATAAAGTGGATGGACACAGATCCAATTCCTGTGCTCGATGGCGGACGGACTCATTCGGGTCTTCCTCAATGCTACGCTCTACAGCAGCAATAGCTTCTTCTGTACGCACCGTACAGCGTCTCTGGAGATGCGAGTTATCAATAAGAATAAACGTGGTGCGTTAATCGAATTAACTGCTCTGATGGACGATTTTGTCGACGATAAAATGGACGTAGTGCGCGATACGTTTTCCGCACAGAACCATTATTTTCGAAATAAAATTGCACTATTTGCAAGCGTTGTTCAGGCGTGAGTCTATTCATGATGAATTGCCAAACCAAACTGAGAATAAATCACTTGACAGCTGTTAAATCGGTCGCCATCTTGAAAAGTAATGCCAACTTAAAGTTCTATACCTCTATAAAAAACACCCTTTATAAGGAGGTGAGGTGCAGTTTCTGACGGAAGAGCATATTCTCTGTCTACCGTATGGTAGAAGAACTCTTTGTCTGGAGCCAATATTCAGGCTCTCCAAAGACCATTAAAGCGTATCTGTGTAGGAGTAGATAAAGGGCTGCTGCATACGGAAAACCATATCCTCTAAGACCACCAAGGTGGCCAATATTTAGGCTCTCCTGAGGTATATAATGACATTACGCTGCGACGTGTGCATTCATCCTCGCATTATTTTATATTTCTTCACTTTCACTCTCTAATACACTGTCTATCGCCTGGTATGCATTAACGTGTTTCGTTCTGAAATGCATTTATGTCACACAGGTTCCCAGTATGTTCCGAGTGTTAATTCGCATGGCTCTTTGAGCCTTCAGTGTCCAGTCAAGAGGTCAATTACTAACCACAGTTGCTTCTTGATAGTTAGTCTGATGCATGACTTAAACCTGCTGCTATTGTAAATACGCCGTGGTCTAGTAGGTAGTGTGTTGGCTTATTAGACGAAAAGCCAGGGTTCGAGTCCCATGCCAGGCATCAAAGACAAAATACAAAAAGTATTTCTTCGGCGACTTCCTCTCAGCAGATTTCTGGCAAAAACTCTGAGAGTAAATAAAAATTGCCCTGAAAAGTTTCTCAAAAATCTTTCGTTCGGAGTCGACTTTAAACTGTAGGTCCCGTCACTCATGTATAAAATTAAAACACGCAACATAAGTTGTATGAGAAACTAGGTCGTAATCCTGACTGAAGGGTTGTAGTGACCAATTATGTATGTATGTATGTAGTTGCTTCTTGATAGTTAGTCTGATGCATGGCTTAAATCTGCTGCTATTGTAATTACCCAATAAAACTTTTATTTGTTAATTTGGGTGGAGAAGAATCTCGTCCACTTCGCAAATTCAATTTCGTTTCGTATACTTTTCCATATATTTCTTCCACTCTCTCAGCAGTATTTTGGCAAAAGGTTTCACAAGAATCGTCTTTAAACTCTAGATATCCCCTCTCAGGGATAAAATTGAGACACACAACATTGGTGGTGTGAGAAGCTGGGCTGTAATGACCAATTTAGTATGCAAGCATGAATACATAACCCTGTATTAAGTTGAGAATATCTTAGCTAAGGTTTTTAAGCTATTCATTAAAAAAACTCACCACACACACACACACAAACACACATACATACATACAAAAAGTTTCATTTCATTGGTTTGGAAGACATTATTCCTGTAATTTATGAATAAAAAATTAAAATAAAAAATAATAAAAACAATAAATATTACATAGAATTGTTAATGATTAATTAATAAATTAGAAATTAATATTTGAAAAATCGTTTGTAATTTTGTTTTGCCTTTCTTGAAGTTCTTAATGCCTTTCATTCTAATATTTTTTTTTCAAAGATTTTCAGCGAAAGCTTTCTGTGAATAGTTTAACTTTTTAATCCTCCAAGCTTTTTCTCTCAACGTATCTTATTAGCTTGTTTTAGTTAAAATATTTAATAATTTTTCTTTTTCAACAAAAAAGCTTTCGTAAGCTTTTTATATTTACAAGCTTTTTTAAATTTCTTTTTTAATTCTTTTATTGTTTTCTTTAAATTTCTTTTTGTTTCAATTTTTTGGTTGTCTTTTAAAATGACTTTCTTAATGATTTTTAAAGAAAAAAACAAAAACCTAGAAAATAATGTACTTTTTGAATGAAAAAGGAATAATGAAAACAAAAACAAAAATAAAAAAGAAATGAAATTAAATCAAATCAAAAATAAAAATACAACAAAAACTTCCCACTGCGCTTTTATATTTAAAAAAATAATTAAAAAAAAAAACATAAAAAGAAATATTTTTTATTAAAAATCTATTACAAATACAAACAAAAAACCATTTTTTTTTAATTGTTTTTAATTGTTGTTTTATTTTTCTTGTTTTCATTTTCATTGAAAAAAAAAGAATTTTAATTTTTTTAATTTTTCCATTGAAGAATATGTCTTTTAGTCGAAAGCTTTTAAATGTTTTTTATGGTTTTATTTTCTTCTTTAACAAAGAAAAAAACACAATTTTTTCTTTCATCTAAATGTTGTTTAATTAATGTTTTTATATTCAGTTTTTTATTTCAATTTTTTTGATTTTCTTAAAAAACAATTAATGTGTGGTGTTCAAGCAAAAACTTATTAAAATTTCTAGTCGATATTGCCAGCTTTTATGTTTTGAATTTCTAACCAAAAAAAAGAAGCTTTTTTTTTGAACAGGCATTTTAGATTTTCAATAAATTTTTGTCTTACACTACAACAACATTTATTTTAATTTTATTTTTAATTTTCTTTCAAGAAAAAAATCCTAAATGATTAAAACCGTAATGCTTTATTTGTTCACTCACCTGAAATATTAACAAAAAAAACAAAAAATTTTACAATAAAATCTTAAAAAACAAATGCAAGCTTTTCAAACAATCAAGTTAAACTTTTTATTTTTTAAAAAAAATTTAATTTTTTCTTTCAAATTTTATTTAAAAAATTTTTTTTTTTGTTAATTGGCAGCAACACAATTTCTGTTTTGTTCTTATAATTATTAACAGAAGTGTGTTAAACAAAAGAGCTTTAAAAGCTTTTTCAAAACCTTATGGAATACTTAATAATGTTCATGCTTTTAGATTTTCCAGAGATCAGCAAGGAATCGTTTTTTCGCTACTCATGAAATTTTGAATATAAGTGTGACAACAATATTGAAATTTAACTATGTACTCTGCTGCATTCGTACTCACTACAACGTTGATTTATAAGTACACGTTGCAATGAGTATGCGTACAACGTTGACATCAAGCTCATACCATTCGAAATATGTTTGATTGATAAGCCCCTACTCATTTAGATTCATAACTTTAGAAAAATTTTACTTATCTATATATATAAAAATGAATGTTTGCTTGTATGTAATTAATAGAATCGTAAACTGTGCATTTAATCATGTTATGATCTTTAGTAAAGTTGTTGCGCATAAGCCGGGGAAGGTTCCTAAGTTGGTATGACCAATTTCCGACAGGTGGCGCCACTGAAAATTACTAAAAAATGATTTAAATAGTAAACCGTGCATTTAATCATGTGTTGATCGGACAAATACCAGACATTTAGGATTCATCATTTATGATTTTAATAACATTTAGTATAACTCATTCCAGTAAAATGTCAATCACAAGTTTGAAAAATTTTAATTTTGGAAAATTTTTAAAAATGCTGTTGGCTGCAATTGGATTGGGTGCATTGTGAGATTCTAATAAATTTAAATGCATTTTTCACATCGTTCCCATGCAATCATGCCTCCAAAGCGACAAGCAATTGGTGGACCTGCACCTCAAGAAGCATTGAGACTGGAATATCTTCGAGTACAAGCCACTGAGACCCGTTCGCATAAATCACTTGAACAACGAGAAGTGAGGTTAGAAACTGATCAAATACGTACTACTCAGGCCCGTTCATCTGAATCATCTCAACAACGGGAAACAAAATCCATAAAATGATTCAAAATTAATTGGACATTTGTGTAATTTCTTTCCTTCAAATTTGTTTTAGTTGGTGGCGCAGCAACACGCGCAGGGTACAGCTAGTAATACTTATAAATGATTCGAGTGACTCAGATCATTCATTAAAATTTACAGTCTTAGTTACTGTTGCATTTACAAAAAAAGAAAAAAGACAGAGCACAACCTTCTAGTGAGTATTTTAGTGTTCGCACGCGATTCATGCTCATTTTAGGCTACGTGTATATGTTGAGTTATGGAGAGTCGATCGAAATCCACAACATCATACGTGTTGTTAAGTATGAATATGATGAGTACTTAAAACTTTGACTATGAGTAGAGGTTCCATGATATTAAAATAAGTATGAATGCGTATAAGTATCAGAAATAATGAGTATGATTCGATTTTATTCATCTTTTTGAATACTCATTGCTGATCTCTGCTGTACGTACGTACGTAATTGATCGTTACAACCCTTCAGTCAGGATTACGACCTAGTTTCTCACACCACTTATGTTGTGTGTGTTAATTTTATACATGAGTGGTGGGCTCTACAGTTTAAAGTCGACTCCGAACGACAGATTTTTGAGAAACTTTTCATGGCAATTTTATTTACTCTCCGAGTTTTTGTCAGAAATCTGCTGAGAGGAAGTTGCCGAAGAAATACTTTTTGTATTTTATTTTGATGTCTGGCCTGGGGCTCGAACTCTGGCTTTTCGTCTAATAAGCCAACACACTACCTACTAGACCACGGCGACTTCATCTCTGTTGTACACGCAGCGTTAAATAATAAGGCGTTTGAAGCTTTTATAAAACTATTAAAAGGGTATACCTTTTACTAGCTTCCCTTTCACTGCTGATATTAAGCTAATAATTATAATAAGTTTGTCAAAATTAAAGCAACGAAGCCGCAACACTTGAATCTTAGTTTTTCCTTTCCCCTAAGTGATTGTGTACTATAGCACGGTGTTATGCAAACACCAGGAGTATATCCAGTAGGGTAAAGCAGCCATTGTTAGAACACACCCCTCCAAAGATAACATGGTTCAAGAATGATCACTGGGTTCCTAAAGATAAAGATATTGAACGAAAAAAATTCTGCATGAGATTGACTTTCCTCTGCAGATAGGCAAACGAATGATTTCACACGGACTTTACTTATTTGCAATGGAATTTAAACCACTTGCACAGAGGCCAAACAAATATGGACTCGGATATATGCAGAACGTAACCAGAGTCCCTCATAGGAACAGCGTTACAGTAACAACAGGACATTGGCCCACAAACCCGAAGCTGAAAATAACTCACACAACGTCTCCTGCAGAAGCTATAATAACGAGACATAAGTGAGAACCGCAGAACATCTCCAATGTCATTATTTGGGCTTGGAAAAAAGATGCACACCCTGTATTTAGTAACGAACAGGGTCTAGATAAAGGGGATATTGATAAAATCCAGTGCTTCATAAAGCTGTAGGGATGGTTGAGAAATTCCAGCTTGAAGTTAGAGTTGAATGATGGTAGAGAAATCGATATTACAACGTGTACGTATACGTTTCACTCTTTTTGTTGGCATTATAGTCAAGAGGTTTCCGATTTCTTTACAAAAAAAAAGAGGGACTCAACCTCCAAAAACGACATGGAAAAAGGCTTTTTAAACCATTTTTGAAAGCTTTTTAAAAACTTTTGTTTAACACACTTCAACCATTTTGTTTTTCGTTTTTTAATTTATTTCTTTTAAATTATATTCGAAAAAAAAAAGAATTTTAACAAAATTAATACAAAAAAAATAAAGAAAAAAATCAAGAGCCAAATATTTAATAACATTATCTCTTTTTTTCTCTCTTTTTGTATACACTTTTCTCTCTCTTTCTCTCTATCTTACTCTTTCTCTCTCTCTCTCTCTCTTTACAAAACTAACATTTTAATGAAACTAATGCCTCAAACCATTACTATTTCCAACTCTCCCTCTCGACAAATATTTTTTATTTGCTGGTTTTCCTTTTCTTTTATAATTTTGTTTTTCTTTTCTGTTCCCTTCTATATATTTCTCTCTTTCTCTTTCTTTCTCTCTCTCTCTCTCTCTCTCTTGGGGAAAAAAAACTGTGTTTCTCTTTTTGTGAAAAAAAAAAAATCTCATGATCCCCCTTATAAAAGGGCAACGCTGCCAATTCATCGGAAACATCAATGGCCACACAGCCGGGTGGTTCGGTAACATCGAGAGCGGCATCGGAGTCAAGATCAGGACCGCCGGGATCCAGTAGTGGTGCTGGCACTACAGGTAATAGCAGTGGTGCAAATGCGAGTAGTACACAGACTGGTGCAAAATTTCGTCATGGCCTATTGCAGCTTATGATTCACACAATAGATCCGCTACATGATGGTGAGTTCATGATGTTTCCATAGTGTTTTGCACACCACTCACCCAACTCACACATACACATTCATATACACAACCAACCACATCATCTACCATACCATGCATAAACAGCATACGCTTACCATACGATCTTGTGTAACACAGAGACAGCAGCAACATCAACACCGTTACACCAACACCGCTACACCTACAGCCACTTTATCTTTGTAAAACATTGAAAAAAAAATTCAAACTCACCACACGCAACAAACAACACACGCTCTTTCAATTTCTTTATTCACCTTCAATCCAATCAAAAAAAGAAAACATTTCCCTGTTAATTTCCTGTAAAAACTTGAATTAAAACTGAAATCTTATCCAATCCACCTCCAGTAAACGTAACGTTGATCAAGTAAATCATTTTCAAAAACTCTCTCTCAGTATCAACTTCATTACGTTACAAAATTAAAATTAAAAAAGAAAACCAAAATTTATTTGCAAAAAAATTTAACAAAAAAAAAATAAAGAAAAGAGCTGAATATTTAATTTAAATTAATAAATAAAAAAATAAATATTTTTAATAAATTAAGCTTTTTCGCTTTAACTGCTTAGGAAAATGAAATATTTTATAAAAAAAATTAAAAAATAAAATTAAAAAAAGCTTTTAGTGTAATCCGTTATAATTTGCTTTGTTTTGAGTTTGAGTTTGTTTACGAAATTGGAAAATTATCGTTAAAAACTAGAGAAAAATATTAAAAAAAAAATTATTTAATTTGCTTGTTTACTGTGTTTAAAGTTTAAATAAAAAAAAAATAAAATTAAATAAAAAAATTATATGCAGGGTGATTTAAAACAAAAAAAATAATATTTCAAAAAGAGAAATTTTTAAAGTTTACGAACAAAAATTAACATTTAAAGTAAAGCTTTTTGAAAACTAATAAAAATTCGCAATTAATTTTTTTTAAATAAAATAATTGAAAATCAAACTTAAAAAAAGAAATTGAAATAAAGTCATGAAGCTTTTAAAACATATTGAATTTAGATTAGCAGCAGTAATAGCACTGTTTACTTTCAGTGCCAATGAGTTTCTTTCCATTTATGAAGTTTTCTTATTCTCAAGACCTTCTTGAATGGCAGCACACAGAGTCTGTTCCAATGTTTCTCTTATCATTAGAAGTATATCGTCTGCATAACTTTGGCAGTCAATATACACCTACACAACCAAGCTAGGCAGTAGTGGTGAAAGAATTCTTGCGGCCAACTACTGGTTGTGCTGACCCTTACTATATCGTCACCCCCCGCCCCACCCACCTCGGGAGAGGCTTTAATAAAGTGCGAGCGACTTATCCCATGTTTCTGTAAGACGAGCGTCTATTGGTATGGAAAACAGAAACAAAATTGAGTATATTTCATACAATCAAACATTCGTCTTTCAGAAACGCAGTATGAGCCTGTCTGTACACCCGGACAAACTTCAAAATTACTATTCTAACCCAAAAGGCTACATCCTCCCAATTTTACTCAGTTTCATGCCACACTTTTTAAGTTTCTTCCAAATGTCGTTGTCATCTCATCATAGATGGTTATATTGCAATGGGTTGGGAGTTACACTCCACATAATGCATTTTGGATTTTTCACTTGATTTCCACTCCTCTTTAGTTAATAGGTGGCCTATTCAATCGCCGTGGTCTAGTAGGTAGTGAGTTGGCTTATTAGACGAAAAGCCAGGGTTCGAGCCCCAGGCCAGACATCAAAATAAATACAAAAAGTATTTCTTCGGCGACTTCCTCTCAGCAGATTTCTGGCAAAAACTCTGAGACTAAATATAAAATTGCCATGAAAAGTTTCTCAAAAATCTGTAGTTCTGAATCGACTTTAAACTGTAGGTCCCACTAGTCATGTATAAAATTAACACACACAACATAAGTGGTGTGAGAAACTAGGTCGTAATCCTGACTGAAGGGTTGTAATGACCAATTACGTATGTATGTATGTATTCAATGCCCTATGACCTCTATATACGCTCTGTATATCTTACTGAATATTTTTTCAAAATCATTTAAGCTTCTTTAATAGGTTTTGCTGAAGCATTAAGCTTTTAAAGTCTTACAAAAATTTTAATCGGCCTTTTTCTCTTAACGGAAAAAAACTTTAAAATTTTCTCTTATAATTTAAAATCGCGTTTAAACATTTATAAACAAAAAAAATAAAAGCTCTTTTCAATTAAATAATAACAAATAAGGCATGTTTAAAAGACAATTAAACGCTTAAAATATAAAATTGTGTAAAACTATATAAGAAAACATTATAAAATTATATTTGAAATGAAAAACATTGAAAACATTTGAACATTTTCTCATGCATTCGGCTTAAAAGCTTCTTAAAATCAACAAAAAAAAAGCATCTTTCGCTCTCTTACTTCAAAACACAAACTAACTCTCTGTCCAATGGCTATGATACACTGTAACTTATACACACACATACTCAAACAAACTCACTTAAGCCAGCCTATGTTTTCAAATTGTTTCAAAACACACTCAAACTCTTGCTCTCGCTCTCTCTCTCGCTGTATCTCTCAAAGTCTCTATCAGTTTCTCTATAACTGTGTAAAAACAAATACTAAGTGCATGTGGGTGTGTGTTTTTTATATAAAAAAATGTTTAAAACCAAAACACACACACATGCACTTAAGCACATATATAAACAAACACAAATTAACCTGCCTTTTATATCCTTTTTATATATAAATACCGTATTTTATTTAAAAGCAAACAAAAAAAAAAACAGAAAAAAGACAAAAAAATACCTTTCCATACTCTCTCTATCTGTCTCTCTCTCAGTAGTTTCAGTGTTTGTACGTGCGTTCAATTTTAAATTAAAAATTTAAATTTAAAAAAAAAACAGAATTAATTTTTAAAAAAAATTTATTTTAATTATAAATAAAGAAACAAAAAAAAAAAGAAAGACAAATAATATTAAATACTAAATATCATCACCCTGTATATAAAGAATATGAAAAAAGAAGAGAATTTTAATTCAATTAATAATTCATTTAATTTGTTTTTATTTTGAGTTTAAAATGGAAAAAAAATTGGTTTAAAACGTTAAAATTAGAGATGTTTTTAAAGAATAAAATAAAATTTAATTATAATTTGTAATTAGTAAAGAAATTTAAAAAATAATATATATTTTTAAATAATTAAATGATTTTTAGTTGTGTTTTTGTTGTAATTTATTACGTTAAATAATTTGTTAATAAATTTTTAAAACATATTATTATTATTATTATACAATATTTACATATCTATACATATTTACTTATCTATATTACATATACATATATAAAATAATATTTGTGTTAATTGTTGTCAGTTTGAAGTTAATTCTTTTTCTTTAAATAATAATTCCATTCTTAATGTTTTTTCGCAAGTTCTTGTTTTGTGTTTAAATATTTTTGTTATTTACGTGTAGTATTTGAATTAAAAAACAAAAAGTTTTTAAAATTCATTTTAAAAAATAATTTTTAAAATTAAGTCTGCTGTTTAAAAGCTTTCAGCAAAAAAGAGAGAGTAATATTGTTAAGTCTTAAGTATAATTTATTAAAAAAAAACAAATAAGTTAAACAATAATGCATATTTATTCATAAATTTTAAGTTTTAATTAAAATTATTTTAAAATTTTAAATGAAAAGTTTTGGGGGAACTCCCTTTGTTAACAGTTATTCTACGCCATCATTTAACAGGAATTCTAAATAAAAACTCCAATGCTTTGTTCTTGTACGTGTTATTAAATGACCTTTAAAATTAACAATGTTAAGCAAAGAAAGTCTTACAAGCATAACACAATAACTACCTAAACAAATAAGCAACGCTTTGTTATTATTTATTTATTTACATGTGTATGTGCATAATTATTTGTGTAAACAATACGTTTAAAAAACCAAAATAATTGCTGTTTGGAAAATCAACAAAAATCTTTCGGTATATTCACCTCATGTTTGTTGTTGCTTTTTTCCATAAACTTATGCTCTCTTCCGTTATTCTGTACAAGATAAAACCAGTCTCGGTATGCTTCACATTTTACAACGTGTAATAAATAAAGACGTGTAAAAATGAGCCTGTATTTGTAACAAGAATATGAATTGAAAGCACTGACTCTGTACTACATATACTTTGCTCCGCTCCCATTTACTACTTATGCTCTCAATAATAACAATAAATTTTAAATAACAATCCATTGTATACCGTAAAATAACGGGTGATTTTTTTAGCAATTATCTTTTTGGCAACACTGGTTTAAACAGCTCAAGCATGTTTCATGTTTTGTTTCACACTGTCAAACATCTTCAGTTTGGTCGATAATTTAACCATGAATCGTCTTACAAACGAACAACGCTTGCAAATCATTGAATTGTATTATAAAAAATGCGTGCTCTGTTAAGAAAGTTCATCGCGCGCTTCTTCCATTTTATGGTCAGTTTAATCGACCCACTGAAGCGTCCATTCGGACGGCTATTTGGGCTGCGAACTGAAGAAAATATCGCAACTGTATCGGCCAGTGTTAATGATGACCATGAATTATCGATTCGTCGCCGTTCGCAGCAATTAGGCCTCTGTTACTCAACAACGTGGAAAATTTTGTGGAGGGATTTAGGTGTGAAATGAAGAATTGAAGCCGAACGACCTACCGCAACGCAGAATTTTTCGTGAATGGGCTCTTGGAAAGTTGGCCGAAGATCCATTTCTTTATCGAAAAATTGTGTTCAGCGACGAAACTCATTTTTTGGCTCAATGGATACGTAAATAAGCAGAATTGTCGATTTGGGAGTGAAGATCAGCCGGAAGCATTGCAAAAGCTACCAATGCATCCAGAAAAAGTCACAGTTTGGTGCGGCTTATGGGCTGGTGGCTTCATTGGACCGTACTTCTTCAAAGATGCTGCGAATCGTAATGTAACTGTGAATGGTGAACGCTACCGTGAGATGATATCCAACTTTTTTTTGCCCAAAATGCAAGAGCTTGACTTGCATGACATGTGGTTTCAACAAGACGGTGCCACATGCCCCACATTACGCGTAACAATGGACTTATTGAGAGGCGAGTTCGGTGAACATTTTATTTCACGTTCGGGACCGGTCAATTGGCCGCCTAGATCGTGAGATTTAACGCCTTTAGACTATTTTTTGTTATGACTATACAGACATGCCCGCTTAAATTGACGCTTTGGAAGACAACATTGAAGCATTTATTCGTGAGATACGGGCCCAAATGTTGGAAAGAGTATGCCAAAATTGGACTAAGCGGATGGACCATTTAAGGCGCAGTCGCGGTCAACATTTGCATGAAATAATCTTCAAACATTAAATTGTATGGACCGTACTATCGATTCAAATAAATATTTCATAGATTTTTCTGCATTTTATGTGTTTTTTTGTTGAAAAATTTCCTATAGCCCTTAGAAAATCACCCATTAGTACCAATGGAAAAATGTGTTTGTTTATGTTACACGTCTATGTAGTACGAAACACTTTCTTTTTCTCTCGGGGCTACACATTACCTTCTCCCAATTACACACATACATACATGTGTATATTACTACTTGTAATTAAAAATAAGAGCCTCGTACTTTGTTTTGCTTTCACAAGCAGTTGAGATGCCATTGTTATTGAAAGAGTGTTTTAAGTCTAGAAAGAGCATAAGTAATCTGAACCAAAAAAAAAAAGAAAAGAAAACGTGATCCCAGAATGAAAACAACGTAGTAAATATAACATTTCTTTACTCCCCTTCAATTTACTACTTTATGCTTAAAAATAGCAACAAATATGAAACATTAACATGAAATTTATTTACAATAATAAAGAAACCCTTAACCTCTTAACAGCTAAATGGTGTACAAAGAAGTGAGTGAAATAAAGGGTGTTTTTTATAGAGGTACAGAACTTCAAGTTGCAATGAAACAACGATGGATTATTCGATTGACATGAATTTTATTTATCCGAAAAGATAATCTTGTGGCATTACATTTCAAATATGATTTCTGGCATATGACTGCCACGGCTGGCGGCGGATGTAGTCCAATCTGGACGTCCAATTTTTGATGACTTTTTCCAACATTTGTGGCCGTATATCGGCAATAATACGGCGAATGTTGTTTTCCTAATGGTCAAGCGTTTGTGGCTTTACCGCATAGACCAATGATTTAACATAGCCCCACAGAAAGTAGTCTAGCGGTGTTAAATCACAAGATCTTGGAGGCCAATTCACAGGTCCAAAACGTGTCTTTCAATAAATTTATTGTGGCACGAGCTGTGTGACATGTTGCGCCGTCTTCTTGAAACCACATCTCCTGGACATCATGGTTATTCAATTCAGGAATGAAAAAGTTAGTAATCATGGCTCTATACCGATCACCATTGACTGTAACGTTCTGGCCACCATCGTTTTTGAAAAAGTACGGACCAATGATTCCACCAGCCCATAAAGCGCAGCAAACAGTCAGTTTTTCTGGATGTAACGATGTTTCCACATACACTTGAGGATTACCTTCACTCCAAATGCGGCAGTTTTGTTTGTTGACGTAGCCATTCAACCAGAAGTGCGCTTCATCGCTAAACAAAATTCGCTTATGAAAATCGGGAACAACGGTAATCTCGTTTTGGGCCCATTCGACGAATCTACGCCTTACTTGATGATCGTTTGGCTACAAATCATGCACGAGTTGGAGTTTGTAAGCACGCAAACCAAGATCCTTCCGCAAAATCTTCCATAAAGTGGATGGACACAGATCCAATGCCTGTGCTCGATGGCGGATGGACTCATTCGGGTCTTCCTCAATGCTACGCTCTACAGCAGCAATAGCTTCTTCTGTACGCACCGTACAGCGTCTCTGGGGATGCGAGTTATCAATAAGAGGAAACGTGGTGCGAAAACGTTCCATGGTTAATCGAATTAACTGCTCTGATGGACGATTTTGTCGACGATAAAATGGACGTAGTGCGCGATACGTTTTCCGCACAGAACCATTATTTTCGAAATAAAATTGCACTATTTGCAAGCGTTGTTCAGGCGTGAGTCTATTCATGATGAATGGCCAAACCAAACTGAGAATAAATCACTTGACAGCTGTTAAATCGGTCGCCATCTTGAAAATTAATGCCAACTTAAAGTTCTATACCTCTATAAAAAAACACCCTTTATATATGGAACAGAAATAGGGATACAAAATACTTAATCTCTTTCGCTCTTCTCTCTCTCTCTCTCTCTCTTTGCCACTCTTTAACCCTTCCAAACATATTACTTCTGCTTTTACAGGCATCATGGTGTACATCCAATGCATAAAACACTAGGCACATTATAGCATATCTGGTCTTTATTCTCCAGGATATTCTACCTTCAGTTTCTGTAGTATTTTCTTTCCGAATGTTTCTACCCGCAATAATACTAAGTATTGTGATCTTGTCATAGCAAACCCACTGACATGCTCCATGGACTTACAATCTCAAGACTTTCTTGAATGATGTTGCAAAAAATCTTACGGCTAAGGTGGCGGAACTTGCTAGATACTATGCAAGAAGGAGTATCAGGCATTGTCTGGAGGTTTTTCAAGGCGGATTTGTTTTATGTTAGGATTCTGATGGTTGTTGGTTTAGCTTTGAATTCCTGTTTCACAGAGTAATATTAGTAATATATCATCGCCAAGAGTTCATTAAAAAACAACTCAATATTGATGGTGAAATAACCCCATGCTGTGGGCCTCTTTGTACATATGCAGCTCGTATATTTCTTAAAATATCATGACCAATTCAAAGTCTAAACATTATAATGAGATAAATTCCCTGAGTGTTTCATTTAACTTTAATTTATAAAACAAAAGTACTTAAATTTATGGCATAGGTTGTCGTGACATTAAATAGATTTGATGGAATGAGATTTTTCGAATTCCCAATTTAATATGTGACCAAAAAGGGATCCAAGTCTTTAACAAAATTTCAAAATCATTAAAAAAAAATTTAATTCATATGAAAGCTGTGTATTTGTATGTGTCGGATACAGGGTTTCCTTGAGCAACTAACTGTGTGTAAATGATAAATGAGCATGTTAAAAACATGTCCTTAACTTTTTGTTTAAATGAATTTGAATTGAAATTAATTTAAAATAAAACACCAGTGGTTAGCAAAACATTGTTTAAAACATTATGACAATACCATGCAACAACGTCCGACAACAGGAAGAGAGGGTTTTTTTGACAATTTTTTTTTCTTTTTCCTAAATTTTCGAAAACCACATTGAAATGAAATATTTTTCATTAACCCTTAAGCGTACTGCATGTAATTATTACAAAAAAAATTTGAAAGGACAGACGTTCTTTAGCATAAAAATTAAAGCCTTTTAAGGGTTAAAACCTCCTCTATTTAACTGTTAAATCATTAGCAAAAATACGTAAATTCTCCATTCTCTCTTCCTTTTACAAATATTTAACAATGAATTGCTCATGTCATATGCACACAAACTAAGTGTGTGGTGTAAGTATGAGTACAGCAAACCTGCTGTCAATGAAATAATCCCACTTCGCTTGCTTATGCGTGTGTGTGTAGAAAAATTTGTCGTCTTCGTTGTATTGTGTATCGTTTTTATTTCTGGTTTTGTTTTGATCATTTAACAACGTCATCATCTTACTGATTAAACAAATACAGAGTCTGGTTACTCTATTATGAGGCTGCAAACAAATATGAAACCTTAAGCTCTCTCTCTTCTCTCTTTTACTTATGCTCTCCTGCTCTTACTGTTACTGTGCTTGTGTTGTGTGTGTGTGTGGTTATTGTGTGGCTTTTGTAGACTTAAGCTTATACTCTGGGGAGTTGGGGGTGGTAAATGTGTCGTTTACATGTGTTATATTTTTTTTGCACAACAGCAACAACAACAACAAAAAATAATAACTGGTTATTCAACAACAACAACAATAAGAACAATTTCATATTGTTTAAAATTGTATGGGTTAATGTATGTGTGTGTGTGTATATTTATGTATATATATTGCTTGCATGTGTGTGTGTGTGTGTGTAGAAGTTTATACAATATGAGTCCCATAGTGTGTAAATGTTGAGTGTCATTGCCAACAACAA
This sequence comes from Sarcophaga carnaria, assembly GCA_958299815.1. Classification (NCBI taxonomy): domain Eukaryota; kingdom Metazoa; phylum Arthropoda; class Insecta; order Diptera; family Sarcophagidae; genus Sarcophaga; species Sarcophaga carnaria. The sequence continues at coordinate 124,727,109 of OY283152.1, read as the reverse complement.
CAACGGTAACGGTAACGGAAGTGACAGTGACTACCAACAACAAACATTGTTTATGTTTTTATGTACCAAGTGCTTACATACACACATACAAATGCCTATACTCTGTGCTATAAGCTTTCATACTCTCTCTCTCTCTCTCTCTCTACATATTCTTTTCTTTTTATTGTTTCTTTTTTCTCTGGCATTTTATAACACACACTCACACACACACACATGCTCATACGTAGTATGTATTCGTTTAAAACACACCATAATTGTGTAATATTTTTACCTCTTGCCTTCACACACAGGCACAGAACTTAAACAATACGAGTTTAAGTGTCAATTTAAACGTTTATAATGCAATTTCTTTATTGCATATGTTTAGGTTGAGTATGGTTGTGTGTGTGCATGTGTGTGACCATACCAACAGCATTTTCATTTTTTTATTCTAAAGTTTTCAATTAAGGGTCACATAAATTAACACTCTGGACATTTACGTGTATGCCAAACATAACACAACGTAACGTAACGTAAACGAGCTGTTGCTATATGACTTAAACAAGTTTTAATTGAAAAGAATCAGAAGTTAATTTAAAAAAGAAAAAATAAAGAGTAGAATTGAAGGGAAGAATTAAAATAAACGAGTTTCCTTTTGAAATAAAGGCTTCAGGGCCTTTAAAAAAAAGAAAATATAAAATGTCTAAAGATAGGCGAGCTGAGTTAACTTTATTTAAACAAGGTCCACTGCGGTTTACGAAAACCTACAAAACAGATAAATTAGCCATATGCGGCACGATCACGTAACTTTTATTTATAACTCAGGCTTTAGTTAGTAAGAAGACTTTATTGACATTACGTGGGCAGCTCAAAATACGGCTAAGGAAGCTCAGCTCATCGGGCCAAAGCTAGATGTTTCAGTTCCCATTAAAGTTCTGTTCCTTCAAATCAAAAACTGAAATATTAAGTCAAAAAAATTTAACAGTGGCATACTTTTAGGCAAATTTTTCTAAATATTTCATTGAAATGAAATCACTTTTGTTTTAAATTACAGACTAATTCCCAAACTGCTAAAATCAATTGCTTTTAAAGTTCTCAAGAGAAAAAGATTTTCCTTTTTGATAAATTCCAAATAATATTTTTTAAGCTCCTAAATGTATGCTATAAGATTACAAAAAGTCCACATTATTCCAGTAAATAAAACAATTATTTCATTTAGAAACTATTTCCAGTCAAATTAAACGAAAACAAATCCCCATTTATGCTCTATTGAAAGTGATTTCTCCATCACCGAAAAATTATTTTTGATGCTCAGAAAGAGGAAGAAATACGGAATTATTGAATCCATAATGGAAAACCTCTAAATGCTTGTGTTCATTTCTGGCTGAATTCAATTGAATTGAAATTTTTTTTGTTGTTATTGTCGGTTGTTTTATTTTTTAATGCCAACGAAAGTGTTTTTTTTGTTTTTGGTTTGTGCTATCTGTCTGTTAGTCTAACAGGATTTCAAATTCAAATGTATAAGAGCGTGTGCTCAAGTGAAGTAAAATTTTAACGTTTTCAGTGGTCAACAGCAGCAGCAGCAGCATCAATGAAACGTTTAATGCTGATGTTTTCAAAAGAGGTCTCGCAATCACAAAAAAAAACAACAAAAAATGGAAAAAATCTTTATCTAAAGCCAACTTGATGATGATTGCGTTACTAATGAGTAGACATTAAATGTTTGCCCCATAATCCCCATCTATCGTCTTCTGCCACTAGGTTTCCTTGTAGTTTACATGGCAGGACAATCACATGAATTGTCATCATCATCATCATCATCATCGTTGTCCTCATTTTGTTTTTTGTCCTTACAACACTTTTTAAAACATTAAAGTGCTATGCTGCTGACATACCCTCCAGTCTTGTGAAGATTTTTAAGCAAATTTTGCAAAAATTCTTGGTTCATGGACAGAAGATTTTAAAACCACATGAGTGGGAGTGGGTGTGTTACTTTTTCGTTTTGTTGTAAATTTTGTGAATGTCCTTCATTAAATAGCTCTTCCGTTAAACAGCATTAAGATGACATGATGTATAATAAAGATTTCGTTTATCATTTCTCTGTTTAACACGCAAAAACTATCCTTCACTCCTTTAAGGTCAAAGAGCGTTTGAACGTTTTCTGGCTCGTATTACTCAGCGTCTTTGCGAATACCTAAAAATTACAGAGTTTACTGGTCTAGTCCAGGTGACAGTTAAGAACGAAGCTTGTCCGAGGCTTGATGATTCTTGTAGCAGAGCAATGGTAGGAGAGGGTCTCATTGCCGCGGTTATATCAACACATTGCCATGATGCACTGTACTGCACAGTCTAATCAGTTTCGCAAACTGTGCTCCCCTAAAATATGCTATAATTTTTAATTATTTACAATTCTTTTTCAAAATAATTATAATCTTTGGAGTCTAATAAAATATCGCAAAAAAATTTAAAGCATAATTTAGGGCATATTTTCTCACGTAGAAATAACTTAAAGTAGGCAATATATTCGATTTTTTGTGATATTTCTTAAGTAAACAGGACTGATTCAGTATTTGGTTTTTATTTCCAATGATTTTTCGATTTCTTTTAAATATTCTTTCGTATAAGAAAAGAAAAAAAAAACATGTTTTTTGTGTTCAATTTTGTTTGGTGTCTTGTGTAAAATAAATAACGTTCAATTACCGAAGGTATAAACGTGACTGTTAACACATTGGCTATTGGGGGTTTTGCTTTCTTACATTTTTAATGCTAATAATAGCAATAGCATCACAGCTCCATGCCATAGTGGTGGTTTTAAAGACCATCAGCATCACCATTCTCTTGATGGTTGAATGGTGATGCCATTCCTTGTGTTTGTATTTGACCAAGTAATGAAAAACTTTAGATTGCTTACGTTTTTAATACTTTTTCTCATATATTTCTTTGCAAATGGTTCAGATATTGCTACACTACTATGGTCTTTTTTTTAGTTTGGTTTGAGGTCATCTGCAGTATGGCACAATGACATAACTTGAATGCTCAGACGTCATGTTGGCCATACACACACATATAACCCCGAGCAAAGTGGAAAGAAATAATATTTAAAGTAGAAAAATTCAATATTTACTCATTGATACTACAGAGAATAAGAAGAAACTTAAAGAAATCAAATTTAAAATTCAAAATTTATTTCAAATACAACAAAATTGAAAAAATGAAGTCTACTTTAAGGGCCATTTAAATGAAGTTCTTTATATAAAACTTCCTGCTGTTCTACTGACTTAAAACCTGCAATAATTTAAATAAAGCCTATAAGGCTCGTTATTTCCTCAATTTTTCAACTGATTACAAAACTATAGCATACTTTCAGGTTTTTTAAAAAGGAATTTTTTTTAAACTTTTTAGTACTTCCTCTTTTTTTTCCTAATTTGTCATAATTATTATGGCCTAATGCATGGCTGTTATTATTATTGAAACCAAAAAAACAACTTAATTGCCTACTTCAAGGCTGTAAGTTCGCTAAAAGTATGCTTACATTGCCATCCTATAACATCCCCAGTGAACGTTTCTGTCTAGGAAAAAACTCATAATTTGTCTTCATTTAATTTCGTAATAATTATTGGCATATAGAATATTTTTTAATGACTTCTAACACCTAAAAGTAGGCTATATAATATATTACACAAATATAAATTTTAATTAATTTGTATGTTTACCTGCCATAAAGATAGAAATCTTTTGCAATACATTGTGAATATAAGAAAATGTTAATTTAATGTCGTTACGCTTAGATGTGTGAGTTATTGATTTTAATTTTCAGATAAATTTTACTGTAATTAATTGCATATTTAAAGGCTGGGGACGTGTCTTATCAGGCAGATGGCAGGAAATATAAAATCTGATAAGGTAATTAAAGATTGCTTTAGGGCGTTAAAAGTAAGAAGAAGAAAAGACAAATTTAAATTATAATAAGAAATGAAATGAATTATTTGATAATGATTTTCATATTGCCTACATTTAGGAGGTATTTTTAGGCAGCAACAATGTAGAGTGATTATATTTGTGAAACTGAAAATAAACGTGTTTAAGGCCTAATTAACAATTTTATTTATTTATTTAAAAAATGTTGCCTATTTTTAGGATATATTATAGGTTAAGCAATTAGGTTTTAATATTAGACATGCAGGTTGTATTGGAATTTGTAAAATTAACTTTAAGATCTATCTTTTAGGATCCTACCCTTTAGGATGCTATATGTTAGGATCCTATCCTAACTATTGTAGTGTGTTTCAAGCGAATGAATTGATTTTAAGAAAGGGATTTTCAACTGCCAACTGCAACTATTAAGATTCTCATTGGCCATTGTTGCTTTGGAAGGCATGACGACAAATTCGTCATACTATTGCATTCCTTCTGCAGGAGCTGTAGACCTGAAAAGAGGGAGACCACCTTAACATCCTGTGACAAGGAAAGAGCATAAAAATATGACTATTATTTAACGAATTCCAACTTAAAGTTTAATTTGACGAAATTTTTAATTTTTATTACGCAATCAAAGAAATTTTATCTGCAATTTCCTGCATTGAATATTTTATGCTCTCTCACGTAGCCCTTTTCGGTTTTTCTTAATCCTTTAAATGCATTACAATTCACGTTTAAAAAGCCTTACGGTGAAAATCCTTAAATTATTAACCGAAACACCCATTTTTTGGGAGGGCTTAATACCATTAAAGTATTGGTTACACACACATATGTACATGCATGTATAGCTACATGAATGTATAGCTTAAAAGCCTGCTATTAGTTTAACAAAGCCTTTACTATAAACGTTTATTATACAAAAAAAGTGTTAACATTTTCGACTTAACTCCACTGCCTAAAAGGCTGTTACACCCACTAAAATATTTACATACTTTTAGGCTGTCATAAAAAAAAACGGTTTTCAACCCAATATTCGTAAAAAATCCTTGGTTTTTGCCAAACTTTTATAATATTTTTCAATAAAACCTTTAATAGCTTAACAAGCATATTGTATTTTTGCTTATTTTGCCTTTTTTCGTTGCCAGTGTTTATAAGTATTAATAAAAGTAGAAGAAGCATAAACTCCCGAAACCGAAACTGATATCCCAAATGGTTAATGTCATCACAAGTGAAATAAGCCCATCAATAAATGTAACACTAGGAAATTTACATTTTTTTCTTTTTTATTTTTCTACGTTACAATACATTACGTTACATTACATTACATGTGCCGTAATATGGGTCGCTAACATGACAAAACAATAAATTTACTTTTAAAACTGACAGTTTTAAAATAGCAACAATGGCAACAGTACAGCAGCAACACAGCTAAAGTATGAAAAAGAAAATAAACTATTAAATACCAGCTCCTAAAAGTATGCTTCTGCTGTTGCTGCTGCCAGGGAAAAGTGTCATTCAAAGTTACTGAAAACATACATCACTCATGGTTTACTTGCCTGTGTTTTGTGTGTAAAAGCAAGTGTTTGTTTATGTCAATTACTGTTGCTGCTGCTTTGGCTGCTTCTGCTACTAAACTATAAACAGTTATTTAATGTTTAACTTGCTCCCCTTATCTCTCTCTCTTCAAACTCTTCCATGCGCTTCTTCTCTGTGGGTATTTGGAACTCATTTAACTTATATGAGTTCCTATTTTACGTATGTATGTGTATGAGTTACAGCTTTTAAAATTAATTACCAATCTCTTCCCTACCCCTCTCTTTCGCTGGCTCATTATACATGTTTTGAACCATCATTCAAATTTATTTAGTTCATTTACCTGGTGCATATGTTTAGGGGCCTGATTATTTAATATAAAATATGTTCTTTATTGAGGGGGTACAACAAAATCTAAGCAGCCTGTCTTTACCATATTACCACATTTGTTTTTATCTCATGTTACTCTTGGCCATGTTGCTAACACAGAATTGTGTTGTTGATGGCTTTAATGAGTGTGATGTGTTATTTATTTAAATAATTTATATTTTTAAATGCTTTTTAAACATTTTTAAGACTCAAAAAAGGTTGCAAAATAAACGTGATAAAAACATTTTCAAACAACTACAGCACAGCGTAACAGTGATGGCATAATGATGTTATTAAAGTTTAACAGCCTAAATATATGCTAGCGCTTTAGTTTATTTTTAAATAATTAGTAACAGTATTAAATTTACACTTTACAGCCTAAATGTAGGCATTAAAAATTGTGTTGAAATAGTGGAAATTTACAAATTTGCATCCCATAGGAATGCATGAAGTCGCATTAGTCTAGTAGGTAGTGTGTTGGCTTATTAGACATAAGGCCACGGTTCAAACCACAGGTCAGTCATCAAAATGAAAAAGAAAAAAATATTTCTTCTTCCACTTTCTCTCAGCAGATTTCTGGCAAAAAATCTGAGCGTTAAAACAAAATTGCCATGAAAAGTTTCTCAAAAGTCTGTCGTTCGACTTTAAACTGTAGGTGACGCCACTCATGTATAAAATTAACACACACACCATGTGTGACAAGCTAGGCCGTAATCCTGACTGGAAGGTTGTAACGGCCAATTATGTATGTTATGTAAGCATCCAATAGGACAAAATTTTTCCAGACAAACGCAGCGTATACCCACAAAAAGAGCTAACGACATTAAATCTCTAATTGACATCGCCAAAACGCAAAACTTCTAATGCAATAAAGCCAAATACAGTGGCATCTTGTTGAAATCACGTACTCTCCATATCATAACCCTCAATCGCCCACAAAGAACCTCCATTATCACACGGCCATAGCGCTTTCATTCGCTTTTTCTGGCTTCAATGCCTTTTACCAATTACTTCTGAGACCTCCTAGCGCCAAATGCAACAATTTTGCTACTAGTTAAGCATTATTAACATTTGGTAGTAGCTTTAAATGTTTACTTAAATATTTTATAAGCTCCATAGATTCAATAACTTCTTGTTTCCAAAAATAGTCTTTAATATGCCTTAAAATATGCTTATTTTTATGGCCTGTTTTTTAAACACAACATCTAACTGATGTGTGTGGCAATTGTTTTGCCTTTCAAAAGTCCTTGGGCTAATATAATTATATTTTTTTTGCCCCCCTCTTTTTTGTATTTATTATTGTTTGTATATTAAATAAAGCATTAAAGATTTAATTAATTGTGTGTGTGTGTGTATATATAAAATTAAAATATTATTCTTTTGTTGTTGTTGTTCTTTCATAATCTATTTAATTAATTATAATGATTTGTTCATTAGCAGTCATGTGCGAAATTTGTTTGACGAGTGAATAATTCAATAAAAACTTTAAATTTTCTATAAATAATGTGTATATTAAATCAAGTTGCTTTAAATTAATTTAAAATGCCAGAAAGTAGGCTTTCAAGTTGTTTTTTTTTTGTTATTAAAAAGAAATGCTTTGTATTTCTTAGAAATTTTAATTTTTAATTTCTTTTTTACTTTTCTTTATGGCCATAAACATTTTTCTTTTTCCTTTTGTTAGGTCGTCGAAATTTTTTTTCATTTAAATTACTGGCATAATTTAAGGGGCTGTAAATAAGAAATTGTATACAACATTTTAACAGTAACAATTCATTACAGCTGTGTGTTGGCCCATAATATTGTTTAAGACCTGAAATTGGCAACATATTTTTCCTGTTTACATTCTATGCTTCTAAGCAATTTAAAACAACCTAAAAGTATGCCACATTTTTTTCTTTCTTTTTTCTTTTTTGTTTATTTTTTCATTATTTTTTCTGCAGTTTTTTTATAAATAAATAAATAAAGAAACACACATTTTTTGTTGTCTATTTATGTGTGTGTGAGAGTGTTTGTATATTTTTTATTTTTATAATAGCCATTGCATAATTACGGGGGCCATAAAATGCAGGCTTCCAGCAAACAATTAATGCCTGAATGCATTCTACATGAAAGCAAAAAATATTGTGAATATAAAAAAGAGGAAAACTTTTTCCAATACAAACAAGGAAACATTACACATACATCCACTTACATATATTAGGTAAATTTTTATATTTGCAATCTGTGATAAAAGGGTTTTTTGAAGGACTAATCAATAAAATTGCTTATTTAGCCTGAAAATATGCACTAATTGCTAAACAACACAACATCAATCTAAAGACGTACGTATGAAGGTGTTTCTGAAGTGTATACTCATGTGAGGCATGGGAGAAATATGTTTTATATTTAGCAACCTTAAAGTATGCTACTAAAGTAGTGTATAGAAAATTTTAATTAATTGCTTTGTGTTTGGATAAGCAAAAATCAAAATCTATTTTAAGGCATAGATTTAGACAATGGTTGTTCTTTCTAATAAGTCTAATTGAGTAAAATGGAAAAAATAGTTAAACAAATATTAGAAACAAAAAAATATTTTAAAAAATTGTTGTGAAGACAAAAAGACACTTATTTTTCGTTTTGTGCAAAATATCTAAGCAAACTTCTCCTTGCAAAAATGAAACAAATATTTCTAGGCATAAACATTTTCCCGTGAATTTTTATAGCATATCTTAAGGCTTTAAAAATGTCTATATCTCTTAAAATAGTTCATATTTAAACATGAATTATTAAAAATATTTCACAGCAATAACAACTTCTAGCGTCTATTCTCTCAATCTCTCTTCGCCCTATAGTCCTTTAACTAATAAGGCCCATTAGGAAAGAAAATGTAACAAAAAACTTTAATGGCTACAATTCCATTAGAAACTTTAATGGCTTGTTATGTCATAAATTTATAAAAAAAAAATTTCTTCGTTTCCTACCCTTTACTTTTCCCGTTCTTCGTCTCTTTAAATAGAGAATATTTAATAATAATTACCGTAATGCATCGCTAAGTAACTTGGAAGCTTGAAAGAAGACGGGGAGCCAATCCTGTGCAATGAATTGGTAATGAAAAGTAACAGAATTATTGTCTCCATTCAGTTCCTTAAACTGTAAAGGAAAAACTTTTCATTTTCATATCTTTCTATAGAAAATTTACATAAAATACAAGAAAAAGTTTTTCTATCTTAAATTTATACAAGAAGAAATGAAAGAAATGAAATGAAAAGAAGGCAAAAGTTATTGTTATCAAAATTTTTCAAAATTTATTTGGAAGTTTTCAATTGGCTGTTAAATTATTTGCCAACAATTACACACAGAGTTTACGAAGAAAATTTTAATAAAAGCTTGAATGGTTTGTTAAATCACAAATGGGAAATTAATTTAAGCCTTCAAATAGGCAACAAGTTTTGTGAAATGCAAAAAATAATAAAATTTCTATAAAATGGATTTCAATTTAAACTCCAACATATTTAATAAAAGACTTAAAAATAGCAAAAAAAACTTTTAAATTCTTTGAAACAAATAATTAAAACGATGTATATTTCTTAAAGCACTGCCTACAAGTATGCTAAAAATATTATACAAGTTTCTTTAACAAAAAAATGTTGTGGACAAAATAATTGAAAACAATTTATATTTACGACTCCCAATTACAAACATCTTCAACAGCAATAAATAAACCAAGGAAAATAGTAAAAAGAAGTTTAAAAAATAGGCCACTTGGAAGGGAAAATAAAATCAAATAATGGTGAACCACAACATGGTAACCGTAAAAACTTAAGACACCAGAAATGGTTCACAACTAACCTAAAGAAATAAAGAAAGGAGGAAAGAAAAAATAGAAGCAATTTAACAACCAAAAAAACGAAATTTAAAACAAAGCAAAAACGATTTGAAAATAATAATACAAAAACGGTTAGAGCCTACATTTAGGCGGCTGTCATTTATAAAAAAAACCGTAGCCTACTTTTAGGCTTTTGTATAAAACAATTCAACGAAAAGGAATTATTAAACAAAGTTAAGAATATAAACGAAACAAAAAAAGATAAAAGAATTTCAAAGCAAAAGAAATCAACGAAAAAAAAGACGAAAATGTTTTACGACATAATGAAATGAAATTGAATATATAAAGTATAGCATACTTTTAGGTATATACCATATACATATATTGTATATAGATATCTTTATACAAAATCTATTTTTAGCCAAGGCTTGTAGTTAGTCTCTTCCCCCTTTTCTATGGGATAGATACTCGGTATACATTTATTTTATATACTAAAAGGTTTTCTTCTTTCCTTTTTTAATAAAGTAGGAATGGAGGCACAAAATGAAAAATATCTTTCAGTTGTGCGTTACAAAACCACAAAAAACAATCAAATAATGTTGATAAAACTCTCTTTCTTCTATTCATTCATTTGAAAGTGATTTCTTTCTCTTTCCCTCTTTTCCTTTTTTTCTGTGTGTTTATATAAAATACCAGTGAAAATAGCTTTCAATTCCATACCAAAATTGAAAAAACGTTGAACGTTAAGGTCTTTATACATATATATCATGCTATTTGTAAAGGGGCAGTTAGTGTGGTAGGGGGCAAATGATAAAACATATCAATAAAGTAAGGAGACTAAAAGAAAGGAGGCGGGCGTAAATCTACAAAGACATGAAAAAGGCGTTACATTATTTGCTCGTTAAGATTAAAATTGGAGACAAAACCAAGATGACGTTAAGTTATACGAGACTACATGGCACAAGGAGCCTTAAAACATCTAAAAACCTACCCTCTCATCTTCGAAAAAATAGATGCGAATCCATAAAAAATAAAACACACCACAAATAAATTAAAATTCGGAAGAGAAAAACATAACTTAAGTAAATCTTTTAAAAGAAATTCAACTCTTTTGTACAAGAAATTTTATACTAATTACCTCAAAGTAGGCAATGATTTGTAAAAATATAAATTTTTAATAAAAAGAAACTAGGAACACAACTTTAAATATATTTCCCATACTTATTTATTGATTTAAGAGAAAATTTTATTACACTCTCCTCAAAATAGGCAACATTTTTTGTTTGCCTCACTTAAATTGAATAAAGAAAATCAAAAATAAGAAGTTCTTTTAAAAGAAATACAATTTAAAGCTAAATTATTTTCCTTTTCAAAGAAATTTTATTTTAATTACCTAAAAGTAGGCAATGATTTATAAAAATATAAACTTTTAATAAAAGCTAAAAACAAAACAGGAAACAATTTTAAATATGATTACGATACTCATTTATTGATTAAAGAGAAAATTTTATTACACTCTCCTCAAAATAGGCAACACTTTTTTGTGTGCCTCACTTAAATTGAATACAGAAATTCGAAAATAAGAAGTTTTTTTAAAAGAAATACAATTTAAAGCATAATTATTTTCCTTTTCAAAGAAATTTTATACTAATTACCTAAAAGTAGGCAATGATTTATAAAAATATAAACGTTTAATAAAAACTAAAAACAAAACAGGAACACAACTTTTAATATAATTCCCATACTCATTTATTGATTAAAGAGAAAATTTTATTACACTCTCCTCAAAATAGGCAACATTTTTTTGTTTGCCTCACTTAAATTGAATAAAGGAAATCAAAAATAAGAATTTTTAAAAAGAAATACAATTTAAAGCATAATTCTTTTCCTTTTCAAAGAAATTGTATGCTAATTGCCTACAAGTAGGCAGTGATTTGTAAAAATAAAACTTTTTAATAAAAACAAAATAGGAACACAACTTTAAATATATTTCCCATACTCATTTATTGATTTAAGAGAAAATTATATTACACTCTCCTCAAAATGGGCAACATTTTTTTGTTTGCCTCACTTAAATTGAATAAAGGAAATCAAAAATAAGAATTTTTTAAAAGAAATACAATTTAAAGCAAAATTATTTTCCTTTTCAAAGAAAAAAATATAAACTTTTAATAAAAACTAAAAACATAACAGGAACACAACTTTAAATATAATTCCCATACTCATTTATTGATTAAAGAGAAAATTTTATTACACTCTCCTCAAAATAGGCAACACTTTTTTGTGTTCCTCACTTAAGTTGAATACAGAAATTCGAAAATAAGAAGTTCTTTTAAAAGAAATACAATTTAAAGCATAATTATTTTCCTTTTCAAAGAAATTGTATGATAATTGCCTACAAGTAGGCAATGATTTATGAAAAAAAAATTGCAAAATACAAATTTCTGAAGTCATATAATTCAATTTAATTTCAAAAAAGTTATTTTCAAAAATGATTTCAAAAGTTTACAATAATATAATCCTTAAAGTAGGCATTTGTTTTTTTTTTTTATTTAAACAATTTCCTGTTGTTTTCAGGTGTTGTTGTTACAGAATTTTTAACACAAAAATTTATTAAATGGAGATATTCGTAAATTAATTTGTATAATCCCTAAGCAACCCACAAGTATGCCATAAATTTTCCTATATACCATATACTGTGACATTTTTTCTTTCTTAGTTAAACTTACAGCTCTATTATAAGCAAATAAATATTACTGATAGAAATAAAATATGCAGCTGTGTGTGTTAAAGCTTGTGAAAATTCAATCATAAAATTATATACAAACGATTATTTAATATACTCAAAGTCATGTAGCATACTTATAGGCATATCAAGTTATATACTGTTATAAAATTATCTTTTACTTATTTCCTACTTATGAACACAATTATATGAGCAGTGTACACGATTTTAATGAAAAAGTCTTATATAAGACAGCAATTCCTAAAAGTAGACGTTAATTTATTTGTTAATGCTAATGGCCATAGCTTTACATACTCCTCGAACGAAATGTGATTCATTAATATCATGTCTTATTTTGCTTGTGCTTTTCTTTCTTTTTTTTTTGGTCCAAAGAATACTTTATTGTATTATTTTTACTCTTCCTATCTGCAGAAGGCTGATACTATTGTCTCAAAGTAGGGAGAAGGCCTAAAATGATAATGGCTTCCTATTGACTTTACTATCATTTGTTTATGTGCTTCTTTATAACTTTATAAGCACTCATAAGGCCAAATAAATGGAACTTTTGCATCAAAAAAATGTATTTGTACATATATAAAATCAACCAAAAATAAAAACGTTTCTTCCTCCTTTATATATTTTTTATGTTGCCTACATATAGGCTGTTATGGATATGGTTATTATTATAATTTTTACGACCTTCATTTATTTGACACATTAACAAATTATCATAGATTTTATTTATATACAATACAACAATAAAATTATATTATACAAGATATGTACATATCTACATAACATATGTAAATAGATTGTGCGTATTATTATTATTTTTTCTATTTCATTCATTTATTATTATTGTTATACATCTGAAGTATGATAATTTATTAAGTTTTTATTGTATATGCATTATTAATAGCATACTTTTAAGCGTATTTATAATTTAAAGCATAATTTAGGGCATATTTTTGTTAGACATTCAAATATTTAAATGGAATTAATAACACTTAGCCCAGAGACAGACACATATTTTACAATATTCGTTTAAAATGCAATTAAAATATTTAAAATATATATTTCAAGCATAATTTTAGGTTTCATAACATGATTTATAAGCAGAACACTTAGAAAGTTAAAATATATAAAGGTTAAGCATTGCATATGTAAAGGAAACGTAGAAGAAATAAATTCCAGGTGAATTATACATAAAACAAAGCATACGTTAAAGCTGTCATAATAATTTTCAGATAAGACATTTGAAATTTATGTTAAAAAAAGTGAACAACTAAAAATGAAAGCATATATTAAGGCTAAATATAGGATAGGAGTTTTCATTTTGCTTACGATTTTCTTTAAGATTTTTTAAATCATCAACAATAAACACTTTTATTGAATTCTTATTACAAAATTTCCCCAGAAATTTACTTTTTGTCTGTTATTGATTTTTAATTTACTGCACATGCGAACCCAGATTTCTTTGTGCCACAGAAATAAATGAAAAAACTGCGAAAATTTCGTAGAAATAAAAATTCCATTAAATTTTATCTCTCTCTCTCTCTTAGTTGTACAGTTTTTTTTATTTCGTTCATAATTTTGGCTCCTGTTCAAAAACTCTGCGGAATGAAATTGGTGTGTGTGTGAAGAAAATACGTTAGGTTTTCCTCTTTTTTTTCTCTTCTTGCCTCGCAAACAATTACTAAAGACTTATTTTCTGCAGGAAAAACTATAGAAACTTATAATAAAACTTGCATAGTTTTGCGTATAATTTGTTGTTGTTGTTTCTTACGGCAAATGCAGATCATACCACAAATTATCAGGAGAATATTGTACGAAAAGAATTTAAAAAGTTTTCCTTCCTTTTTTTCTGTTTTGCTTTGTGTATGCATTTGGCCCATTAAATACGTTTCATTTAACAATCAAATAAAATTAATTGGCAAGTTTTCGAAAAGAAAATGGGTTTCTTTTATCTGAATTCCTAAAAATATGCTTTAATTTTTTTATTTTGATATTTATCAATAGGAGTACAAATTTAAAATAGAGGATAAGTAGTGTTAAATATTTAATGTAGTCTCGTTGCCATGCATTTCTTCTCTGCCATGTTGCCGCCCAAAGCATAGTTAAGGAGGCAATCAGAGTTATGCTGCGACATGTCCATATATGGTATTTTCATGTGTACCATTTTTATGTATGACAAGCAATCTTTAATCATAATTCCATGACATGTCTTCCCGTTTATTTTTCTTTTTTTTTTAAACTATTCGCCTTAAAGTATGCCTTATCTTATCTTTATTTTATGCCATAAATTTGTTTGAAACTTCCTTAATGTATTTCTTCTTGTGACTCTTTTTTTGATAGCGTCTGCATTTAAGGGTTTTAGTTTTCTTTTACAGCCTAAATGTATGCTTTGTTAGTGGCATAATTTATAAGTTTAATTTATAAGCCAAAAAATATACTTAATTTTTTGTTTTTGTTTTTACTAAGTACTTATCTTAAAGAAATAACTAATTAGGTTTTTAAGTTTTGCTGTTTTTTGTTTTTGTTTTTGTTCTCGTTAATGCCACCGTAGATGGCCACTTTTTTGCCAGCTCTCTCTCTCCGCTATTATTTGCCATACAATTTGAAATGCAAAGGTCAGGGTCATAAGTATAGCAAAAGCTGCTGTATATAATACACAAACTAGAACGAGGCAGAAAAAACCAGTCAAAAGAAAAACAATTAAACAAAAATATGCAAAAAACTACAGCATACATTTAAGCGTTAATTTATTAAAATAATAAAGAAAGGTTGTGTGTAACAACAGCAACATATTTAAAGGAACATATTTTAAGGCTGGACAAATAATTACAAGAGGCCTTTTGAAGGTTTAGGTTTAGTTTTGTAAGTTTTATTTTTGATATTTGCTAGGTATAGATATTTTTAAAGCATATTTTAAGGCTTTAAAATTATTTACTTTACACTGTATTATATTATAATGTATATTGTATGTATTTATGTATGTAGTTTAAGTGTGTTAATTGGCATGTTAATGTTTTTATTATTATTATTATTATTTTTTTAAGAAAAATAAATTAAATTATTTATAAAAACTTACCATAAATATTTTAAATATTTTTAAATTAAAATTTATAAAAGAATTTTATGTAAATTCATTACATAGTTTTTGTTAGCAAGTAAAGCTTTCCCAAAGACTTTACCAGGTTTTAGAATAACTGCAAAATTATTCCTTTATAATCCTTGTATATAAAGCTGATAACTTACTTGAAACACTTTTTAAATTAAAAACAAATCATTGGCTAAAGCTTTTTTAATAGTAACATTAAATAAATAGCTTTTAAGAGCTTTATAATTGTAGTAAAATCATATGACAATATAGCGTTACCCTTAGCTTTAGCTTAGCCAAGCAACCACCATTTACAATATGATCCCGTAAACCTTTAGCCGTTACCCACAACCAAAAATAGTTCACCGTTTTTCCCTTGATAACCTGTTTCTCTTCTACCAACTATTTCTGTCTATATCCGTCTCTCTTTCTCTCTTTATCTCTCTCTCTCTCTCGTTAATACCACAAAATATGCAATACATTTTCAAATAAAACGCTTACAAGTAGACCACAAAAAATATTCAAAAAAAAAGAAAAGATTAGCAGCTCAACATTACATACTTAATTGTCAACCCACTCTCTATCTCTATCTCTCTGTGTATATGTCAATATAAATATAAAATAAAATACCCAACAAAAAGAAACATTAACCAAATCAAATCCAATCAAATCAAATAAAAGAAATTTAAAACAAAATCAATCAAATCCAATCCAATCAAATCAAAAGTTTTTGGCCGTGGCGTGGTAAATATATGTAGTGGACTTACTTAATAATTGTAGTGATGATGATTCAAACTTTTCATATATATTTTTTTTTTATAGAAAAACCCATTTGCTATTGATATACCAGACGAATTTTGCTACCAAATATTATTGAGTTTGTTATTAAGAAAATAAAAAACAAAACAATACAAAATTATTTTAAAATTTTATGTTTAAATTGGTTGTGTGATCTTGTAAAAATAGAGAAAAACAAAAGAAAATGAAATAATAATTTGAACTAATTCTTCTTTCTATTCTGTCTTTATCTCTCCTTTATCTTTTTCCTTGCTGTGTTTGTAATTAGCAAAACTCTCATGTTCCATGTTCTTCCCTCTTCCCTTTAAGAAAATCTTTTTAATTTTGATAACTCTCCTAAGGTGGTCATGTTTAAAACACCACAGTCTTAGCAGCGTTGTTTCGATAACCCGATGGTTTCGATAACCCGATATTTATATCCCGTATTCTCTTCTTTTTTATTTTCTCTCTTAAGCTTATAAATGATGTTTTTTATAGAGGTAGAGAACTTTAAGTTGCAATAAAACAACGCTGGATTATTCGATTGACATGAATTTTATTTATCCGAAAGATAATCTTGTGGCATTACATTTTAAATATGATTTCTGGCATATGACCGCCACGGCTGGCGCGGATGTAGTCCAATCTGGACGTCCAATTTTCGATGACTTTTTCCAAGATTTGTGGCCGTATATCGGCAATAATACGGCGAATGTTGTCTTCCAAATGGTCAAGCGTTTGTGGCTTTACCGCATAGACCAATGACTTTACATAGCCCCACAGAAAGTAGTCTAGCGGTGTTAAATCACAAGATCTTGGAGGCCAATTCACAGGTCCAAAACGTGAAATTAGGCGGTCAAAAAACATGTCTTTCAATAAATCTATTGTGGCACGAGCTGTGTGACATGTTGCGCCGTCTTGTTGAAACCACATCTCCTGGACATCATGGTTATTCAATTCAGGAATGAAAAAGTTTGTAATGTAATTGACTGTAACGTTCTGGCCATCATCGTTTTTGAAAAAGTACGGACCAATGATTCCACCAACCCATAAAGCGCACCAAACAGTCAGTTTTTCTGGATGTAACGGTGTTTCCACATACACTTGAGGATTACCTTCACTCCAAATGCGGCAGTTTTGTTTGTTGACGTAGCCATTCAACCAGAAGTGTGCTTCATCGCTAAACAAAATTCGCTTATGAAAATCGGGAACAACGGTAATCTCGTTTTGGGCCCATTCGACGAATCTACGCCTTACTTGATGATCGTTTGGCTTCAAATCTTGCACGAGTTGGATTTTGTAAGCACGCAAACCAAGATCCTTCCGCAAAATCTTCCATAAAATGGATGGACACAGATCCAATTCCTGTGCTCGATGGCGGATGGACTCATTCGGGTCTTCCTCAATGCTACGCTCTACAGCAGCAATAGCTTCTTCTGTACGCACCGTACAGCGTCTCTGGGGATGCGAGTTATCAATAAGAGTAAACGTGGTGCGAAAACGTTCCATGGTTAATCGAATTAACTGCTCTGATGGACGTAGTGCGCGATACGTTTTCCGCACAGAACCATTATTTTCGAAATAAAATTGCACTATTTGCAAGCGTTGTTCAGGCGTGAGTCTATTCATGATGAATTGCCAAACCAAACTGAGAATAAATCACTTGACAGCTGTTAAATCGGTCGCCATCTTGAAAAGCCAAATGCCAACTTAAAGTTCTATACCTCTATAAAAAACACCCTTTATAATATTTTTTCTAATTTAATTGTAATCAGAAATCCCTTGAAACTGTTTCCTTTGCTCCCCTATTTTTCCTTTCTCTGTCACTCTTTCTCACTCTCTGTTAATCTTTCTCTTTCTGATTTAATTCAAATCCCTTTCCTTAAATTAACTGTACTTAGAGCAATGATGTATTTATTTCCTTTTTAAATCTATTTACTTAGAAAAGTCTTGAAAATCGTTGTCTCCCTCTCTGCTTTAAATAAAATCTTAAAATATTTCTCCTCTATAACTTTCCCATACTTTTTCTAACTCTTAAATAATTGAAGTAAGTTTCTTAATTTAAGTAGACTTAGAGAAAACTTGTGGCTTTCCTTTCTCTTCTTCTATCGAGCTCTCTGTATCTGCTTTAACTAAATTCCTTTTCTTTAACTTAATAATATTAAGAGAAGTCTTAGAATACCTTGCCATTAATAACTCTGTTTCTTTCTGTTCCTCTCTCAACATCATATCCTTTATAATTCTCTTCCTTTAGAAATCTCTTATGCTCTTTCGCTCTTTGTTTTAAACTGGAATTCCATTCCTTTTTCAAATGAAATCTTAGATTAATCTTATCTTCACTCTCTTCCAAACGCTCTTAAAGTTATGAAACCTTACAGTTATTTCCGACTAACAAAAAACTCTTTTAAGCTCCTAGTTTATTCTCTCTTTCGCTCACTCTCTTTTTAATGACAAAACCTATCCTTTCCTTAACTGTACTCTATGTTTGGCTGTTTTTCTTGTAGCATTTTTGTGTTAATTCTCTTTGTGCTCATTAAGTGTTCGAAAAACTCTTTAAACTCTTAAAAAATCAAAAAAATTTTAATTTAAAATAAAGTCTTAACTTTGGCTGTTTATTGTTTGAATTTAGAATCTTATTTCTGCCCTTAGCTCGTTAAACTCTTTAGAACTCTTTTAAAGGAGCAATAAATGTTCTTTTAAAAAAAAACTTTAAAACTCTTAAAAGAATTAGAAATTCTTTCTCGAAATTAACTCTTATTTTGCAATATTTATTTCGTTAAAGTAGAAACAAATTTTTATAAAGAAAAGAAACTCCTTTAAAGTCATTACTCATTACATTTAACTCTCAGAGTTTCTTCAAACTCTTTACATAAGATATGAATTTCTTCTTAAAATTAACTCTTTGCATAGGCCGGGTAGTTCGAATGTAGAAATAATTGCTTATTTGTAAAATATAAAACTCCTTTCAACTCTTTAACAAAAATCAAAAAAAACCTTTCTTAATTTAACTCCCAGCTTTGATTATTTATTTTCAAAACATTTGTTCTTTAAAATAAAGAAAATCTTCTTTTCTTAAAGTTAAACCTCAGTTCTGATTGGACATAAAACTCCTTTAAACTTTCCTTTATTTAACTCTCAGCTAGGATTTCTTATTTTTAAAACTCCTTTAAACTCTTTAAAACTCTTCCAAAAAAAAAACTGAAAAACTCAGGTTTGAGTGCTAATTTATTTAAAGTAGCAAAAGAAAAACTCCTTTAAACTCCTTAGGAGTAACAATTGTTTTTATTATTAAAAAACTCCTTTAAACTCTTTAAAACTCTCTATACAAAATTTAAAAAAAAACTCTCCTTTATATAACTCTCAGCTGGGATTACTTATATTTAAAACTCCTTTAAAGTCTTTTAAAACTCTTTTAACTTTCAACTTTGAGTGTTCGTTTATTTAAAGTAGCAAAACAAAAAACTCCTTTAAACTCTTAACTCTTTAGTAGTGTTTTTTACTCTTTTTTACTGTTTCTTACTAATTTTAAATTTAATTTATAAAATATTTTAAAAACTCTATTCATAGCTGATTAGCAGCTCTATATTACTCTCTTACTTACTTATAGAAAAAATTAAACACAAAAATTATTTTATTTTTACCTTCAAAAAATAAAAACATAACAAAAAAATTTAATATTTTTAAAAATCGTTGTTTCTTTCTTTAGTTTTTTTCTTGTTGTTAAAAATGAACAAATTTTAAACGTAAAATTTTTTTAAGAACCAAAAATTATTTTAAAATTAAAATCTAAAATTAAACAAAACTAAAAACATTTAATTCGATTGTTTTTAATCGATTAAAATTCTTGTTTTCTTTTTTTCTTCTTCTATTTTTTATAATTTTTCAAAAATAAATTTAAAAAAAAATTAACAAAAATATCAAAAAATAAAATCACAATAAACTTTACACACGGATTTTTTCGGTTTTCCAAAATTAAAAAACAAAATCAACTCAAAATAAAACAAAAAAAATGTTTAAAAAAATTAAAAATAAATAAAATTAAAACGTTGTGTGTTTTAAAAACCCGTTTCAAAATCAATTTGAATGAAATTTAATTCAAATCACTGTGCAATTTTGTTTTTTCCCCAAATATTTTTCTCTTTTTCTTTATTTACTAACAACAACAACCAATAAAAAAAATAATTTTTAATTCAAATCCTTAAAAATTTTTTCAAATTTTGCAAATTTTGCCAATTTTTCTTAAAATTAAAAATTTAATTTAATTTTAAAAACAAAAATTTATTGAAAAATAAAAAAAAACACTGAAACTAAAAATAAAAACCAAAAAAAAAAAATTCATTCAACACAACAATGACAATGACAAAGATGATGTTCCAGGCAAGGTGGACGAGAAGGCAACACAATTGCATGCCATCGCCTCGCTGAAGGTTCTATTGGATGCCACAAAACCCCAAAGAGGTGCTGCCACCACCTCGGCTGCCAATCATGTGAAGATAAATCTGAAAGAGACCACATTAGCGGATCGTCCAAATGGCAATATCGATACCACACTCGATTCGGTGAGTACACAAAAGTTCCTTTTTCTTATTCAAAATAAATGAAAATTTTTTACATTAATTTTATTCTCTAGATTAGTTTAAGTCTACATTTATTTAAAAACAAAGCATAATTTAGGGTATAAAAAAATGATAAGAACAATAGAAAGCTTTAAGCTTTCTAAATAAAAACAATTCCTGACATGTAAATGAAAGCTTTTTTTCTCTACCATAAAAATGCTTTAAAATATTATCATACTTCATATACAGCTGATTTTTTCTAAAGTTTTAAACTTCATAATCAAGGTTTAGTATCACTGCCTGTCATATACAGATGATACCCATGTACTGCCCCTAACCTTTCGCAATCCCATTGCCTGTCAAAATTCAAAATGCTGCTCAGGGGTCAGCAAGAATAACTTTCTACCTTGTACGTGACACACACCACGGTGTTTCCTCCTGAGATTCATTAACATCGTACAGATTCCAAGTATGTATTCTAATGAATTAACCTCCGCATCAAAGGATCTATACATTGGCCTTGAAACGACCCCTATTCTGAATTGGGCAAGTGTTCTTTGAGTTGATGGTCAAAGAGACAGTTACTGTCCTCAGTCTGCTGGTGTCAAATTAAATGATTGACACAAGTCTCTTCTCATTGTAATAATCAAACAGAAGTTTAGATTGCTTCAAACCGATTTGGCGTGACAAGAGTCTTTTCACCTCTCTTCATCTTCCCTTTCTCATGCTATAGGCTTCTAAATATATTTACGCACTTGCCAGAAAGACTCTGGTTCCCTACTTGAAAGCTTATCTGCCTGCTAGTCATCGTGTATTTTCACACGATCTGGAATTCAGCAGACAATACTTTCGAGTTAATCTCATACCTGCAGCCACCAGAACTATTTCGTCTACAAAGCCTTGGCAGTCAGTGCCTACCTCAGATTTTCATCAAAATGTACTCACAACCCAACTTTACAACCCAACGGCAACCTCTGCATTTGTTGAACCTTATCATTTCATCCCATGGGTCCTCTATTTCCGAACAAGCATTATAAGTTATCTGCGAAACTTTAAAACCATTAAAAAAATGTTTTACGAAGTTGAATTAAGCTTTCAAAAATCATTTTTTAATCGATGCTTTAATTCATGCTTTAATGAAGCTTTAAGCTTTCTAATCAACGAATCATAAACTTAAAGCTTTTTTAATATTTTTACAAAATGATTGAGTTTGTACGCCTTAAATTATGCTTCCAATTTAAGTATGGTTTTTTAACTTTAATTTTTGAATGCTGGTTTCCAAATCCAAAATCGATTTGAATTGTTAATAATTGTTAACTTTTTTTAAAACTTTAGGTCACACACTATTCGCTGCATAATACTTTGTTTCTATTTATTTTTTATTTTTTTATTTATTTAAACATTTTCTCATAACGGTCTTGAATAAAATTCAGAAAAAACAGAAGGAGAAAAGGATACGAAATTATAACATACAAGCTCTTGGTTATAACGGTCTTTCTAAGGGTGTTGGAGTACAAATAAAGGGTGTTTTTTTATAGAGGTATAGAACTTTAAGTTGCAATAAAACAACGATGGAATATTCGATTGACATGGATTTTATTTATCCGAAAGATAATCTTGTAGCATTACATTTTAAATATGATTTCTGGCATATGAGCGCCACGGCTGGCGCGGATGTAGTCCAATCTGGACGTCCAATTTTCGATGACTTTTTCCAACATTTGTGGCCGTATATCGGCAATAATACGACGAATGTTGTCTTCCAAATGGTCAAGCGTTTGTGGCTTTACCGCATAGACCAATGACTTTACATAGCCCAACAGAAAGTAGTCTAGCGGTGTTAAATCACAAGATCTTGGAGGCCAATTCACAGGTCCAAAACGTGAAATTAGGCGGTCACCAAACGTGTCTTTCAATAAATTTATTGTGGCACGAGCTGTGTGACATGTTGCGCCGTCTTGTTGAAACCACATCTCCTGGACATCATGGTTATTCAATTCAGGAATGAAAAAGTTAGTAATCATGGCTCTATACCGATCACCATTGACTGTAACGTTCTGGCCACCATCGTTTTTGAAAAAAGCGCACCAAACAGTCAGTTTTTCTGGATGTAACGGTGTTTCCACATACACTTGAGGATTACCTTCACTCCAAATGTTCCATGGTTAATCGAATTAACGGCTCTGATGGACGATTTTGTCGACCATAAAATGGACGTAGTGCGCGATACGTTTTCCGCACAGAACCATTATTTTCGAAATAAAATTGCACTATTTGCAAGCGTTGTTCAGGGCGTGAGTCTATTCATGATGAATTGCCAAACCAAACTGAGAATAAATCACTTGACAGCTGTTAAATCGGTCGCCATCTTGAAAAGTGATGCCAACTTAAAGTTCTATACCTCTATAAAAAACACTCTTTACATTCATATTGTGACATCTGCTGACGATAATTTAGATTTCTTACATGAGGAACTTATACAGTTCGCCCTTGAGATGCTGCCTACATGGGCTGTGAAAAGCCCAACAAAACGAAATTTATTTTGTATTCACTAGTATGTAGCTTTTACTCTCTTTTAAGACCAAATATTTCGGGGCTATTCTGAACTGTAAACTAAACTGGAAGAGGAATGTCAAGCAGATGATGGAAAGTACGGCCTGAATGCCTTGTATCGTTATCAGAGGAAGTTGGGTACTACCGCCTAAGGACATTCATTGGATCTACATGGCGATTGTAAGACAGCTTTTAACATATGAACGTGTGCAATGACTTGAACAAGAGCCTACGGCGTTAGACTTTGACTTAAAGTTCAGCGAACTGCCTCTTTAAAAGGCGGTGCTTGTTGTCGCGCTGTTCTTTGCACTATCTAACTGCACATTTCAAGCGATGTACGGGATGTAGTGAAAATGTAGGAATGTAGGAAACCCGAATAGTTACTTTGGTATTCTGCCTGCCTTTTCTCATTCATAAATCTCTTAAAAGTTGTGTAGCCTTATCGAATGCCTCGGATAAGTGCTGTAAGACCAAGATCTTGAAAAAGGTTTAACGGTCTTTTGCCACCACAGCTGCGGTGCTCACCAGCATATGCCATGGACACAAATCTAACAGAGTCCCCAGCGCCGTTGTAGGACATATTTCCAATGTGGTTACAGCAGTGGTGTTGTGCTAATTTTTTTTTTTACCGGAACGCAATTATATAGACAGGGCCGCTCTGTGTCTCTCATGTCCCAAATTTAACGACGGGGTGATTTTCCATGATAATCCTGGCGGCGGCGTTTTTTTAGGTTTCATGTCCCAAATTTAACGGCGGGGGGAGGGAGATTCCCCCAATTTTCGCCCGTCGCCAGGATGGGCGCTGTATATAGCATAAAAAGGAAACGAACCGAAAATTTGTTTCGGTTCGGGTAGAGTTCCGGTTCAGCAGAAAGAAACGTTCCGGACTCCGGTTCACGGTTCGGAAAACAAGCCGGTTCGTTCCGGTTTTTGTTCCGGTTCGGGTTCGGTGCATAACCTTGTATATAAAAATAAATATAAAAATTCGTCAAAAATTAGAAAACGAAATCAGCAATTCTTTTTAACTTTTTTTCAAAACGTCAGCCAATTCTCGTTATCAGAAATCATCTTTAGTTCCGGAACGCGTTCCTGTCCAAAAAGGAAGTGCCGGAACGACGTTCCGGAGCGTTCCGGCTCGACAACACTACTGGGTTACAGGGTGTTTACGGCTTTGTTTGTCTTATCCTTTTCTCCTCTTAAACTTGTTATTATAAATCGTTATTGAACAGAACAACGCTGAAATCATTAATCAAGGATTTTATTTATTTTTTTGTGTTCTTTTAAGAAACAAAAATGAAACAAAATTATTTATAAATTTTATTTTTGATTTTATTTCTGAATTTTTTGTTCCAAGATTTTTTCTTTTTTATTGAGAATACATGTCATCGGTGTACGTACTTTCAGTTCAGTTATCCTTGATAATTTTTTATTTTTTTTTTTTATTTTTATTTGTGTTTTAAAAACTAGTATGAGTGTGTGTTAAATTATCCGTTTTTCACAATTTTTATTGTATTTTTTTATTTTTATTTTTATTTTTATTTGTTTTTTTTTTTTTCTTATGAATGAATGATAAATTGTTGTTTCCTTTTCTGTACTTTTCATCAATTAAATTGTTTTTTTTTTAATTTTTTTTATTTAAGAATTAATGTGTATATGGGCGTTAGTATGGGGGTTTTCAATGAACAGGAGAAAAGTATTTGAATCCACAATTTGTGGAAATTTTGTCAGGAAAATGACGATGACAATGAATATTTATGGGTAGAAAACGGTTTGTGCTGTGCTGCCAGGATCTATGACAGCAAAAGGACGGACTTATGCATCATAAAGCAAATGGAACGTGACACATTTAACATGTGTTACATTTAAAAATACAACAACAACAACACCAACAACTACAACAGCAAAAAAAGAAAATATTCTGCCATAATTTTTCTGTGTGTGTTTTTTTATGGCAGATTTTATTCAATGGGTTGTTCGGCTCGGGCTTTATGGTTCATTATTTTTCATTGACATTTTTATAAACAAATTTTATTATTTTCTTCTTCTTTTTATTGTTTTTTTTCCCCACTCAAATCTGTATACATACGTACATACATACGTATAACTGTAAATCTGAGTGTGTTTTTATTTCCCCAGTTTTATTACCTTGAAAAAGCAACAGAAAAAAAAAACTTTTATTCCATTCAACAGTAACAGTTGTTGAATGCAGTCAGGCAGGCAGGCAGTCAGTCGGTCAGCCAGCCAGTGCTGCCAGTTTTGTAACGAAATGTTAGAGGTTATTTAGGTTTTGTATGTGGATGGCCAGATTTACGAAACCACTACCCATGAATAGCCCGTAGCAGCCAGCATCAATTACTCTAATTGATGTTTACTCAGTAAGTTAAACTGTACGGTGGTATATTTTGGCTTAAGGCTTACATTTTAACATGTAAATATTTCAACGATTATTCAAGTTTAAAAAATAAAAATAAACTTTTGCCAAACAAAAAGCAGTTGAAACTTACAAAATAAAACACAAACAAAGGCAGAAGCTTAGGTACTATGTAGGCGGATATAAGAAGTATATATATATGTTCCTCTTACTCCTCTAGGGAGCATATGGCCGCTTGGTTTCGGTAATAAGAGTTATTTATGACGTACAGCTTATTAGGCTATAGCATCCGATCCTGGTGTTGGGGCTGCCAACATCGCCTCCAGGCATGTAAATTGGGATTTAACCGTGCAAGTATTGAGGTTATACCGCCCATGGTCGGTCGTCAGAGCCTCGTCAGCGTGACAGAGGACACCAAGCCCTTGAAGGACAGTGGGTGAGGTTGACATTTGGAAAGAATGTGTCTTCTGAACGCTTCACTTTCCCATTAGTCCCCCGGATATAAGCAGTATACAGAGAGTAAAAGATAGAGATCAGCTAGTATGAAGATACAGAAAGATATGTACGTCAGAAGAGTTTGAATATATACTTCCAACAGAAAATTTAAATTCTCAAGGAAAAGGTGGAGGACTGCTTATGAACTCTCTTAGACAATGATTAGCTTAATAGAAAGCGATATTTATCTGGCAGAGTTGTTTTCAACTTCAAAGAGTCACCGCCACCAAACCTAACCTCACTTAATTTCTGACATATTTGCAATCAATCAATTTAAAAACCTTAAACGCTTACACATACATTAAATTTCTTTTGTTTTTAATTAAAATTATTAAAATTTTTAATTTTTTTTAAATGTTTAATTGAATTTTTTATTTAAAAAAAAGTATGTAACTTAAAATATTTCCTGATGAATTATGTTTATGATGTAAGCATTATTGCGTACGAGTGTGTTTAATGTTTGAATGAAAAAAAGTTGCCAATATTCCATGAATTTCTGGGTTTTCATTTTTAAAAAAATATTTGATGTTGAATATGGTTTATGAGTTATTTTATGTTTTTAATAAAACAAAACAAAAAGTTGAAAAAAAAATTAATAAATGTTGATAAAAAAAAAATGCAAACGATTATGTGTGACTATTTTTAAGCTACAAATTCAAAAATCTTATACCTCCGTACTTTAATACTTCTTGTTGCTCTTTAACAAAATAAATCAAAAAAAATCTCTTATACATCTCACCTTTTTATATAAATGTCTATAACTCTTATACTTCTCTCTTAACCTAAAAATCAAGTAACTATCACTGTCATCATCACATTTCTTTACTTTAATTTCAAATAATTTTAAATGTTTCTAAAACAGAAAATAAATTAAATAAAAAAGTGTTCTCTTATACTCATTAGGCATAATCATTATCTCTATTTCACAGTCTTATCTCTTCTTTACAAATTAGCTGATATTCTTTGCTTAACTTACTTTTAATTTCCCCCCTGAGTTTCAGTTTCTATTTCTTTTCTGTACGATTTCTTCTATAATTTCTGTCACTATTTTCTTTCTCTTATACGTACTATTATGCTATACTAGACCTAATTCGGAAATATAAATTAAATTTAAAAAGTCGTCGTTAATATTCATCATTAATTAGTACACATTTGATTTATATTGCAATTTTGCTACGTTAATTAATTAATTTTTAAATTATTTTTTTTTATTTTCTTCAATTTGATCAAAACTTATTTGCTTTGTCTTTATGTTTTAAATAGAAATAGAAAAAAATAAACCGCCATTTTGTTAAAGTTTTAGATGAAATTTTCCAACACTTTTTAGCAAATTAAACTCCATCGAAATCATTTCGCTTTGCTTTGCAGCTAAGAGGAAACAGAGTCAAAAGTCAAGCCAACAATTCCACACGGAAAGAGCAAATTACAATAACAAAACCACACGGAAAGAGCAAAGAACAATAACAAAACCACATGCAAAATCCATAACAGATAGAAATAACAAGAATAACAACAACAATAAATCAGCAATCTCGAAGTTACCATACCCAAATTAATGAAACTTAAATATATCACACAAACCCTTATAACGGGTAATGACCCGTCATTAGTCATTGCTAGGCGTAATTTATCAGATTATAGCTTATATAATTGCCAAGAGGATTTCCAATAGCATAACAACAACTTTGTGGCAAGACTCAAACCTACTAAAGGGTGTTTTTTATAGAGGTATAGAACTTTAAGTTGCAATAAAACAACGATGGATTATTCGATTGACATGAATTTTATTTATCCGAAAGATAATCTTGTGGCATTACATTTTAAATATGATTTCTGGCATATGACCGCCACGGCTGGCGCGGATGTAGTCCAATCTGGACGTCCAATTTTCGATGACTTTTTCCAACATTTGTGGCCGTATATCGGCAATAATACGGCGAATGTTGTCTTCCAAATGGTCAAGCGTTTGTGGCTTTACCGCATAGACCAATGACTTTACATAGCCCCACAGAAAGTAGTCTAGCGGTGTTAAATCACAAGATCTTGGAGGCCAATTCACAGGTCCAAAACGTGAAATTAGGCGGTCACCAAACGTGTCTTTCAATAAATCTATTGTGGCACGAGCTGTGTGACATGTTGCGCCGTCTTGTTGAAACCACATCTCCTGGACATCATGGTTATTCAATTCAGGAATGAAAAAATTAGTAATCATGACTCTATACCGATCACCATTGACTGTAACGTTCTGGCCACCATCGTTTTTGAAAAAGTACGGACCAATGATTCCACCAGCCCATAAAGCGCACCAAACAGTTAGTTTTTCTGGATGTAACGGTGTTTCCACATACACTTGAGGATTACCTTCACTCCAAATGCGGCAGTTTTGTTTGTTGACGTAGCCATTCAACCAGAAGTGCGCTTCATCGCTAAACAAAATTCGCTTATGAAAATCGGGAACAACGGTAATCTCGTTTTGGGCCCATTCGACGAATCTACGCCTTACTTGATGATCGTTTGGCTTCAATTCTTGCACGAGTTGGATTTTGTAAGCACGCAAACCAAGATCCTTCCGCAAAATCTTCTTCTTCTGTACGCACCGTACAGCGTTTCTGGGGATGCGAGTTATCAATAAGAGTAAACGTGGTGCGAAAACGTTCCATGGTTAATCGAATTAACTGCTCTGATGGACGATTTTGTCGACGATAAAATGGACGTAGTGCGCGATACGTTTTCCGCACAGAACCATTATTTTCGAAATAAAATTGCACTATTTGCAAGCGTTGTTCAGGCGTGAGTCTATTCATGATGAATTGCCAAACCAAACTGAGAATAAATCACTTGACAGCTGTTAAATCGGTCGCCATCTTGAAAAGTAATGCCAACTTAAAGTTCTATACCTCTATAAAAAAAAACCCTTTATTTACCATGTATACATCGGCAATGAAGCTTTCCTCCTCGCAATCTCATCTGCCGTAAATTCGAACCTATTTTCCAGTCCTAACTAATTCACCTTATCCAGATGGTTTCATACTATTCTCGTCCGATTGTCTGTATAGCGGCAA
Organism: Sarcophaga carnaria; assembly: GCA_958299815.1. Lineage (NCBI taxonomy): Eukaryota > Metazoa > Arthropoda > Insecta > Diptera > Sarcophagidae > Sarcophaga > Sarcophaga carnaria. The sequence goes on along the minus strand of OY283152.1, from coordinate 124,697,866 downwards.
TTCCAACCGTTAGTATGTACTAACGATGTTAAGGCAGCGTTGTGAAGAATTTTTCAAATTGGTGTACATTTCTGGATGTACTGTTTCACTACCAAAGACAGAGTGTGGACTTTGGCTGCTCATCAAGTCTAAATCTAATAGGGGCTTATTGCCGTTATGTGTTCTTGCACAAAGACAAACCAAGTTTCTGTAGAAACAGAATAACAGTGTATTATTTCGCAATGTGGCTTGTGTTTCACTGCTCAATTTATCCTTAATCCTAAAAATAATATTTTGTTACGTATAACCTTGTCTTTTTCTAAGAGAGCATCCATTTTTGGTGATTACTCCTGTTGAACACACAATACTTTACAAGAAAAATTTGTTCTTCAGCCACACTATTCGTATGTATAACTCTCTTACTGCAGAAGTGTTTCCTGTCGTCTACAACACGATTGATCTTCAGCTATTAAGAAAATTTGCAAGCAAGAAAAGAACAGAAATCGCGGTAGACTAGTAGACAGCTCATAATCAAACCCCAGCACAGACTTCTTGAATAAAACGAAGTAAGAAAAAACCGCCGAAAGTAAATAAAATTTTTGCATCCTTTCTTGCATTCGATATCGACGTTATACTGTAGTTCCCGCCGCTCATAAAAACATTTGTGGTGTGGGAAACTAGGTTGTAATACTGACTTAAGGCTGGTACTTAAGTAAGTACATATTGGCTGAAGGCGGTGAGAAGGTTTAGTTTTTACTCTGTTTCCGTTCATTTCTGAAATCATTCTCATGTCTGGTTATTTGTAAGCATTTAAATTAAATTTAAAAACATTATTTTTTTATTTTTTTAGAAATTCAAGCTTTTAAAAACACAATTAAATGCTTTACAATTAATTTATTGAAAATAAAATAAAATTAAATAAAACAAAACAAAAGTAGTTAATAAATGTTAATGTTTAAATATTAATTTAATAAATTATAAATAATAAAAATAAATCAGTTACAGTATTTAGTTAAATAGATAGACAAAGCAAAGCTTTTAAAACTTTTCAAATTTTATTTAATTTACTTTTAAAAACAAATATTATTTTTTTAAATAAGAAAACAAATTATTTTAATTTTTTATTATTTTTTTTTTTTTCTAAATAACAAAACAAATATTCCGAGTTGGGCCTAAACCCGATCTAAACCACCGATCTAAACCCGATTTAATTACAGAAAATATAAAATTTTTTATTGGCCGTAGGCTAAATTTGCCTGTACGCTCCATTTAGTTATGCTAGTTAAACCTTCCTCCAACTACTATGTTACTCTTTCTCTATGTCTCCCTCTCTGTCTGTCTCTCTCTCCTTCTTTATTTTATAAAATAATAATTCTCTTAATATTCTTTAAATTTATTGAATTTAAATTTAAAACTTAAGTTTTAAGATTTTCTATTGATTTTTCTTTTTTTTTTAAATTAAATTAAATTCTTTTATAATAATAATCTAAGTCCACCTTGGTTTTTGTAATTTATTATTAATACATAAGTGATGTCTTTATCTCTTTTACAATTAAAAAAAATACAGAATTTGTTTACTTAAAATTATTTTATTCATATAACAAGCAATATAATAAAAAAAATAAGAAAATATTATTATTATTGAACTTAAAGAATTAAAAATAATTTTTTTAAATATTAATTTTTGTTTGTTTTTTTTCTTCTTTAAACAATTATACTCTACTGCTGTACTTTGGTTTTTTTTATTATAAAAAAAAAATAATAATAATAAAAAAATAAAACAAAACAATTAAAAAAAAATTTGTTAATCAAAACGAATTTTTAACAAATTTAAAGCCATCGTTAAGTGGTCGTCGTGCCAGCTGGATAGATCAAAGGGTCAAAATTCAAACGCGAAAATTTAGTATCAAAGTTAGTTTCACAACCAAAAAAAATATTTTATTTCTTTACTTTTTTTAAGATTTTTTTACAAATTATTTAAATTCTAAAACAGCAAATTTTATTTCTTTCTTAAACAAAAAAAAATAATAAAAAATCTATTTTTTTGACTGCTTTTTTGCAATTGATTGAGATATTAATTCCTTTACTTTAATTAATTAATTAATAATTAATTAACTTAGTCTATAATAATAATTTTCTTTTATACTTTATATATTTCCTTTAAATTAGTACAGCTTTAAATAATTAGCTCTCTAACACTTTAATTTATTGTTTATTTCTTATAAATTTTCTTATTTTAATAAATTTTTGTTTTTTTTATCAAAAAAAATTTAGAATTCATTTATCAATGAATACTTGGATGGTTTATTCTGGGAGGTGTAAACAATTAGTCTAAAATGATTTATCCGATGTTTTCTTTACAAAATCAGATATCATGTACTCAATAGGGAATTTCGGACGTTGTCTCGGCGGTATCTTGATTAATGTTAGTTTTTAAATACTCCAACGTTTGGGAATTATACGCGTAGACACCGTCTTTGACGTATATAGTACTCCATCAAATCGCACAGGATTGGCCAAAATAGGTCGTATTGTGTATCCCGTAGCATCTTCTTGTTGAAACCACCAAGTTCTTACTTACTTACTTACTTAATTGGCTATAACAACCCGTTTATCGGATTTCGGCCTGCCGCAACACATCCTTCCAGGCGCCTCTGCTTCGAGCGCGCCTACGCCAGTTGGTCACACCAATCGATGACAGGGCTTCCTCGATTTGGTCCTTCCAACGGATGCAAGGTCGTCCTCTTCGCCGACTTCCGCAGATTCCCGCATCAAATACCCATTTCGACGGAGCATCCTCCTCCATTCGAACGACATGGCCGAGCCAGCGCAGCCACTGGATATTAATACGCTGTACAACGTCTATGTCGTTGAGGAGCTCATACAGCTCACTGTTGGATCGGATACGGAAATCATCGCCAACTCGCACTGGACCGAAGATCTTGCGCAGTACTTTTCTCTCGAACACTCTCAAGGCCGCTGCATCTGTACTTAATAGGGTCCATGCCTCTGCGCCATAAAGAAGCACGGGTAGGATGAGTGTCTTGTAAAGTGTTAATTTTGTCGCACGAGAGCGGTCTCTGCTACTCAATTGCCTATTGAGACCATAGTAGCACCTGTTGGCAAGAGTGATCCTGCGCTTGATCTCCAGACTGACATAATTTCTGGTGGTAACAGCGGAGCCAAGATAGATGAATTCCTTGACCGTATCAAAAGTATAGTTATTGGCCGAGTTCATAATGTTCAATTGTTCAAAAAAAAATTCGGTTATTATAAGCTCCATAGCGCTTTCAATTGATGTCAACGGATCTTTCAAGGCCATTTGTGAACGATATAGTCACTTTTTCCGCGTATAATGATTTTTTCACAATCTCTCCTGAGTTCTCCGAACATCACAGGCTTCAATGAGTTGGAAATTAACTTCACGACTGAAGAGTGAAGCCTGTGAATGGTAAGGGGACTTTTAATGTTAAGAACTTCCCAGAATCGACACAACTTTTCAGTGATGATCACATCTGTTGCGCTTCAAGTCTCTTTTTGAATTTCTTTAACGATTTTGGTTTAGTTTGAGGACATTACATTTGAAAGTCATTGATCTTAAGTGATCATTTTAGTTATGAAGAAAAGTAAGTAAAAAAGAAGAAATAAAATATAGGAATGGAGTTGAAAATAGAATTTTTAAGAATTTAAGCTAAGGTAGATCTAACAGGTCGAACGTACACCCCTCAGTCAAGTTCATTCCATTACAAGGCTTGGAATAACTCAAATGGCGATAACTGGCAGAGAGTTCAAACACTCAAAGAATCCCACACCCTGGATATACAGGACAGTCACAGAGAAAAGGCTTTATGAAGCTCTTCCTTATGTTCTCATGGTCTATAATAATCTGACTTGGATCCATCGTGAATCCCTGCCAGCAAACTAATCTTACAACGTCCCTTAAAAACCCTACCATCGGTCTCCCACTGAAGCAAGTGTAGTTCTCTATCGTCGAGTGGCGTTCTCCCAAGATTATACGTAAAGTCACTTGCCTTCAATCATTGTCAACTGATAATTTCTTGTATAGTAAGCTGGTTATTACGACCATAATCACTCCGTAATGCTAGAATTCTCACTTATGGCGTAAGTTTTAGCTGTTTTTACGCGTTCTTTAACCCTTTCATGCCCGAATTTTTTGGGCCAGAGCTAATTTTTTTTAAAGACATGTGTTTGTTAGTCATGGCCTAAATATGAAGTGATATTAAATTCAGAGTCCTACGTATTCTGGTTTTACACGTTTTTAACCAAGCTTGTTTGCAAAAAAAAATCATTTAAAAAAATTAAAAATTACGGAATTTATGAACAAAAATGTACAATGTTGCATAGACAACATCGGGCATGAAAGGGTTAATTGGAAAGCTTTCACTAAAGCTGACAAACATGCCAGACCGACGATATTGAAGCCTTTAAATGGATAACCATCCAATATCAATGAAAAAAAAATTCATTAAATACAACGACTTTATTTTTATTTATTTTTTATTCGTCTTATATTTTAATGGATTTATTCTTTAAATTTTTACAAAATTTTTTTGTTTGTTTATTAGGGTAGAATATATAATTTCCTTTTTAGTAAATCTAAATACTTCTGTGTGTGTAATTCATTGGATTTATTTTTAGAATTTCAAATCATTTCTGTAATCTGTAATAATTGTATTGGCACTACTGTTAAACATTAACAAAATAATAAATTTATACAAAAATTCTTTAAGTAATTGCCGTGGCTTTAAATGTTGTTATATTAATATCGAAATACCCTCAAAAAGAAATTTAAATTTTCTGAACAAAAATACCAAACGAATTTCCATTTTATGTAAAAAAAAAATAAACGAAATTTATTAAATGCATGTTTATAACTGTTAATAACACTGTAACCTAGAAATGAAACATAATTTTATATGGAATCCGTTAAAAAAAGAAGAAACGACATGGAATTTTTGTTTTGTTCCAAACTGTCAGTCATAGCAAGAAAATTAAGAAAAAAAACAAAAAAAAATGGGAAAAAATAGTTTCGAAAAACTATTTCAATTTGTGTTTTTCAACGAAATTGATGGCCAACGTGATTGATAATGTCTTCGCTTCATTTTCTTCTTGTTCTCTATGTTCTAACATTCTTTCGTTCTCAACAAGAGTTCAAACATGTTTGCTTAGGTGTTTGCTCTCTCTATGCCTCAGGCAACACTTTCTTTCATTTTAAGGGCTGCCAAGGACATTATTTTAATTCCTTTTTTTTCTAATATTTTTTTGTTACTTTTCGTGAAATAAATTGTTGTTTTTGTATAGAATTCTATGCCAGGCATTTAGTTTCAATCACCAGCAATACTAATTTCATGGTATTCTTTACTTGCAGTACAGACTTAAAAGCCTTTACACTCACACACACATACAAAAGGCGAGAGAGAGAGAGAGAGAGCAAGGCATTGAAATAAATAAATTGTAAATTCAATAGCAAAAAAAAACAACAATAACATCAACATTAACAATGAATAACGAAAATGCTGCCTCATGCAACCATACAAAGGAAACACTTTCACTTTCCCTCTCTCTCTCTCTGCCTCATTTTAACTCAACATAAAATTTGTTTCTCAATTACAGTCAATGCTCTTGTTCTTGATATGAAATGATTCCGTTACAAAAATGTTTAAGAGTGTAAGTGTACATACTGTATGTAAGATAAACAGAATTTATGGCTTTTACTGATGCAAACAAGCAAGAGAAGCGAGAGTGAAAATGAGAGGCAGACCACAAAACATAGATTATTTTCATTTATTTTTTTCTTCTTCTATTTCTCATTGCAAATTTAAAATCAATTGAATTTTGTTTGCATTGAATTTGTTGTTGTTGTTGTTATTGCTGCTGTAGCTGCTGTCATCGTTTCCTTTTCTTTTTTTTTTTTTGTTGCCATAAAGAAAAAAAAACCAAATTCTACAATTTATAGCCACCAACGAACATTTTGCGGTGCATTTGTTCTCTCTCTCTCTCTCTCGCTCTCTTCTGTCCCGCTCTCTCACTCTTTTTAATCCTCTCACCGTAGCCACTTAATACTGTTCATATTTCTAAAAGTCCTTGGTCGTTTGGTTTTTTGGTTGATTATTTTCAGGTTGCTTTGGTGTGTTTGTAAAATATCATGTGAGGTTAAATTGAATATCTGTGCCCAGCACAGACTTAAACGTATGGATTTATTGGATTTTTTTTTTGTTTTTGTTTTGATGAACATACCTACTGAACTACTACTACTGTTGGCAACATTTCAATAAAATCCATTCGATTTCCTTTAAACGGCTTTCGTTAATAAAGGGTGTTTTTTATAGAGGTATAGAACTTTAAGTTGGCATTACTTTTCAAGATGGCGACCGATTTAACAGCTGTCAAGTGATTTATTCTCAGTTTGGTTTGGCAATTCATCAAAAATAGACTCACGCCTGAACAACGCTTGCAAATAGTGCAATTTTATTTCGAAAATAATGGTTCTGTGCGGAAAACGTATCGCGCACTACGTCCATTTTATCGTCGACAAAATCGTCCATCAGAGCAGTTAATTCGATTAACCATGGAACGTTTTCGCACCACGTTTATTCTTATTGATAACTCGCATCCCCAGAGACGCTGTACGGTGCGTACAGAAGAAACTATTGCTGCTGTAGAGCGTAGCATTGAGGAAGACCCGAATGAGTCCATCCGCCATCGAGCACAGGAATTGGATCTGTGTCCATCCACTTTATGGAAGATTTTGCGGAAGGATCTTGGTTTGCGTGCTTAACCATGATGTCCAGGAGATGTGATTTCAACAAGACGGCGCAACATGTCACACAGCTCGTGCCACAATAGATTTATTGAAAGACACGTTTGGTGACCGCCTAATTTCACGTTTTGGACCTGTGAATTGGCCTCCAAGATCTTGTGATTTAACACCGCTAGACTACTTTCTGTGGGGCTATGTAAAGTCATTGGTCTATGCGGTAAAGCCACAAACGCTTGACCATTTGGAAGACAACATTCGCCGTATTATTGCCGATATACGGCCACAAATGTTGGAAAAAGTCATCGAAAATTGGACGTCCAGATTGGACTACATCCGCCGCCAGCCGTGGCGGTCATATGCCAAAAATCATATTTAAAATGTAATGCCACAAGATTATCTTTCGGATAAATAAAATTCATGTCAATCGAATAATCCATCGTTGTTTTATTGCAACTTAAAGTTCTATACCTCTATAAAAAACACCCTTTAAAAAAGAATACAAAATATTGTCGATTTGATGTCATGATTTTTCTTTTTAAATAATTTTTCTCTTTCAATTGTTTTAATTCAATGGTAGAGTGCAGCGAATAAACAATGTTTACCCCGAATTTTGAATTTCCTGTTTCTCACCAATTTGTTTGATGATAGGCTGCACAACTTAGCGAAAATCCCATTGCACAAAGTAAGTCTGAAGGTCACATTTGCAATCTTGAGACCAGATGTGGATAAGGTATTCGAATCAGTTGCCCTTTATAAATAAGCGACTAATAGAACCAAACAACCATTTAACCCAAGATCAAGCGTGGTCTGTGTTTTCCTATCAAGGGATCCTATTTAATATCATCCTCGTACCTTTAGTAACGGGTAACCAAAAACCGTGTTAACTGTTTATTTTTCTTTGCCCTAAACATATCCTGTCTTATTAATTGCATTTCAATATTTTCCCGTGCCATCAATGCAATCAATTTTCCCTTTTTCGTTTTCAATAAATGTCGTTTGCTCTGTTGAATCTTCTCAATGCTTGCAATACATGTGTTGTTGCTACACAAACCTGATAAGATATTTTATAATAACATTAAAGGACTCTCACTTGTCCTACCTCACTCTCTCTCTCTCTTTGGATCTAAAAATGTAAAAGTTTCCTTGTTATACATATATGGGTGTGTGCTTAAAAACAGAAAATATAAGTTTGTTAAGTTACATACATACACATACAGTTTGACTGGGTGTCAGTCAACACACAAACACAATTGAGATGCAAGTTATTCTCAATTTGAATTAAGGGTCTGCATGTTTGTTGGGTAATCAATGAATGCTTTGTCTCACTGTCTCTCAGTCTCCCTGTTTTCTTTTATTTCTTCATACATCAACATCAGCATCAACATAAAGTGACAATAAATAGTGAAATCATGTTGATGTCTTTATTCCTTAAACAACACATACATACATACACATGCATAAATGAATTAATAAATAAAAACATATGCACACGTGTGTGTGTGTGTGCGAGAGAGAATAAATATTTAATGTAACATTTATTTACACACAGACACACACACATAGACGAAAGATAAAAACATTTCATTTACAAGCATGCATATGCATATGCATTGCCATACATTTCATGCAATTTGTTAAAAAAAAAAAAAGATTCCAAGAGACCGCTGGATGGATGTGAGTTAAGCAAGAGAAATTGTTTAAAAAAAAAAGAACCGAACAAAAGTGAAGGACATTTTTGCAAAGAAAAAGGACAACAATAACAATGCTGCTACATAAGCAAACATGGAAAGAGAAACCCAAGAGAGAGTGAGAGAGAGAGAGCGAAAGAGGAAGGAAAATGTTTAAATAGCAATTTAATTTCATAATGAAATTTGAGCAGAAGAATAACAAGAAATTAAAAGAAAAATTTATAAAAAAAAAGCAAAAAAAGAAAAGAAAAAACAAACAACAACAAGAAAAAGAAAATTAAAAACTTAATAAAATTTTATAACAAGAAAAGAGAGTTTATAAAAGAATTTCTATTAAAAAAAAACAGAAAATACAATACTTCTTAGAACAATACAGGAAATACAAATAAATGAACATCTGCATTCGGCAAAAGGATTTAAAAAAGGATAAAAATTTTTAGCAAAATACTTTAAATATTGGTTAAGCTTTAATTTTTCCAATTTAATAATATTAATATTCGAAAATGTGAATGATAACTCAATATCTACTTCTTCAACAAAAAAATAAATAAAGGAACGAAATGGAATAAATGAAACACATGCTAAATTTTCAAAAACAAAGCTACTTAAGCTAACACGAAATCTTACGTTTTACTTTTTACAACAGAAAGTATAAAGGAACAATATGGAATCAGTGAAACATCTGTTAAATTAAGAAAAAAATGTTTCAAATTGTTTAAATGTAACGAAAAAAATCTAATTACTTCATTATACTTCATAATATTAATATTCGAAAATAGATTGAAAATTGTTTAAATGATAAAAAGATAACTCAATATCTACTTCTTCAACAAACAAAAAATAAATAAAGGAACGAAATGGAATAAATGAAACACATGCTAAATTTTCAAAAACAAAGATACTTAAGCTAACACGAAATCTTAATTTTTACTTTTTACAACAAAAAGTATAAAGGAACGATATGGAATCAGTGAAACATCTGTTAAATTAAGAAAAAAATGTTTCAAATTGTTTAAATGTAACGAAAAAAATCTAATTGCTACATTTTACAACAAATAAACTATAAGGAACGAAATAGAATTAAACTAAATACCTATCAACTGTAATAAAAATATGCAAATTAGTTTAAAGGAACAAAAAAGTATTGATAAAACACTTAATAATCTAAACAGAAAGGGTTATTAAACATTGCCATTCTTTAAAACTTATTAAAGAAGCATAATATAACCAAATTGGTTATAGGAACAAAATGGAATTAATGAAACACTTGCCAAATTTTTCTAAATTATATATTACATGTGATTTAAATGTTACTAAAAAGATTAAGAATTTCCAAATAAACAAGAAAACGAAATGAAACAGAAGAAATGGAATGAAACGATATGGTATGAAACAAAAAATATTTTAATTTAACGGGAAAAACTATTCCAAACTACTCAAATGTATGTGGAACGAAATGGGAAATAAGAAAAAAAGACATTTCATTTGAAATCTTTTACTGAAAACGTCGTAATTGCATTACAATAACAATAATGGCAAAGCCATGATTAAAGTGACAACAACAAACTAAGCGAATGCAATTTGTGAATTCCAAGTTGAGATAAACAACAACGAAAATTTTTATTTTTAACTGTATTTTATACTAAATCGTCTCCATCTCTCTGTCTCCCTATATCTCTGCAGGTATTTAAAACAACAAATTTTTGTTGTACAATATTTAACATTATCATTGATATTGTTGTTCCCGTTGCTGATAAATTATGCACACAATATAAGATGTCACATTTATTATTATGAATATACAATAAAACAACAACAATTACTGCTACTACTACTACTACCACAACTGCGATTACAACCGTTATTACACTCACCAATAAAGAAATCAGTTGCCATATACTATAAGCAGAAGTAGTAGTAGTTGCAGCAGTTGCTGCAGCAGTGGTAGTAAACGAAGAACACAAGCTTAGTGAATGCGTTATTATGTCGTATACATCGGCTCTGGCAAGTTCAATTTTCATTTTCAATAGTGTTTTATGCCTTTGAACACTTATTTCATTTAGCTTTTTGTGTTAGGCAGAGGTACTGTATGTATTCTCACGGATCATTGCAGATTAAACAAATACGAGGAGAACCCTCGCTTACCAGCAAATGATTTCTTTAGAGGTTGTAGACCGGTTGCGAAGAAAGAGAGTTTTGTCCACTTTATATGTACATAAAGGGTGTTTTTTATAGAGGTATAGAACTTTAAGTTGCAATAAAACAACGATGGATTATTCGATTGACATGAATTTTATTTATCCGAAAGATAATCTTGTGGCATTACATTTTAAATATGATTTCTGGCATATGACCGCCAAGGCTGGCGGTGGATGTAGTCCAATCTGGACGTCCAATTTTCGATGACTTTTTCCAACATTTGTGGCCGTATATCGGCAATAATACGGCGAATGTTGTCTTCCAAATGGTCAAGCGTTTGTGGCTTTACCGCATAGACCAATGACTTTACATAGCCCCACAGAAAGTAGTCTAGCGGTGTTAAATCACAAGATCTTGGAGGCCAATTCACAGGTCCAAAACGTGAAATTAGGCGGTCACCAAAACGTGTCTTTCAATAAATCTATTGTGGCACGAGCTGTGTGACATGTTGCGCCGTCTTGTTGAAACCACATCTCCTGGACATCATGGTTATTCAATTCAGGAATGAAAAAGTTAATAATCATGGCTCTATACCGATCACCATTGACTGTAACGTTCTGGCCATCATCGTTTTTGAAAAAGTACGGACCAATGATTCCACCAGCCCATAAAGCGCACCAAACAGTCAGTTTTTCTGGATGTAACGGTGTTTCCACATACACATGAGGATTACCTTCACTCCAAATGCGGCAGTTTTGTTTGTTGACGTAGCCATTCAACCAGAAGTGCGCTTCATCGCTAAACAAAATTCGCTTATGAAAATCGGGAACAACGGTAATCTCGTTTTGGGCCCATTCGACGAATCTACGCCTTACTTGATGATCGTTTGGCTTCAAATCTTGCACGAGTTGGATTTTGTAAGCACGCAAACCAAGATCCTTCCGCAAAATCTTCCATAAAGTGGATGGCCACAGATCCAATTCCTGTGCTCGATGGCGGATGGACTCATTCGGGTCTTCCTCAATGCTATGCTCTACAGCAGCAATAGCTTCTTCTGTACGCACCGTACAGCGTCTCTGGGGATGCGAGTTATCACTAAGAGTAAACGTGGTGCGAAAACGTTCCATGGTTAATCGAATTAACTGCTCTGATGGACGATTTTATCGACGATAAAATGGACGTAGTGCGCGATACGTTTTCCGCACAGAACCATTATTTTCGAAATAAAATTGCACTATTTGCAAGCGTTGTTCAGGCGTGAGTCTATTCATGATGCATTGCCAAACCAAACTGAGAATAAATCACTTGACAGCTTTTAAATCGGTCGCCATCTTGAAAAGTAATGCCAACTTAAAGTTCTATACCTCTATAAAAAAACACTCTTTATTAGGCAAAGGTACTGTATGTATTCTCACGGATCATTGCAGATTAAACAAACACGAGGAGAACCCTCGCTTACCAGCAAATGATTTCGTTAGAGGTTGTAGACCGTTTGCGGAGAAAGAGAGTTTTGTCCACCTTATATGTACATGCTTTAAATGTCAAGACTATACAAAGCTATCACTGTATCTATAGCTGCCAGATTTCACGATTTATCGTCATTTTGACGATTTTGAGCGCCAAAAATATCATTTTGACGACATGACGATTTAAGCCCCTATTTTGACGATTTTTTGAAATTCAAAATTTACATCATATTCTTTACTTTAGCACATTAAAAACCACTTTAACTTCGTATTTGTTTCGCAATTGTTACTATTTGAAATTTATTTAAGTAATAACAAGGAGTAAAGTATTATATTTTTAAGTTACGATCGAATACCTGTGATGATTAATCCCTTAAAAACCAAAAAATTACAACTCCTAAATAACCTTGTAGTTGGGAATAATTTATCACTTGTCGTTGCAGACAATTTTAAAAATTCAAGTATAACTTCTAATATTAACATCGGCAAGCGCCGTTATTTTTTTAGTACGACCAACACTCAGGAGATGGATGGCATTATGTTCGGAACTATGAAAATATGTTATGGGAAGAAGAAAAGAGCGAACAGTGTTTATGGACACTAGGCTTGTATATTTGTATACCATAGGTAACAGGAAAGACCTCTGTCCGACTAAAAACAGTATTTTTAGTGCATTGCAGTGTGCGATCCCACTGGCCAATCGACCACATACGGATGTGCTGGCCGAGAGAGACGAGCGTTACGTAGGAATATATGATTTTCGGGAAAAAGTTTCCTTATTTCTTTTGAGCAAAATCCTTTTTAACAATGAAACACAAACCACATTGCAACGATGCTCCAATGATTCAAGAGTTAGATACACTATCGTCATTAACGAGCTACTAGGGCCTCTTCTGTACACGGTCGAGAAACCTCAAAATAGACGTTGAGGCACCGACCCATACATGAGAGTTGTATTCCATTCTCGGTCGGTTACAAATGGTGTAAATAGTAAGATCAGATGATAAGATCTTAAGAAGGAACTGAAGGAACTGAAAAATGTCTCGGTTGAAGCCAACATTACACTGAATTTTCATGCTCAGTGATTAACCCTGTCAATGATGTCAAGAGATTCTGACTCTTTAATATTTACTGCACCCATAGATTAAGATGATGCAATATTATTACTGAACTTATGTATCAATAAACAACACTGGGATATATTGTTTAATCCTTAAACAATATTTTCTTGAAAATGATATAAAATTTCTCCGTTTTTTTTAAAAAAAAAGTAATATATGAAGATGAGGGACGCTAGCTTTTAATTATAAAATTTTTTTTAATGTTTTATTTTTGAACTCAGATATGTACTACATACATTGACTTTATATGTTTTACTACAATAGAAAAAATTTTGGTTTTTAAAAACTTTTAATTTATTTATTTATTTTTTCTGACGATTTTTTTGACGATTTCAATAAACGCATTTGACGATATTGACGATTTGTTCGCAAATATTTGACGATTTGGTGCCTTATTTATCTGGCAGCTATGACTGTATCCCATGATTAAATTAAGTTGAATGAACACGAAGAAAGACTTCGCTTGCCTTGGCAAATGATTTTGACGAATGCTTGGAAAATTTCTTATCCTTTTTGTACCAATTCTCACTTTAAACAAATCAACTTTGCTCAGTAAAAATCCATTGAATCGTTCAGCAGCTCATAAAGGATTATCCATTGCAATTGCATTTTGAAAAATTTCAAACTTGATAGACTGTGTATTACAGAGATGCCAGAAGAAAGTCGGCGCTTTACTCATTGCCACAACAACTTGAAATATTGATAAAAAAAACAAACCGCCCTTTTAATGATGACGTTGGTAGTGATAATAATAATAATAAGGCGAAGGATAATAATAATAATAATCATGATGATAATCATCATCATCAAATATTATGTATTGCAGTTATAATTATTGTGTAATTGTTGTTGTTGATGATATATGTATGTTAAACTGCTTTCACATTTCCCAGCCTCATAATGAACATTTTAATCATCATCATCATCAATGAATGACAATGTTAAACACAGCACAGCACAGTATAGTATTCGTATATCATAGGCAAGGCAAGCTAATGTACATATGTATGCTAGTATATGCACTGAGTGTGCAAGTATGCATAAGTATGTGTGAATAATTCATGTTTTCATTGCATTGTAGTTGTATTTGTAAATAAATGACAATTTAAGAGAGAAAATTTGTCATTTATTAACGCTTTACAATACACGAACACACAGGCATTTATTGCAAATCCACATGAACATGAACAACAACAACAAACATCTGCTACAACTATTTACGCTATTGGCCAAAACCATAAGCGGATTAGAAAAAAGGCTTAAAAAGCTTTTTTTTTATTGTTGGTTTGGTTCGGTTTGTACACTCATCTGCACTCGTTAAGGCATTACAATGCCAGACAAATATTGTAAGACAGCCGAGAGACCTTATCTGATATACATACACTCTCACATATGTATGATGTATGAAACAGTCTTGTTGTTGTTGTTGTGGCATTAGTGGTGTTTTGTAATTAAATATTGATTTATTTTTTTTTTTGTACAAAAAAAAATTCTCTCTGAATTACAACAAAACTAATGTAATTTTTTAGAATTGAATTCAATTGGCATTCAATTGTCATACAAAAAGAAAAAAGTAAAGTAAAGTAAAGCTGCTGTGAGCAAAACAGTGTAGAGAATTTATGCAAAAAAGTCTTTGTCAAGGTAAAATTTTGAAGGCAATTGTTATAAAAGCAACAACAACTATAGTCATAACGTAATAAAACAATAAAAGGAACTCGACTTTATCCCTAAAAAAAATAAAATTATGGCAGCTAAGTTATCCAAACGACAGATTTGAGATTCGCAGAACTTTTGCCGCAGATTGCTGAAAGGGGATCATCGAAAGAAAGATGTCAGAGCTAAATTTGGGCTCTCAAGCCCTCATTTAGTAAGCCAATACGCTCCTCTGTAGCATACAGAGAACGCAGTCCACTTACAGGAATGTAAATGTCCTCCTTGTAGCTTATAATGGTTTTTGAAAGAAAACTTATCTTCACCGTGATCGAGGTTCAGATTTTTCGGCAGGTTTTTCAGTTCTCTGTAAAGAACACTGTGTAATGCATGACATCTATCGATACACCGTGTTGTATTGTGCTTTGGTGCACCCTCCCAGGCTTAGGATAAGGCACGCTTAACTTAACGATCGAAACATTAGTCAAACAGTGAAAATTTTCCCAAAATTCCAGCCTAATCGTGAATAAAGCAACTTCTACGCGTGTATATCTTATACGATTTTCCAGTGCTATTCCTGTTCTGGCCAGTGTGTGCACCACACAGTATGTTCCCAAGGGACTTTGAACCACATTTTCTTTGAACTCTTTAAACAGTTTGACTACATAACTTTTCTTTAACAAAATCATGTTACTCACGTATGTAACTGTTTAGCCATGTAGTTTATGAACATAAAAGGATTTTGTGTTAACCCTTAAAGTATGTTTTAAATATTTCAACGACAAAACCATAAAACTATACTAATTTAGATTAAAAAATATATATTTCTCTACCATTACCTTTTTTAAGAGCTGAGGAATTAATGAAGCAGAAGTAGCTGGTTTATGCTGTACGAATAGAAAATAAAGTGTGAAGAGAAACCAGAAATTTTGTATAAAATTATGTTTCAAGTTCAGTGAATACGTATAACAACAAAATCTATTTTAAAGCATGTCCTTTTTTATGTAAATATATGCCTGTAAATGAATTGTATTTTTAATTCTTTTTTCAAACAAGAATAGCCTTTGGTTTTTTAATATTAAATAAGCCTTTATGTAGGCTTTAATTTAAATTTATAAAAATTATTTTATTTAAATTTTTTGGCTTTAATTAATATTTTTATTGAATTTTTCTTTCCGTTTTCTGTTAAACTAAATTGTTTATAAAGAAAAAATTTTGCTTAGTTTTTGGCTGTTATTTTTTGGTTTTTAAAATGCCTTAAAATAGGCTTTAATTTTGCTTAGTTCAATTTATTTTCTCCCAACGCCTGTGTATAGGCTATGACCATACATATATTTTTCATGTTGTTTTTTTTAAAACTAAATTATTTTTTGTTCTTATTTTTCTTTAATTTTCTTTGTTTAAATGCACTTTTTTAAACTGAATATAAATATTTTAAATTAAAAAAAATAAATTCTTTTTTTGTTTCTTTTAAAATTCATAGTCACCTTACATTCTATTAACCATTATAAATATATAAAAATAAAAAATATACCTTACAATATATATATACCATATATTTTAATCCAAAAAATAAAATTGAAAAAATTTTATGCTAAATTATATTAAAATTATTCAAAATTACTTACTAATTCATTACTAATTTAATTAATTAATTAACTTTATATATATATATACATACAAACAAATACAGATACAACTATCTAAAGTTATGTATAGAAAAACAACAAAAATATGCAAAATATATGCGAAAAAAAAACAAATCAAATTTTAAATCCCTTTTGTAAAGAAATATTTAAAAACTTTTTTCTTAAAAACTTTACCCTCTAAACGCCTGTTAATATACTTTGAATTAATAAAACATTTCATATCTCTATTCTTATGCACAAACCATTCGCAAAAAAAAAACAAAACAAAAACTGAACTACTTTTTTAGCAGACACAAGAAATCGAAGATGAGCCCGAACCCTTAAGCATGGCCTGGCCAGATACTGCCCGTAAACGTTTAACTTACATTTTGGTGGCCCCTCTATTGATACCCATGTGGCTGACATTGCCTGATACGCGCACCCCTAAAGGTAAAAAACTATTTCCCGTTACGTTTATTGGTTCGATTGTATGGATAGCGGCCTTTTCATATCTCATGGTATGGTGGGCCAATGTTGCCGGCGATACCGCACGTATACCGCCCGAGGTAATTATCTTCTATGGACAGTAGGTTTTTTATTTTTTAAAATTTAATTTCTTTTCTCTCTCTCTCCCTGTTTCTTTAAGGTTATGGGTTTAACATTCTTGGCGGCTGGTACTTCCATACCAGATCTGATAACATCGGTTATTGTGGCACGCAAAGGCTTTGGCGATATGGCTGTTTCCAGTTCTGTGGGCAGTAATATCTTTGATGTTACTGTTGGGTAAGTAATCTTTAAATAAAATTCTTAAAAGGAAACTCTGTATCAAAGAAAAATTTAGAGAAATGTTTCAGCAACATGTTTATAAACATTTTTAAGCAACATGTTGCTTTATGTCTATATGAAAATTAATAAGCGAAGTTTGAAAATACTGAAGAAAGTATGTGATTAACAGTTTGAAAGCATTATAAATGTTGCATTAACCGGGAAAATTTTCATATATTTTACAAAAATATATGTTCTTAGTTGAAAAAAAAAAATTTCCGCTTTTGTATTTAAACATATCGTGTATCTAAACATGTTGCCTATTCATGTTTCTATTTAAAACCTAAAATAGAGAAGAATTACATTTTAAAACTCATCAAATAATGGTTTTAACATCAGAATATGAACTTACTTTAGTTTCGTTTCTAAACATGTTGCCTTTAAAAACATTTTCAAATACTTTAATAAAACGAAAAACTTTTTAATATTATCAAAAACTAATACCCTAAGCCATCATCAATTGTAATATTACAAAGAAAAACCAAAACCTTTGCTTACTAAAGTAAACTACAAAGTCATGTGTTTTAACAGTAGCCAGGAAGTTTTTTCAACATTTCATTTAATAATCCTACAACCTCCCGCATACACCCACACACGTACACACGTACAAAATTTAAGTTGGCTAAACTTTCTCAATGCATGGCCAAAAACAATACGGAACCTGGGTATGGAAAGTATGAAAAGTATTAGGAAAAGTTTATTTACAAACCACAATGGAAAATGAAACTTACAAAGCTGAAAACCACCAGCTGCTGGTTGGATTGTCTTTCTTCTTTAGAACAGCGGTTTTATTACAAAAAAAAAGAGAAAAAAAGATGCTGGTCACATAGGAATACTCAAAAGAGAAGCTTGTTTTACAAATATTATACAGAGGTATTTGGGTTTTATTTTTTTTATTTTTTTTTCATATAAAAACCTACCTATTGGACGCCAAAAAACGTATGAAAAATTTAAATAAATTTGTTTTTAATTCTGTGGCTTCTCATTTTTACTTTAGCAGCATAAATGTTGGGCAACTATGTGATTTATTAACCAAAAACTTTAAATAACATTTGCAAAAGGAGATTAAAATTCTATTAAATTTATTTTTATCGTCATTTTAATGACGTTAGCAACATAAATGTTTAGCAACAATGTTGCTTAAAGAATTTCTAACCTACTAAAAAAACCAGAAGGGCAATATCGTGTGTAAAATCCAATTCTAACACTATAAATTAGTTTTTAATTTTTTGGCAATCATTTCTTGATTTCAACATCATAAATAAAAGCTCTCTAATAATGTTGGCATCATCAGTACTCCTCTGATTTTATTCATTTTATTTTCAAATAAGATTTTTACTCACGTTTTATGAAGTGTGCATTTCTATCTGGAAAACGTGTTAAAAAATCTATTTTATATTTTATTTCATTTCATTTTTTTTTTTTTCATTTCGCTCTCTTTACAAAAGAACATTTAAAATCCATTAAAATGTCATTAAAATTCAAACATTTTTTCCAAATGCTGCTGTATAAAGTAACTCTGACTGCACATTGTTAAATTACTTTGAAAAAAAAATGGGGGAAATGGTGTAATCAAAGTAGCATTAATAACTGAAACAATTTGGCAACAAAATTGGCTGTCATCAATTTAAATGTAATATTTTTTTTATTAAATTAAAATCACTCACTTTGTTTACTCGCATAGCCTGCATATTAAATATTTAAAAAGAAATTTCATTCTAAACTCAAAACAATTACTTTAAGTAGGTAAATTAAAGTTTTTAATCATTTGTTGGGATTTTTTAAGTTCACAATAGACTTCAGAACAGCAAATAGGCATCATAAACTAATCAAAATTATCAATACAATAGTGTAGCAGGTAAAGGGTGCTTCTTATAGAGGTATAGAACTTTAAGTTGCAATAAAACAACGATGGATTATTCGATTGACATGAATTTTATTTATCCGAAAGATAATCTTGTGGCATAACATTTTAAATATGATTTCTGGCATATGACCGGCTGGCGCGGATGTAGTCCAATCTGGACGTCCAATTTTCAATGACTTTTTCCAACATTTGTGGCCGTATATCGGCAATAATACGGTGAATGTTGTCTTCCAAATGGTCAAGCGTTTGTGGCTTTACCGCATAGACCAATGACTTTACATAGCCCCACAGAAAGTAGTCTAGCGGTGTTAAATCACAAGATCTTGGAGGCCAATTCACAGGTCCTAAACGTGAAATTAGGCGGTCACCAAACGTGTCTTTCAATAAATCGATTGTGGCACGAGCTGTGTGACATGTTGCGCCGTCTTGTTGAAACCACATCTCCTGGACATCATGGTTATTCAACTCAGGAATGAAGAAGTTAGCAATCATGGCTCTATATCGATCACCATTGACTGTAACGTTCTGGCCACCATCGTTTTTGAAAAAGTACGGACCAATGATTCCACCAGCCCATAAAGCGCACCAAACAGTCAGTTTTTCTGGATGTAACGGTGTTTCCACATACACTTGAGGATTACCTTCACTCCAAATGCGGCAGTTTTGTTCGTTGACGTAGCCATTCAACCAGAAGTGCGCTTCATCGCTAAACAAAATTCGCTTATGAAAATCGTTAACAACGGTAATCTCGTTTTGGGCCCATTCGACGAATCTACGCCTTACTTGATGATCGTTTGGCTTCAAATCTTGCACGAGTTGGATTTTGTAAGCACGCAAACCAAGATCCTTCCGCAAAATCTTCCATAAAGTGGATGGACACAGATCCAATTCCTGTTCTCGATGGCGGATGGACTCATTCGGGTCTTCCTCTATGCTACGCTCTACAACAGCAATAGCTTCTTCTGTACGCACCGTACAGCATCTCTGGGGATGCGAGTTATCAATAAGAGTAAACGTGGTGCGAAAACGTTCCATGGTTAATCGAATTAACTGCTCTGATGGACGATTTTGTCGACGATAAAATGGACGTAGTGCGCGATACGTTTTCCGCACAGAACCATTATTTTCGAAATAAAATTGCACTATTTGCAAGCGTTGTTCAGGCGTGAGTCTATTCATGATGAATTGCCAAACCAAACTGAGAATAAATCACTTGACAGCTGTTAAATCGGTCGCCATCTTGAAAAGTAATGCCAACTTAAAGTTCTATACCTCTATAAAACACACCCTTTATTTGGCTCAACATCAAAGGAAAACAATTGAAAATTTGTTTTAAAATAAAAGGCCTTTATGCCAATGCTGCCAAGTAATTGAAATTAAAATAATAAAAAAAAATTCGGTAAAAAAAATATTCGAAATTTAAACAAAAAAAAACTACAATTAAAATAAATACTCACATACAGCGATGGTCCCTAAGTTAGCACATTTGCTGTATAAGCACTTCTAAAGCAAATCTACGTTTGTATATTTACAGCATTTAGTAAGCCTAAGTTTTCAGTTAAGGTTATTAATCGATCATAAAATAAAACCGTAAAAAAGAAAATTAAATTACAGTTTTGAATGCCACTTATATGAAGTGTGCTAAAATAATTCTCACCACTGTAGCATACATAGCAGTAAACACAGTGATCTAATAAATAAAAAAGAAGCAGCATCACACGTGAAGATGACATCTTTTGTCATATTTTTCATGGGAAACTTCTAAAAAGAGAGAAACTAAAACACACACTCGACACACAGACTTGAATGAATATTTTGCCTTCAGTTATTTGTAATACATGCTGCACATGATGCTAACGAAAGAAAAACAGTAAAGAGAGACAGCAAAAAAAAAATAGCGGAGAAGGCATTGCAATACAAGCGTTATAGTTTCTCTTTAGCTTACATACACCGCACATCTCCTCCCCCAAAAGAGGGCAATACTACGCATTATTTATCTTGTACTTGAAAACAAAGAGTAAATGCACGCATCCACAATATTTTTTCTATTTTGTTTTATTATGTATTGTAACTAAGACAGTAGCTGTTGCTGTTGTTGTTGTTGATTTTGTAATAACACAAGTTCACAATAACAGAAGAAAAAAAGCTGAGAATAAAAAAAAAACATGGGTTTTTGTCTTTCCTTGTCTTTACAAACACATCATGATACTAATTATCACTCAGCCTACTTCCACTTAAAAACAACAAAACTCTTATACCTCATCAACATGTCTGTGTATGTGTAGGTGAGTGTTACTTACACATCTACTTGCATACTTGTTGTAGGGGTAGTGTGCTGTGCATCATTCATTATTTTCAACATGAAAGCACAACGTCAAGAACGATGAGAATTGTATTCAACGAACAAGCGAACGAACGAACGAGAAGAGCAAAAAAACAGTAACAATTTCAACAAATGCCAACAAAATAACCAAAACAACCTTCCATTCAAGCATTTTTGCATTGCTCTCTCTCTCTCGCTCTCTTGCTTACTCTTTTATAGTTTTTCCATGGATTTCTTTTTAGTTTTCGTTTTTTATTATTATTTTGCTAACAAGTATCCTCCTTGTTGTTGTCCCTTTATCTTTGGTTACATTTCCTACTTAGAAAATAATCCTTCATCATCATTAAAAGTCTAAGGCATTTGGCAAGGTTAAATTACGCAAGTTGTTGTTATTGTATGTGAACAATATGAACAATATTTTGATTCGATAATAGAATGCTGCCTAACGGAACCAGCTATGCAAATCATATTACAATAATGTTCTAGTAAATGTATATAAACATTGTTGCGTTGTAAAAAAAAAACACTTATGTTGCAGGAACATTTTAGAACTTTTTATTATATAAAACTGTTTTAGCAATATTAACATCGTTAGCAATATTATAAGAAATGTACTTAAAACACATATCCAGAGGGAAATTTTAGAAAATGTCTTGTTCAAGCTACATACCATTCAGTTCATAATATTCCGACTAATAAATGTTGATTACCATACGACCATAGCGTTCATAATTGTTGGTAAATTCTTTCAGAATAATTTTTAAAAAAAATACGTTCCAATTTACAAGGTTAGAGGACGTGTACTTGTCAATTAAGACAAGTACAATACCCGGAGGTCGAATTGACCCATTGTACAACAAATTAAACAGCAACTTTTTTCTGCATACTCCAAGCAACATATTTTTCTTATTTTTCCGAGTTAAAAATGAGCTTCATAGCCGCAAATAATTTTATTCGCAACATCAACATTGAAAATTTCTGCTGTTCTAGCTTATAAAGGGTGTTTTTTATAGAGGTATAGAACTTTAAGTTGGCATTACTTTTCAATATGGCGACCAATTTAACAGCTGTCAAGTGATTTATTCTCAGTTTGGTTTGGCAATTCACCATGAATGGACTCACGCCTGAACAACACTTGCAAATAGTTCAATTTTATTTCGAAAATAATGGTTCTGTGCGGAAAACGTATCGCGCACTACATCCATTTTATCGTCGACAAAATCGTCCATCAGAGCATTTAATTCGATTAACCATGGAACGTTTTCGCACCACGTTTACTCTTATTGATAACACGATTTATTGAAAGACACGTTTGGTGACCGCCTAATTTCACGTTTTGGACCTGTGAATTGGCCTCCAAGATCTTGTGATTTAACACCGCTAGACTACTTTCTGTGGGGCTATGTAAAGTCATTTGGAAGATAACATTCGCCGTATTATTGCCGATATACGGCCACAAATGTTGGAAAAAGTCATCGAAAATTGGACGTCCAGATTGGACTACATCCGCGCCACGTTTACTCTTATTGATAACTCGCATCCCCAGAGACGCTGTACGGTGCGTACAGCAGAATCTATTGCTGCTGTAGAGCGTAGCATTGAGGAAGACCCGAATGAGTCCATCCGCCATCGAGCACAGGAATTGGATCTGTGTCAATCCACTTTATGGAAGATTTTGCGGAAGGATCTTGGTTTGCGTGCTTACAAAATCCAACTCGTGCAAGATTTGAAGCCAAACGATCATCAAGTAAGGCGTAGATTCGTCGAATGGGCCCAAAACGAGTTTACCGTTGTTCCCGATTTTCATAAGCGCATTTTGTTTAGCGATGAAGCGCACTTCTGGTTGAATGGCTACGTCAACAAACAAAACTGCCGCATTTGGATTGAAGGTAATCCTCAAGTGTATGTGGAAACACCGTTACATCCAGAAAAACTGACTGTTTGGTGTGCTTTATGGGCTGGTGGAATCATTGGTCCGTACTTTTTCAAAAACGATGGTGGCCAGAACGTTACAGTCAATGGTGATCGGTATAGAGCCATGATTACAAACTTTTTCATTCCTGAATTGAATAACCATGATGTCCAGGAGATGTGGTTTCAACAAGACGGCGCAACATGTCACACAGCTCGTGCCACAATAGATTTATTGAAAGACACGTTTGGTGACCGCCTAATTTCACGTTTTGGACCTGTGAATTGGCCTCCAAGATCTTGTGATTTAACACCGCTAGACTACTTTCTGTGGGGCTATGTAAAGTCATTGGTCTATGCGGTAAAGCCACAAACGCTTGACCATTTGGAAGACAACATTCGCCGTATTATTGCCGATATACGGCCACAAATGTTGGAAAAAGTCATCGAAAATTGGACGTCCAGATTGGACTACATCCGCGCCAGCCGTGGCGGTCATATGCCAGAAATCATATTTAAAATGTAATGCCACAAGATTATCTTTCGGATAAATAAAATTCATGTCAATCGAATAATCCATGGTTGTTTTATTGCAACTTAAAGTTCTATACCTCTATAAAAAAAAACACCCTTTACAACGTTAAGAACGGTCAGCCGACTTCAAACAAACCTTATAAATTTCCTTTAAGTGTTACTAGAGGAAGAAGAAAATACATGCCAGCATATTTCTATATTTTCTACAGCTTAATTACTTTCAGAAAAGTCTTCAACAAGTAAACATATCATATGTTGCAGCAACATGTTGCCAAATAATATACACTTCCAAATGTACATATAATTTAGAATAATAATATTCATTTCCTATGCATAATCTTGTATTCATTTCTAGTTGGTTCCATTATTATGTTCGAACCGAAATATTTATTTTGTTCCACTACAACTGTGCATACAATTTATTTATTGTAGCATATACAACATATGTATGTATGTATTTTATGAATAAAAATGTCAGAATTTTTTCCAAAGCTTTTCAATTTGAATTTTTCTAAACTGAATATGAGGGTATGAGGTAACCGACGTTTAGATATGGAGGTGAAGGTGGAGATGGTAATACATGAACACTTATGTATAGAAAGAAAGAAAGAAAGGAAGAAAAAAATATAAAAGAATTCTAATGACAAATAATAGTTATTTTGTGACAAATAATGCCATACTTGTGAGTAAGTTCAAGTTGACATTTACTTTGGTTTTCTGTTGTTTTTCTTTCTATTTTCATTTTCTATTCATTTTTTTCTGTATTTATTTATGCAATAATTTTTTTATGATCTTTTGTTTTCAGTTAAGCCTAGAAATTATTTATATTCTTTACTTTTATAAAAAAAAACGAAAATAAAATAAAAAACCCATACGTTTCTGTACTTAAAACAATGCCACACATAATAAATATAGGGGGGTAGGTATTATTTTTGGTTCTTTTGTTTTAAAACTATTTCTAGACTTTTTGAATAAAAAACTATGCAAAGAAAAAACCTCAGCAGACAATAGACCAGTGCCTGTATTTTTTTATTGTTTTTTTCTGCATAGATTTTTTTATTTAAAATTTAAGCATTTCAGGCATATAAAACCCACTGCTGGTGGGCAAACAAAAAACTTCTGACAATGACCTTCACCTCAATTGTTCTATTGCCGAACCAGGCAAAATGTCGAAGAACAAAAGAAAAAATAAACCCCCGATAGAATGTAGAATACATAGCGGGAATTAGAAGACTATTTATTATACGTTTATAGAGAAATCAACAATTTATGGGGATTATAATCGTGTGTTCTTGTTGTTATTTAACTGGAAAAATAGAAAAATTAACAACAAAAATTTTAAAATTAACTAAATTAAAGACAAACAAATATTTAAACGTTTTATAAATCGTTAGCAACATGTTGCTGGGGTAAAAATATCTCGGCAATAAATGTATACTTCGTTACATAAAATAATTATGAAAAGTGTTGCACTAAAATCTCACGAGCAACATGTTGACAGAAAAGAACGAACTCTAAAGCTGCTCTACGCACTCTACGCCATGCTAAATGGCTTCTTCTTGCTGCAATCAGTTTGAATTCAATGTACAGATGATCTAAGCAGCTCCATACGATCTCTTCTAGATATAGACATCGTTCACTCAAAGTTGAATGAGAAAACGGGATGTGGAGTTCATAGACATAAAAAACTCATAAAGACTTCCCATCACTACAGTATCTTCCTGGCGGAAGATCATGGCTGATCAGTAGCGTAATATGTCGATAAGATAGAACAACTGAATACTTATAAACATAACTGGTCATTAGAACACATTAGTCAGGATAACGACCTAGTTTCTCACACCATCCGTGTTGTGAGTGTTAATTTTTACCCATAAGCAGCAAGAAACTTTTCATGTCAGTTTAATTTACTCTCAGAGTTTATGCCAGAAGACTGCTGAAAGGCAGTCGCTGAAGAAATATTTTTTTCGTATTGCATTTTATTTGAGATGTCTGAGCCAGTCATTGAACCCCGTACTTTAGTCTAATAAGCCAACACACTAGCTATTACATTACGGCGATTTCGATTGAAGTTTCAATAGTACAAAGAATTGGAGAATAAATGTTTATAAACAATGTTGCTAATGTAATTTTTTTTTGTTGATAAACAATGTGGCTGCAATTTTTTATTAAATTTTAACAAACTTAACTTGAATTTTTTTTAATGAAACAATTTTTATTTTATATTTTCCTTTGTAGCTTACCTATACCGTGGCTGTTATATGGCATTTTCTATGATGCACCCGTGGAAGTGAATTCAGTGGGCATGGTCTGTTCTATAACGATATTATTTATGATGTTATTATTTGTCGTTATGTCAATTGCCTGCTTCCATTGGCGTATGAATAAAGGTTTAGGTTTTACCATGTTTCTATTGTATTTCGTTTTTGTTGCCGTTTCGTTAATGTTTGAATACGATGTTATCTCATGTCCAGTGTAAAATGTCAAAAGGACAACAAACAACCACAGAAAAGAAGAGCAAGAAGAAGAAGTAATAGATTATAAAACATTACCAAAAACAAAACAAAAAAAAGAAGAAACTTTATATACAAAACCCATATATAAGCAAAGCAAAACAACAGAAATTAATAAAAAAAAATTTAAAAAAAAATTAAGAAAAAAGTAATAATAAATAAAACAAAAAAAAACAAATAAGACATTTATATAAACAAAAAGAAAAAAAATTGTTAATAATTTTTAAGTAAGTTTATTAAGAAAATTTATTAATTATAAACCAAAAATATAAAAAACAAAATAAAAAACAAAAAAAGAATAAGGAAAACTGTAACAACCAAGAAGAATGTATTGTACTTTAGCAACAACAACAAAAAAATAATTAATAATTAAAAAGAAAAATTAAAGAAAATTAGATAAAGAATTATATAATTATTATTATTATTATTATATTATATTGTATTTAAATTAAATTAAATTAAATAAATAAAATAAAGAAATTATAAAAGGAATGCGTTTTTTACAACGCTAAAAGTGCTCATTAACCGAGAAATTGTTATTTATTTATTAATTATTATTAATTATTGATTATTATTAATTATTGCAAATGTTTATTATTGATTACTGATTATTAATTATCGATTATTATTATTGAAATTATTATGTATAATTTTTTAAATGTTTTATTTTATAAAAATATTTAAAGAAAAAGTAATTAAAAAACTTTTGTTGTTATAAATAAATAAAAAAAACAGAACAAATAAAATTAATGAAAAAAAAAACAAAAACAAAATGCGAAACTCCTTAAAACTATACTTTAGACTTTAAATATAAATTATTAAAGCTACTATTATTATACTATTTATTATTATTATTATTATACTCATACATTACAACAAAACTATATTCAAACAAATTCTATTAAACCAAAAACCAAAAAAAAAACAACAACTAAAACAAAAAATTAAATTAAATTTAAACGAAAATGCAAATGAAAACCAAAGAAGTTTTTAAATTAAAATGAAAGTATAAACACAAAACACAGAAAGAAAGCAAGCTTTTGTTCATTTTTAATTATTTAAAATTTTTATTTTTATTTTATGTTAAATTAACTACAATTGATATGACTTAACTTAGAAAAAATTTGAAAGCATTAAGATTTTCCAAAACTTCAAATTAAAGCTTGAAGAACTTACTCTCTATAAAGAAATTTAATCCCCGCTTTAGTAAAACTTTTACTTGAAAAAGAAGAAACGAAGAAAAAAAAGAAATTAAATATCAAGAGGTCTAGTGTTTTATAAAAAAAAACAGCAGCAACATTTTAGAACTCTTTATTATAAAAAACTGTTTCAGCAATATTAACATCGTTAGCAACATTATAAGAAATATCCAGACGGAAATTTTAGAAAAAGTCTTGTTCAAGCTACATACCGTTCAGTTCATAATATTCCGACTAATAAATGTTGATTACCATACGACCAAAGCGTTCATAATTGTTGGTAAATTCTTTCAGAATAATTTTCCGAATGCGATATGTTTTTCACAATCTGGCTACTCCAAGCACCATATGTTACTATTTTTCTTATTTTACCGAGTTAGAAATGAGCTGCATAGCCGCAAAGAATTTTATTCGCAAGATCAGCATTGAAAATTTCTGTTGTTCTAGCTTATACAACGTTAAGAACGGTCAGCCGACTTCAAACAAACCTTATAAATTTCCTTTAAGAAGAAACGAAGAAAAAAAAAGAAATTAAATTTCAAGAAGTCTACTGTTTTATTAAAAAAAAAACCTTTCCTATGTCTTCATAGATCTATTATATGTGCTTATTTAGGAAGATAGAATGTTCACAGGCCGTAGCGGTCCATTTCTCCTAGTTCTGAGCTTCTAATTTCCTAGCAGATCAGTAAAATCAGCTGCATAGTAGAACGAAGATCTTACCTCTTCGAAATAACGCTAGGCAAGTACCTCATATGTAGTGTTGCCAGTAATTTTTTTTAAAAAACTTTTTATTTCTGGGAAGAAAAACTTTTTTTACAAAATAAAACTTGTTTTCTACAAAAGTATCAACATTTTTAAAAGAAACACCGGAGAACGGTGAACTCTATTGGTGTTTCTTTGCTACTTATGCCCTGGACGAATAAAATACCCAATGTTTTATATAAAAATGTAAATATTTCGTGTTATTGTTGAATTTATTGAAATATTGAATTTTTCGAAAAAAGCTTGTTTAGTTAGAAAACAATTTTAATGAAAACTTTTTCGCATCTCAAAAAACTTGGAAAAAGGGAAAACTTGGCAAATGGCAACGCTGCTCATATGTGAAGAACAGTTTCCTTCACTTCCTCATTTCAACAGTTCCCGTAAAAGTCATTTCTCTTAACGCCAAGACCAATTTGTATCGTATGAGTACGTTTTCATATCCAAGCTTTTTTCATGTCCTTAAAGGAGAGTGTGTTTGCTAAAGCATCGCAAACTATTTTTAACAGAATTTAGTTCCACATGCAATCGCATTCGTTTCATAATTTCGATCGCTTGCTGGAGTAATCATGATTTTACAAAAATCCTTTCTATATATGTATGTCTACCCCATGTTACTGACTTAAATTGTTGCAGCTTTTGTAGGTCAGACAGCTTGTTTCTCCATTCTCTATCTTTCTTTGACATCTCAAAGAGTGAGAGTATCTTATATATCCTCGACTTTCTTCCTTTTTTTTCGTTAATGTTTTTTACGGAAAGGTCGGAAAAATTCAATCATTCAGCTCAAATCATTTCTTAACGTTCTTGGATGAACGCATAGAGCTGTTAGTCCAGCAACCCGAGGTGGCACCACAAAGAGAAATTTGTTTACTTGAAAGGAAGGAGAGATCTTGATAGGCGTCCAGTGCCTATCAACAATATGCTAAAGTGTTACATTTTGGAAAATTTATGGACCTTTTTTTATTTTAATTTTTATGTGTTATTAAAAATAAAAACTTTCATAATGACTTTCGAATACTTTTTGTCTGTTTTTTTTTTCAATATTTAAATCTTAAGATAAAATTTTTTTAATTTAATTTAATTAATTTAAATTAATTTTAATTAATTTTGCTTTAATTTTTTTTTTATTTTTTTTTTGTTTTTAATAGAACAAAAAACCTAAAGCTAAGGAATTTAAAGAAAAAGAAAAAAGTAAAGCTTTTCATCTAATAAATGCTTTTAACTTGCATTGTATTGTATTGATTATTAAATGATTCTTGTTTGATTATTTAAGTTGCTTTGTTATTCAAAAACAACAAAATTAAACTTTCTAACTCTAAAAACCAAAATTAACTACAAAAACTAATTATTTCTCTAACACTCTAACTAAAACTCTATCTCTTTCTATATCTATCTACCTATCTCTCTCTCTCTATATATATATATATATACTCTATATAAACGATATATGCTCTCTATTAGCTTTCTAAGTTGAAAATGAAGAAATTTAAACAAAATGAAAGAAAAATTTAAAAATTAGAACTAAAAATGAAAACAATTATTATAATGAGATGAATAAGAAAAACAAAAAAAAAAACAAAGAAGAACAACAACTAAAAGCTTTAAAGACTTTTTTCTTTTTAACTAGTCAATATACCAACCAATACATTTAACCTCTAAACTAAACTAAAAAACAAAACCTAAGGAAAATACTAGCAAATGGAAGAAGCTACAATTTTGAGAACCTCCTTATCCCTTTTTCCTTTATAGAAAATCCTTTAAAAAACAAATTTGACAAAAACGATCAACAAACAACGCCCCCCACTTAACTGACAGCAATAATAAAAACAAATTAGAAAAGAAAATCTAAAAGAAAATCTAAATCTAAATGCAGCATAAGAAGAAAATTAACGAATAGAGTAGAAATAAATCTAAAATTTTAAAACCAAAACAAAAAAAATTTGTACAAACCCTTACGAACACAAAAAATAAATAAATTGAAAATCATTAAAACTTACAAAAGAAAAGAAAATAAAATGAAATGAAATAAAAATAGTTACCAAAGCAAATAAAACCAAAAAAAAACTAGGCATTTAAAATTATACCAAAAAAAGAAAATAAAAATTAATAAAAAAAAATAATAATAAAAATTAAATTATATATGAAAGCAATAATTTACATACAAACATAAAAAAAAATAATATATTAAAAAAACATCATACATTGAGACAACAAACATACATACATACATACATATTTATAAAAATGAAAATGAAAAAAACAACTTAACCACACTTTATTTAATTATTCAAAAATGAAATCAACCAAACCACTCATTCATTACTTACTTTTCCTAATCACTTTCACCACTAACAAACAACACCACCTCCACCACACCCCTATCATTATCACCTAATAAACTTTATAAACAACAAATACTCGTAAAAAAATATTAAAGAAAAAAAACATTTAATAATACTTATTAAAAAAAAATATTTATAAAACAAAAACAAAACACATTAAAACTAATTAATAAATGAATTCTTTTAAGCAAAAAAACAAAAACGAAATAAAAACAAATGAAAAAAAATTTAAATAAAAATAATATTTAAAAATCCAAAAATAAATAAACATACATTCCTACATACATACATACATACATACGTATTACTACTACTTAAGAAAGAATAATAATAACAACAAAATCACAATATTTATTATTAAAAAAAATGAAACAAAATTAATAAAACATTAAAAATTTATAAATGATTTAACAATTAATTAAAAATCACAAAAAAAAACAAAAACAAAGTAAAACAAAACATTTAACATTAAATCATCAAAACGAAAATCATTTTTAAAGAAAAAAATCATTTAAAAAAAAACATTAAATTCTTTTAAAAAATTCCTTAAAAAAAACTCCGGCCTCTAAACCAGGCAACCAACAACAACTTTCCTCTTGGTCTCCCTATCCAAAGCAGCTGAACTCCAGATTACATATACTCGTTCCAAGTTTACAAAGTGTTTTTGTTTAAAAACACTAAGTACTTTAGTACATTTTTAGTACTTTTCCATTTTAAAAAATACCTCAGTACCCCCGCAATACTTTCAGTACTTTTTATTATTACATATTTTATGACTTGCGCTTTTCAACTATTAATGGGTTACCAACACGTTCAACGTAATGCTAAAGGCAGAATAAGGCTTTAGCTCCGGTTAGCTCAACGTACGCGGAACGTACGTTCGTTTTTATAATACAAAATGCAATGAGAACGCTTGATGTCGCCGTGGTCTAATAGGTAGTGTGTTGGCTTATTAGACGAGAAGCCAGGGTTCGAGCTCCAGGCCAGACATCAAAATAAAATACAAAAAGTATTTCTTCGGCGACTTCCTCTCAGCAGATTTCTGGCAAGAACTCTGAGAGTAAATAAAAAATTGCCATGAAAAGTTTCTCAAAAATCTGTCGTTCGGAGTCGACTTTAAACTGTAGGTCCCGCCACTCATGTATAAAATTAACACACACAACATAAGTGGTGTGAGAAACTAGGTCGTAATCCTAACTGAAGGGTTGTAATGACCAATTACGTACGTAATGAGAACGCTTGCCAAATCGTAATGTAATTTCGGTAAGTATTAATTTGCTCTTCATCTGCTAAAAACGAATCTACGTTCCGTCGACGTTTGACTAAACGGAGCTTTTACGTTCTGTTACGTTCCGAATCAGCTGTTTTTGTTTTGCATATGCGAAGCACGTATAAATCGTTAGTTTTTCTATACCATTCCGTACGTGTATTAATAATTTTTTACAAAAGTACCATTTGATGCCAAAAAGTACTATTTCAGTTACAGTTCAAATTTCAATTTTGCTACACTGATACAACTTATTCTCGTGAGGCCCTATGGCTTACTTTAGAATGTTTTCTTGCATGTAATGCATAAGGGATGCGGGCGACCTTCCTCAGTCACCGCAACATTTGCCTTGCCGCTTAAAATTTTTTAGTTACTGTCGCATTTGTATGCAAAAGTTATATTTGGTTCACTGCTTACTTACTGAATTGCCCTTTAAAAACCCTTTTATTCGGTTTAGGCCTGCGTTAACACATCTTTCTAGGCATCTCTGCTAATCGCGAGCCTTTGGCATTTAGTCACACCAATCAATGACGGAACTTCCTTGATTTAGTCCTACCAAAGCAGGCAAGGTCGTCTAAGACCACCTTTGCGCTGAGATGTAAACTTGGAACTCTCATTTAGCGAACAAAAATTCTACACACTAAACTACAGCGATTACAATCCTTTATAACGGACTCTAGCGGGAAATGTTTGGCTGACATCATTTCAAGAATAGTTTGCTGCTCCGCAACAATAATTACATGCCGACCTCTTCCTTATGGATTCCACCAAAATGTAGCACATGTCAGTCTCCAAGTTACGCAACCATACAATAGCTTTGCAGTTCGAATTATATAGGAGACATACACAGCTTAATAGTTGTTGATATTTGCTGAAATCCTCAAATAGATCAGAGCAAGTCGTATACAACCTTACTAACAAGTGTTTCAATATTCTTGTCAGCACTACGGTTTATAGTTATCCTTCCGAGTAGATAATTGAAGACACATTGAACGATTCTGATACTCACATTGATGTGTAATGAAGAATTCAGGTCATGCGACCTAGCATTACAAGTTTTGTAAATATTAACTTCCAGACCAACTGTACAAAACTCAATATTGGTTAAGAGGACGTATTTCATCGATATATTCCACGTTCGATGACGAGGATAAAAAGTATTACCACAATCTGGGTTCTTGCCTTACGTCACTGGAACCTCAAATGAACCTGTATGTGTGATAAATACTGTTATGTAGGATTGAGAAACCCAAATAGGATCTAATTAGTGAATTTCTGAATTCCAGAAGGTAACAAGTTGCCACCACCGCCCACCCTCCAAATACAGTTTGGTTTAGTTAGGCTTAAATAGTAATGAACTAAATGCGAATTACTTTTGAATTTCATTAGGAACCTTTATCATTTGTCCGAACGACTATACCGAACGACAAGTCCACAAACGATTGTAGCTGACAAACCGATCACACACTCTTGGTGATCGTAACCTGTAAATATGTGATGAATTCGACAAAATTTCGAATGTTAATATGAACACAGTATATGCATATGTATGTATATGAGCATGGTATTCAAAAATTCACTAATTGGCTTCTATTAGAGTTCCTTTGGACTACAATTACAGTGTGATGATGATTACAAAAGTTTGAGAAATATTTGTTTCCACTAATAAGGGCATGGATACTATAGGAATAGATATATAATATCCGGGTCAAAGTTACAAGTTGTCTCTTAGTATAGAGTAATGTGTGAACAAAGTATCCGGGTCTCTTCAGTATTTTCCAAAGACAATTACGGTTGCATGACATGGCAGTCACAGAAACCGGCTATTTTCTTTCTAACCTCAAAGGTCGATTTCTGATATTCTTTTGATTAAGTTTTAGCCAGCGGCTTATTTTCAAAGCATGTTTATTGTTTTTGTATTACGATAAGTCTCCTATTTTAATAAATTCACAATGATTTCTTAAATGTTATCATGTCCGAAATTCTAAACATCGGCCCAGGTTTATAATACAAGCGATTACCTCTTAAATGTTAAGTTTTGACGAGGGGAAAAGTTTTCTATGCCAGACAATTTCTTAATTTATTATTTTCGACTATTCTTATTAAATTTAAATTTTTTTAAATGCTTTTTTTGTAAAATTTTAAAGAATGAATCTTCTAAATGAAGATCTTTTTTGGATTTTTTATTTCGTTAAAAAAAACTTTAAATATTGTCACACAGCATTGTCACCAACATCATTAACATAAAAACAAGCATATTCTTCCAAAAAATTATTATGAATAAAACAAGCAACACTTTAAAAACAGAATTAAAATTTAAATATTTAAACTTAAACTACGTACGTATATTATAAATCTAAAAAAAAACAAAAGAAAACAAAACAAAAAAATCTTTAAATTTAATAAGAATTTCATACCAAAAAAAATACAAAATAAAACATTCACACACGCATACATACAAAACATTTTTAAAAACATATCCTTTTGCTCCTTAAAACTAAAAACGTAAAACAAACAAAAAAATCTACGGAAATTTATTACCTTTAAACGAAAATTAAAACCAAAAAACAAAACAAAACTAAAACACTACATACTTTTTCCTGTTAATATTTATATAAGAAAAATATAAATTAAATGAATAAATAAAAATAAATTGTTATCAATTATAATTTTTAATTTAAGAAAATCTATACCTTTTTTCCCTTGAAAAAAATTAAAATTAAATTTAAAAAAAAATAAATGAAAAACGGAAATTATGAAAATGGTAATGCTTTAAGTAGACAACAAAAAAACAAAAACAAAACGAAATTAAATAAAAAAATAAAATAAAATTATTTAATTCATAATAATAATAATAACAACACAATAATAAATAAAATTTAATATGAGAAAGAAAAAAAAGGAAAAATTAAATAAAAAATAAAATAAAATTGTTATGGAGTTTTAGAGTTTTAAACCGTTGATAAATAAAAAAAAAATTGCATAAGAAATTGTTGATAAATTAGTCCAAGTTCATACAAAAAAAAAACAAATTATATAAATAAAGGAAACACAAAAAAAAAACAAAAAAAATAAAAAGAAATAAAAATTATAAAAAAAACTAATTAAACAAATAATTCAAATAATAACAAATAATATTATTAATTAAATTTAATAATTATATTTATAAACAAACAACCAGAACAACAACAACAAAAAAACATATATAATTAAATTTAATTTACATTAAAAACCAAAACAAAAACAAACAAAAAATTAATAAAAGAAAAAAAAACAAAAACAAAAACATAAACAAACGAAAATAAAGAAATTTTGAAATAAAAATTGTTTAAATTAAAATTAAAAAAAATAATCTCTTTCCACTTCAATTAATTATTCCCTTTTTTTCTCAATTATAAATTTTATAATTTAATTTCTGAAATTTGGCAACATGGGAATTTTTTTGTTTCTTATGCCCTTTTTCATTTCTTCTTTAAAAACTTTCAATAATTCTCATTTAGTTAAATTCAGGTATATTTTTCCAATGCTTATGTAGGTTATAAAATGAGTCTTGTAGTTATTAACACGAAGATAGGGACGTAACTTAATATAATTCAGACAATTACAGCAGGAATGTCCCAATATTATTCCACGCTTTGGCGCAAGTGCTGGGCTGTAAAGCTTTGAGTGACAGACGATCTAATTCTCCTTCTCCAAGTCATAGCTTCTGCAGAAATCACGTACATACATATATAATTGGTCGTTACAACCCTTTAGTCAGGATTACGACCAGTGGTGTTGTCGAGCCAGAACGCTCCGGAACATCGTTCCGGTACTTCCTTTTTGGACAGGAACGCGTTCCGGAACTAAAGATGATTTCTGATAACGAGAATTGGCTGACGTTTTGAAAAAAAAAATTAAAAAGAATTGCTGATTTTTATTCTAATTTTTGACGAATTTTTATATGTATTTTTATAAACAAGGGTTTTAACCGAACCCGAACACGAACCGGAACAAAAACCGGAACGAACCGGCTTGTTTTTCAAACCGTGGACCGGAGTCCGGAACGCGTTCCGGTAAAAACAAATTAGCACAACACCACTGATTACGACCTAGTTTCTCACACAGCTTATGTTGTTTGCGTTAATATTTAATATTAACGTGAGTGGCGGGACCTATAGTTTAAAGTCGACTCCGAACAACAGATTTTTGAGAAACTTTTCATGGCAATTTTATTTACTCTTAGAGTTTTTGCCAGAAATCTGCTGTGAGCTAGGCGCCGAAGAAATATTTTTTCAAAATTCGTTTAGTTGGAGATACCAAACCTGGGGTTTGAACTGAGGCCTAATAAGCCAACACACTACCTACTAGACCATGGCGAGCGAGATATCACGTAAGTGACTCCAAACCCAGAGATCAAACCAATGTCCCGCGCCGACAGAGGCCACATGCTAAATAGTAAGTCGAGAAAAAATTAGCTGTATTCAGATTCGCTCAGCCTAATCTAGCAGTCTTGTCTATCTGGGATGTATTAGTCATGAACTGAAACTATGTTTAGCCTATGTTTAGCCTTCTTCAGTATAAAAAAAAACAAACAACTCTTGAATTAAGAGTTTAAACTCAAAAGTTGTGTATGCAGGAAAGCCTGCTGAGACTTAAAATTTTCTTAAAAATTTCTGGTAATTAAGGCTTAGGGTTAAACAACAGAAAAAAATTTATTAAAAAAATATGTTTCTAAACACAATGAAATTTTAAAAATTAATTTTCTTCACACAAAATTTGTGATTTAGCTTTTTCAGAACTCTTAGGCTTTTGGGACGTCAAACCGGGGCTCAGTTTTAAAGTTAGAAAAAGTTGTACGGATTTTTTTTAAAATCATTTAACCGGTGCTTAATTTTAAAGTTAGAAAAAGTTTTACGGATATTTTTTTAAACCATTTTCAACTTTAAAATTTTTTTTTATCAATTTCAAACCTCTTTTCCAGCCTTCCAATTAAGGTACATATTTTTACTTTTTCGTTTCGTTTTGTTTTGGAATATATTCAAATTTCACAACAGGTATGTTTTTACTTCAATTCCTTACTTACTTACTTACTTACTTACCATATATACATATGTATGCTTACTAACTAATAGTAGAGTAGTTTTGCAAAAAAAACCAAATCTATCAATAATTTTTTAAGCCTCTTGTTTTCTTTTTTCTATTATTTTTTCAGGTCCACACTAAACTAAAGCCAAATTAATAAAATTAAATGCAAGACCTGGTTGCCAGATTTCATTAAAACAAATATGTACCCTTTCAAAAAATATGGTAATAAAATTCCAACTTAACTTAAATTTATATATGAAAACATATGATTTTTAATAAATTTTTTAAACAAATAAATAAAAAAAAACATTTTTAAACTGCCACATAAATAAAGTTTATAAAGAAACAACAACAACAAAAAACACAAAAACATAGAAAACATTTAACATTAAACATTTAAAAGAAAAATAAATATTAAATTTAAAAAAAATATAATAATAATTAAAGAAAAATAAAAAATAAAAACAAAAATTTTTTAATGCTTTTTAAACTGTAAGTTAAAAACAGAAAAAATTATAAAAAAGCAAATAAAATAAATTAACAACTATACTTACGATACATATATATGTATAATTTAAGTTTAATTAATAATTATTTGTATAAGAAAATATATAAAATAAATTTTAATATTTAAACAAATGGTGAGATATTATAAAAAGTTTTCAAAAATTACTATATTGTTGTATTATATTATAAAATTATTAAAAAAAACAACATAATTTTGTTCAAACATGGCGTCCGTTTTTAAACATAAAAATTCATTAAAAAAAATAACAAAAAATTGTTTTTTTTTTAGAAAAATTTTTAGTTTTATTTTTCAATTTTTTTTAGAAAATATTTAAAGAAAAAATTACACGGTGCGACAGTCTAAATACACTCAACTAATGACATAGTGTAGGGTCATATGAGTTATGTTTTCATTTTTATTTCTCGAACCCTCCAAACTTGTTTTATTTGACAAAAACGTTATTTTTCAACTTTCCATACAAAATTTTTTCTTTACCCAAATATTTTTCAACCTATTTTCAAAATTCATAGTTTTTCGAAAAAGGGGGAGAGATAAGTCTTTAAAATGATGTATGTAAAGTTTACATTGTAAACATATGGTTCAAACTTAATTGTTATGAGTTTT
Source organism: Sarcophaga carnaria (assembly GCA_958299815.1). Classification (NCBI taxonomy): domain Eukaryota; kingdom Metazoa; phylum Arthropoda; class Insecta; order Diptera; family Sarcophagidae; genus Sarcophaga; species Sarcophaga carnaria. The sequence continues at coordinate 124,659,675 of OY283152.1, read as the reverse complement.
GATCGGGTAAACTTGGAAAAAATGATTTTTTATCTTATTTTTTAAAGTTTAGCCATTCTTAGTTGCAAAATTTAATTAAAAAATATGAAATAAGTGGTGACATTGTGGTGGTCGCTCAAACGTTAAATTGACACATTTTCCAATAAACAATCAAGATCCATCAAAAATTCTGAACATTATTTAATTAAAAGTTCATTTGATATGTCTGAAAAATACAACACGACTGTTAACTACGGTAATTTATGTTCGATTTTATCAAACGAAGTGTCAATCTCTTCACATCAAAATGCACTTTAAGAATGTCACCACTTATTTTATATTTTTTTTTATTAAAATTTACTACTATGAATGGCTAAACTTGAAAAAAATTGGAAAAAAAATTGCATTTGCTAAGTTTAACTTATCAAGTCTGCTACCAATCTGGGTATTGTATTTAATGACAGATTATCGTGGTCTGGCCATATAAGTGTCGTTGGTAGAATATACAGCATGCTACGAAATTTATGGGCGGTCATTGATTCAACACCTTTTACAATTCGTATGCAACTTGCTAAAACTTATTTGATTCCTGTGCTATTGTATGGGCGCGAAATTTTTGCAAGCTGCGATAGTAATAACAACCCGAAACTAAACTTGGCATACAACAATATAGCAAGATACGTCTTTCTTAAAGGTCGCCGCGATCATATTTCTAATTTAGCGTATCAGATATTGAGTGTGAAATTTGATAATCTTCTGATAATTAAATGCCTCATTCTATTCCATAAAATTATTAATACGGGACAGCCGGAATATTTAGTAGGCCGAATTAAATTTGCTAGGTCATGTCGGGGCATGAAGATTATTCAACAACATTATAGGGCTCTTCTGTCACAGCGACAGTTCTTTATACACACCATTAGTCTCTGGAATTCCCTACCAAATTACATCCAAAAGTTAGGCAATGCAAACGCGTTCAAAAGGGAGTTTTTTTTGAATTGTTCTCTTAATGAAAAGTTTGTTACATACGTTCTTAGCATGTTTATTATATCGGTTAAATATTTATCCTTACTTTTTTATACCGATTTTTGTAAATATTTCTTTTTTATATCTTTAGAATTCTTTATTTTTTTTAACTTTTTTATTTTCTTTTTATTTCTGCAGTATTGTTAGTTTTCCGAAATTACTTTAAATTAAATTTCTACTTAAATTTAATATTTTAATGAATTTTTTTTTATATTAATTTGTTAATTTTTACTTAATTTCTTATATTTCACAATTTTTACTATTTTTTTATGTTTTATATCTTATTGATCCTAAGCATAGCCCTATAACTTATAAGATTAAAATCTTGTTGTGTTATGTTAATTATAATAAATAAATAAATAAACCTCATAGAATATTAAGTCGAGTAAAATATATATGTATACCGTTTTAAAAGCCCATCCCTCTCCTTTCTAAGAAAGTTTAAATGTGTGACATTGATTCAGAAATGTTTGTGTAATCAATAAATTTGTCAAAAAAAAAACAGTTTTTGTCAAATAAATCAAGTTTGGAGGGTTCAAGAATTATAAAAAAATATGTCATTAGCTGAGTGTATTAAATTTTTTTTTATTTTGTCGCATACTTAGTGTTATTATCAAATAAAAAAAATAAAACAATATATACCATACATACATAGTTAACAATAATGTAGACTAATTTTTTTTAAATGATTTTTATTTATTTTCTTATTTAAAGCAAAAATATTAAAATGAGGAAAAATATTTTCATTTTTTTTTTAACTTAAAATCATTAAGAAATAAAATTTAAAAATTTAAATAAGAAACATAACAAAAGAACAACAACAACAACAACAAAAATAAATGAAATCAGATTTTATGTTCCCACCTATTTTTTATTGTAGTCAATAAGTTTAAACAAAAACGAGAAGAAAAACAGAATTTTATCAAAAGGAAAATTAATTTTATTTTTTTTTTTTGGTTTTAATTTTTTATTTATATTACAAGTACAGTTTATTTTTTTGTTTTAAATATATGTAGTTTTGATAAACCAAACAAAAAAAAATAAAAATTGAAAATGAAATGCAGTTGTAAGACAAATAGTAAAAACCACATATTGAAAATTAATTAATAAAATTGAGAAAATTTTACTTTATGAAAAAATTATATAAATTAAGGTAATTAAATACGCTTTTAGCTTATAAGAGTTGTTGAAGAGTAAAACCAAAACAAAAATAAAACAAAACTCTGAATAGTAAATACTTTACTTAGTTATAAATGAAAAATTTAAGCAACAAAATTTATAGACAAACATTATAATTAATTATAATAATAAATTTATTTTATTTATAAACTATAGGTAAATTTAAGAAAATATTATGTATGTATGATTTATTTTTTATTGGTCAACGTTTTTCCTTACAAAGTCTTACAGTAGAGCCGTATTTGATAGACAGACGAAAAAAACTGTTTAAAAACTAAAGGGAATATTTTATTTATAAATTTTCGTAATTAAGTTCGAAATTTCGAACAAGAAATTCAAATGTATAAAAATTATTATTTTTAAAAAATATTATTCGAACGTAATTTCGAATTTTCGTACAAGAAAAAGTTTAAAATATTCAAAGATAAACAACTCTAAATATAATTAGTGAGCAAATTAATATTTGAATATTCCCAGTTAATTTCGAAATTTCGAACATATACACACTTTTCAAATATTTGAAATAAAATCAAAATCCAACTTATTTTCAAAGTTATTATTAAACAATATAATCTATTCATTATTCCAATTCTGTTTCGAATACTATTTTACAGCATTCCTTGAAACAAAACAGAATTTCAGTATTCGAACTTAATTTCGAATTTTCTAACATGGAAGAATTATTGAAAACTTTAGTAAAAATAAAATCCATATCTTAAAGCAAAAGCCTTTGGAATTTACTCGGTTATAAATCGCTAATAAAATTCTGTAACGCCTCGTATTCACAGATTCTGTTTCAACTTCTTGCTGGAAATTTGCTAATGTTTGGCAAAATTATGAAAAGAAATAAAATGGAAAACCTCTAAGAGAAGTCAGTCCGATAAGCGAAATCACTTCAAGTGCCTACCGACTACACAATGGCCCGTGTTAATAGATATAATGGCAGGGATGCCGGTGCTATCGAAGTTAACTAGTTGACTGATACTCTCTCTGAGTCTAGCAATAAAGCAAAATGCTTCCTCAGACACAGGCCTGTTAATGACCTTTGTCTAATCGACAGGCTAGCGAAAGTGGGTCTTATCTGTTAAATTATTCTGTAAGATGTTAACTCGCATACACAATAGTTACCGAAGTACTTTCTTTACTGGGTACTGCAGTACGGGAACGACGTTGGCTATATTGGCAATAAATTTTGCAGTAGCTAAGGAGACGAAGAAACTCGGCGTTCTCTTTGGTTTTAATTTTTTTTTTTGTTTATTATTTTTATTTCCTTTTAGTTTCAAATAGATTGTAATGAAAAACAACGATTTAAATATAGTTTATAAAAAAAATTTTATGTTTAAAAATAGAGAAAAATGTGGAAAAAAATAAAGGAAATATAAATTAATTAAAATGTTTAATTTTATTTTTTTAGAAGAAGTTTAATGACAAACATCCATGCGTCAAGAGAAAAGGGCAATAATTATATACAACAACAACAACAAAAAATATATATAAAAAGAACATACATTATGTACATACATACATACATATAAATAACAACAACAGTTACAAAAAAATTTAAATTATATAGACATTTAAATAATTAATTATATATAAAAAAATAAAAATAAAAAAACATTTGTTACTTTTTTACATAAAAAACCATCATCAGAAATTATAAAATAAAATAAAAAGAAAAAAAATAATTCCAATAATATAAAACCAATATAGAGCAATATTTAATTAAAGAAATTAAAAAGCAAAATTAATAATAATGACAACAGAAAAGGCACTTCAAAAAATAACAGAAGAAAAAAAAAAACGGAAAAAAATTCTTACAATAATTTGCAAAAATTAAAAAATAAATGAAAAAAAAAATTCAAAATTTTCACCAAGAAAACCACAGCAACAAAAACAGTTATGAGAGAAAAAATTATATTAAAAAGGGCTTCATTTTTCAAAAAAATATAATCCAAGAAAGAAAACACAAATTAATTTAAAAAAATATGTTATTAAAACTAAAAAAATAAATTAATTATTAAAAGAATTGTTATTTAAAGCAACTGGAAAAAGAAGACAAAAAAACAAAATAATTAAAAAATAATTACTAAAATTTAGACTGTATTTATTTTTTTTTTTTTTGGGTTCTTCTATTTTGAAATTATTTTCTATATAAACAAATAATTTCTTATTTAATGAAAAAAAAAAATTAATAAAACATAAACAGACGACGTAAATATATATTTAAACAAAAAAATAATAAAGAAATAATAAAAAAAACCTATAAAAATAAATATCTGTTAATTATTATAAACGTTTATTATTATTATTATGATTATAAATGAATAAAAACAAAATAAAATTTAAAAAAAAAAACAGCAACAACAAATTTGAAAATGTTTTCTTTAAATTTAACAAAATTTCTTATACGATATTTTTACTTGTATTTCTCTCTTTTTCTCTTTTTTCTAAATAAATTAAATTAATTATAAAAAACAAAACATTATTCTTAATTTATTTATCTTATATACATACTTAAAACTAAACTAAAACTTTAATGAAAATACCAAAGATTAAAAACAAAATAAAATAAAAACAAAAACAAGCAAAAAAAATCTTCTACTATTATTTCAAATACTAAATTTTAGTGAAACAAAAACAACAAAAAATTAAAAAAAAAAATTAAAAAATAATAACCAACAACAACCAAAAACTAATGCAATTAATATTATCTTAAGCATATTTAAACTACAAAGAAAAGAAAAAACAAACAAAAACAACAAAATTATTTAAAAATATGATAATAAAACTGATTAATTCAAAAGAAAAAAGTATTCAATACCCCCCTCAATAACAAACTAAAGTTTCTGTAAATCTGCAGTTTATTCACAATGAATTTCAGAAGCAAAACAATTTGTTTGTTTGTTTTGTTATAATTTAGCAGAGTTACTACAAAGAAAACAAAAGAGGTGAGTCTGAATAATTCTCCAAATTGTGAGACCCTTACTTTGGTTAGAAAGTAAATATGAAGAAGCACATCTGCACCCAGACCAGACCCCTAAACGTCCATTTTGAGGGCCTTCAAAAGAGAGATAAAACAGCGAAGAGAAATAAACAGAAGATGGGATTAAGGATAGGTTCGTTATATAGTAGAAGAGTAAGAGAGGGAAAGAAAATGAAGAAAGGATAGAGAACAGATATTAGGAAACGAGTCATCTCACCAGTCAACTAATGTCTGAGATGAAATTGGCAGCACCAACAATACAAAATCATTTTGTGGTCGATTGACCAATGGATTGCCCAAGTTATTATAGAGAATTCATAAGTCCACCTCCCTGTTTCCACAAAAATTCGCTGAGCACGACGCCCTAAATAAAAAGAAACACACTTTTAATAAAACTTAATATCTTTATTTGGTTTTTCTTGCAAATATTTAATATTTTAGCTAAATTATAAAATAGAATTGAATAAAATTTTTAATACAATATATTATATGTCTGCATACATACATAAATGCATACGTATATTGTATAGATTTTTAGAAAATATTTAAAACTCCAAAAATATCAATGAATTAATATTTTATGGTTTAATTATGAAAGGACAGCTAAAATTTGTAAACAAAGTAGGGCGAGTTGGAAGAAAAAATAACACAATCAATGTCTTAATATTCTAAAATTAAAAGTAAAACTAACTTTTAAACATTCCTTTAAAAACTACAAAAACAAAATAAAATAAAATAAAAGAAATAAAAGTAAATGTCTACGATTTTGTTTGAGCTTGATTTTGTAGCTCGGACAAAACCGTTTTGGGATCCTCAGATTTCAAATAGGGATTGATTTCCGGCTGAGGTTCAAATATAACATTGCCACGTATAACGCGTACACGAGGACCAATGGCACGAGGATTAAATTTAACTTTGCCACAAGTATCGGCACGTATCTCGCGATGAGTCTTTAAAGCACTTATGCAAGAGAAGTGCTTATCACAACCGTAGCATTTATAGCGTTTCATGCCGATGTGACGTGACAAATGGGCAATTAAAGTTTCGCGATGTGTAAAGCGTTGAGAACAAACCTAAAATGGATTGAATGGCAGCGCTTTAATACACAAAACAAATATAAACAAGTATAAGGGGTAAAAAGAGCCTTACCTGACAAAAGAATGGCCTTTCGCCCGTATGAGTGCGATGATGGACCTTTACTTGGCCTCTGGTACGGAAACGTTTATCACAATAGCTACACTTGTGCGGCAATTCACCCGTGTGTATCGTCATATGACATTGCAGAGTGCCGTGCGAATAAAATTTCTTGCTACATTCCTTGCAAGAATATTGAGGCTCTCGACTGCAATTGGCCAGTATATGATCGTTCAGCATGGTTTTCGATGAACAACTACGACCACATTTGTCGCAAACAAAACGATAACGACTATTGGAAGTTTTCACTTGCTGAACGGATTTCGAACAATTTGACAAAGTAATGTTATCAGCAGCAATAGACTCTGACTCCGATGTTAGCATTTGTGAGTCACTTGTATCCTGTTGATTAACAGGTTCTTCTTTAAGAACCATTTGTGCTTCGGGTTCATTTTTAAATGGTTTTGCTTGAACATTAATTTTTTCCATATCGCGATTATTTAAATTGTGAGCCTTACTTAAATGGATTTTTAAGGCACTTTTCATTTCGTAATCCTTCTGGCAATATGGGCAAATCCATTTAAAAATATAATTGGGATTTTGGCAACGGGCCTGCACCAGCGCAACATCAACTTTCGTTAGGATAGGCAAATACAAAGTGGATGGTTCATCTGGCTGTTTGGTGTTCAAAATGAAATTCTCGTTTTTACAGCTGATCTGCTCCGTTTTAGTTTCAACTTTAGCTATTTGCTGTTTCATGTTATCGATTAATTGCTTCTTCTCTGGTATATTCTCAATAATCATTAGACGAGTTTTTGGTATATAAAAATTTTTACGATGCTCTTCGGCCTTTATCAAAGCCTCAGCCTGTAATTTTTTGAAATCTTCAGCATCAATGGTTGTATTATGATTTATGGAGGTAAGTTTAATAGAAACTGCTGAAGAGTTTGTGGGTGAAGTGTTTGTAGAGGCTGTGCTCGTTTTTGCCAATGTTACAGTTGCTGGCGTTTGCGTTTGTTGTGTGGTTAACAGAGATACAGAGTTTGCAGTAGTAGTTGGAGAAGTCTTGAGTTTAAGAACCAAAGGCGACTTATTGTTTGCGTTAGCATTGGCATTAGCATTAGCATTGTTTGTATTTGTTGTCCTCAAAGTAGTGATTTGGCTATTGGGTACAAGTTTTATAATTTGTAAGCCATTCTTTAGTAAAGGCTTCACATCAACACCATTCAAATTGTGCTGGGTATTTTGCAATTTTAACGTCATAAACTTGCCAACGTTAATTTGATTTGGGTTTTTAGCGTTGCTAAATGTAGTTGTTGTTGTATTATTACATGCTTTATTTACCGAGGCTATGGAAGCCGGTGTTAGTTTAACCAGTCTCAAGTGTGTGTCACTGTTTAATGTCATATTAGAATTGTTTATATTCATGCTGTTGTTATTATTCGAAATGATTTTCAAAACTGGTGAATTATTCGAATTCCCGGTTAGCAATTTAGCATTCATATTTGGCTTTGTTCCGTTATTTATGACTAATGGCTTTATGTTGGTTGATTTTGGTAAAGAGAAATTCTCTATTGGTATAAATTTACCATTCGATTCGGGTCCAATCATATTATTAATTATCAAAGACTTCATTTCAACTTTTGTTTCATGCTTAGGTTCTACTTGTGTCTTAGTTTGCTCTTCCTCCTCCTCGGTTTTAATAATAACTTCCGGTATCAAGTTTGTAGTCATGTTGCTTTCATACTCATCTAAAGGTTCCTCCTTTATTTTAATATCGTTTTCATAGTTAAATGGCAACTGATTTGATTCCGTATCAGCCTTAATTTTATCCAATAATTTTATACGTTTCAGAATCATTTCTCTCTCATCTGGTTCGGCTGTAATTTGTCTTTTGTTTGTAGTTGTAGTTGTCGACTCCGTTGTAGAGCAAGATTTTAATCTTAATTTTGTTATGGGCACAGTGGAAACCGTATTCGTGGTTGATAATTGCTTTTGTAGATCCAAACCATTGGAATTATGATTTTTATTATTTAAATTGTTGTTGCTCGCAACAGTAGTGGAATGTAGGACAACATTTTGCATTAGTTTACCACAGCCTTGCACCTGTTCGAGCCAATGGACATGCAATTGTAGTTCGGTTTTAAAACCCTCTCGACAGAATGAGCAAAAATGCTTGTAACGAATTTTTGGTGCAACATGCTGAAAATTAAAAAAAATATATCAATGAAGTTAATAGAATCGAAAATGGAAGACAGGTTTATCGGATTAAGCAATTAGGGGTTTAGAAACTGCCTGTCTGTTGGGCAATCAGCTGTTAAATATATTTCAATTGAAGTATCACGAATATGGACCGTTAAACAACAAAGGAAGATTTAGAGCATTAGAGTAAATATGGTCATCAAAATCGACCTACCATGCAAGGTGTGGTAAAGATTATAAAGAAATTTGAATAGACTGACAGTGTTACAGATGTGGTGAGACCTGTGCATCATCGCAATGTACGTACTAAAGTATATTGAGTGGACGGTATGTGGTTTCAATACACAACTCTTATTTCTTCATGTCAATTTGCCAAAAATAGTAATATCACGCTCTGTCAACGCCAGTTAGCCACCTAGATGGTTGGTGTTGTATAGCATAGTAAGTCGGCTTACTAAACAAGGGCTTATAATTTTAACTCTCGACATCTTGAAAAGTTTTACATTTTAAAGAATCTTTTTAAACACTTACCGTTTTATGTTCCTTCATTTCATGCTCTTCACATAACGGTAAAGTTTGAAAACTGGCACCACAGTGATGGTTACAAAAGAAATAATTTTCCCGATGCAAATTCAAATGATTCAACAATGAGACGGCATCTATAAATGTCACAGGACAAACAGGACATTTTTGTTTTGTAATGCAATGATTGCGTTTGGTATGTTTCAGGAATTGGGAACGATTTGTAAAGTGCTTTAGGCACTTGGAACAGACTCCTCTAAATTTAGAGGACTAGAAAATACAAAAAATTAAAACACTTTAATCATTTAGAATTTAAAAAGTAATAAAGATGCTTACCTGAGTTGTGGTGTTATTGATGGAATCTATGAATTTCAATTCATCCTCTGACCTCATGTCGGCGGCATTAACGGTTATAATGCTGTCTTGCTCATCAACTATTTGGAAATTATTTAAGGTTTTATGATTATTGGTGTTCTCCAAAAATGCAGCTAAAATTTATTAATTAAACACAATAATTAATAATTTTATTATTGTTTACGGTTTTTTGTTTAAACTTGTAATTAAAATAACCGGAATTTGCTGTTAAAAGCAAAGAAATACGTGCGTTTTGTTCGGTCTAATCAAATAAAATGATAGACTCTTGATATAACGGTTCTTTGCTGACAGAAATCACTCCCACAAACGAACACACGCTCAATAGCAAAATAAAGTTCTTTGTAAAACGTGCTGCCATATCAGAAAGAAAAGGCCACACTCTGCATAAAACTTGGTAATGATGCCAGATTATCACTTAGCAGCCGATTATAATAAACAGATGAGGGGAAACAAAACAAAACAATAAAAGTGCGCACAAGTTATCAAAAAAAGTAAAAAAAGCGAAAACGAAAACAAACAAGTAAAATGATGATGATTACAACAACAACAATGGTAATGCGATATTTTCTCTCAATGATCGTCAAAACACTAGTAAAGCCATCGAAACAGCCATTATTATTGTTAAACGTTCTTTCTTTTTATTTTTTTTTGTTTTGCTAATGCCTGTGTTCCCTTACATCCTTACTTAATGCAAAAACCAAGTCGAACATACACACGCGAATCAAGAATTTTCTAAAGATTACCGTGATAGTCGTCAAAATAAATTAAAATTATTATTCTTGTTAATAATTAAAACAACCAAAACAAATAGCAACCCTTTGTTTTATAAGCAGAAAAAAGGAAACATAACAATACTTACGATCAATTTGTCGCCTTATTAAAGTTTCTTGTTGCTTTAATAATACTTCCTGTAAATCTTCAATTTCTTCGTCGTCCAGAGGTTCTTCTTTTATTTTTACCGCTGCTAGCATTTCTCTTTTTTCTTTAATTCTATTTTAAACTTGTAAATCTTTAGATTTTAATGAATTACAACTGTTAATTACTGCAACAATATTTGTTTTTAATTTTTATGCACCAAATAACAAAAATTTACTGTTAAAAAATCGCAACCACCACTCATAAACGTTAATAACACGATGAAAAAAATGATCGTAGTGATCGTTAAAAGAAAATGTCAAAGAATTTTTATTCAAATAATTTGCTCTCGCTGATATGCGAAATACTAGCACAAAAGGTAATTGACAAAAATAACGCGTACTTAACACAGGGTTGCTCATCAACGGCTATTTGAAAACAAAATGACGGTTTATTGCTTTTTTATTCCAAACCAATGTTGCCAGGAAAAAAACTTTTGTAATCAACATCTGAAAAAGAAATCACCAAGGTAGGAAAAAATAAAGATATTTATTTAATTAATTCATAGGTTTTTGCATTCATTGATGTTAAATTTAGATCCGATAGATAATTCGTTTCGAACCAAACACAAAGAAATATATAAATATTGCGACAAAGAATTTCCAAAAATTTCCTTTATTGCAATCTGGCCAATGATGCCAGATGTAAAAAAACGTGTTTGTTTGGCTTTTACATTAATTTGTAGCAAATCTTTTGAGTATAGTTCAGTGTTGAAAAATTCAGTACTTTTGTATTTTTTTCCAGTACTTTTTCATTTCAAAAGTACCCCGCTAAGCTTTAGTACTTTTTTCATAATCATCTTTTAATGCATTAGCAACACGTTCAAAATTAGTTTTTGTTCGTTCAAAAAAATAAACGTTCTTTAACTTAATAATTCTCACATTCTATTTCCGCTTCCGGGTTTATTAAGTAAAAATAAGCCCCGTTTGTTTAATGAACTATGTGGTCTGTCTGTCTAATAGGTAATTAGTAGCCTTATTTATTAGAAGCCCAAAGGCCACCATTCAACTCTAGGTCTGACAAAACGAAAACATAAACATAATGGAATAGCGTGTGTGTGTGGATGTTTGTTGTTTGTTGCTCGCTGCTGGTTTGTGTGCTGTGGGGGCTTGTTGGAACTCCATAAATTTATTTTTGTTTTTATTTTTTTTAAGAGTGGTGTATTTTGTAGTTGTGGTGAGTTTCTAGTGTGGTGAATAAAATCGAAACTCACCAATGTGCAGTTGTTCAAAAAGGTACTGCGTTATCATATGTCTTTGTACTGTATTTTGTGATTTGGGCGGAGTAAAGTCTAAAGTATGCAATTTTAATCTCTTTTAGTGAAGACATTCATTGATATGTCTGGTTATGAACTGCATTACCAACGGTGTGGCTTGTGTTTGGATTAAGGATATAATCAACCTCGATTAGTGGAAGGAACTCAACGAACGAAGTGTTGCCATTGTGAATTCTATTTAAAATTCTAAAAAATTAAAATTAAAAAACTGCATACAAAAAATAATTAAATTTAAATTATTTTATAAATGAATTTTTGATAAAATTCTTTCTTTTATGTTTTATCCAAAATGCTTGCAAAAAAGCTACAAATTGGAAATTCTTTGTCGAAATATTTAAAATTTATTGTACTTTGTTCGAAAGGCATATCGGATCTAAATTTAACATCAAGAAAAATTATTAAAGCGAACTATGAATTCATTCATTTTTTCCCAACGTCCATGCATTTGACTAAGCGGGACTTTTACGTTTCGAATCAACTGTTTTTGTTTTGTATATAAGAAATATGTATAAGTCGTTAGTTAGTTTTTCTATTCCATTCCGTAAGAATATTAAGTATAAATAAATATTTTTTTATAAAAATAACATTTGATGCAAAAAGGAATGTTTCACTTATAGTTCAGTAGGAAGTGTTCGGTAATTTTTTTTTTTTTGATAATGCAGTTGCTGTCATAAAACGTACCAACATAATCAACCAAGTTTTTAAAACTTCCAATACAAAAAAAAAACAAAAGAAAACAAATCATAAAGTTAAACAGTTTGCTAGAAAAACTAATAATTTTAAAAATAATTACTTTTAATTCATAATTTTAAATAAAATAAATATCAGACAAAATGTCCTCTACCAATGACTCTCAACAATACATGAATGAGTATATTAAACGTGAAGATGAGTACTTATCGGCTGGTAAGTAGTTTGCAAGATACAGACATTTTCCTTTAGTCTGTTGTGCTTAATGCCTCCTCCTATATTTTTCGTTTTAAAGATGAAGATTCCGATCATCGTCAGAGTAGTTCCAGTTATATGCTACGTGAACAGGATCGTTTTCTGCCTATATGCAATATTATTAAAATAATGAAAATTCCCGTACCAGAGAATGGTAAAATTGCCAAAGATGCCCGCGAATGTATACAGGAGTGTGTCTCCGAATTCATATCATTCATCACCTCCGAAGCCATAGAACGGAGTATGTCAGAGAATCGCAAGACAGTGAACGGTGATGATTTGCTGTATGCTTTTTCGAATTTGGGATTCGATAATTATGTGGAGCCATTATCGTTGTATCTGCATAAATTCAGAGAGGTAAGAAGGGGGTTTAAATTGGATGGATGGAATGGTTTTGTGTATTACAATTCAATCTCAGTTATTAGTAGGAAATATAATTTAAATCAATTCAGTTTTAAAATCTTTATTGTAATATCATGCCTTTTATTCTGGCTAAAGAGAGAAAGATTTCTAATTAACAACAATATCCTAAACCAATACAATTACTTCGTTCTTCTTCTTAGGCTACCAAATGTGATCGTAATCTAATAAGCGAAGGTTCTATGCTACAAGATGATTCTTCGAGTGATATTCGTAAGACCTGAAAGCAAACGTTGAGCGTACCTTTTGTTTTTTCAATAATTGTTAAGTTTTTCATTTATTTATTTGGTTGGATATGATTTTATGCAATGATTTCCTCTCTTATACTGCATCACTACAAGTATCACTATTGGCAACCAAGCAACACCCTTTAATCAAAATCATACAGAAACACAAATGACATGTAAACAAAATTCGCATTTTTTTCATAAAATTTAGTTTTGTTTTACAATTATTTTTATAAGTTTTAAATATTTTATAAGTTTTAAATTTAAACTAAGTTAATTTCTGTCTGTTTTATGCCAATTAAAGTTTATTTTATTAATAAAATGTAAACGAAAGTTTTCAACATTTTCTTTACAATTCAACTATTGTTTTTTCATTTTATTTTATTTGTTTTAAACTTAAAAGAAAAAAACAAGTAATGAAAAAGACAACAACAACATAAATTTTTTCTTGCCTTAGGTTATAGTGGCGCTAGTAGTACACAAAATTCTTCTAATTATAACAGTAGCAATAATACTCCCACCACCACCACCATCACTACCATCTCTACTGCTCTTAACGATACCAATAATAGAAATGAATTTATTGAGTTCAATAATGCCAAAGACGAACCGTGTAATAAACCACCTTTACGTACATATGCCAATAAAAACTCTCTGACAAATCTTCATAACAACAGCAGTAATCAAGCCAACATAATAACTGTAACTACAAGCCATGCACCAGCACTTATATCGGCTACAGCATCTACAACAACAGGTTTGACTTCACCTTCTTTAGTCGATCAGCATGAAAGTTTGCGTACTTTCAGAAAAACCGGAAATGGTACTTTTTGCCCCACTTCAGATATAAACATAGAGCAGCAGCAGCAGCATCCAAATCAACAAATTCTTAATGCGGCTGTGGTGACAACACAGGCTAACGATTTAACAGCTGGCATATTAAATAGCGATCACATGATTATATTTAATACCGAAGAACTAATGCAACAAGTTAGCCAACAACAGCAGCAGCTACAACAGCATCATCAGCAGCAGCTTCAACAGCAGCACCAGCAAGCACTAAACAATGAACAGCAACCACAGCAGGCTACTACACAAATTTTTCATACTCAACACTGGCCCCAACAAATTAAGGAAGAAAATGATTTTTGCAATAACTTTGTGTTTTAGATGGATATTGTTTTTTATTTTTTCTGTTCGTTTTCTTTTTTTGGAAGAATAAAAATCCATTCTCTTAATATAATGAATTTAACTCTTTTTCTAAGTACGAAAAGGTTTGGAAGTATTCCAGACGACAGTTGCAATCGGACTAAGTTTAATTGCTGACTAGTATGTAATGTAACTATTTTAGTTGCGATTAGTCAATTATGGAATTTCTCGAGCTGTGGAATATGTATTCTTCTTCAAATAGCTAATACCTCTGTTATGTTTTTTTGCTTTTTTTTCTTTCACTCCCTGTCTATCCAGATGTGTGTTGCTTCCATTGTTACCTTTTTACAAAATAAACTTTTAAAAACCCTTCGTTTTTTTATATTTTTAATGATATTTTCTTCATTTATTTTTACGTTTTCCTTTCTGTGTGTTATACATATGATTTTATATACTATATACTCTATTTATATATATTTATATGTTATATTATTATATAATTTATGAACTAATTTTATATGTATTTTATTTTTCATTCAATTAATAATTTTAAATGTCTGATAATGTTTCTTGTTTTTTTTCCTTTTCTAACAAATAGATTTTCGAATTTTGTTTTTTTGTTTTTATTGCATATTTTTTAATATACGATATAATTTATGTTGTATGTATGTACTATATGTATGTATGTATATTAAAAAGAAGCCTTGTTTTATCTTATAATCAAGTTTAAATATCTAATATATTTAATATAAAGGAAGTATACTTTTGTTAAATATTTTATTTCTTTTTTTTAAATTATTTGTGATAATTTCTTTTAATAGATTCACATATAAAGTTATTTACTTAAAAATAAGAAAGTTTAATGCTTAAGAAAAAGCACGTAATCTTTTAAAATTTAAAAAGTAAACTACATAATTTAAAAAATAGATTTCTTTAAGAGCTAATGATAGCGACATATAACAATTGAAAATGAATTTAAAGAAAAAAAAAAATTAAAGTAATTATTAAAATCTTATTAAAAACGTTTTTGGTTTTTTTCCCTTTAAATCTAGATTGCAATTAGAAAAGATTTGATTATATGATATGGATAGACATTTACATAATAGAATTTCAATACAATTTCAAGGGAACAACAAAACAATATAATTTGCTTATACAAGTTGTATTGGAAACTGGAGTCATAAAGTGAGGTAAAACTTAGAAAATATTTGACAAGAAAAGCTTTAGGTTAGGTTAGGTTAGGTTAGTGGACGTGTTCTTGTCAATTAAGACAAGTACAGTACCCGGAGGTCGAATTGACCCATTGTATAACGTCCTAGTTTCTCACACCACTTATGTTGTGTGTGTTAATTTTATACATGAGTGGTGGGACTCCGAACGACAGATTTTTATTTATTGAGAAACTTTTCATGGCAATTTTTATTTACTCTCAGAGTTTTTGCCAGAAATCTACTGAGAGGAAGTCGCCGAAAAAATACTTTTTGTATTTTGTCTTTGATGCCTGGCCTGGTGCTCGAATCCAGGCTTTTGCGTCTAATAAGCCAACACACTACCTACTACAATACGGCGACTTCAGTAAAGCTTTAAAACTGCTGGAAAAGGGTTATAATTTGACTAAAATCCAGAAAATGCAATGAGTGTTTGGTATATCAAATTTTCATGCAAATATTTTATGACCCATTGACCGTTTTCGGTATTATTTACTTTATAATAGACCTTTAGGCAAGTCATGAACTAAGGATTTGGCCGCAAATACGCCTGATAGATAAAACTTTATGCGTTCGACGTTGCTGCAATAGCGACTCTATTGTCCTGGATGTAGGCTATTAGCACACTCAGTAAATAATTGATTGCTGATCTCACCCACTAAGCGAAAAAATTATTATTTAGTACAAGGGCGAAACAGAAACTCCAGTCTAAGATTGGGGTGAGAATCTATGAGAATTTTGATAGGTTTTTTTAACGGAGCATCGCGCCTTAATAACAAGGGCTAGTAAGTTGTTTTGGATTTCTGTTGGGTTTAGGGTAATTGTAGGGAAATTGTGTTTCTGCCCTGGGGGGCTTATTATGTATTTTGATTCGAAAGAACATTTATTCCAATGTTCAGAAATAACAACATTAATATGACAAATAACTTAAATTTAAATAGGAATTATATATATATATATATTATAAACCAATAGAAAGGTTTTTTGTTTAGGTATAAATATTGAAAACTTTAAAAATTATTTTAAAACGAAAATTGTTTATAAATATTGATGCAAATATAAAATTTAAGGAACGTCAGCATTACTATTTAAAAAAAAATGTTACAGAATTTATTACATAATTTATTACTTAAAAATAATTATTAAAAAAAGAGATAACGTTAATACGTTAATAATTAAAGGTTATTTAAAATTATTTTTATACAATAATAATGGTTTTTAATTTTTTTCTTTTTTTTAATCTTTTTTTTTGGGGATTTTGTTATTTATTTGAATAAAACGAATTAAAATAAAATTAAATTAAAATACTTTTAATAATTTACAATGTCTAGGTGTGTATTATGTAGTAGGTATGTATTGTTTGTTTTTAGTTTTTTTTTTACATTTAAAAATTAATTTTTCTTAATGAATAATTTTTTTTCCTTTTCTTTGTGCTTTTTCTCTAAATGCAATTAAATTTGTTAATTGTCGTGTAATTTATAGAGACAGTGTGAGAGGGGTAATATTTGTATGTATGTGTGTGTAAGTATAACTAAAGTGCGTGGTGTTATTTCTATCTTTTTATAAATATATATATTGTTCCTAAAAACTAGTATGTATTTATTTTTATTATAAATATATATATAGGTATGCATTTATTGTATGTATGTATTGTTATATCTGTCTGACTAACTCTAAGGTATGCTTTATAAAAAAAATCTTTAATCATCCTGACCATAATACTCTTCAAAATCTTCATAATAACTGCTGTCATGATCCTCTAGATCATGCGGTGATATTATTCTTGCTAAAGAGCCTTGACTACTACCGCGACTATTGTCCTGATTATTAGCAACAACTAAACCACCCGCCGCCCCACCACCATGATTTACACCACCAGCAGCCAAACCTGCTTGCCCTATATCATCATGATCTAATTGCTGCTGTTCTTCTCTATTATTTAAATACACGATTTTATCCGTGTGACCCAAATACAAAGTGGGTAAAGCTTCAGTTTTAAGTTTATCCGTAGTAGCCTCCACAAAGCATTGTTGCGAGAAGTGCCTTCTGCATATGCGATAATTTTGTGCTCTAAAGTCCGTATAATCCAGTTTCAGGTTTGTAAACCATTTCTGTGTTACCTCGACCTCTTGAGGAAATTTATACAGCGGCTTTAAGGGATTTATGCAACCATAAACAATGCACTGTTCATTGCAAGGCTTTAGATAGTCGGGTACATCGTTTTTGTGTATAAAAGAGTTTTCATTTAAATTCAAATTTAGCGTAGGCACTGCCCAGGGATAAAGCGTTTGGGTATCGGTGAAACATATGCTTTCAAAGTGCTTTTGGCAAATGGCATATTGATTTTCCTTGTAATTGCGTGGATCAATTTTCAAATTGAAACACCATTTAATGAAAATCTCCGAGTCCGTAGGAAATTCAGTGTAAATTTTAACATTTGCTGTTTCCGAGCTGTTAGAGCACTTTTGTACGCAGCATAAATAAATTTGAGACTTGACATCGCTTATCACAAAGCCAGCAGGCTCCTCATTGGGATACACCATATTATTGAAATTTGTTTCATATTCAAAATCATTGGCCTCCTCAAATTTATTGATTTCGTACATAATATTGTTGTCTTCTTCAATTTCAATGATCTCTTCTTTTATATCTAATAAAGCATGATAATCTTGGGTTTTAAGATCATCTTTAAATTTAGTTTCAAAACTACTATCCAAAGCAAACGATTTCAAGGCCATGTTTCCATAACTAAAGTTAATGTCCTCTTCGTTGCCTTGTTCACACCATTCCTCTGCATTGTCTAGTTCTTGTTTAACTTGTATATTTTCATCTATGATTGAATTGGCAGGTGAATTGTCTAGTTCTGTTGATAAATTTATGCTGGGGATAGCATCTGCTTTAAGAGAAGTTTTCTTATTTAGGAAATCTGTTGCATGGAAGTGTAAACCACAAATGCGTGTGACATTTAAATTGAAATCTTTACAATTGCTTAGCTGTAACCACTGCTCTAAAATGTCTGTTTGTGTAGGAAATCTATAAAAACGGGTTTTTGTTTTACAATCCAAACCCATTTCATTGATACAACCTTTTATGCAACATTGTCCCGAATAAGCGAATATGTCCTCGGCATCATTTTGTATAATTTTATGATTTGTTTCGGTATGTGTGGCAGGTAAATTTAACGTGGGTATAGACCAACTAAACAACATTCTTCGGGCTAAACAATATGGCTCAAAGTGTAATTCACAGACTTTTTGGTTGGGCTTAGATTTCAAAGAGTTAAAGTCTAGGCCTATATTATGGCACCATTTCTTAGCCAAATCGGTTTTAGGAAAACTAAAAAGTTTTAAGATTTTATAGTCTTCCTTTAAGCTATAATCGGTCCTGCATTCAGGCACTATACACTTACGTGTATAGAATTTCATTTGTTTGCTTAAGTCTTCATATATCAAATTGAGCGAATTCTTTACTTTGGCATCCAAATGGCAATCATCTATGGCTTGTTGGTTAGGTTTATACAATTTATAAAAGTGTTCATCACATAAGCGTACGCAGTCAGTTTCCTTCCTTATATTATTACTGCTACCATCATCATTTTGTTTCTGTTGCTGTTGAAGTATATCCTTGCAAATGTCCCTGTAAGGCCAGTCATATAATTGTAATGAACTGTCCTTATGGCAATTTGAAAAGCAGCATTTCAATTTCGTATCTTTTAAGGTGGGTGTAATACGCAGTTCCTTATCACTTAGCAGGTATAAATTCTTTTTTCTGTCTAACCTCAATGTGGGCAAAGCAGCCCATTTTAAACGGCCACTTATTCTATGGAAACAGTGCCCTTCAAAATGTTGCTCGCACACATAATACTGTTTACGTTCACTGGCAGAGCAATTCTCCAACAAATTCAAGTTATGCAACCATTTGCTGCACATGTCCTCATTCGCGATAGGCAAAGTGAAAAGTTTATGCTCAAGACTGCTGCTGTTACAGGATCGTACACAACATTTCTTTGCTTTTGTTGTGTTACAGACATCATCATTTTTATTTGCATTCTTAGCCTTGATATCCAATAGTAAAGTAGGTTGTGTGCCCGGTTTCAATTTACGACAATCAATTAAGGCCCCCTTCTCAAAATGCCTGTGACAAATCCAATCTTTGTTCGAGATTTCGTCTTCATTTAAATTCAATAAGCAGCACCATTTGGTTTTCATTAAACCTTTGGGAAATGGTATACGATTGATTTTATCATAATAAATTGATCTTTGGCAGCTTTCGATCCGACACCTTGAATAACTAAAAGTTTTTAAAATCTCCTTAGAGTCTAGTTTAACGCCCAGCTTTAGAGTAGGTACTGCACCAAATAGCAAACGATTGTTATCCTTAAGACAGTGCGATTCAAAGTGTTCTATACAGACTTTAACCGGCTTTAAAATACCACTTTTAAGTTGACAATTAGAGATCCAATGATGGCGTAGGCCATTAATTTTTGGTATTTTAAATAGTGCAACTGAGGCATTGGGATTATTATAATTTGGACAGGTTTTCACACAACAGGCATTGAGATTTTGTGTTGGCTTTGGCGCCTTAACAATAGGAGCCTCAGTAATCATGTTCAACATATTGTTCTCCTCATTACTCTTGCTATGATCATGAGCAGTTGGTGATTTATTATCATTGTTTACAGCAAACTTTTCTTTTTCCGTTTTATTTGCAGGAATTATATTTAAAGTTGTTTCCTCTAAAGGTTCTGGTTTTGTTGTTGATGTTTTAGCATTTTGATTTCCTTCTAATTCTGAAGTTTCAGTTAAAATCTCCAGCAAACTTTCCAGATAATCGTCTTCATTGCCTGTTGTTGGCAAGTGTTTAATATTGGCTGGCTGTGGAACATCATTAATATTTTTGGGTTCAGTATGTTCTTTTTCCATTTGCTGAGGCTGCTCATCATTAGTTTCTTGTTTAATATTTACCTGTAAAGTGGAAGCAATTAACTGTTCTTTAATTGGTTCATCGCTATTCAATTCATCGTTTTTAGTTTCATTACAGATTGAGTCTAAGGTTTTGCTTGGCTTTCTCATTCTACTTTTCTTTGTTAAAATTTTCGTTTTAATAAGTTTCTTTCGTCGTCCCAGTTTTTGTGGTAGGCTTTCCGTTTTAATTGTTTTCTTCACTGAGTTTAGTTTACCATGACTGAGGGTTGTTGATTTTGTTTTAATCTCTTTCTCCACCTTCTCCTTATCCTTTTTCTCCTCTTTTTCTTTTTTAAGATTTGTTTTCAGTTTTTCATCTTTAACCGGCACTTGCATTTCTTTTGATTTTTCTAAATCTCCTTCGTTATCTTTAATTAACTTTTTAGTTGTTGTTGTAGGTGTTGCCGGAATACGAGTGAAATCTGGATTTAGAAACAGTTTCCTATTATGGCCCAGTTTCAGTGTGGGCATAGCTGTAGGCCTTATTACGTTGTTTCTATTGAAGCATTGTTTTTCAAAATGATTTTCACATATTTTGTATTCTCTGAGGGACTCCAGAGTGATATCCTTGTTGAAATTTAAATTATGGCACCATTTCCTTAATAATGTTTTGTGTTTAGGAAAGTTGATTAGATTCTCCCAAGGACCCTTGCATAGCTTAACACAACACTTTAGATATGGCCTTCGAACTGGATTGCGGTATAACTCTTTTACGTTTGTGGCCAAAGCCAAAGTGGGCACTGAGTGTTTGCGCATTAGCTTAAAATCTTTATAGAAACAATCCATTTCAAAGTGTACGCCGCATATCCTCATGGTTTCCTTGTACTGTTGTGGCGTTAAATTTAAATTGTGTAACCATTTCTGCCTAAGGGTATTGCTTTGTGGAAATTTATACAAAAAGATTTGCTTGGTTTTGTTTAAAGTCTGCCTACAGCTGTTGATGCAGCACACATAGAAGGCTATCTTATCTGCGGGATTAAGATAAAGTTCGGATTTTCTTTTCAATTTCAAAGTAGGCACTGACCAGCTTTTAAGACTTCGGATTTTATTATTGGTTTTCGAAAAGCAATAATTTTCGAAATGTTTATAACACACCCTTAAATTAAGTGTACATTGTTGCGGACCCAAATCCAAGTTGTGGATCCATTTTTTAACCTCCAATTGCTTAATAGGAAACTTGAAAAATGGTCCTTTCTCGTTAAGACAGTTTGAGACACAACAGTGTTTGAGGTTTTCATGATTAGAGGGTAAAGCTTCAGGTGGATTGACATACAAACTATTATTGAAAGGCAATTTCAAGGTAGGCAAAGACCAACGATGTAATTTCTTTTCACTTAAACATCTCTCTTCAAAATGCTGGGCACATATGCGATAGCAAGGTCTTTGACTGTGTTCAATTTGCAAGCCCATATTGTGAAGCCACTTATTAAACAAAGTCTCATCTTTGGGAAACTTAAACAATTTCCAAATAAGCTTAAAACCCGAATTGCATTTGGGTATGAAACATCTGTAGCATTGCAAGGCCGGTAAAGACTTCAGCTCGTTATAGGTTAAAGCTAATTTTACATACTCTTTGGATTCTTTAAGGAAAGCACTGTACTTTTCCAATATCCGTTCGAAAAACGCAACAAAGTGTACTGAGCATATGTACAAAGAACTATTGTAGGTGCTTTCCATTTCGAGTTCCTGAAACCAATAGCTTTGCAGCATCAAATCCTCGGGCAGCTTATGGAAATAGAAGCCCTCTATGTTGCATGCGTTCAGGCAACACTTGATGAAATTATTGCCATAAATATCAGTATCTGTATGGCCCAAGTTTAATGTGGGCAAGGACTGTGTAATCAAATCCTTATTGGAAATCTTGCAATTCTGTTCGAAATGTCTGTCGCATACCCTTAAGTCCTTGACATCATTCTCATCCACCTGCAGCTTGAGATTGTATAACCACTTTTCCAAATCCTCCTTATGTTTGGGAAATCTATACAAATGTTTGGCTTCTTCCGAGGTTTGACCACAGTTAAGGACACAACATTTTTTAGGCATTTCATACAATTCCTCGTTGTTTTTATAGAACCAGCCTTTGGGTGTGATTTGTAAAAAGTGCGTGGGTATAGAATTTTCATGTAGCATGCCATTCTTTATGCAGCTCTTATCGAAATGTCTACTGCAAATAAAGGCATTCGGATTGTATGTATCGGGTGATAAGTTTAGATTGAAAAGCCACTTCTTGAGTATGTCCTTCTTTTGTGGAAAATTAAACAATTTAACTCGATCCACACTGGGTGTCTTTTGACAATTTTCAACCATACACTTCCTTTCGCATGGCATGATTTCCAACACCATGTGCGTTTCACTTTGTAAACCCAAGTGCAGCATAGGCACTGCATTCAGTTTTAGATGGTCGGTGCCCACTGTAAAGCATTCAATGTTAAAATGTCGTGCACATACTTTCAAATGATTAATCAGTACTTGACGCAAATCCAGTTGCAGATTGTTACACCAAATCTTACGTAAATCCGAACTTCTGGGGAATGAAAACAATTTAAGATTTGTTTCCTGACACTGTTGTACGCAACATTTCTCTTTGATCGCGCCTCCATTCGTTTTCTTTAAACGTAATTTACGGCAATTTCTAACGATAGCGCCATTATGGCCCAAGTTGAGGGTGGGTAATCCGCCAACTCTTAAATGTTTCTTTTTGAAAAACACATACGTTTCGAAATGTTCGTTGCATATTTTCAGGGTCTTTAGCTTGTTTTTATCGCAATCGATTTTTAAATTTTTACACCATCTACGTAAAGTTCGGGGTTCGTTTAAAGGAAACGATATAAGGAATGTATTGTCGTCGTTTTCTGTTTTACCACAGTGTTCAAGAAAACATTTCTCTTTAGTTTCCTGTTTAGCGTTTTGCGGTAGTTGCTCAAAGTCTTTGGGGTTATTTTTATAAATGGGCGCCCTGTTAGCATAACTTAGCTCCAATGTGGGTATGGCTTTGGGATGTAATTTACCATCTTGTATGGCTTTGGCTTCAAAATGTCTCGCACATATTTCCAAGTCGGAAGGTAAACTTTCCGGTAACCTTAAGTTTTTGCACCATTTTTTCAGAATTTTTGTATCCGAGGGGAACTTAAATAATGTATTCGGGGCTACTGCTGCGTTCTTCTGACATTCCATTGAAGTCTGATTCAAATCCGGTCGTTTCGTCTTCTTGTTCGGCTTTATAAATTTCTTGCGACGACAATGTTTGAGGCAACATAGCCGAAAAACCGATTGCTTACCAGGTTTCGTTGTCTTATATGGTGGTAGTGGCTTAGAGCTGGTGTCCGTTTCCTGCATATTACCCGTTTCGGTAAATTCTTTGATTATGGCTTTCTTTTGTGGTGTTTCCTCTGAGTTAGTATGTTTGGCTATACAATTTGGTCCTAAATTAAGGGTTGGTACAGCACCCAGCTTAAGACGTCTTACGCCCACCACGCGTAGTTCAAAGTGATCTATACACACACGCCCTATACATTCTTCTGGTTGTAAACCTAGATTATCACACCATTTCCTTAAAAGCTGTGGGTCTTTGGGGAAACCATATGTCGTTAAATGTTGTTCAGGTGTTTTTTCTTTGCCGCAATGTTTTAAACAACAACATGGCGATATAGGATTGAGTCGTTTATCGGTTCGAAGATTTGTGCTGGCATTATGTTCCAAATCATTATGGTCTGAACTCGTGGTGTTTTCATCTGCAAAACGTTCCCGCCGTTTGGCATTTTCATTGCACGTTTCAAAAGCCGGTGTTTTTGAATTATTCGGCGTTTCAAGTATTTCGAAATTATCTGGCGTTGTAATTGCTTTTGAAATTTCATTTGAATTGTTTTGTTTCGCAACTGGAGTTGAGCTATGTATTATAGCATCTATTGAGTACTCATTTAGGGAATCTCTTGAATCAGTTTTTTGTTCAGGCGTTAGAGCATTAGGTTCACGGAAATTATCCGATTTAATTTGATCAGCAGCAGCAGCAATGATAAGAGGTTCTCTGAAACAATTGAATTGCTTTTGATTGGGAGTTTCGGATCTTGAGTTTTGTTCTGGGGTTTCTGAACGTAAATCTTTTAAACTTGCCGCTGGTGTTATCGATCTACGTCCCCTTAAGCTGCTGCCAGAGGTTATAGAACCAAATTCCCTTTCATATGAGGAGCGTGAACATAAATCCATAAGATCTTCGGGCGTTAAAGGAGTAAGGGAGACGCGCAGTTCTTTGAATTTAATGCCACTCCAATCAGTTATTGAATTTGATATGCTGTGTTCGTCATCGTTCTCTTCAAATTCTTCATCTTCATCGTCCTCCTCTTCATCCTCGACATCATCATCATCATCATCTTCGCCGTCATCATAATAACACTCTTCATATTCGTCGTCTTCGTCTTCCTCCTCATCTTCCAAATCTTCATTATACTCCTCATATTCCCACATGTCATTATCCTCCTCCTCCTCCTCCACTGGATCTTCATACTCCACATCCATATAATCATCGTCGTCTTCGTAACGTCGTTTCTTAGCATTTAACTGTTCTGTTTGCTTTCTCTGTAATTTATCGATTAAGTCCGTGTTATCGAAAATAATATCCTCGTGCCCTAAATTTAGTGTGGGTACTGCATTAGCCTTTAATTTTTTCTCGGCTAAAACCTCTTTTTCAAAGTGTTCGTAACATATTTTACCCGAGCACTGTTCCAAATCTAATTTTAGATTCTTTGACCATTTCTCCAATAATTCAGGGGATTTGGGAAATACAAATGCTTGCACATCCTTGATTGCCTTGTGGTTCTTGCAACTACTGAGGGCGCAGCGTACTACAGGCACCGCTTGTATACGGCGAGGATTATCAAAAATAGCCTCCGAATGTCCCAAATGCAAGGTGGGCACAGCCCATTGCTTTAAATTTTTGCCATCCCAACATCTTTTGTGAAAATGATGATTACAAACCTTGATGCTGTGCAATTTGGGATTGTTTTTTAAATGATTTATTTTTAAATTGTGCATCCATTTACGTTTCATTTTTGAATTGCTAGGCAAACAATACAATCTTACGCCGTGTTTTAAACGACTCTTGCGGCAACTGGCTATACAGCATTTGGTTGAGTCCAGGGGCCGTTTAATTTTAACTTGTTTCAGTTGTATTTCGGTTGTATCTTCCGATGCATCATAAACCTCTCGGCTTGTGGCTTTTTTTTTCGGATGTTCTGGTGCCTCGTCGTGACCCAAATTCAAGGTGGGTATTGCCCAGGAACGTATACGACAGCTGCCCAAGCATGACTTTTCAAAATGTAAAGAGCAGATCTTTTGCAAAGGCGTCAAACGATGGGACATTTTCAAATTGTCACACCACTTCTTGAGTAGATTTTCATCAGTAGGGAAGTTAAACAATTTTATGGATTCATCATCATTTGTTTTATCGGAATTACAGTTGGCAACTGCACATTTTGATATTTGTGGTCCCAACATTCGTTTATCAAGTTTCGTTAGATCGGGGTTTTTGTAGACTCGCTTGTTTTCACTGTCAGGCAAATTAAGTGTTGGGATTGCCCACGAACGTAATCTTTGGTTCTCTGTTACACAATAGGATTCGAAATGTAAAGCGCACACCTTGTTCATATAGCGGCGATGCTCATCGGGTATGATGCCGGTGTTGTGTGACCATTTGGAAACTAAATTTTTGCCATATGGAAAGAAATACAGTCTTATGTTTGGATTTAATAAATTGGATGTACAGCCTTCCACACGACACTGGTAACTGTTAACTACCAGCGATATGGTAGACTTTTGATAATTGTATTGCAAATTATTGAAATCAGTTTGCAAAACTTCATTTCCCTCCTCTAACATACTAAGCATTTTAGGCTTAAGCTGTTGGAAATATATTTGGAAATGCAGGCCACAGATTTTTGTTTCAATTGGTTGTTCTTCGTCATCGCTTTTTTGGTATTCCTTAAACCAAAGTTGTCTGAATTCTAATGACTCGGGCAGTTCATAAGGTTCTCTCATTATGGACTTGGGTGCACTGCAATCCGTAACACAACATTTAATGTCCGACGGTTCCAAACTCAAAGGATCTACAGCATTTTCATCATCATCATCATCATCATGCTCAGGATTGTCACACTCATATTGCTCTTTGGTTGTTTCGCGTAGTCTTTTTCTCTCTAGCCTTTCCACATCCTTCTGTCTTATGAATAGATTGGGTCGTATTCTATCCGGATTGATTTGATATAAATCGTCTACATCATCGTGACCCAAATTTAAAGTGGGCAAAGCACCAAAATTAAGTCGCGTTTTACCCACACACACTGGCTCAAAGTGATCGTTGCAGATTTTGTATTTTTCTCTTTCTTTGAAATTCAGAAAATCCAATTTCAGATTGTGTTTCCATTTGCGGAACATTTTCAAATGCTTGGGGAAACTATTCATTTGGGCATCGTCGTATTTGCGTGACTTGCCGCACGTAGGCACACAACATTTATAAAGAAATTCTCCGGTTCGCTGTTCAGGTGGTGGGTTCGGTATGATATCCACTAATTCATCTTCTTTGTGGCCCAGTTTAAGTGTAGGTACGGCCCATTTGTAAAGCAGGCGTGGACCTAAACATTCGTCCTCGAAATGTTTGTTGCATATTTTAATACCCACACAATCGTTGGCATTCATCTTGAGATTATTGCACCATTTCCTTAGCACATCGTCATCATCGCGTGGAAAACGAAACAG
Source organism: Sarcophaga carnaria (assembly GCA_958299815.1). NCBI lineage: Eukaryota > Metazoa > Arthropoda > Insecta > Diptera > Sarcophagidae > Sarcophaga > Sarcophaga carnaria. The sequence goes on along the minus strand of OY283152.1, from coordinate 124,632,421 downwards.
TCTTACGTCCTCCATTTCCTTGCGTGAATCACAACCGCTGACTACACATTTTTCCAAATCAAAGAACGAACGTGTCTCATTGGGATACAAATCGGTGGAATCATGGCCTAACTTTAAAGTGGGTATAGCACCAGGCGATAGTCTCCTTTCACCCACCGAATGAGGCTCAAAATGTTCGGTGCAAATTCTGAATGAAGAAGTTAGCTTTCCCTTGGGCCAGTTCTTAATATTGTGTCGCCATTTATATAACATTGAACGGTTATTGGGGAAACGGAAAAGCGATATGCCATCCAGTTTAGTCTTGCGACAAGACTCTATTACACACTGCCTTTGAGATCCGAGTTTTATTTGTTTTAGACGAGCTGCATTTTGGTAGATTTTATAGCCGGGTGGTGTATTCAAATCCAATGTGGGCACAGCCAATGTCATGGGACATCGTTTAGTTAAGACAGAGGGTTCAAAATGAGTCGAACATATGCGGCGATGCGAACTACCCACTAAGGGTAGCTGCAAATTGTGGCACCATTTCGCCAAAGTCTGGCGATTACTGTATGGAAAACGGAATAGATGGACGTTATGTACAGAACGCATTTTGCGACAGTGGGAAAGACAACATCTGGGAGACCATTTGATACCTTCGTGGCTGGATAGTATCCTTGCAGGCTTTTCTTTCCTCTTGTATATATTCGGCATTGGAGGTGGATTTTCAAAAAGATGCTCTACCTTGCCACCCAAATTCAGCGTAGGCATTGCCCAATTTAACAAACGCTTGCCTATGCAATGCTGTTCGAAGTGTAAATTACAAATTTTCAAATTGGGTAAATCATTTGCATCCACTTGTAAGTTGTGAGCCCATTTAACCAATTGTTCGGAATCCTCGGGAGGTCGGTATAACTTTACATCGTCAATTTGAGGATTACGTTTACAGCTAGCCACACAACACTCGCCCTGTTCTTCGCCATTGTTGGGGGCAAATGGTTTAACCCAGTATTCGTTAATCTCTTCCTCAGAGGGTAAATGGTGAGGAGCACCATCCCAGCCTAGATTTAATGTGGGTATGGCCCATTTCTCTAAACGTTTGTTTTTTAAACAACGTTCCTCAAAGTGCACTTCACAGACGGCATCATTGAAAAGTTTTGTGCCATCTGGTACGGGTTTTTGCAAATTGTCACACCATTTTTGAAGTAACTCGGGATGTGTGGGGAATCTATGTAGGTTGGCATGATCACGATCACGATTTCTCTTACACGAGGCCACACAACAGGTCTCTCTTATATTTAATTTCTTTATAACATCAGGATTACGGTATATATTTAAGTCTTCATGGCCCAACTCTAATGTGGGCACTGCAAATGGTCTCATACAGCCGCCTATACAGTACTTTTCGAAATGTGCACTACAAATGCGCACACTCTTGTGCATTTTACGCAAATCCATTTTCAAATTATGGCACCATTTCTTCAATTGTTCTTCCCGCTTGGGTATGGTATGCAGTGTAATGTCATCCGAGTGGCGAGTTCTCTTGCAAGAGGGCACTAAGCATACATCACCCAAATCCAAAGTGTTAGAACTATTCGAGGAACTTGAATTGGAGAATTTATGGCTCATAGAACTCATGAAGACGCCATCGTAAAGACGAGACGAACGCGAAGAGTTGCCCATTTCTTGTTTAAACATTTCGGCAAATTTATGAGCTTTAGATGAGGTTGATGGTTGAGGAGGTGGTGGCGGCGGTGGTGGTGTATAAAGTTCATTTTCATAAATATTAAATCTATCATTATGTCCTAAATTCAAAGTGGGCACTGCTCCGGGATTAAGTTTACGCAATCCTAAGGCTTCTTTAATAAAATGAGACGAACAGATTTTGTGATTCTTGCCTCGATACATGTTGGGATCTAATCTTAAATTATAACACCAACGGCGCAACAAAGTCTCATCTCGGGGAAATCTATACAAAGATAAATTGCAATCATATGAACGACTGCGACGGCAATATGGTAGAAAACATTTCTTTTCCTCCTGGTAGATATTCGGATTATCATGAATCTTGCCGTAAACGGTGCCTAAATTCAGGGTGGGTATGGCCCAGGGTTTTAAACGGAATTTGCCAAAACATTTCTCTTCAAAATGTCTGGAACAGAAGAATCTATTATCTTTACTGTGTACGGGAAGGCGAGAGTTTTGACACCATTTAATGAGTGTCTTCAAATCGCGGGGAAATACGTGAAATTTTACATTTGTTTCGCCTCGCTGAGATGGGCAGCCGGGCATACTACATTTGGCCATTTCGCCGCCAGGAAAACCGCCTGAACTTTCCCTATTCTGATATAGATTTCCTACATCGTCGTGACCTAAATTAAAAGTGGGCACTGCCCAATAACTTAAGGAATACTTTGCTATGCAACGTTTGGGAAAGTGTAAACTACAAATACGGTACATGGAATAGTTTGTGTTTGGATCGTAAGTCATTTTTAAATTATGCAACCATTGCGACAAATACTTTTCGTCTCTGGGAAAGGTAAAGAATTGCAAAGTAGGAGATGATAATTTGCTTACACCACATTTAGGCACACAACAGATGGCTTCGTCATCAGGTGCGGCATCGTTGTTATTGAAGGAATATGATGAATTTGTAGAATTGGAAGCATTATCTTGATAGTCTTGTAAAAATGGTATGTTTTGATTAGACCCAGTAGAATAGTCCGGTGTGGCATAATCATTGTCGTAGGGTGAGTAATCAGCATGATCCAGGGGGGGATAAAAATCTGGTTCCACTTTAATTTCAGTTTTTACCTCTACCTGAGGTTCTAAAGCAAAGTCATTTACCGCACTACTAAACGACGACGATGAAGGCGGTGTTGTAGGCTCATTAGGTGGCTTCATGGAAGTTTTTGATTTTGTGTATAGAGGCTCCAAATGATGGCTGTTGGCGGGAGGCATATCTAAAATTGCAAAGCATGACGTAAGAAATTTTAAATGTTACAAAACAAAAGCTGAAACTCATTGTTATTACCTTTTAGCGAGAAACTATTTGCAATTTCCAGTTTTGGGCTTTCCATTTTTCCCATATAAGATGAGGTTGAAGACGAGGTAATTGGTTTTTTAAAGGCTTAAAAGGAATTCAAAACATATGGAAATAAAAATCAGTTGATTTTGGTTTTATTTTTGTTTGAAATGAAAATAATTTTACCTTCTTTATCATAAAATTTACCACAAAAATTTTCATTCGCCATATAATGATCGTGTAGTTCCAAGGAAGTTTGAAAACATAAACGACAAATACAGCAATCAAAGCGCGGTTGATATTTGTGCTCATTCAAGTGGCCAAACAATTGGTCACGTTCAGTAACCGATATACAACAAATCTGAGGAGAAACAGAAATTATTGATAAAGTCTAAATGGATCATATTTTACACTACGTATGTATGCTTTAAGAATGCCCTATGGTTTCATGGTGGTCAAAAAGAGCAATAAAGTGTAAAAGATCGGACATCTGAAACACATTAAATGAACTGTGTGGCTGGTTTGGTTAACCATTTTAAAATAAAAAAATTTTTTTTAAAGGAATTCTTATAAATTACTGAGGTTTTTTAAACACATTATTGGTTACTATGCTGTGTATCGAGTAGAACTAATGTTGGAAGATCATAAAGGCGTCATCAGGTGAAATAATCCGGTATACAGTGAATCAATGCTAAATGAGTAGCTGAGTTGTCCTTTGTACTGTATAGTAAGTACCAATGATAATGTTATAAAGTCTTTAACAGATAATAGAGTAAGATATTGCCTACGAATTTAAGAAGGTATCCGTTGAGTTTACTGTAGTAGTGATATTATATTTGTGATAGGTTCCATCGGCCTAGTGGTGGAACCAATATTATGATTTACTGATCACTGGTTCGATCAAGGCGTTAACAGTAATCTTAGACTAGCTGACGGCCAAATGTAGAATGTGGTCTTGTAGAGCACATGACTTCTTGTCTACTCTAACAGGCCGAAGTTAAGATCCTAATTGTTTCCATACAATCTCTGAGAATGGTTCTAATAGAGTGTAATGGGTTTGGATACCTTTTCCTGTTTCTCTTCTACCCATCGTACTGAATCTAACTTGAGTTTTATGTTTTAATTTGTAGTTGCAAACTTTTAAAATAAAGAAGCCATTCATTATTAACAACCGTGGATATTTAATGACTACTTTGTTAGTCCTAAAAATGCTTCATGCTTACAATTAACAAATTTACAATTTACACATACATACTACATACAGATGTACATATGTACATATGTACACATACTTACATTACATTTAAATATTTCATACTCATGCTGGCGATACTCGTGTTGTTCACATTCGTTTATGGTGTCATAAAATTTGCCGCAATACTTTTGACAGAAGTACCGATTCATACGATGCAATTGTTCATGGGCCAATAGCTCCTCATTCGACATAAAGGACATGGGACATACGGAGCACTTAAAGTCGTATTCGACAATATTGCAACTGGATAGAGCAACATGTTGTGCATAGTTTTGACGTTTCAAAAAAACTTGTTTACATCGCTGGCATATGGGCAGAGTGGAGGAACGTTCTGTTTGTAATTTACGACGAGGAAAGTTAAGAGGCTGTGAATAAAAAGAAAAACATTAAAAATAAATAAAAAAAAAACGTAAAATTTTACAAGAAAGCATTAAAAAAAAACGAGAGGAATGAGTGAAAAGCAGCAACAATAAAATTGTAGCAAAACAAAAACAAAAAACAAACAAAGAAAAAAAAATTGGAAAAAATGAATGAAAATATTTGTATAGTATGTATAGTAATGTGTGTGTGTGTATGCAGAGTTGTGCTGTGTTGTTAGAGCGAGTATATACGGATATGTGTATGAATACATCCATATACAGTATGTATGTATGTATGTAAGTACAGTAGTATTGTAGGTTATGTTATTGTTTACTTTTGTTGTTATTTTCATGTTTTTTTTTTGTATATTTTTTTTGTCTTGCATTCGCATTGTTTTGTTTTTATACGGTTCTTTTATTTTTGTTTTGGTTGGTTTTGTTTTTATTACCTTTGCTTCTGTTTTTATATTAGTCAAGGATATTTGCTGCTGCTCTTGCTGCTGCTGTTGGTGGTGGTGTTGATGTTCTTGTAGCTGCTGCTCTGTTGGTTTTATGTCTTCTTGTTCTTCTGGTAGTAATGTTGTAGAATTCTCGGAATTTGTGCCCCGTGCTTGTTGGCCAACAACATCTTCATTATGATGCGAATTTTCATTCCTTTTTAGTTGTTGCTCTTCTTGTTGCTGCTGTTGTTGTTGTTGTTGTTGTTGTTGTTGCTGTTGATGATGATAATGACGATTTTCTTCCTGTCGTTGTTGTTGTTGCTGCTGCTGCAGCTGTTGTTGGCGTAATTGTTGCTCTTGTTGTTGTTGCTGTTGCTGTTGTCGCAATAGTAGTTCTGACCGGCGTTGTTGTAATTGTTGCTGTTGTTGTTGTTGTTGCTGCTGTTGTTGTTGTTGCTGTTCATATTGTTTACGTTTGTCTTCCATGTGAAACGAATTGTTACCAATTTGTGGCGCAATTTTGTGATAACCGACATCATCCATGGGTTCAGCTAATAAAAAAGAAAAGAAAATGAAATGAAAAAGAAAAGAGAAAGAAAAACATAAAGCATAACAAAAATATTTAAAATGGAAAGTTTTTTTGAAGGACAAATCACGAGAAATACTTCTTAAAGAGGCAATTTTTAAATAAAATTTAAGATGAATTAACCAAGAAAGCCGGTTATCTAATGTACAATTGAGCATAAGAATGCAAATGTTTATTTCGATGATGAGGATATTCGGCATTGAAATTGGAAATGTTGTAAAAACCGTTACGGTTATTAAGATAATGAGCCAATTAAACACTTAATACTCTGGAAACAATTCGGTTGAGGTAAATATTGAGAAATCTGAAGTTCCTCTGAATCCAGCTTAAACAAATGGCAAGACTTATTATATGATGCAACGATTTAATAGTGACCGAGGTCAAAAGACACATCCAAGTTCCTATAACTCTCACTTCAAAGCCTGTGAAAAGCTTGCCGTTTACGAATATGAATCGCTTAAAAACAACAGAACGCATAAAAATGATTAAAACGTGGCGTTATGGAGTTTTTATGGTTATCATAATCGATCTATTAAAAAGGAATTTGGCAAGATTATAAAGAAAGATTGAATGGTTACACAGAAACAGTCTCAAAAAGATTATGTACTGTAATCAACCCAAAGGAGATCATTTAAATATTAATATTTTGCGTACTAATGGCAATGGCCACGTCCAAGCTTCATAAAAGTTACATTGAAACCATAGCTTCATTTGCGGGGGTTATTTAATTTTACTTTTGAAACCATAAAACGGATAAGGTAATGGAGTTTTTTTTTTTTTTTCGAAAACAACAATTTAGCTGCGTTTTAGTGTTTCTATAGTTATCGATGATTTGCATTTTCTGTACTAAATTTATCGATGACTTGAACTTTGTATATAAAAAATATTGTTGTAGTTAAAAAGAAAGGTTTTTAAAATTATTTATAGATTTCAGAAAATTATATAATATTGCAAATATATGTATAAAAAATATGTATTAAAATAATATTATGAATAAATATATAACATGTTAATTTATAACTATTAAGCCAGATACTACAGAACTATTAAATGTTATGCAATTTAACCAAATTATCTACCGTGTTTTTTATTTCTCAAATGAAACTGATCATTAAATACAATTTATTTCCCAAAATTTATTTTTTTTTTTAAATTTTTATTCCAAAAGAAAAACAAAAAAAACTTCGATAGAAATTCAAAAACTGATAACGTTTATGTAGCTTTTTTTTACAGAACATAATCGATCTTATTATTATGTATTTCTATAAAAATGTTGTTAAAAATTAATTTAAATTTATAATATAAATTTAAGAAAGAAGTAAAGAAAATTAATGATCGAAAAATATAAAACTTTAATTTAAAAACTTTAAGATATTCTGTTTCAATAACAAAACATGGATATTTATTTGCCACAATGAACACAATTCGTGTGGTTCGTGTTCGTACTCATACTCTCGTACAAATTAAATGAAATGTAATCGAATCATTGCCATCCCCAAAGGTGGTGGTGGTGTTTGCCAAAAAGAAAAAGGCCATTAACCACATTTACAACAGGAAACTCAAACACTTGGAAATTATTTACCAGAGCTACAGTTAGTCAGTTTCATTTTTTTTTTTTTTTGGAAAATATAAAACCAAAACCAAAAATTTGAAAATGACCCCGAAGAACCTCAAGAAAAAAATAGAAAACGAGGAGAAACCAACTCCTTTATATAAATAATAAATTATTGAAATTAAAAACCTTACAAGCAAAGCTATTTTAAGAAAGAAAGAAAGAGAAACAAATAATCAAACTGGACTTTGTACTTTGACTCTGCTGGGTACATGCATGCAAGCAGGGGCGTTAAAATAAAAAAATCTAAACAAGAGAAGTATGGAGAGAAAATTGCTTAAAACTAATCAACGCCAGAACGAACGAACGACGGACCGACGGACCGACCCAAGCGTTCAATCATTTATTAATTTTACTTGAAGGAAAACTTAATTTTTTATTTTATTTCTTAAATTCCATTAGGAACTTTGATGATAATAATAATGATGATGATGAAGATGAGGATGATGACGACTATCTCTCCTAACAACTATGCATAGTTCGAAAAATATAAAAAACGAAAAAAACTAATAAATTGTGTATAAAAATTTTTCAAATAATAATATTTCTAGAGCGTTTTATACCTTTGGGGAAATAATAAAGCAAGACAGAAGAGAATAATAGTACAGTATGTTGTGCTGCATATATAACGAGAACAACGTACTAGTTATAGTGTGTGCAAATGTATAAATGGATAGTATTACATTTATAGGGATACAACTTAAAACGAGTCAATAATTTTGGGTGTGTATACTAGCAAGCAAGCCATACAATTAAATGTGGGTAGGTAGGTATGTAGGTAGGAAGGAAGGTAGGTTGGCTGGCTGGTTGGTTGGTTGGTTCGTTGGTTGCTTGGTTTGGTGGGTATGTGTGTATGTAGAAATGTGCAAATATATCTATACGATATATTGTATATAGTATATTGAGTTTGTTCGGTTTCTATATACATACATATACTATATATATATATAAAGACTCATACATCTTGTTGGATTTAGTATAGTAGAGTATAGTATGGTATTAATATGTATATAGTAAAGATGGATGATTTCCAAATGCTGCTGTTGCCACAACCAGCAAGCCAGTCATTGCTAGCTTGCTTGCTGGCTGACTGACTGTTTCTACGTGCTTTTTTGTGTTCATTTATAATTTTGTTCGTCTTTAATTTTTTTCTTTTGGCTCATGGCAAACTACAGAGATATATACATATATATATTCATTCCGTCGTACAGTCGTAGTAACGAAGAAAACTTTTCTTGGCATTAAAAACTTTTATTATGTATTTTTCCCACTTTTATAAAAGTTGTTCTGCTCCTTAATGCTTTTATATTTATTGTACGATACTATATTTATAATAGAGCATAGCATAGCATAGCATAATGCTAGTTAAACTACGGACTATATAATACCCCAGCTCAGCAGCCCACACTTTATAAGGTTTCCTCTCCAACTCAACTCAACTCAACTCAACACAGCTCAGCTCAACTACGCCACACTATAAATTGGCCAAATGTTGCATAATCATAAATCGAAAAGGGGGGGGGAAGGAATATCAACCAAAAAATTGATAAAAAAAAATATTGCAAATAATGCTTCGTGTTCTTTGTTTCCTTCGCCAAAAAATAAAGTGTAATTTAAACAAAATTGATTACTTTGTTCTCATCATGAAAATTTGAGTTGGTTGTTGGTTTATAGTTGGATAGATTTTTATGTTCACATTTCATTTGTTCATGTAGTACTACTTCAGTACTTGTCTTGTTATTATTGTTTTATTTTTTTTTTTTTTGATTTTTTTGGTCGTGTTGTGTTTTGTTGTTTACAGCTCTTGTTTTTTCAGTGTCTTTATGTTTCCATTTTCAATTCGCTACGTCGTTGGTTTGTTGGCTGGCTGGTTGGATGGATGGATAGGTAGGTCAGTCACTTTATAAGTGGAAGTAATACTAGCAAGCCTCACAGCTATTGTTTTGTAGTGTTATATGTACTTGTAGTTGTAGTCGATGTTGTCGTTGTCGTTTTCGTCGTTATTGTCGATTTCGTTTTCGTCGTTTACCATAAAATATTCGTTGTCGTCGTCATCGTCGTCGTCCCTCACTCACCGTAGTACACCAAACCAAACCAAACAAACCCAACCGCATGAATGATGATGACTATGATGATGCTCTTTGTAAATATTTACTCAGCTCTTGCTGGATACATACTAAAAATTATAGATTATTTTCTTTCCATTTACAAAAAAAAATTTTCAATGTATTTCTCCTCTCTACCTAACAATACTAAAAAAAATAACTGCAATGTAGAACAATTTTTCTTTCTGATTATATCATCGAAAATTTTTGCTTCAGTTTTTCAGTTTTCTTTCCATCGTTTTGTTTTTTTTTTGTTCTCTCGACTTTTCGACTCGATTTACAAAAATTTCGTTTTTTCTTAAAAATAATATTTAAAAAATATAAACTAATTACGATAAACACTACTTTTTATATTCCTAAACAGACATTATTATTAATTTAATTGTCTTCTTTGTTTGTGAGTATCCAACGTTCAAAGTCCAATTTCTTGAAGCCACATTTTATAAGCCTTTTTCCACATTATATTTACTAAATATTAAACTTTAACGATATTAATTTATAATTTTAATATAAATACTTAAAGAGTTAAAAACATATTTTCCAATAAAATATTATTTGATATTTTCCATTTCATTTCTCTTTTAATTTTCTAAAAATGTTACACATAAAAGTAATGCCATAAACAATTTTATACTTTTAATTAAATTTTATAATAAAAATAATTATAACATCAATACATAATAAATACTTAAAGACCTAATGACATTAAATTTTAAATTAAAAATATTTTCTATTAAACTATACATTATATTTTCCATTAACTTATATTTTAATATTTAATTTAAATTTATATAAAAGAAATATTGTTCAATTTATAAGAAATAATGAAATGAATATTAATTAGTAAAATAATTTTAGTTTAAAGATGTTTAAAGTATTATGAATACTTCTATAAATAAATAAAAAAAATAAAAAAAATACGTTTTAACTTAAAGCTCTATGAAATTAAATTGTTGTTATATTGCTAGATTATGAAAATAATTTTATTAAATATTTGATGAACAAATTAAATAATTATTAAAAAAAAACAAAGCCCCAAACAAATCTACTATAAACAAAGTTATATATATTATTAAGTAATATAACGTTTAAAGTTCTTTAATTTTTTTATACATATGTACATATATATTTCCAAAGATTTAAAGATACTTATTTTATAAATAATTATTATATATATTATTATTTATTATAATTGTTATATTATATTACTTATAAATAATAATATGCACTAACCTTCAGTTATTAAATTCAAATAATTTCAATATTTATTTCTAATATTTTGCAAACTATTTGCATAGCATAATTAGGAAAATATAATTTTTTTAAATAAATATTTTAAAATAAATAATTAAGCACAAAACATTAAGAGAAATAAAGATATATATTAAAAAAATCATAAATATTTATAAATATTACGAATATTTAATATAAATAATAAAAAAAAGACGTATGAAAAAAGTAAAAATTTCCTATAAATTAATTTCATAATGTGCAATATATTTTATATTGAACTTATCTTTTAAAAGGAATGTAAGTAATACGAGCGTATTAAAAATTATAGGCAATTATAAAGAAATAAACTTTACTTTAAAATTTTTAAATGCTTTTTTAGAAATAATAATTTGTAATAAATCATTAGAAATATAATAAATATTGCCAATGCCTTTTTATATTATATTAATATGTAAATTTATTTGCTATAAATAACTAAATAAATAATAAGTATTATGTCTATAATGAAAAATATTATATTGTAATATTTTATTTTTTATTTCATATTCTGTAATTAAAAAAAAAATTAAATTATAGTACTTTTTTATTTTCTATAATAAAAAAATAGTGTGTTTATTGCCTTAAGCTTTGATTTATTTAGCTTAATATGCAGTAATAGGTGATTAAAACATTATTCTAATTATATAGTTAAGGTTTTGTTTTTATAAAATAAAATAAGAAATAAATTATTGTATTTTTTCTGTCTTAAGTTGTTTAATATCTAAATTAATATTTTAATATTTAATAAATCTATATTATAAAAAAATAAGCTAATGATCTTAAATAATTATTTAAGTTTTATAGATATTTATATTTTTATAGTTATAGTATATTTAAATTATTATAGATTTTTAAACGAATGTTAGTTTTCAGTAATTAGTTTATTTAAAATAATAATGGATTAAAAAAATAATTTTATTTATTTATGCTTTATTTTATATGCTATAATATTTTCAATATAGTTTTATATTATATGTATGTATATATAGTAAATGCAATTTTTTTATTATATAAATATATAATATAAATAAATATATTATTTAGTGTATTTAACATATTATATTTTACCATGTTATTAAGTAAAAGCAAATATTTATATTATATATATATATTAATATATTTTACCTATTAGTAATTAGATTGAATCTAAACTGAAATAATTATTTAAAATTAATAAATAAAGATTAAAGGAACTTATTTATTTAATTATGTGATAATTTATACATTTAAAAATTTCTATATGTTTATTACCTCATAAGTTATGTTTATTATGTTAATATAAATCTTAAATAATTATATAAAACAAATATATAAAACGATTAAAAGAACTATTATGTATACATTTAAGTTATAATTTAAAAAATGCTATGTATTTACTATTTTATGATATATATTACGATTATTTTTATGTTAATCTAAAACTTATATAATTATATTATTATGAATAATCTAAAATAATAAACTAATAAATATAAAATAAACTCTTAACAGTGTATTACAATAGATAATACGAAAACCGTTTGAGATCTTATACAGTAATTAAGTTTTTTTTTATATATTTTTCTTGACTTTTTTTTAATAATTGCAATAACTTTCTGATGTAGTTTCCTAATTAATTTTTTATTATTTTTAAAAGCATTTACATTAATGCATTCAACAATGGACAAAGGGACTAATGGGAAAGTGAAGCGTTCAAAAGACACGTTCTTTTTCACACAGCCACTCCTTTCCAAATGTCAACCTCACCCACTGTCCTTCAAGGGCTTGGTGTCCCCTGTCACGCTGACGAGGCTCTGACGACCGACCATGGGCGGTATAACCTAAATACTTGCACGGTTAAATCCCGGCAATTTGCATGCCTGGAGGCGATGTTGGCAGCCTCAACACCAGGATCGGACGCTATAGCCTAATAAGCTGTACGTCTTAAATAACTCTTATTACCGAAACCAAGCGGCCCTATGCTCCCTAGAGGAGTAAGAGGAACATATATATATTCAACAATATTAATACAAATGATCTCATAACATTGCTTTTAAAGTTTTAAAGATTTTTACCTATTGAATGGGATTTATTTCGAACGTTATCATAAATGCAAATTTATATGTTTTTTTTTTTGTAGCATTTTACTAAATTAATTCTGATTTGCAAAACTATTTAAGTCCATTAAATTTGGAGTGTACTTTGAATAATATGAAAGAACTTAGAAATCTTCTAATAAAGCCTGATTACCCTAAGAGAGTAAGTTATCCTGAGGTAGGATATATCTGGCCGCTGGTAGCTGATCCCTCTGTTTTGCATTATTGTATCCCTCTGTATGGAAATAAACAACCTATTCGAATAAATGAGTTCTACGTTAAAATACAAGGCCTCCAGGAAAAGCATAACGATGGAATAATAAACGATATATTTGGAAACCCTGTTGTTACTTACAAATGAAATCCTTATAAGCGATCGCGAAGCTTTAAAATAGATATCAAACATCATCTTATATAAAATTAAAGTAGCGTATATAATAGGGAGTTGAGACGAATATTAAAGTATTTTAAATAGTGTTCGAAAAAGTGCGACCATTAAGCAACAAGACTTCTGTATATTATTGCTGTCATGACCCTCCTTTCACACTTTAAAATCGTTTCTGTACTCGTGTAGTATATTTATTGTTGTGAATGTGTGAATGCCTTTTGTAATGAAATCTTTAAGTAGCAAAATTATCACCTTTAAAGCTTTAATTTATTCTTATGCCAATGTGGAATGTGTTTCTTTGTTAGGAAATAAACGCTTATGATAAAAATATAAATTATTTTAATTGTTGTTGTTGTATTTATTTAGATGTAAAGCAACTCACCTTTGATGATCACTTCTTCGGTTTGTATTGATGGCGTTATTGTTATTTGCTCTACTGGCTCAGATTTAATGTGTGGCATCATTTGCGGCAATGCATGCGGATGTGATCGATGTAAAGGAGTTGGTGCCGTATGATGATAATAATGTTGCTGCTGATGGAATTGTTGTTGTTGTTGTTGCTGCTGCTGCTGCTGCTGTTGAAGATGGTGAGATGTTAGGGATGGCGGTTGAGGCTGGTGGTGAAGTTGCTGCGGATGCAGCGACTGATGATGATGCAAAGCATGAGCTGCTGAATGTGTAACACCGGCGCGATGATGTGACGCAGGAGCAGAATGATGCCGTTGACTATGCTGTGAAGCGTACAAGGAGCTGTGTGAATAGGCATCATAACTAGCTCTGGCACTTGCACTGCCAGCACTTGCTAGCATGGCATTTGAATGGGAATGGGAGGCTGCCGCTAAACCATGTTGCGGATGTTGCTGTTGTTGTTGATGTAACATTTCAAGGTCAAACATACGATGACGACTACCACTAGCACTGCTACTAGCAGCACTACTACTACTACTACTGTTGGCATTACTTGCAACACCAGCAATTGCATTTACATTTACTCCAGAAACACCAGCCAGTGTCGAGGAATAATGTGCAGATGCTGGAGAAGCAGCCGGTATATTGTGTGGTGTAGCCATTGTTGATGTACTATGTGCTGAACTTATACCACCAACGCCGCTTGCGCCTCCTCCTCCGCCTACTGATGATGCTGCTGACATACCAACATAACCACCACTTGTAAACATATGAGGCATTGTGTGGTTGTGATGTGCTTGCTGTTGTTGTTGATGTGCATGGGGATGAGGATGATGATGTTGTGGATGTTGTATATGGCGCGAATCTCTTAAATGCAAACCATGCTGATAATGTTGCTGTTGCTGCTGCTGCTGTTGTTGTTGTTGTTGTTGCTGCTGCTGCTGATGTACTAGCTGCTGTTGTGGTGTCATAGAACCATGTGCGTACCATTGTGGATGATGATGTTGTTGTTGCTGTTGTTGTTGTTGCTGTGATGTTGTCAAATGATGATGATGATTTGATTGTTGTTGCTGCTGCAGCTGCTGATGGGGATGTTGATAGGGAGCATGTATGTGATAATGTTTACGTTGGTTATTTTGTGACATTTTGTAAACATTTAGCTCAACAACAACACAAACAACAGCAATAATAATAATAATATAAACAAAAAATTTCTTAGAAAATTCTTACGCATATACACCTATACACACACGCACACGAACGAACGAACGCACGCACGCACGCATTTACATAAAACGGCTTACAATAAACGAAACAATAAAAATGTCCAAAAGGAAAAAAAATGAGCAAAACAAACAACAACAAACCGGCTAAAACAAATCAAAATATAAACACACCGCCACACTTTCTCGTTTTTATTCTATTTTGGTTCTTCTTCTTCTTTTTTTTTTGCTCGTTTTTACGGCTGCCTTTGTTTTGTTTTGTTGTTGATTATTTTCGTTTTGTTTTGTTTTTATTTGTTTAAGAAACCAAAATATAAACACTTCACTCTCTTGCTTTGCTTTCTTGTGCTATTCACATTGCATTTTCACTCTCTCCTTATTTATTTTGCACTCTTGCTCTGTCTCTCTCTTTCGCTCTTTATATACCATTATGACTTTTTTGTTGCCTTTATGTATTCACATTTTTTCTCTGCTTCTGCCTTTTTTTTTGGTATTTTTTCGTGTTAATCTTTGTAATCTGACTTCCCAATTAGAAAATTTTTTCACTTTGAATTTTTACATTTAAAATCTCACATTTTTTAGACTTTTTATTCAATTTCTTACGGAATATAAAACATTTAATCGTTGTAAATAAATTTTATTATGTTTTAAGAGCGTTTTTATGATTTATTTTGATTAATTTTTTGTGAAAAAGCACTTGTAAAATCATTCGTGGATTTACCGTACGAAAAAATATACAACCACTCACTTTGGTGCCACTTTGACAACTGATTAAATTACGACAATACAATTGCTCCCTATGTAAAGAGATGCCATTAAATGGGGATATAAAACACGCTTAAGAGGCCTCTGATTGGCGTTTTTATGGAATTTTTGATTAAAAATACCAGAAAAACAATTGAAATATTGAATTTGGCCTCCATTTTTATCGAGGAAGCTAAATTTGTTGTTGAAAACAGTGCTCGGCATGGTACCCCAGGCGGTATTAGATCAGGTTGCCCTGAGTGTGTTCGGAAATAAGACAAGGCCGATCAGTAACGTTAAAAACCCCATCCTTGAATCCGTTATAGTCTGGCTCTGTTGGTTCCTTGTATTGTGGCATACCTGTCAACAAAATAGCCTACTTTGATAGATGGCTTGTCCTCGTCCTCAAATCTACCGCTTCTATAAGCTCACAGTGAGAAGGGTTAAGCACGAGTAGATGTAGCGCTGGGAGAATAAATGAGGATGTTGTGTATTCATGAGTCCTTGGCCGGCTATCAGTAATGGGAGAACCTGCAATTGGGGCTTTATAAGTGCAGCGTGAAATTGGTAACAGAATATCTTTTGGGGTATTGTGGTTAAGTCGCTGACTAGGATCTGGGACAGATAGACGGGCTATTAAGGGGTACGTGGAGATCAGATGCTATGGAGTACCTCTTCTGTAACTATCTAGACCCTGGTAGGGGAAGGATAAACACTCTGAATAGGAAATTATTCAAAGATTTGAACTGTCTGTCGTGTACGGACATTTCGGATCTTTTAAAGTTTATAAAGTATGTCAGAGATACTGGTCAAATTTTTAAAAGGACTACATTGTTTTAAAACTTAACTTTTCGATTTAAAATCGCTGTCCTGTCATACAGTATTTTGATTCTTAAGGCTTAAACAAATTTATTTAATAACTTTCACAAAAAACTAAGTTCATCTTAATTTGAATTAAACTTAAAAGTAAAATTTATGTTATCTTCGGTCCTCTTTCCCCAACTTTTCTTCTCAGCAACTCTTTCAATTCTCCATCAGTAGTTGATAATTCTTTTTCGGCCTGTTCATCTAAAACTTTTCTTAATTCCTTTTTGACTTCTGAAATTCTGCTGGAATTTTTAGCCGATATGGGTATTATACGTTCAAATTTCATAACTTTATCGGGTCTTATTTCCTGTGGACATTCTTCTAATTTATTCTCTAAATTTTCTATATCAGAGACATTTTGTTTGAGTATGTCGCTGGCTCCACTGATGTCCATTTTGTTTAATAATAAAACGCAGGGTTTATCCAACAAAGTAGAATCGTATAACTCCAGTTCTTTGTTAAGGGCAAATATATTCTGTATACAATCACGTTTATCATGTTTGGGACTTAATTGGAAACCAAATATGTCGACCATAAAGAGCAGTAGACGTGTACGTTCTATATGTTTCAAGAATTTGTGGCCCATGCCAAAATTAGCATGGGCTCCCTCAATTAAACCGGGCAAATCCGCTATTGTTATTGTTCTCAAATCGTTATAGCTGACAGTACCAATTTGTGGCCTTATGGTGGTAACTGCAATAAAACATAGTTTAAAAATGAAACAAAAAATTTAAATTTATAGAGTTAAAGTTTTAGCTTACATGGATAAGAGGCAATTTTTGGTTTTGCATTTGATATGGATTTCAAAAATGTGCTTTTGCCGGCATTTGGAAAGCCGACTAAACCAACATCTGCTATTAGCTTTAAATCCAAATTGATAATTTTATTTTCGCCTGGTTTACCCAAAAAGTTGCTACCCGTACAGCCACCTATACCGCCACCAGCAACTATACACGTTGAACCAGGCTCATTTAGATCAGCCAACAATTTACCTGTTTCATCATAGATTTGTACACCTACAGGTACTTCAATTTTTTCATCTAAACCACGTCTACCTAAAATGCGAACTTTACTACTGTCTTCGCCACTAGAGGCGACTGCTTTTTTCTCTTTATACTTCTGGGCTAAATTTCTAAGTGTTACACCCTCTTTGGCTGTTAAATAAACACAACCACCTTGGCCTCCAATACCGCCATATTTGGGAATACCATTACCGCCATGACCTCCCTTAACAGTTAAACGTAATGTGTCCAAGAAAACATTGCCACCCCGCATGTGGACTCTAGGGGGCTAAGATAGTAATGCATGTACATAATGTTAAAAAATTGTTTTCAATTTTCTTTTTTAATAGAATATTTACCTTTTTAATGGCCTTTAGTAAAAAACTAAATATTTTCATTATTTTAATAAATATTTCTTATTTTAAAGTATTTAAAACAGAAAAACGAGTTACTCAACCCGGTATTAAAGAAACACAAATAAAATGTAAACAAAGAACAGCTGATTGCCGGTTTTATTTTTGTTTTAAAAGAGATGCCAGATTGTTGTTATAAATAAAAAAGTTAAAAAATATTTAAAAATTTAATAATATGTAAAGATTTAAACATTTTTGCTTAACAAATAATTTATATAAAAATATTTCTGCAATATTTATTAACTTATTTACACAAAAAAGCTTTTAATCAAAGTTATTTTATTTAATTTAAAAACAATATAACTGAGTCAACCTGTAGTTTGTGTTTTGTGTTTTGTGTTCTTGTTCTAATTTTTGTTTTAGATTTCAAGCTAATAGCACGTGTAGTGAATTTTTTGAGGGATTTGTTGTATCTTTAGTTCTAGTTTTTTAAAGTAAAATAAAAATAAAAAGTAGTTATTGCTAGAAATGGAACCCGGCATTTGTTATATTAAGCCCGAGTAAGTTTTATTTCTGTTTCAACTTCATTATAAAACAAACTAAAAATATTTTTTTTAGGTATTTAGTGGAGGACATCAAGAAAAATGCCGTTAATGTTAACACTGCAAATAAAGAACAGGAGCCTGCCAAACGCAAACATTCAGAAGGCGATGCAGTAAACACAAACGATCAGGATCAAAATGTAGAAGAAAATGGAAAAGCAAATAAATTTCAAAAAACTGGCAAAAAAGATCGCAAGCGAGGTCAGAATAAGGTAAGTTCCAATCCATATTTATAACATCATCGGTAACATTAAAAGTAACGCATCGCATATCAAAGAGTGTGTTAACCGCATTAATTATTAGGCTGAATAATGTCTAGGCCAATTAGAATAAACTGTTTTTATTAATGTTTTGTGTAAGATCTTGCTTTCCAATGAGACCCATTCATTGTTTTTAAGTTTTTTTATATTTTTCTTATTTAGTTTTTTTTTTAATATTTTTAACATTTATTTAACATAATACAACTACAACTAGTTATTAGTTTTTATTACGGCCCGCCTGCGTTTTTGTTGCAAAATTGATCAGAAGGTTTAGGTTTTTAAAGTCTACACTTCAATACAATTACAACAAGTTGAATAATGGAATGGGACTTTTTATGTGTTTCGTTGCTATATATCTGCTTTGGTTTGTTATTGTTTTAATACTTTATTTTAAAAACGATTTATTATGTCGGTTGCTATAATGCTTGTGATTATGATTTTACACCGTTTGGCCTGGTTAACCTGATCTAAGCTAGTCCATTACCTGAAATTAAGTTATTTTTATTTATTTATTTTCTTACTGTTTAAGTTTATGAATTAACCTTTAAAGCATTAAGTTAAAGCCTGATTCGGAAGCATCATTCTCATGAAATTTTATAATTTAAATTAGAATCTTAGGGAATTCACAATACATACGTTCATTTGCCTGCTAACCCTCCCCCTCACCACCTGTTTCAGAATTTAAAACACGTTTTAACATTTTTATTTAGCACCGTCCCGTTTACAAAGAAGATCGTACACTTCATCTTTGTAATTCTTTAATAAATGGTCCCTCGGATAATAAGTGCCCTTTGGAAAATTGTCGTTACGTTCACGATTTGCAACAGTATATAACCAATAAAGGAGAGGATTTAGCGAAAAACTGTCCCGTCTTTGATGCTAAAGGTTTTTGTCCACGCGGTGTAACCTGTCGTTTTGCAAAAGCCCATCTCGATAGTGAAGGACGTAATATTAAAAGTGCACAGTATGATGAGAACCAACCGCCCACGACTTTTAATGGCATTACATCAGAACTACAAATACGTTTACGTAAACGTAATTATGATTTTGCGAAAAGTAAAAAGTTATTGCAACAATTCGAAAAGTTACGTGATGAACGTAAAAAACAACAAGAACAGGAACAAGCAAAAGAAAAAGATGAAAAACCTATAGGCTCGTGTGTGGATGAAGATGATACAAAAGGTAGAGATGTAAAGCCAGCCAAGCCTATAGATTTTGCTGAGAAATTGGTTTTATCGCCTCTGACAACTGTGGGGAATTTACCATTTCGTCGTATATGTAAGGAATTTGGTGCCGATATAACATGTGGTGAAATGGCTTGCTGTGTGCCTTTGGTTAAAGGTTTAACACAAGAGTGGGCCTTAACGAAACGTCACGAGTCTGAGGATATATTTGGCGTACAATTATGTGGCAATAATCCCAATATTATATCACAAACAGCCCAGCTATTACAAGAGACTGCAAAAGTGGATTTTCTCGATTTAAATATCGGTTGTCCCATTGACTTAATCTACCAGCAAGGCGGTGGTAGTGCTTTAATGAGAAGAACTAATATTTTAGAACTAACAGTGCGTACATGTTCGGCTTTGAATGCGCAAATACCGTTTACGGTTAAAATGCGCACCGGTATCTATGCGGATAAAAGTGTCGCTCATGATTTACTGCCGTTGGTGGAAGAATGGGGTGCCTCAGCAGTCACAGTAAGTGAAAATTTTGAAAATATTGGCACAGTTTTCATAAAATCTTGTTCTTTAACTTTCCAGTTGCATGGCAGATCTCGTGAACAGCGTTATACGAAAAATGCCAATTGGGAATATATAGAAGAGTGTGCTAAAAAAGTTAAAAGCATACCAGTTATAGGAAATGGTGATATTCTAAGCTATGAAGACTACTTAGAAAAGAGGGTAAGCTGGTTAATTATATGCAAAGGTTATATTCCTTTGATGATTTGCTTGTTTTCTTTAGCAAATTGCTCCTCATGTGTCATCTGTGATGATTGGTCGTGGTGCTTTAATAAAACCGTGGATATTTAAGGAAATCAAAGAACAAAAGAATTGGGATCCCAGTTCTACAGAACGTTTTGAAATCATGCGCAAATATGTTAACTACGGTTTAGAGCATTGGGGCTCAGATACCAAAGGTGTAGAGAATACCAGACGTTTCTTGCTGGAATGGCAATCTTTCCTTTATCGTTACATACCATATGATTTAATGATGCAGCCTCCACAAAAAATAAATCAAAGACCTCAATCATTTAGGGGCCGTGATGAAATGGAAACCTTAATGAGTTCACCCAATTCTCAAGATTGGGTAAAACTAAGTGAAATGCTATTAGGGCCAGTGCCTGATGGTTTCACTTTTATGCCAAAGCATAAAGCCAATGCCTATTGATAAATAAAGACGTATACAGACAGACAATAACTACAATAAATAAAATATTTCCCACTTTTTTGTAACAAAATTTGTTTGGTTTTATTATAATAGAAAAGACAAACAGAAATTAAATTAAAATAAAAAGAAAAATGGCTCTTAAAAACTAATCACATTAAGCAAGAGATGCGTCATATATTATAACAGCTTATGATTATGTGTTTTGATAGTAATTTAAAGCTTCTTCGACATCCAATTTTGAGCCCAAGAAAATTGGTGATCTTTCGTGGATCTTTTGTGGCATAATATCCAAAATCGGAATCTTGCCATTGCTGGCCAAGCCACCAGCTTCAATCATCAAATAGGCCATGGGATTGCACTCGTACAACAAACGCAATTTACCATTGGGGGCGGATTTGGTAGCGGGATAGATGAAAATGCCACCGTACTTGATGGTACGGTGAACATCAGCTACCATGGAGCCAACATAACGGGCACCATAGGGTTTACCCTTGCTGGGATCCTTTTTGGCAGCAATGTAGTTGAAAACGCCAGCTTCCCAATCGGAAGCATAACCTTCATTGATGGAATAAATTTTGCCCTTTTCGGGCACACGCATATTGGGATCGGTTAAGATGAATTCACCAATGGAAGGATCGTAAGTGAATCCATTAACACCACAACCAGCGCCCAAAGCCAAAACAATAGCAGTTGCAGAACCATACAAAGCATAACCAGCAGCTACAATTTGATTCCCAGGCTGTAAAGCATCCTTAACAGTAGGTGCACCTTCAGTTTGTTTGCGGTAAATAGAGAAGATGGAACCGATAGAAACCAAACAATCAATATTTGAAGAACCATCCAAAGGATCAAAGCATACAATATATTTGCCCTAGAAATAAATAATACATTCACACATTATTATAATCATTTCGAATGTGTGTTGTTTTTAAACGCTTCAATTTACCTGCTTTTCAGTTTCGACTTCAATAACATTTTCATTCTCTTCGGAGACCATAAGGCAGGTGGTATAGGAGGATTTCAACATGTTGATGAACAATTCATTGGACAAAACATCCAATTTTTTAACTTCTTCACCCTGAACATTCATATCACCGGCAATACCATGCAACTTAGCAATACCAGCCTTGCGTACAGCCGAAGCAATAGCCTTAATCGATGTCTGAATACAATTCAACAATTGTGATAAATCACCGGTGGCATTTTTGAATTTACGATGCTCCTGTAACATGAAACGTGTTAAGGTCATGGCGTTCGAGTCAAAAACTTGACCTTGTTGTGTCATATTCTCTAAGAAAATAAAGAAAATCTTTTAGTATCACCAAAAATTATTAAATAGAAGTAACAAAATCTAAAGGAAGGAACAAAGTAATCATGCATGGTTTTACCAGAAGTTTACCCAAAAAGTTGCTACCCGTACAGCCACCTATACCGCCACCAGCAGCTATACACGTTGAACAAGGCTCATTTAGATCAGCCAACAATTTACCTGTTTCATCATAGATTTGTGCACCTACAGGTACTTCAATTTTTTCATCTAAACCACGTCTACCTAAAATGCGAATTTTACTACTGTCTTCGCCACTAGAGGCGACTGCTTTTTTCTCTTTATACTTCTGGGCTAAATTTCTAAGTGTTACACCCTCTTTGGCTGTTAAATAAACACAACCACCTTGGCCTCCAATACCGCCATATTTGGGAATACCATTACCGCCATGACCTCCCTTAACAGTTAAACGTAATGTGTCCAAGAAAACATTGCCACCCCGTATGTGGGCTCTAGGAGGCTAAGATAGTATTGCATGTATATGTTAAAAAATTGTTTTCAATGTTCTTTTTTAATAGAATATTTACCTTTTTAATGGCCTTTAGTAAAAAACTGAATATTTTCATTATTTTAATTTAAAAAATTTAAATTTAAATTTATTTAAAAGAGATGCCAGATCGTTGTTAAAGTTAAAGAAGTATTTAAAAATTTAATAATATGTAAAGATTTAAACATTTTTGCTTATCAAATAATTGTTTTTAAATATTTATGCAATATTTGTTAACTTATTTACATAAAAAAGCTTTTAATTAAAGTTATTTTATATTATTTAGAAACTATGTTACTGAGTCATCCTGTAGTTTGTGTTTTGTTTTCTTGTTCTTATTTTTGTTTTAGATTTCAAGCTAATAGTACGTGTAGTGAATTTTTGCGAGAGATTTGTTGCATCTTTAGTTCTAGTATTTTAACGTAAAAAAAAAAATAATTAAGCAGTTATTGCTAGAAATGGAACCCGGCATTTGTTATATTAAGCCCGAGTAAGTTTTATTTCTGTTTCAACTTCTTTGTAAAACAAACTAAAAAACATTTTTTTAGGTATTTAGTGGAGGACATAAAAAAAAATGCCGTTAATGTTAACACTGCAAATAAAGAACAGGAGCCTGCCAAACGCAAACATTCAGAAGGCGATGCAGTAAACACAAACGATTAGGATCAAAATGCAGAAGAAAATGGAAAAGCAAATAAATTTCAAAAAACTGGCAAAAAAGATCGCAAGCGTGGTCAGAATAAGGTAAGTTCCAATTCATATTTATAACATCATCGGTAATATTAAAAGTAACGCATCACATATCAAAGAGTGTGTTAATAGCATTAATTATTAGGCTGAATGAGCAATCGTGCCTAGACCAATTAGAACAAACTGTTTTTATGAATGTTTTGTGTAAGGTCTTGCACTTAGAACAGTGCTTTCCAATGACACCCATTCATTGTTTTTAAGTTTTTTTTTTATATTTTTCTTATTTAAATTTTTTTTTAAATATTTTTAACATTTATTTAACATACTACCACTACAAATAGTTATTAGTTTTTTTTGGCCCGCCTGCAATCTTTGTTGCAAAATTGATCAGAAGGTGTAGGTTTTTAAAGTCTAAACTCCAATACAATTACAGCAAGTTGAATAATGGGATGGGACTTTTTATGTGTTTCGCTGCTATATATCTGCTATGGTTTGTTATTGTTTTAATACTTTATTTTAAAACCGATTTATTATGTCGGTTGTTATTATGCTTGTGATTATGATTTTACACCGTTTGGCCTGACTAACCGATCTATTACCTGAAATTAAGTTCTTTTTATTTATTTATTTTCTTCCTGCCTGATTCAGAAGCATCATTCTCATGAAATTTTATAATTTAAATTAGAATCTTAGGGAATTCACAATACATACGTTCATTTGCCTGCTAACCCTCCCCCTCACCACCTGTTTCAGAATTTAAAACACGTTTTAACATTTTTATTTAGCACCGTCCCGTTTACAAAGAAGATCGTACACTTCATCTTTGTAATTCTTTAATAAATGGTCCCTCGGATAATAAGTGCCCTTTGGAAAATTGTCGTTACGTTCACGATTTGCAACAGTATATGACCAATAAAGAAGAGGATCTAGCGAAAAACTGTCCCGTCTTTGATGCTAAAGGTTTTTGTCCACGCGGTGTAACCTGTCGTTTTGCTAAAGCCCATCTCGATAGTGAAGGACGTAATATTAAAAGTGCACAGTATGATGAGAACCAACCGCCCACGACTTTTAATGGCATTACATCAGAACTACAAATACGTTTACGTAAACGTAATTATGATTTTGACAACTGTGGGGAATTTACCATTTCGTCGTATATGTAAGGAATTTGGTGCCTTTGGTTAAAGGTTTAACACAAGAGTGGGCCTTAACGAAACGTCACGAGTCTGAGGATATATTTGGCGTACAATTATGTGGCAATAATCCCAATATTATATCACAAACAGCCCAGCTATTACAAGAGACTGCAAAAGTGGATTTTCTCGATTTAAATATTGGTTGTCCCATTGACTTAATCTACCAGCAAGGCGGTGGTAGTGCTTTAATGAGAAGAACTAATATTTTAGAACTAACAGTGCGTACATGTTCGGCTTTGAATGCGCAAATACCGTTTACGGTTAAAATGCGCACCGGTATCTATGCGGATAAAAGTGTCGCTCATGATTTACTGCCGTTGGTGGAAGAATGGGGTGCCTCAGCAGTCACAGTAAGTGAAAATTTTGAAAATATTGGCACAGTTTTCATAAAATCTTGTTCTTTAACTTTCCAGTTGCATGGCAGATCTCGTGAACAGCGTTATACGAAAAATGCCAATTGGGAATATATAGAAGAGTGTGCTAAAAAAGTTAAAAGCATACCAGTTATAGGAAATGGTGATATTCTAAGCTATGAAGACTACTTAGAAAAGAGGGTAAGCTGGTTAATTATATGCAAAGGTTATATTCCTTTGATGATTTGCTTGTTTTCTTTAGCAAATTGCTCCTCATGTGTCATCTGTGATGATTGGTCGTGGTGCTTTAATAAAACCGTGGATATTTAAGGAAATCAAAGAACAAAAGAATTGGGATCCCAGTTCTACAGAACGTTTTGAAATCATGCGCAAATATGTTAACTACGGTTTAGAGCATTGGGGCTCAGATACCAAAGGTGTAGAGAATACCAGACGTTTCTTGCTGGAATGGCAATCTTTCCTTTATCGTTACATACCATATGATTTAATGATGCAGCCTCCACAAAAAATAAATCAAAGACCTCAATCATTTAGGGGCCGTGATGAAATGGAAACCTTAATGAGTTCACCCAATTCTCAAGATTGGGTAAAACTAAGTGAAATGCTATTAGGGCCAGTGCCTGATGGTTTCACTTTTATGCCAAAGCATAAAGCCAATGCCTATTGATAAATAAAGACGTATACAGACAGACAATAACTACAATAAATAAAATATTTCCCACTTTTTTGTAACAAAATTTGTTTGGTTTTATTATAATAGAAAAGACAAATAGAAATTAAATTAAAATAAAAAGAAAAATGGCTCTTAAAAACTAATCACATTAAGCAAGAGATGCGTCATATATTATAACAGCTTATGATTATGAGTTTTGATAGTAATTTAAAGCTTCTTCGACATCCAATTTTGAGCCCAAGAAAATTGGTGATCTTTCGTGGATCTTTTGTGGCATAATATCCAAAATCGGAATCTTGCCATTGCTGGCCAAGCCACCAGCTTCAATCATCAAATAGGCCATGGGATTGCACTCGTACAACAAACGCAATTTACCATTGGGGGCGGATTTGGTAGCGGGATAGATGAAAATGCCACCGTACTTGATGGTACGGTGAACATCAGCTACCATGGAGCCAACATAACGGGCACCATAGGGTTTACCCTTGCTGGGATCCTTTTTGGCAGCAATGTAGTTGAAAACGCCAGCTTCCCAATCGGAGGCATAACCTTCATTGATGGAGTAAATTTTACCTTTTTCGGGCACACGCATATTGGGATCGGTTAAGATGAATTCACCAATGGAAGGATCGTAAGTGAATCCATTAACACCACAGCCAGCGCCCAAAGCCAAAACAATAGCAGTTGCAGAACCATACAAAGCATAACCAGCAGCTACAATTTCATTGCCAGGCTGCAAAGCATCCTTAACTGTAGGTGCACCTTCAGTTTGTTTGCGGTAAATAGAGAAGATGGAACCGATAGAAACCAAACAATCAATATTTGAAGAACCATCCAAAGGATCAAAGCATACAATATATTTGCCCTGGAAATAAATAATACATTCACACATTATTATAATCATTTCGAATGTGTGTCATTTTTAAACGCTTCAATTTACCTGCTTTTCAGTTTCGACTTCAATAACATTTTCATTCTCTTCGGAGACCATAAGGCAGGTGGTATAGGAGGATTTCAACATGTTGATGAACAATTCATTGGACAAAACATCCAACTTTTTAACTTCTTCGCCCTGGACATTTACATCACCGGCAATACCATGCAACTTAGCAATACCAGCCTTGCGTACAGCCGAAGCAATAGCCTTAATCGATGTCTGAATACAATTCAACAATTGTGACAAATCACCGGTGGCATTTTTGAATTTACGCTGCTCCTGTAACACGAAACGTGTTAAGGTCATGGCGTTGGAGTCAAAAACTTGACCTTGTTGTGTCATATTATCTAAGAAAATAAAGCAAATCATTTAGTATCACCAAAAATTATTAAATAGAAGTAACAAAATCTAAAGGAAGGAACAAAGTAATCATGCATGGTGCAGCCAATATAGTATGCTACAGGAATTATTGTGCTAATAGAAGGTTAAAAATTAGGAATTACAAGTTAAATGCCAATAGCTTTAGCGGAAAAAAATTAGTAAGAAAATTTATACGCAAGTATTCGAATTTTGTTTTAGGGTTGGAATTAGATTTTTTTGTCTACAAGTTTTTTGTTGATAGGCAATTGTAACTGTTGTAAAGGGGTGTTTAGACCCTGTAAAAACACTTACTATCATCAGCCATTTTTAGTTTCAATTTTCAATTGACTTTTTATAAAGTACCTGCGAAAAATATAACAAATTCACAAAAAATGTTTAATAATTGATTAAATTCAGGGAAAATGTGAAATAAAATTCTTATTCATTTACTTTAGAATTGATATTTTATTGAGACTTAAGATTTTCCTTAATTAGTGTTCTGTTTATTGTTGAAATTTCTTTGTTTTGCTCTTATCATTTTACTAATTCGTACTTCAATCGTACTTGCGGTGCCAGTGTTTTTCAGCATTAAACTAATCCCGGCCTAATATCTTAAAATTGCTGCAGTGAATATCATAATAGAGACACAAGCTATCCTATATCACTGCACATCATGGAGAAAATGAAAACGACTGTGTTTGACGGACTAATCTTTGCCCTTAGATAACATTGCCCAGTTAAAAATTCTAGATATCAAACACGCTCTCTACCCTCTACTTCTATGTTTCAAACTGAGCCATAGTAGCTTCAAAATTCTACAATTTCTCCTATTACGGCAGAACAACTCCACTCTTTCTGCTCCTATCGATACTACAGACTCCCGCTAGCATTTCTTCACGCCCTCTTTCGCCAGTTTATCCGCGATCTTGTTTCAATCAACGTTACAGTGCTCCAGAACCCAGTACAATTTGATAATATTCAGAAGCGTTGTTTACTGCTATAATACTCCGACAGTGCTTTCCAGAACAAGAACAAAACTTATTTACTGCAAATTTTAGTTGGCATTTCTCAACCAATTCGATAGTTTTATGAAAGCGTGGATTCTACACAACTCACGTTCTGCTAATAAATTCTAAGTGTCCAGGATTCTTTCATCTTAAGTGCAGGAGAAAGACCAAAAAGATGTTCTGTGATGTCATGAACCATTCTCATCATTAAAGCTTCTGCAGAAGTCGCAGTGAGGTATTTCCAGTCTTAAGGCGTGTATAAGTATTCACAGGCTAGTGATTCGCTATGAATGTCATACGGTTTCTAACGTTGATTCTCGTTAGATATGTAGCCAATTTTGTTCCGCATATATCCATAGCTGACCAGATTTATTAGGTTATTATCCTCGAAAAGTTGGTGTGATATTGTTTTTTTACCTCTCTGCAGAGGAATGTCAATCTCACATGTGAATTAATTCGAATTTTGTGTCGCAAGTGCGTCAGCAATTTCTTCATATGGTGTTTAGGAATCCTTATGAAGGTAATCGTTGAATATTTCATCATCTCTATTAGAAATACCCGGCACTCTTGGACAATCTTAGAGGTGGTGTAGATACTTTTTAAGTATCTAATGGTCGCTTTACTATTATATCTCCACTCGATAAACAATCAGCCACAAAAGTATACATACGGATAACAAATTTCAGAAATTTTTTAAATAATCCGTTTTTTTTTTGAAAATATTTATAATTGTCTGACATCTTTCTTCGATTTTAAGACGGTCTTTTGCATTGGTTCAGAAATTTGGTAAATTTGTAAATCGGATGCATAACTTTGTGGGCCTGTGCAGGGCCACAATTCAGTTCAATTTCAGAAATTTTTTAACCAATGCAAAAGACCGTCTTAACATCAAGGCAACTATAAAGATTTTCAACGAAAGCGGATTAGTTAAAAAATTTCGGAAATTTTTTAACCGTACGTATAATTTAGTAACTGTGTGTACATACTTTTATAACGGAACGAGTATTATTTGTATTTCATGATGAACAATATGTATGTATGTATAAGGGGACCAGGCCAACCGCATAAATTATTAAATTTTTATTTTATTTGTAAAATATTTATTTGAAAGCAGCCAAACTCCATTTGAATAATTTTTAATCTCAATTCATAAATACAGGTTAAACTAGTTCCAGAGATTTTTTTAAATTTAACTGACTTGTCACTATTTCCGTTTTTTTTTTTAATTTTCAAAAATAGAGAAATTGTAGTCAAAAAAATAAAAAAAAATCGATTTTTTAATATCTTGTCATGCTGCTTACGTAGTATTTCTTATGTTTTACTACATTTAAAAATAGAAAGATTTTTAGTTTTAGGGAAAATGTTATAAGGTTTGTTGTAGTTTTTCCAAAGAAGTGTGGTGACAAAAACATATTAAATCTTTGCAGTGAGAATTTTCATTTTTATCACTCAAAACGTCTTCTAATCAAGGTTAAAAGATGAGTTTTTTGTTTTTTTTTTGTTATAGCGCCATACAGGCATGTGGGCATGTATTGGTTAATGGTTTTGTTTTGTCTCTAAAACAAAAAGAAGAGAATCACTTTCCATTTTGTTATCAATTTTATTGTTGCTTTTCTACACTATTTTGATGTATTGGCAACAACAATAATAAGAACAGGAATAATTAATACTACCCCAGTGATAACCAGAAATATAAAACAACAGCAGACTACATACTACATTGCTTATGTGTGAAGATGCGAGTGTGTGTTTATGGTGCCCATAGAAATACTAGCAGCAAAACCTGTTCGCTTGTTTGTTTGTTTTTAATTTCCTACCAACAAATTCCCATTCCAAAAATTGTCTACGTTGATCGAAAAAATCAGGAATGTGTTGTTTTTGTTTTGGATAACAGCAGGCTGTTACACACCCACTCATTACGCATATGATCGAATGGTGGTACTGCTTTTTTCATTTGTTTTTTTGTTTTTTATTTAAACACACGTGTTTCTTCCATATTTTTATTCTTCTACTTATCCATTAAGAGTGTCTTCTTATTATTCATAGAGAGCAAGAGAAATTTTCTTTTAAAGTCTCATTGCTTTCGTGGGAAATCTTCTTGTAATAGTTTAAAGTCCAAATCTGATTTCTTTTTCTATTTTTTTTTTAATTGTATTTTCACTCAATTACGAAATATTTCTTATCACCACTCTCTTTATTATTTATTTTACACAAATTATTTACTTACAATGTTATTATAATTTTAGTTTATTTTTGTAGTAAAAATAGAAAAAAACTATTTTTTTTCCAATCCCTTATGTTGGTTCAGTCAATTAGTTGTGTGTTGTTTGGGTCTGTTGCCCACGAGCTGTTACTCCAGACTGAAAATTTCTTTGAAAGAAACTTCAATAAAAACAATCTGAACTAAAAGAGCAACAGTCGGTCGGTTGGTTGATTGTTGCTGTATCTCTGGCTGCTACCACCTATGCGTGTAGTGTTGATAAAGTAAATTATATTTGTGTGTACATGTATGTATTGTTCGTATTAATTTATACGTACGTGTATGTATTGGTAAACAGCGCTATAATTAATAAAAATAAATGTGGCTTTTGAAGCGTTTTTAGAACATAGTTTCAATAGTACATGTTGAACTAACTGTGAAAAAATACAGTGCAAGTGCAAAGAAAAGTATAGAATTTCCGTTAAATATATGTAGGTTAGGTATCCCAACGATATTACCTATTCCGGTCACAAAATTTTAACTACTGATTGGCATTTCACAGCTGCAATTACTTTTTCATTCACCTGTGGCTAGATAAGTTCTGTCAACAAATTCTGGGTACTCTAGGATCTTCTTCTTCTTAGGTGCCCAACTGCCTGACAGTGACACAGAAGATTTCGTGTGGTCTCTTCGAGTTCCTCGTCATGCTGATTCTGTAAACCCCGTATGAAAACATTCACTGGCTACGGGAATATGAATCTTTAGATTGAGATTGAGGACCATTGGCAGGGCCTTCTTTGGGAGCTTGAATTCGGTGTCGAGAGCCGACATCAAGGCTCTCCACAGATTCATTAGTGGCTTGGGCTGGTTGAGAGGCTAGAACTTCATCGGTGTAGTCGCGCTCTCCCATCCTTTTGTTGTGTCTGGTCTGTGTGATTCCTCCGCTTCCCACTACCCCCTTTCCCATATACCTTCCTTTCATCCTATCCCCTATACAATCCTTCCCTCCTTTAGGACGTTGTACAATGGGTCAATCTGACGGCTACTGTACCTGTCTTGACTGACAGGTACACGTCCTCTAACCTAACCTAACCTAACCTACGGGAATATGCAAGAGAGGCTAGCTTTTCATTGCAACTGCTATGAGGTTCCTCAAGGGGAATCTTATTAGGTTTAATGAAAATTTTATTTGCATATGTACATACATATATTCATATCAGACCAGATTTGTTTGGTCTATTTGCAAGTGGGTTCGATTATCCCATCTTCCTTTTGCAAATTAATAAAGTTTGCGTGAGAGCAATTAGCTCTGTAGAGTAAGTGACATCGCCAAAACGTATAATACATTTTCCCGAAAGTGCTAATGCTTTTGTTGAAAACACATACCCATCACTTTATAATCTGTTGTAACTGCAGTCCAAAAAAGTCGGTTATCATACGGTCATAGCATTCTAGATTAATGCTTACTTCTTTCAGAGGCATTTTCACATTCAATTGTATTTCTACAATTAGAAACACTCGTTCAGAAAAACGCTAAATATACCACACTTTTGTAGACGAAACTAAGAGATTGAAATTGCTATAGAGGGAGAGAGAGAGAGAGTGGCATACCCTGCATACATATGTATCTCAGAGATATTCTTCAAAAATCATTTAAAAAAATATTGTATCTACGTAATCTTATGGAAATTAAACATCTTCAGGAGCTAGTTTGTGTGGTGGAGGTCTATTCAAACCAGACCCAAATCAAAACAAGTTTTGTTGTTTTTGTTTTTAATTATTTTCCGATTTCGTTATCCTAAAAATAGGTGTGGAAGAATTTAAAAACAAAGAAAACCAATGGAATTGTAAAACAAAAAAAAAGCAAGGGGGCCTGTCTTTATCGAATTTCCTGTCTTTATCGCAACACGTGTGAATAACCTACAATACTATGTACATATATGTAGACATATGTACATACATGAATGTATGTGTATGTGTAAATGGTCTTAAAAGATTAAAAAATATTTATCAGTTTCGAAGCAGTTTTTGTTGTGTTTTATAAATATTTTTATGTTTTAATTTGAATTTTGGTTTCCAACATTATCAGTCTAGTTTGTGGTGTTTTTGAAAATAAAAAAAAAATGTTTTTAAAAAACCAAAAGAAGATGATTTAAAACACAATTTTGAAAAAAAATAAAACCAAATATTTTGTGATATGCATTGACTTTTAAATAACCTTCATCTAAATTTCAAATAAAATTTGTTTTGTTTTTGTTTTTTTCTTTTTTTAATTCATAATTTACAATAAAATAATACAAGTTTTACAATTGCAAGAAAATTAATTAAAACATCTGGCAGGTTTTCCCTTTCCTGTATCTTATCTCTCTGATCCTCTTCTTCGCTCGCCGAAGAAATATTTTTGCTTATCTCGTTTTGTTCGAGATGTGTGACCTCGAATTTGAACCGTGGCCTCACGTCTAGACTACGGCAACTACAGCCGTTTAAACCTAACCTAACTTAACCTAAGAGCGTACGAGTATGTTTTCTTTCTAATAACAATGTAAGTGATTAGTTACACAGATTAGTAATTATTCTTTTGTTTTTATATTGATGTAAAAATAAATGTGAGTCTTAGAGTATTATAATAAACAGCTTAAAAAAGGAAATTAATAATGTTTTCTTTGTGGTCTAAAATTAAATTTGTATGGCATATGATTCGATAAATATTCGTCCATAATATTATACTCAGGCTACTTCTGGATGGTCTGATGTATGACTCGGGTTTGTCATCTTGTAATTACCCAACAAAAGTTTAGATTACCTCTTGAGAAAAGTCTTCACCTCTATCCATCTTCCCTTACAATATAGTTATCTTTCTAAAGTTCTCTTTCCACTCCACAGAAAGGTTCTGACGCTATCAGCGGCATGGAAGGTCGCTTCATTTTAAGGTTATCGGTCTGACCATTGCTGGGATTTCCTTTATTATCCACCTTTTTTCGTTTCCGAAGCTGAATCAGCATGCCCAGTAAGTCCCATACAATACTTTAGTGAGCAGCATACGAGCCAATGGCGATTGGACGGATGTCTGTGATGTGGTTGCTATGCCCCCCTCTTTTAAACTTCCCATCCATGTCTGTCAATGACGTACATTTTCGCTTGGGAAACCCACGGGTTTCAAACACTCTCACCTTTTGTTCCTCTATCTTTCCTTGCTCCATTCGTATACCACACAATGATCTCTCCCTTAAAAAAGTACGTTGCCTCCAAATTGTTTCATTCACTTAGAGTACTCAGTCTCGTTAACCAAATAGGTTACTGGTTCTACGCCTCACTACAACGGGCTTAAATCTCTGACGCTGTTGTAGGACAGGTTCTCATCTTCCTGGTCATAATTGTAATTATATTAAGAATACATGTATATTACTGACTTACTTAATTGACCATAACAACGCGTTTAACGGATTTCAGCCTGCCGCAACACATCCTTCCAGGCGCCTCTGCTTCGTGCGCGCCTACGCCAGTTGGTCACACCAATCGATGACAGGGCTTCCTCGATTTGGTCCTTCCAACGGATGCAAGGTCGTCCTCTTCGCCGACTTCCGCAGATTCCCGCATCAAATACCCGTCTCGCCGGAGCATCCTCCTCTATTCGAACGACATGGCCGAGCCAGCGCAGCCGCTGGATATTAATACGCTGTACAACGTCTATGTCGTTGAGGAGCTCATACAACTGACTGTTAGATCGAATGCGGAAATCATCGCCAACTCGCACTGGACCGAAGATCTTGCGTAGTACTTTTCTCTCAAGGCTGCATCTGTACTTAATAGGGTTCATGCCTCTGCGCCATAAATAAGCACGGGTAGGATGAGTGTCTTGTAAAGTGTTAGTTTTGTCGCACGAGAGCGGTCTCTGCTACTCAATTGCCTATTGAGACCATAGTAGCACCTGTTGGCAAGAGTTATCCTACGCTTGATCTCCAGACTGACATCATTTCTGGTGGTAACGGCTGAGCCGAGATAGATGAATTCCTTGACCGTATCAAAAGTTTAGTTATCGGCCGTAATCTGAGAATCAATACGCCGCGCGTCTCTAGTTGTCGATAACATATACTTTGTTTTGCCCTCAATAGCACTAAAGGCAGCAGTAACATCTCACTTGGTACTTGATGTCAATGTCGTCAGCGTACGCAAGCAACTGGACACTTTTTTTGAAAAATTGTGCCATTGCGATGCACTCCCGCCTTTCGCAGAACACTCTCCATGACGAAGTTGAAGAGGTCACATGATAAGGGGTCGCCTTGTCTGAAACCTCACACGGTACCAAAAGGTTCGGAGATGTCCTTTCCTACCTTGACGGAGCTGCAGGAATTGCTCAAAGAATATATATTACTTACGGTAATAAGTTTGGACGGATCGTCACAGTATATGTACATCCAATACACAATTCCTGGGTTGTCTTTATTAGGGCGTGAAACTTTTTCCTCGATTTTATTACATCGTTCTTGCTTTCTTAATTTAATTCATAAAGATTTCAAATTATTTCAATACAGTATTTCCGTTGGTTGTCCCTTAAGGCCTTGGCAATATCCTTTTAACCACCTTTTAATTCTGTGTGATTAAAGGATAATTGAATTGCTTCCAAAACACAGTATTAAGTGACATTTAATTGACTTGTCCGTCATATGGACAACAATAGTCAACAATATTATTATGGTTGTTGTTGTTACATTTGTCTACACACAAAAAAGAAGAAGAGGAATAAATCGAGAAATCTGTCAAGGATACACAAAGAGGGACAAAATCTACCCTTAATTTGCTGATGTGAATGGGTGGGTGGTAATGTTTAATGTTGTAGGCGTTTAAACAATTGTTTGATTGGACTTTTCAATAGAAGAGGGTTGTTAATAAAGGTTGTCCATTAGAGTTAACCCTTGAGATTTATTTTTATTTTGTTTGGCACAGAATCTGAATAATTATGTTACAAAATTGTTAATTGTTTTGTATACACGAGGTCTATTTGAAATAGTGAGTTGACACATTGAAATTTACAAGATATCCTTACAATATATCCTTATCCTTATCCTTTATTTTTTATAGGATGTGTTTAATGGTTTTCCATAATATTTAACATCGATTTGGACGCTTCATTATGTTTTAACTATTAAAGTTTCTCTAGGACGTTATACATAAGATAAGTACAGGGCTTTATTCTACGGCTTTATATTTTGTATTTTTCTATCTCTTATAAGTTTGAGTTCTCTCTCCCTCCACCTCTTTGAAATCTTGCGGTCAACAGGCTTGTTAACGTCTATCCTTTTAAAACGGTTACGATGCTTTTAACGAGCAGTTACAAAGTGCCATATCTGAACCTGGTCTTGATATTAGATTTCAGCTTCTGAAATTCCGAGAAAATCTAAACGGACCACTCTAGATTTGGGAGCATATTATGCCATAGAATTTTTTCCGAGTAGCTAAAGCATAGGATAGGTCTTCTTCAACAACAGAAAGAAGAAGCAAATAAGCTGTATTTTTAACGAGGGCTAATCATAGGATAGGTCTTAGTCCACAACAGAAAGAAGAAGCAGCACGGCTGACCTCGAAATAAATTTACTGATAAATACTGAGTAATGTTTCTTTTTTTTGCGATGAATTGCAGTTTTTATAGTAAATTTATCGATGACTTACATACATTTGACGAAGGCTTGCATTTTTACAGTAAATTTGTCGATGACTTACATACATATGTACATTTGTCGAAGGCTTGCATTTTTATAGTACATTTGTCGATGACTTGCATTTTTACAGTAAATTTGTCGATGACTTGCATTTTTATAGTAAATTTCTCAATTACTTGCATTTTATACAATAAATTTGTAAACGATTTGCATTTTCTATAAAAAAAATTAGTCGATGATTTGCATTTTCTATAATAATTTTATCGATAACTTGCATTTTCTATAGTGAATTGATCTACTTTCTGTAGTAAATTTAATTGTCCAATTTGAATTTCAACAACAACGCAACCAATTTGCCATCGGTTTTTGCTAAAACTTCCTTATGGACTTTATAGTAAATTTATCGATGACTTACATACATTTGTCGAAGGCTTGTATTTTTACAGTAAATTTGTCGATGACTTGCATTTTTATAGTAAATTTATCGATAACTTACAATTTTTACAGTAAATTTCTCAATTACTTGCATTTTATAAAATAAATTTGTAAACGATTTGCATTTTCTATAAACAAATTAGTCCATGACTTGCATTTTTTATAATAAATTTATCGATAACTTGCATTTTCTATAGTGAATTGATCTACTTTCTGTAGTAAATTTAATTGTCCAATTTGAATTTCAACAACAACGCAACCAATTTGCCATCGGTTTTTGCTAAAACTTTCTTATGGACTTTATAGTAAATTTATCGATGACTTACATACATTTGTCGAAGGCTTGTATTTTTACAGTAAATTTGTCGATGACTTGCATTTTTATATTAAATTTATCGATGACTTACATACATTTGTCAATTACTTGCATTTTATACAATAAATTTGTAGATGATTTAAATTTTCTATAATAAATTTATCGATAACTTGCATTTTCTATAATAAATTTATCGATAACTTGCATTTTCTATATTGGAATAATTGGTCTACTTTCTGCAGTAAATTTTATTGTCCAATTTGCATTTCAACAAACAACGCAATCAATTTGCCATCGGTTTTTTGCTAAACCTTCCTTCTGGATTTTAATTTTAGAGAGTTGCGAAAAAATATTGCCTCTCTGATTGGCCAACGTCAAGGCCATAAATCTCGCTACGGTACTGATAGAGTAAGTGATTTCCAACTTCTTGTATTTTTACTCCTGTCTTACCAGTCGTAACTAAAATAGATTTTTCTTAATATTGTGCAGAACACAAATAAACTTTTCCTTTTTTTACAATATTTCAATAAAAAAAGTGTCTTTTTGTTGTAATTGTTAAACATGGAAGTTTATTATTTATTGTACCGGGGGGGTGTATACTCTTTTTTATCCCCCCAAATTATCACTAATGATGACTAGTTTTACACACTCAATCTACTTTTGTATTTCGGATTTCTTCTTTAAAAAAAAAAATCAATAAAAATTTTGCATATATTTACAGTGTATTAAAAAAATTTTCGGAAAATGTTAGGTCCATGCTGTTGATGGTATTGTTGTTGTTGTTGTTGTTGTAAATATTATGTTAAATTGTAGAGTTTTGTATCGCCAATAATGTCAACATCACTGCCCTCCTCATCGCTGGCCATATCATCATCATCCAAATCGGAATAATCGTCTGTGGAGTAGTCGTGTTGCAAGAAACCCATACCGCCGCCACCATCCAAATTATGGCCATTTGTTGACATGTTGCGCAATATTTGCAATTGATGATGAGAATGTTGATGATGCTGGTGGTGCGGATGTTGATGGGATGATGATTTGTTTTCATTTTCTATTGAATTGTCTGTATTACCGCTGTTGCCATGCGACGTAGTTGTAGATGTGTTTGAAGCGGATGTTAAGGAGCCATTTTTGTTATTATTGTTATGGCTGTTGTTGCTAGCACTGCCGCCATTACTGTTATTTGCATTTCCTTCCGTACGTGAGAAATCAACGGGTTCTAAATGAAAGGAAATTAAAGAAGGTTTTCTTTATTAAAAATTTTGCGAGGAAGGGGAATTCTTGCACAAGAAAAGTTTTCAAAATTTTCTTCTTAAGTATTTTTGCAAATGTATAAGTGGTTGTTGTAATTAAATTATATTTTATTTAGTTTTATAGTGTAGAAGCAGACAAAGTCTGGCAACGACCATTTGTTTCATTTGAAATGTAATCTTAAGAGTCTGGCCTTCTAATTGAGAAAAGTTTTCTTAAGACAAGTTTCTTACAGAATAGTTTTGTTCGTAAGGGAAAGGGTTATTAAGTTTCCTAAGT
Organism: Sarcophaga carnaria; assembly: GCA_958299815.1. Classification (NCBI taxonomy): domain Eukaryota; kingdom Metazoa; phylum Arthropoda; class Insecta; order Diptera; family Sarcophagidae; genus Sarcophaga; species Sarcophaga carnaria. Next base: position 124,594,287 of record OY283152.1, on the reverse strand, counting down.
ACAAATGTTTTGTGGTAATAGTCCAGACAAAGAAAACTATTTTAATAATTGACAACACAAATTGTTTTGAACTTTCAAAACTATAATATTTGGAAAATAAGACAAAAAAATATTTGGAAAATAATACAAAAACTTAAATCAAGTCAAAGGAGAAGCTAGGATGCAACCTAATTACAGTTTTTTTTAATTACAATTTTGATTTGAAATGAATTCAAATGAAAACTAAATACAAAATCTCTATTCTCATACTGACAGTCTTCTTTTAGAGGGTAAGATGAGACAGAAAAATTATATCGTGTTTAGGCATTCATGTAAAATTCTCATGGAAATTCTCTTTTTTTTCTAATTTGTAATTGACCTCGACATAAAATTACTGATGAATGCTGAGTAAAGTTCCTTTTTTTCCGATGAATTGCAGTTTTTATAGTAACTTTATCGATGACTTACATTTTTATAATAAATTTGTCGATTACTTGCATTTTATACATTAAATTTGTAGATGATTTACATTTTCTATAAAAAAAAATTAGTCGATGACTTGCATTTTCTATAATAAATTTATCGATAACTTGCATTTTCTATATTGGAATAATTGAATTCCAACAACAATGCAACCAATTTGCCATCGGTTTTTGCTAAACCTTTCTTCTGGATTTTAATTTTAACCTAACCTAACTCTATCCGAACAAAAATCCCCTTATACGAGCTGCAAGGACATTTGCAGATACATATTTGATTATATTTAAACGGAACGTATTAAATAAAATATCCCTCCTTTTGAAACCCGCCGTTTTTATAGTAACTTTATCGATGACTTACATTTTTTACTATAAATTTGTTTATTACTTGCATTTTATACATTAATTTTGCAGATGATTTACATTTTCTATAAAAAAAATTAGTCGATAACTTGCATTTTCTATAATAAATTTATCGATAACTTGCATTTTCTATATTGGAATAATTGGTCTACTTTTTGTAGTAAATTTTTTTGTCCTATTTGAAATGCAACAACAATGCAACCAATTTGCCATCGGTTTTTGCTAAACCTTCCTTCTGGATTTTAATTTTAACCTAACCCACCACTTTCCAAACAAAAATCCTCTTATACGAACTGCAAGGACATTTGCAAATATTTGATTATACTTAAACGGAACGTATTACGTAAAATATCCCTCCTATTGAAACCCACCGTAAGCACCTTATAAGCATAAACAAACTAACTAAAATAGTGTGTCCATAATTGAATAGTTTATATTATAAAACCCCAATCAATTAATTTCCAATTGAATTTTTTTACTCACCATTCATGACATCCCGTCGCCTCAATTGTTTTTTATGTTTCATGCGACGATTCTGAAACCATGTCTTTACTTGTGTTTCACTCAAACCCAACGATGTGGCCAGTTCTACACGTTCGGGTGTCGATAAATAACGTTGTGCCTCGAAACGCTTCTCTAAACCCGATAGTTGAGGGTCACTGAAAACAGTGCGTGCCTTACGTCTACGACAATGACGCAAAGCATTCACGCCCATGCCTAAACCCAATGCCAACTCGGGCATACAACCACCAGCAAACAAATGGCCACCACCAAATAGACCAGCTGTAAAGAAAAATTACAAAAAAAAAAACAACAACATGTCCATCATAATTGAATCAAAATCAAACCCAAAAAAAGGGTCATTTTAGTTTTCCAAAATTGTTTTGTTCTTTACACACAGAGTTACACACACAGAGTGTTAATTGATTTACAAAATAAATAAAACAGAATAGATTGGATTGAAAAGAATACCTTGTGATAGAAAATAGGGATCCACTGATTTATATGCACCCGATGATGGTGATAAATATCCCAGAGTCATTTGTAAAAATCCATGATCACTGTAGGCTGCACTGGGATATAAAACATTTGCGGCGTGTGGCGGTGGTGGTGGTGGAGCGGTCAAGTGTGAATGTGCCGTTGGTGATGGCTGGCCGTGATGTGGAGGAGCATACTGGTGATGTACTCCGGTAGTTAGTAATGCACCAGCAGCAGAGGGCGGTGTTGTTGCCACAGAAGTGTTAGTTGCGCCGGTATTACCCGTAGCTGGTGTTGCAGAGTTATGCGAACTTGTATTACTAACAGAGGAACTCTGACGTTCCAAGGATTTTAGATTTCTGTAATAAAAGAAGAAATAGTGAACTGAATAACATGTTTTGGAGTCGAACTTCTTTAATTTTAAGGGCTTAATCAGCCTGCCTTCTGGCATTTCAAGTTCTGAAGATTAAAATTTTTTTATCTGTTGTCTAGGTTAGGTCTGACTTTAGACAATCCGTGGCAAAGCATCGCAACATCAAAATATATATTTATATTGCAAGATTTTGTAGAGTTCAGTTCAGTCAGCACTTCATGACAATAGTAGAGTGCTGACATAAAATTTGAGTACTTCTTCCTCTCGTATCTCCAGCTCCATTCAAGGAAATGGTAAATCGATGGATATGTCTACCATTAGGACAGTGGTCTGGCAAAACCGCAATAGTATAACGGATAGCCGTGAAGTCGCCGTGGTCTAGTAGGTAGTGTGCTGGCTTATTAGACGAAAAGCCAGGGTTCGAGCCCCAGTCCAGACATCAAAATAAAATACAAAAAAAGTATTTCTTCAGAGACTTCCTCTCAGCAGATTTCTGGCAAAAACCTTGAGAGTAAATAAAATTGCCATGAAAAGTTTCTCAAAAATCTGTCGTTCGGAGTCGACTTTAAACTGGAGGTCCCGCCACTCATGTATAAAATTAACACACACAACATAAGTGGTGTGAGAAACTAGGTCGTAATACTGATTAAAGGGTTGTAATGACCAATTACATATGTATGTATGTATGTATAACGGATAGCCATACTATTAAAGGAAAGAACACAAAAAAGTTCTCTTCTTATACACGTTTGTCCGGTAGATCCTAGCAATATTGCACTAGAACTCATGTTGCCAACGAAGTTGAGCCTCCCTGTAAAACGACGGTAACAACACCCAGTTAAACGGAACACCATTATCCTGTAACATGATGGTCAGTTCATCATAAATTGAATTTCTGACGGTATTTCTATATCCTGGAAGCTATTGGACGGCATTCATGCACCAGGATGGACGTCAAGATGACGTTCATAAGGAACTTGATCTTTGTCTGGTCGTACTAGTAAAGACATCAGCCTACCATCTAACAATCTTTGCGCCGCAAAAAGGAATCGGCACTACTTATGAAAAATTAAGAAAATAAAGAAGGTTAACTGTTAAAAAAAATATTCCATAGAGTAGGCGGACATTTCTCCATTCTCAAGTGCCATGTGGTAGATTTACAGGGTACATGCAAAAGTTTAATACGCGGCTTCGAGCCTAGATTACTTAAAGAATTCAGCAGTGTATGCTTAAAAAATTCATCGGAATAAATCGAAAGTTTAGGAAAACACGTCTGCGCTAGCGACGGTTGATATTCACAATCAATCCATTCATCGATTTTGCCCGTGTAAACTGGTGTATTGTCTTGATGAAGCAATGCTTTCTGTTTAGTCAAATGCAGTCTTTTAAGTTAGAATATTGCATGAAATTTACTTTTTTTTTCTCAACTTTCGATGAGTGGGGCTATCTGCACTCTTCATTATATTAGCACGGGGTTTCTTAAACCATTCTCTATACTGTGGATATGTCAACAAAAGATAATATCTACATCACAGCTTACATACATACATACATAATTGGCCATTACAACCCTTCAGTCAGGATTACGGCCTAGCTTTTCACACCACTCATGTTGTGTGCGTTACTTTTATACATGAAAGGCGGGACCTACAGTTTAACGTCGGCTCCGAACGACAGATTTTTGAGAAACTTTTCATGGCAATTTTTTATTTACTCTCAGAGTTTTTGCCAGAAATCTGCTGAGAGGAAGTCGCCGAAGAAATACTTTTTTTGTGTTTTATTTTAATGTCTGGCCTGGAGCTCGAACCCTGGCTTTTCGTTTAATAAGCCAATACACTACCTACTAGACCGCGGCGACCCCATCACAGCTTACGCCCTCCTAAGTAATCAAATAAATTCTAGTAAAGCGCCCCGTCTGCATTCATGAACTTATTAGAGAAGTGATCGGCCCGATGGGGAATAAAACTAAGCCAAAACAAAATTCTATTAATAATAACAGTCGACCCCTGGTATACTAAAAAGTCATGCCTTTGAAGAAGCTTAAAATACAATCATTAGATGCTCATTAGATGTGAGAAACTAGGTCGTAATCCTGACTGAAGGGTTGTAATGACCAATTATGTATGTATGTAGATGCTCTGGCAAGAATACTTTGACAAGCATGAATTGGATATAATGCGTAGATTCTAAAACGAGATTATCCACTGAAAAATATCTTTTGTTTTGACTGAGATAAAGGGTCCGCCAAATAACTTTTTTTTTTGAAAATGCCTTAAAAAAAACTACTGAATATTTTCTAAAATTTCTTTTTTTATTTGATAGTACAATCCTTCCGGTTAATAATGGAAAATAATTTCATTCAAATGGTTGCCTCGGATGGCCATGCAGTAGCCTACACGATCGGTCCAATTTTTAAGCACATTATCGATTGTGTGCAGCTGTATTTCACCAATGGCTTCACGAATATTGTCCTTTAAAGCGTCAATTGTCACTGGCTTGTCGGGGCGTAACACTTATCTTTGACGGCACCCCACAAATAATAGTCCAACGGTGTCAAATTGCAGATCCGAGGTGGCCAAACGACATCAGCTCTGCGGCTGATAATGCGATCTTCAAAAACAGGGCGCAAAACATCGAGTGTAGCTTCGGCTGTGTGGCACGTAGCGCCGTCCTGTTGAAACCAAATGTTGCCAATATCCTCCTCTTCAATTTTTGTGAACAAAAATTCGTTCAACATGGCCCAATAACGAACGCCATTGACTGTAACGGCCACTCCTTGCTTATTTTCGAAGAAAAATGGCCCAATTATGCCTCTGGACCAAAATCCGCACCAAACAGTGACTCGTTTTGGGTGCGTCGGCTTTTCAATGTATGCGTACGGGTTTTCTGTGTCCCAAATGCGACAATTTTGCTTGTTTACATACCCGCCAAGATCAAAATAAGCTTCAGCTGAAAAGATGATTTTTTGTTTTGCCAAAAATCGGCATCTTCTGGTGTAGGCTACTGCATGGCCAGCCGAGGCAGCCATTTGAATGAAATTATTTTCCATTATTAACCGGAAGGATTGTACTTTCAAATAAAAAAAGAAATTTGAGAAAATATTCAGTAGTTTTTTTTGTAAAGCATTTTCAAAAAAAAAAGTTATTTGGCGGACCCTTTACAATCTATTTAGTGAAAGGTTTCCCATACACGAATATGAATCGTTTTATAACTCGTTTTACTATAGAGTGGTGATTTCAACGTGCAAAGCATTGGCAAAATTTTAGAGGAATATAAAGAGACTGAAAGCGTTCAAGATAAGGTTAGGCTTGAGCATCATTGCAATCTAATTTTTTGATTCCTTGGATGATTATTCACAGCGCCGTAGAGCAACAATCTTTCAGTGCAATAAATCTCATTGCTTGCTCGATGTCTACATTAAAAATTCAGGAGGACTCAGAAGTGAATGTGGAAAAGCCATTGTATCCGAATAAAGTCACTTCATGGTGCACATGATGATGTTGTGGTGTCATTAGGCCGTAAATTTTTAAAAATTATCCTGGAAGAGCTGTTATTGACAATTCAAAGGGCATCGCCCTTAATTTCTGAGGCTGATTACACTATTGTTTGTATTTTTTTGGACTTTTTGCTTTTTATTTTCAATTTATTTTAAATTAAATCCCCTTTTTTTTCTACGATAAATTATTGCTTAAGTATCCTACTCAAATGGAATAAATTTTTTGTTTCATTTTTTTCCTTTGAAATTTTCTCACCTTTCACGGTGCATAACACGGTGATAGTCTTCCGTTTCATGGCGATTATTTGAATGTAATTTATTATTTAAATTATTATTGTTGTTGTTATTATTGTTATTATTATTATTGTTGTTGTTGTTATTATTATATTCACTAGAGGGCAGTGATGATGCTGTTGAATTTCTTAATTTATCACTATCACTTGATGATTTTAAAGAATTTTTTGTTAAAGATTTTAATTTATTTGAAATACTAACACTATTATTATTGTTGTTGTTGTTATGGTTTTGATTTTGATTATGATTATTGTTGTTGTTATTATTATTGTTGTTTAAATTTTGACATAGAATATGTTCTATGGAAAATGGTGTCTTTGAGGATACCATTGTTGTTGCTGTTGTTGCTGTAACTGTATTATTTACGGAATTAGTTTGTTGCTGCTGTTGAGGCGAAAGTTGCTGTTGTTGATGCATTATTTGTGGCAATTTTGTTTTAAAATTTGCTGTTGCTGTTGCTGTTGTTATATTTTCCGTTATTTGTATAGACATACTAAATATTCCTTTTTGTTTGTTTTTGTTTTAATATCTTTTCGACCACAATTAATTGAAAATTTCTTTTAAAACCTAAGCCACTATTAAACTTTTCACTCAAAGTTTTTTTTTTTATTATTATTTTTGTTGCAAAGTATTTGAGTAGAAAAACAAACAAAAAATATGGTAACCGTTAGTTGTTTACTCGTTGACGGTTGCATTAACAGTGATTTAACCAGAATATACCACAAAATCTGTACTTGGGTTGGCTAACGTTCTGAAATTGTCTTGCCATTCATTCTTTTGTTTCCCTTTTTTTTCAAAGTTTTTTTTTTCACTTTCTTTCCTGCTACACATACTTTGGCCGATTTACGTATGATGTGCTCGTAAACCCACCCATAATATAGAATTTTAGCATCATCGAGTAGCATGCAATTCAATTATCCTTTTAGTTCGTTTGCAACCCCCTTTGCAATAGCGAGCGACTCAAACGCAAACTTAACCCTTGGAAAGTGAAGATAAGCGATGGATAAGGTATCCATCTTTTGGTTTCAAAAGCAGAGTTAAATGACACACTCATTTAAACAAAATTTTTATTTCAATCTATTGCTTGAAGTAAAATAAAGTGTCATTTATAAAGGGTGTTTTTTATAGAGGTATAGAACTTTAAGTTGGCATTACTTTTCAAGATGGCGACCGATTTAACAGCTGTCAAGTGATTTATTCTCAGTTTGGTTTGGCAATTCACCATGAATAGACTCACGCCTGAACAACGCTTGCAAATAGTGCAATTTTATTTCGAAAATAATGGTTCTGTGCGGAAAACGTATCGCGCACTACGTCCATTTTATCGTCGACAAAATCGTCCATCAGAGTAGTTAATTCGATTAACCATTGAACGTTTTCGCACCACGTTTACTCTTATTGATAACTCGCATCCCCAGAGACGCTGTACGGTGCGTACAGAAGAAGCTATTGCTGCTGTAGAGCGTAGCATTGAGGAAGACCCGAATGAGTCCATCCGCCATCGAACACAGGAATTGGATCTGTGTCCATCCACTTTATGGAAGATTTTGCGGAAGGATCTTGGTTTGCGTGCTTACAAAATCCAACTCGTGCAAGAATTGAAGCCAAACGATCATCAAATAAGGCGTAGATTCGTCGAATGGGCCCAAAACGAGATTACCGTTGTTCCCGATTTTCATAAGCGAATTTTGTTTAGCGATGAAGCGCACTTCTGGTTGAATGGCTACGTCAACAAACAAAACTGCCGCATTTGGAGTGAAGGTAATCCTCAAGTGTATGTGGAAACACCATTACATCCAGAAAAACTGACTGTTTGGTGCGCTTTATGGGCTGGTGGAATCATTGGTCCGTACTTTTTCAAAAACGATGGTGGCCAGAACGTTACAGTCAATGTTGATCGGTATAGAGCCATGATTACTAACTTTTTCATTCCTGAATTGAATAACCATGATGTCCAGGAGATGTGGTTTCAACAAGACGGCGCAACATGTCACACAGCTCGTGCCACAATAGATTTATTGAAAGACACGTGGTCACCGCCTAATATCACGTTTTGGACCTGTGAATTGGCCTCCAAGATCTTGTGATTTAACACCGCTAGACTACTTTCTGTGGGGCTATGTAAAGTCATTGGTCTATGCGGTAAAGCCACAAACGCTTGACCATTTGGAATACAACATTCGCCGTATTATTGCCGATATACGGCCACAAATGTTGGAAAAAGTCATCGAAAATTGGACGTCCAGATTGGACGTTAGAAATCATATTTAAAATGTAATGCCACAAGATTATCTTTTGGATAAATAAAATTCATGTCAATCGAATAATCCATCGTTGTTTTATTGCAACTTAAAGTTCTATATCTCTATAAAAAACACCCTTTATAACCGCACCTGAATTTTTGCAGCTGTTAATATTTTTAAAGTAATTTTCAACCGTTTTTCGGTTATTTAGGAAGTTATCTTGACGATAACTTGACAAAGGTTATTTTTGGGGCCAATAATCTTTTTGAAAACTGCTAAAAACTAAAGTGTTGTGTGGCTAGCGGTGCTGTGTTATTGTAACCCCAATATCGTTCAATTTATAATCTTCAATTGCAAGCAAAAAAATCAATTCTTCCTGTTTCGTTTACGGAAAAATACAACCCAATGTTTCTTTCAGATTATAAAGCTCACCGGACTGTAATTTTTTGGGGATGCAATGGCTTTTCCACAACCTCTTCTGGGTTTTCCAAGATCCATAAGCTACAAGTTTTGATGTTATCTAGTTCTCTGCTTCTTAGGTCTACAAATAAAGTCTGGTCCCCTTAAAAGGTTAAGTGCTTAAAGGGAAAAAAATGTATATGATGCTGCAATTTATATGCTTTATATCAGCCATTATCTCCATTAAAAAAAAATCATCCCTTTTCCTCAAGTTAAAAGAGCAACTTTTCACAACCACATATACATCCATACACATACACGCACACTATCGCAGATAAAATGTTTACGCCCATTTTTGTAAAATCCTTTGAAATGTACACACATATAGTTGCCTCTTTCTAACCTATATAAAACGTATATAAATGTACGTTCTTTAACTCTCTTTACAATTTGGGGGCATTTTTTATAAGGACATAAGGACATAAGCCTTAAAACACAAAATTTTTCAACAGATTTCCAGTTTTATTATTATAAGCTTTTTTGTTGTTGTTGTTTGATAATTTTCTCATATCCCCATGCATGGTATACGTGAACATCATGTGTACATGGGTAATTCGTTTTCCCAATTAGTGTGTTATTTATGAGAATTAAATATGTACAGTTATATGCTCTTTCTTTCTTGTACTCTCTCTCTCGTGTTGCTTGTTTGTCAGCATGTCCAAGTATTTTTTTATATCATTAAATACCAAGTTGTACATGCATTGGTATTGGTATGGGTCTGAGGGGGGTAGTTGTTGTTAGTATTCGTTGGGTAGAGTTCATCATCGTCATTCGCATCCTCGCACAAGTTTGTTAACGGTTTTCATTGCTGATGTTGTTCGTGTTGTTGTTGTTGTTGTAATATAATATATATGAATTTCAACCATAAATGACTTAAGTATTCTTCATCGTATTGATTTTTCTCTCTCTATCTCTGCTTCTTGTTGTTGTTGTTGTTGCTGTAGTTGTTAATTTCTCTATTGCTGTGGAATATTGTAATAAAAAATTATTACAGTTTTTGTTATTCTCATTTTGTGGAAATTGTAAATAATTATGAGAGAAATTAATTCAATTATTGTGACATATTCTTCATTTTTTCATTCTACAATTTGTGTTTAATTATCTCCGGGTAATTATTTTGTGAAGTTTTTATAAATGAGAACAATTTTGGTAAAACGTGATGAGCTAATGAATAAAAAATACTTCTACTTAATTGTCGTTTAACTCTCTGAGGAGCATGGGGTCATAGGATGGAAGGCCTTATTGGCTTTTTATAGACAAAGTCAGGTTGAGGCAATTAAACAGTGCATTTCCACTCCAAATAAAACTTTATTTGCTATACACAATTGCATAATCTCTGGCCTTCTGTCATCGATTTAACCTCATAAGAGCCGTGTGCTTGAATGGTCGCCTGATTGTCAGATAGTATTTCGACTATGTCCAGTATTTTATGCTTCCTATCCAGGTTGAATAGAGTCCATCCTTCATTATGATAGTCATTGGAAGATACCTGTGAGTGGGCTCGGACTATTTCATTCTGGAATCAAAAATTCCTGCATCTGTTACAAGATCTGCTGTTGACCCATCTACGTACTTTAACATACTCCCTCTTTTAAGAGAGTATGCAGCTTCCAGATTACTCCATTCATTTCTGTTACTAAGACACGTTTCGAAGCACTTCCTAACATCATAGAGTCCATCAGTTGTGTCCAGGGGATAGTTAAGGATTGATCTTTCAGCCAATTGAGTCCTGAAATCCCCTAATGAATTTCATGTGATAATTATCTCCTATCAATCTAACCTTCGTCTCTAAAAAGCCTTGGTCTTCACTGCAATGTGCAAGGCACTTAAATCTAACAGAGCTTCCACCACCACTGTTATATCATTGCCCATGATATATCAACACACGCTAGTCTCTGTATCTTGTCTAACTTCCATTGATCTGTTCTCAGATTAGTTCTGTCTATGCAGATAATTGTCCAATTAGTCACTATTTTTCTGGATATTTCCTGGCTTGTATTTCCACGAATTCCCTGCATACCATTATGGCATGTGTAGCCTTTCCATGTCTATTCCTAGATATTTGAATTCAATCAATTAAGAACTTTTCTTCTTCTTGTAAAATGGTACTATTGGGGTCATTTCCGGTCTTCTTTCCAGGTCCACTGTCATGCCCTAATGACTGACAGCCTCATGACTTGTGGATCCGCATGTTCTTATTAAGCCTTATGAGGTATATAACGATGATTTTAAAATGCGGTACAGAGTAGGCTGTGCGTAGACTTTCGTATAGGCCGTATGACAACTGCAGGAGGGCTTTCCGGACGCAGTTCATTGTCATATTGAAAACGATGCAATTCTTGTTGGATTTCTCTTAATTTACTCGAACAGACAGTCTGCGATCAAGGTCCTACGATATAGAAAGAACTAGAAAGATAGAAATGAAGAGAATAACAATAACAAATCAACAATTAGGTTCTAGAACTTGTCAGAACTCTAATGAGGTATAAATAGAGAAAAAGCTAATGTTGCCAGTCATTTGTAATAAACAATACGATGCGCCTTTTGAAGGATTTACCAGTTCCGAAAATTGATAATTTGATTTAATTTAAATAAATACGGGTTATATTTAAATAAATAAAGAAGAATGGATAAAATTCAATAAAAATTTTGTTATTTAATATTATAACCCTTGAATCCACAAGAAATATTCGTTTTTTAAAAATGTAAAAACGTAACAATAGATGTCCATGTACATATATCCGTATGATGTATGTACATATTCGTATGTATAGTATTTTGGAATTTCGCCAATCAATCAATTGCTTTCATAAATAGTTTGTATTCATAATGCATGTGAATATGTGTATGTACGTATGTAGGAATGGATGAATGTTCGTTTATTGTTCGATTACAAATTAACATATTCGACTCCCTCCCCAGGTCATTTGTGAAATTAACTGTCATAAGTACGTAATATTTTCATAGAATTCATGTACACATAAATGCTATGATGCATTATACCAATAACAACAACACTATTATGGATAATCGATAGAAATACCAAACCAAGCATACTTATATTCGTACATATGTATGTACATTCATAAATGCATACATACATACATTCTCAGTTATGTACATATTCATACATATGCAATGAAATACAATAATTGATGATTTTCTTTTTCTCTTTTCCGCATCAATTAATGTTTTTTTTCTTTCTTTTTGTTCATAAATTAATTACAATAATTGTGGCATTTAATGAATTTAATGTACGCAATATGATGTTGCTTATGAATGTGTGTGTGTGCGTGTACGTGCATACTCTGATGCATACGTATTTATGAATATCAGAAAATCCAACAACAACATAAATGTGTATGCAAAATGAATGCGTGTAACCTGCATATCAATTTTATAATATGAACACATATTTTATAATATGCCATCAATACTGTATATGTTGTAACGGGTTAACCCTTTAGAATGCATAAAAAGTTGGTTAAACTTTTGCTATAAAGCGTGGGTATTCAAAGGCGACCACTTTTCAAGCATTACATGGATCTACTGTGGAAGACATTTGGCAGAGAGACTGGCAGCACTATGGATGAACCACATCATCCTGTGCATCATCGAAATGTGACTGGTAATTCGAATTTGCCGATTGTCAGCAATTGATCCATGCATATAAAGTCCAACTCAAGAAGCAATTGCAGCCGACTGACTATTCGCAATGCCGTAGATATCGGCGCCTCCATTCTATAACGTTCTAAGTGTACTTAGAACGTTTTTAATGTTTAAATGTTTTTAAATTCTACGTTCTCTAACTTAAATACTGTCAAAATTTGGTTAATATGCGCCGATCCGTTCCGAAGTTATAGGGAAAAATCTCCTTAGAATACACATATGGTCGTATGTCGCGTGAATTCTTTGAGAGCTCATTACTCAAAACACACTTTTTCGACTTAGAATGTTATAGAACGGAAGCGCCGATATGTACCTTGTGTGCAAGTGCAAGAACCACAGTAAATTGTCACACATGAGGCTTGTCAAACCTAGTAGTGTTTACGAAAAAGTCGTTGCATTAGGAAAAAGTGCCACACGTTTTCTAAAGTGACTCAGAAAGAACCATTACTGGTAATGCAGAATGCTATGACAGTGTGATAACCAACTATTTGTTCGTCTAGAATGAAATATTATGAACTGGACTGTATAATAGTCGCCAGTGTCTAGTAGGCAGTGTGTTGGCTTATTAGACGTTTGACCATGGTTCAAACCCCAGCCAAGACATCTGGAACAAAACGAAATTTTAAAAAATATTTCATCAAATATTTTCTCTCAGCAGCCTTCTGGCAAATATTCTGAGACCAAATAAAATTGCCACGAAAAGTTTCTCAAAAAACTATCGTTCGTAGATGAAGATAAATTGTATGTGACGCTTCTCATAAACACAATTAACAGACACAACTTGGGTGATGTAAGAAGCTAGATCGTAATCCTGACAAAAGGAACGTAATGACGAATAAAGTAAGTAAGGACGGTTTGTGGGTTCAACAAATTGGTGCCAGAAGCCGCTCAAAACACAACCGATTTTGGCTTTATTGCATAAGAAGTTTTCAGAAACCATAACTTCATGTGTTGGCAATATAATGTGGCCACAAAGTTTATGTGATTTGAACTTGTAAAGGGTCCGCCAAATAACTTTTTTTTTGAAAATGCCTTAAAAAAACTGCTGAATATTTTCTCAAACTTATTTTTTTTATTTGAAAGTACAATCCTTCCGGTTAATAACGGAAAATAATTTCATTCAAATGGTTGCCTCGGCTGGCCATGCAGTAGCCTACACGATCGGTCCAATTTTTAAGCACATTATCGATTGTGTGCAGCTGTATTTCACCAATGTCTTCACGAATATTGTCCTTTAAAGCGTCAATTGTCACTGGCTTGCGGGCGTAACAACTTATCTTTGACGGCACCCCACAACGGTGTCAAATCGCAGCTCCGAGGTGGCCAAACGACATCAGCTCTGCGGCTGATAATGCGATCTTCAAAAACAAGGCGCAAAACATCGAGTGTAGCTTCGGCTGTGTGGCACGTAGCGCCGTCCTGTTGAAACCAAATGTTGCCAATATCCTCCTCTTCAATTTTTGTGAACAAAAATTCGTTCAACATGGCCCAATAACGATCGCCATTGACTGTAATGGCCACTCCTTGCTCATTTTCGAAGAAAAATGGCCCAATTATGCCTCTGGACCAAAATCCGCACCAAACAGTGACTCGTTTTGGGTGCGTTGGCTTTTTCGTGCGGGTTTTCTGTGCCCCAAATGCGACAATTTTGCTTGTTTACATACCCGCCAAGATCAAAATGAGCTTCGTCTGAAAAGATGATTTTTTTGCCAAAATCGGCATCTTCTGGTGTAGGCTACTGCATGGCCAGCCGAGGCAGCCATTTGAATGAAATTATTTTCCATTATTAACCGGAAGGATTGTACTTTCAAATAAAAAAAGAAATTTGAGAAAATATTCAGCAGTTTTTTTAAGGCATTTTCAAAAAAAAGAAGTTATTTGGCGGACCCTTTATTTTGTGGGTCTACTGTGTCAGTGCTCCTGATTTAGCAATCAATATTCATCAAGTTATTATCGACATACCTTCCTAAATAAGCGAAAAAGTGATCGAAAATTGTCTTAAAAAAATCGACTACAGTACGTATCCAGACAGAGGCGGCCATTTTAATGGCATTGTTTTGCTAACAGAATGGCAATGCCGAGGTTCCAGCATTATATTTGCATAAAAGTTCCATTGAAATCATAGCTTTATGTGTGTAGTATTTTTATTTAACTGTACTTTTAATATTGAAAAATGGGAGTACCCGTTATAAACTCACATTTCATAATATATACGTGCATTTGAAGCCGTATGTATGTGTGTGTTATGAATTTTCAAACAGTTGGAAATAAACTCGGCTATAACCGCATTATCATATTATTTTTTACCATTTTTAAATGTAACTTTTGGTCAATTTGAAATTGTTGTTGTTATAATCGCAGCATGTTTAAAATTATTGAATTGAGAAAAAAATTATATTTTATGCAGTACGAGTATGAACTGCAAAACCTCAAACATTTTCATGCTTTGATTGATTCATACAAATATTGATTTTAGGATTCACTTCTTTTTAATAAAATTTGAAATTTTCATTGTAGTTTTTTTTTTGTTCTTGTTGTTGTTTCTGTATATCGATTATAATAAAAAAGTTTATACATATTGTTACGTTTCTACATACATACATAACATCATTGGTTATTACTTTCCTTTAGTCAGGATTACGACCTAGCTTCTCGCACCACTTATGTACTGTGCGTTAATTTTTATACATGAGTGGCGGGACCTATAGTTAAAGTCGACTGCGAACGATAGATTTTTGAGAAACTTTTCATGGCAATTTTGTATTTAGTCTCAGAGTTTTTGCCAGAAATCTGCTGTGAGCTTGCGTTGAAGAAACATTTTTTCATATTTCGTTTAGTTGGAGATGCCTGACGTGGGATTTGAACCGAGACTTACACATATAATAAGCCAACACACTACCTACGACTTCAATGTAGGACAGCATTCTCTTTTATTCTGTTTATACCCCATCTATTTTCATATTGGCAACTTCTAGAATTTTACTGTTGATTTGTTATTGTGATTCTTTTCATTTCTATCTTTCATGGTCATTCTGTCTTAGGGCTTTGATTGCAACCTGTCTGTCTGTGTAAATTAAGAGATATTCAACAAGAATTCCATGGCTTTTAAATTATTAGTGACCTTCGTCTGGAAAACACTGTAGTTGTCAAATAGAGCAGTACCTCTTAGAACCTTACCATTGATTTGTTATGGTCATTCTCTTCGTTTCTATCTTTTAATGGGTGATTTTTTAAGAGCTACAGGAAAATTTCTCAAAAAAAAACACATAAAATTCAGAAAAATGCATGAAATCTTTATTTGAATCGATAGTACGGTCCATATAATTTAATGTTTGAAGATTGTTTCATTGCAAATGTTGACCGCGACTGCGCCTCAAATGGTCCATCCGCTTAGTCCAATTTTGGCATACTCTTTCCAACATTTCGGCCGGTATCTCACGAATAAATGCTTCAATGTTGTCTTCCAATGCGTCAATTGAAGCGGGCTTATCTGTATAGACATGAGCTTTAACATAGCCCCACAAAAAATAGTCTAAAGGCGTTAAATCGCACGATCTAGGCGGCCAATTGACCGGTTCCGAACGTGAAATAAAATGTTCACCGAACTCGCCTCTCAATAAGTCCATTGTTACGCGTGCTGTGTGGCATGTGGCACCGTCTTGTTGAAACCACATGTCATGCAAGTCAAGTTCTTGCATTTTGGGCAAAAAAGTTGGATATCATCTCACGGTAGCGCTCACCATTCACAGTTACGTTACGATTCGCAGCATCGTAGCATCGGTAGGTCGTTCGGCTTCAATTCTTGCACCAGCTGTATTTTGAAAGGCTTCACACCTAAATCCTTCCGCAAAATTTTCCACGTTGTTGAGTAACAGAGGCCCAATTGCTGCGAACGGCGACAAATCGATAACTGATGGTCATCATTAACACTGGCCGATACAGTTGCGATATTTTCTTCAGTTCGCACTCTACGGCAAGCGTGTTGGTGGTTTAATGTCCAACAATGTAAATTTGGTACGAAATTTAGTCACAATAGCCCGAATAGCCGCTTCAGAGATAATAAAATTCAGTGATTTGCAAACGTTGCTCGTTTGTAAGACGATTCATGGTTAAATTATAAACCAAACTGAAGATGTTTGACAGTGAAACAAAACACGAAATGTGCGTGAGCTGTTTAAACCAGTGTTGCCAAAAAGATCCTTCCTTCTTATTGCGATTTATGCTCAGGCCTTTTTTCGGAATCCGTGTACAAACATTCTTAGGAGTAGGCTGCATCAGAAATTCTTCAAGCATTTATAAAAATTTATCTGCGTACGGAAAAAGGCCTTGATATGGCTGTTTTGCTGGATTTTTTTTATGAATTGATTGGCTAAAACGATTGTTTTTCTTGTATATTTAAACCACAACAAAGTAATCACAATAATTTGCCAAATACTGGCAACAGCGTAATTCAATTTGAAGAGCCTTAACGTGACATCGCAATACTTTTACAGAAAGATAATTAATATGACAGCAACAGCAACAACATATAGACAAAACAAAGAAAACTAAAAGAATAGAAATAATCATGAGATCTTAATTTTAAGAGCTCAACAATGTTCAGTTCAGTAGTGTAGGATACTACTCCATAGCCTAGTTAGGCTTTAGGTCAACACAGCCAACAGCAGCAGCAAACAATAAAGTATTTAACCAGCTCCCCCCCCCCCGAAAAAAAACACAAAAATTTCCTTTGCAACTTAATTTTTTGGTATTGTGATCATAAGGCGTAGGGGGAGGCAGCACTTCATCCTCTTTTTCCTTCTTTTTTTTTTCTTTTTTCTTACCCAACTAACTGACTTAAAATGGGTACTTAACAAGGCAAATAAAAATTGTCTGCAGAAATAATTTTACATTCAAACACATCTACACACACATATATACATACACTTGCGCTAACACACACACTCACTTTCATAAACATACGTACACTCATCGTCATCGTCATGAACTAATGATGGGGGATTATGTTGCTACGATGATGAGAAGTTAAAAATGGAATGGAAAAGGACGAAAACGTAAAAACACGGGTACAAACTGGCTTAAAAAAAAACTTGGTAATTGTTTGAATTCCTTTTTGGTTGTTGCTATTGTTGTTATGTTGTTGTTCTAACGAAAAACAGGGGCGGTTTTCTGTTCTTAAGCTCTCGGCCAATCACAAAACGTTATTCTAACTGTACCCTGAAGTTTTTGACGTTATTTTTTTTTTTTGTTCTCTTTGGTGGTGATAGTAGAGAGCTTAGTGCTGCTGTTATCCTTTTCTCTCTGCTTATTTTATAGGCACCATATAAATTAAATCCTTATTTGTGTCTGTATTTGTTTTGTTTTTTTAGAGAATTTTGTCAGATTCTTGTGCAAAAACTTTTTTCTAATTTTTTCTTTCACTTTTTTTAATCTGACATGTGTTTTACCATAATATCCTCAATTAAAAAAGAAACACTGAGGAAAAACAAAAAGAAGAAAATTGAATAACTACGAGACACTGAAATTGGTAGAGAGTGTGCATGAATGGTGAAGAGTGACCAACTAACAGATACACTTGAACACAGGTAGCAGCCCGTTATGATATGCTCATGCCTCAGAGACTAACTGACAAGACCTGTTTAATCGGTCTTGGCACTCGGCATCTTCTTTAAAATCAAACTGAAAACCAGCTTGAGGGTAATGAATTTCCTGATCGATCCAGTTGTACAGGGTGGCTGATATATAATGCAACAATGTAAAGCGCTATATTTTTTAATTTTTTTTTTTAATTTTATTGTTCAAAAGCAAAAAATTTTGGAAATAACATCAAATTTTAGAATCAGTTTAGATTTGTTCGAATTAGCCACCTTTGGTACGAATTATGGCCTTCAAACGGCCGACAAAATCATCACAGGCTGCACGAAAGTGGCTCTGTGGTATTTAGGTCCATTCCCGGCGAAGCGCCGTCTTGAGATGATCGGCACTTTGGTATTTTTTAGTGAGAACCTTACTCTCCAAAATGCCCCAGGCGCAAAAGTTCAACGGATTGAGATCCGGAGATTTTGGTGGCCATTGTGCGGTATAAATGAAACGAGGAACCTCCTTTTTAAGCCATTCTTGGTTGACGCGTGCTGAGTGCGGTGGTGCTGAATCCTGTTGGAATGTCCATGGTCTGCGGCCGAAATATTTGCCTGCCCAGGGCTTCAATACTGTCTTTAAGACATTTTCCCGATAATATTCGGCATTTATTTTTACCCCACGGTCGATGAATACGAGCGGGGAGTGACCGTCGGCCGTTACGGCGGCCCACACCATTACCATCGGCGGCGCTTGAGTTCTGGTGGCCAATCGCAGGTGCAAATTTTCAGCTGACCTCTTTGGCAAGTAAACCCGATCATTTTGTTGGTTCACAAACTGCTCAATTTGGAATGGCTTCTCATGGGAGAAAACCAAATTCGGTAACTGGCCACTTTCGTGCAAGCGAAGTAACTCCTTGGCTTTTCCAGTCTAACTTTTACTGTCCATCGGTGAACTCTTGCTCTTTTTGGAACTTCAATGGCTTTAGTCCAACCTCTTTTTTCAATATCTGTTGCATCCGTTCTCGCGATATGTTCAGCTCACGAGCAATTTTTCTACCACTGCGGCGTGGATTTCGATCAAATCTGGCCTTCACTTTTCGGATCATTTCTGGTGTTGTTACCGTTTTTTCGTCCACTTTTTGGACGCGATGCAACACTGCCAGTATCACGGTAACGAGCAATGGTACGAGAAACAAAAGATTTATTCACATTTAAATGCTGGAGGGCTCTAACGACAGCCACCCGTGGTTTTCCCGCCAAATATAAAGCAATCACACTATCACGCTTGAATTCCATCACGAATAACTTTTTTTCTGAATGCAATAGATCAAAATGCTTTTGTAAGCTTGTAAATAATAAAATGAACTGTCACTGGAATAAATCTGTCAGCTGTCAGACGAGCGGTTTACAAATGATAACAACCTGAAGTTGGTTGCAATACATATCAGCCACCCTGTATATCAACGATATCGAGAAGGTTGAGTCAAATGAGAGAAATCTACGTCAGACCAAAATGTTCGTATGAGTCTATTTAAGTAACTGATTGACTCTGGATAAGCTTACGGAGTTCGCTGTAATTCTGTTCGGCCTGGGTATAACGCCCAACAGGGACTTGTTTTGTTTTCACGTCCGCTTTAAACTGTAGGACCCGCACCTCGTGGATAAAACTAACACGCACAGCATGGATGGTGTGAGAAACTGGATTGTAATCCTAACAAAAGGGTGAAGTGACCAATTTAGGGATTATTTAGCAAAAGTTTAAATTGCCCTGAAAGCATTTGGCTTAAGAAAAGTCCTCATCTCTCTCTCTCTCTTAATTTTCCCTTTGCTAATTATACCCTTCCAAACCTCTTTTTCCAATCTTCAGGCGTGAACCTATCAGCGTCGTGGTAGCCCGTATTTTCAGAAGCTTTTTTCGTGTTTATATGGTGAATTTGCATATAAACTGGGATCCAGTATTAGATGTGACTATTTCTCCTGCTGCTGATGTTATGGGGCCAATGAACTTAGTTGGCTTAGGTTCCACAGATTTAAAAAAAAATTATTGGTAACTAAAGTAGCCCCACTATGCACGCAATTTACAATTTTAGTTGGTCTTACTCTTAATATTTGCTTCACTATTTTTAGGCCACGTTTAAAATGGTTGAGGAAAGGGTCTCGAGAATGTTGTAAGATGTTCGCTCTAGTATTTCCACATGAGTTAGGTTGTCAGTTGGTTGTACTCTCATCGTCACGATACATATGTTATCGTTTATATTTGTATTGTAAAGTGTACTCACATACATATGTATTATCATTTTATGTGGTTACCGTTATTTCATTTAATAATCATTAGATTTACATTAAAAATATGCAATTTATATACACACGCATATACATACGTGTATACGTGTACAATATTACACATACACAAATATACTTCTTTACACAGTCCTACGTAACTCTGAGTTCATTCGTTTTACAATTAAGAGGAAATCCCCCTTCCTTCTCTTTGCAACACATACACAAAGATTTTGAATATAAATTTCGTATTACTTTTCTTCAGTCATGTTTCTACATGTTTTTCTACGTTTTATTTTTTCGTTCGATTTTTTTTAATTAAAAAATTTATTTGCATGAGAATGAATGAACAAGTATTTCATCTTGACGTCTAGAACGTGCAAAAGTACTGTAAAAAGGTTGCGTTAATGTCTTAAGCAGTTGGCAATTCATAATAACTGTTATTTGCATCGCATTGCATGGGTGTTCGAGTGCTCTACGGTAAACTAAACTTTTGGAGTTGCGAATATTAGATGGAAAACCAATTATGACGGGACATAGGATGTCATTAAACGGACAGGTTCTTTGATTATAATACACAGGGGCATTATGGCTTTACTGGTGTTTGTGATTATCGAATATTGTCTTATGGACAATAGGAAACACTGGTCTGGGAATGTAAAACTCTGCAAGGCTAATCAGTGGATCATTTTTAATGTTACCCTCCTAGTCTGCGGTGCAAAGATGGAGAAGGTATGCGATAACACTTTGTCTAACTGCTGCAGAGCTAGATCGGTTGAGAAGAAAGAGAGTGTTTTTTTTTCAGTCTCTGGTTAGCCGCAGACTTTTTTCATTTGACTTATCCTTTCTCGGTAGTCTGAAGGAGCTAGCGTTAGGTTAGGTTAGGTAAGGTTAGAGGACGTGTACTCGTCAATTAAGACAAGTACAGTACCCGGAGGTCGAATTGACCCATTGTACAACGTTCTAGTTTCTCACACCACTTATGTTGTGTGTGTTAATTTTATACATGAGCGGTGGGACCTACAGTTTAAAGTCGACTCCCAACGACAGATTTTTGAGAAACTTTTTCATGGCAATTTTATTTACTCTCAGATTTTTTTCCAGCAATCTGCTGAGAGGAAGTCGCCGAAGAAATACCTTTTGTATTTTGTCTTTGATGTCTGGCCTGGGGCTCGAACCCTGGCTTTGCGTCTAATAAGCCAACACAGTACCTACTAGACTACGGCGACGTCTAGCAACAAACTTATTAAACTTCCAGGATGGCTTTCAGTTTGATTCTAAGGGAATCAGATCATTATTTAAATCCGAAGTCCAACCCGGTTAATCAGAACGCGCCAGTTAGTTTTTTTGGGCTCTGCTTCATGTAGTATCACACACGAGCTTTGATTTAACATTGATAAATTTACTATAAAAATACAAGTCATCGATAAATTTACTATAAAATATGCAAGTCATCGACAAATTTACTATTAAGAAATGCAACTCATCGATGAATTTAGTATAAAAAATGCTAGTCATCGATAAATTTACTATAATAAAATGCAAGTCATCGACAAATTTAGTATAAAAAATGCTAGTCATCGATAAATTTACTATAATGAAATGCAACACATCGATGAATTTAGTATAAAAAATGCTAGTTATCGATAAATTTACTATAATGAAATGCAAGTCATCGATAAATTTAGTATAAAAAATGCTAGTCATCGATAAATTTACTATAACGCAATGCAAGTCATCGATAAATTTAGTATAAAAAATGCTAGTCATCGATAAATTTAGTATAAAAAATGCTAGTCATCGATAAATTTTAGTATAATGAAATGCAACTCATCGACAAATTTAGTATAAAAAATGCTAGTCATCGATAAATTTACTATAATGAAATGCAACTCATCGACAAATTTAGTGTAAAAAATGCAAGTCGTCGACTAATTTAGTATTGAAAAGGCAAGTCATTGACAAATTTAATACTAAATTGCAGTTTAGGATTCAAATTGATTTTCATGAACGTGATTTAACTCCAAAATGAAAATTTATTAGAGAGTGTACATAAATTGTTTAAGCAATTAGACCGCATTGTTAAAATTAATATCCATTCTTTAAAATCATGTCCAGACCAGGCTTTTAATTTGAATTTTTGTGGGGTATTTTACAACCCAATTTGGAGCTGTGAATTTGTATTTGTTTTTCGCAAAAAAATTTGACTGACAAAATGACAGTTTTAAGGGCTCTAGGCTCTCATAAAGAGCCAACAGCAAGTAGAACAAGTTGTCTGGTATAAAGATGCTTGTTTTTAACGTTTTTTTTTTGTTATTGCTACTGCTACTCCTGTTATTGTTGTTGTTGTTGTTGTTATCGATGTCATAAGTAAATATTTGTGCTCAACTAATTGTCAACACGTGACCTATCAGCATGTGAAATTTACAAAATCAAAAATTTTTATTAAATATTGTTTAACAATAAAAGAAAAAGAACGAGAACAAGAAGAAGAGAAAAAAAACTGAAAGTGTCATCATTGTTGGCATAACACTCTAAAAAAAACACAAACACAGACATAAAGCCATTCGCACTCACTCTCACTCTCCAGTTCTCATACACTTAAATACTTTTATCCTTTAAATAACCGTAAAATATGCTGTGAATTTAATGCTTTACTTTATTGTAGCGCACACACACAAGTGATGACAATCAGTGCTAGTATGAATGTGCGAGTACAAGTGAGTGTGAGATGAGAGTGGGAATGGAGAGAATAAGAAGAGAATGATTATGTTGATGAAAATTCATTAACCCGCATGAAGTCGAGTGGTTTTGCTTGCCGCTTGTTTATTAGATTTTTTTGATGTTTTTCTGCCTCTTCGCCTTCCCAATTGGGGTTGATTTGTTAGTTTTTCTTGCAAGTTTTTTGTGTTAAACTCGTATTCTGCCTATAAGTGGTTAGTAAACCAACACAGGGTTAGAGCGTGAGTATGTATTGCTGTGTTGTTATTGTTAATTTATTGATTAGAGATATTATTATAGACCTTTTTTTTACCGTTATTCAAAAATATTATAAAAACAACTCATCTTTATTAAAAGTATCACGTCGTTGAGAAGTCATCAACAAAACACAATAACAACAAAATATTTAAATTTTGTATGAGAAATTTTTCTTATTTTTTTTTTGTTGTCAGTAGCATCATGCTGTGTGACAGTGTTTATGTAGATTTTTTTATTGCGTTTCTGTGGCAACTTTAATCAAATTAGTCTTCTCACGTGACTTTGATGTCTGCTGCTTGATTGTAGTCGAATTTTTTGTTGTCTTTTTTAATATTGTTTGCTTTTGTATTTAAAAAATAGGCAAAGGCAATATGTTATTAAAACAGTGGGAAATCACACCGATAACAATACGATTTGCTGCAGAAACAGGCGTTAAATCAGTTGCTATTAATAATGCAAATCAGTGCACAAGTTTTCAATAGAAAGACAAGGGGAATTAAATGTTTGCAAGTCCTCCACTAATCATCTTAAGAAAATTAAAATCAATCAATGCTGTAGCATTAAATGCCAATATTCTAAGATATTTTTCCTTTTAATATTACTAATAAAAAATAATAAACGTTAAATATTTTGTATCCTCATTTAACAACAAATTAAACTGGAATCAGAATACACAATCCAGAGCGACAACTGCAACAGTAGGGTTAGGCTGTACGACATTCTACGGAGCCGCGATTTAGAGGCTTTATTTTCTACCAACAGACCTGCGCCACTAGAGCATGGAAGTATTGAAGCTATATACACCTATTGACACCTAATTAGAAACGCTTTTTTTACTTTAGCGCAAAGTCAGTAATATACATAATTTTTAGGAAAACTACTGTTATGTTGCCTTCCAAATACTTGTATTTTGTTTATTACTCTGTTTTATCTTTTTGCTTTTACTTTCTTTATTAAGCATTTCAATAACCGTCATTTTTTTGCAAACTTGTAAACACGTTCTTAGTATAATTTAAAAAAAGTGCGACACATAATTAGAAACGATCATTTATTATTTAAAATTTGCTGTGAAAGGCAATATTTAGAAAAAGGTAGTTAAATATTTTTTTTAATTCAGTATGTTTAAATATATTACCCTAATATTTTTAAGTTTTTTAATGGGAAAATGTAAGAGCTGCACTCCTGAAGTAAGGAGCTCTATTTTCGAACTGCGTAAAGCTGGAAAGACATCAGAGCAGCTTCAGTGTTAAAAAAATGGTTTCTATTCTCTGAAGCACATTCAAAAATATGACACTACATTGAACGTTCCACGACAGAAAAGGCCCAGGAAAACATCAGACTATACAGACCGCATTATTTGGCGAATCTCCAAAGCCGATCCAAAAAGTCGTCTGCGGATATCCAGGGTGAAATTTGCCACAGATTTAATATCTCCATATCCAAGAGGACCATTTCACGTCGTTTGGTTGAAGTCGCGCTAAATGGCAGAGCAGCGCGCAAGAGACCACTTCTGAGCAAAATTCAGAGAAAACGTCCCATTTGAATTGGACAGCCAATCAATGAAAATATGTGCTTTGGAACGACGAAACTAGGATAAATCGCCTTGGTCCAGATGGTCGAATATTTGTTAGAAGGCCCATCAACCAAGAATTTAATCTTCGCTATGTTTCACATGCAGTGAGGCATGGTGAATGATCGACTATGGTGTGGTCATATTTTTCCTGAAATGGTGTTGGTCCATTCACAAAATTGATGGAATTTTAATTAAAGAAAAGTACGTTAACATACTTAATAATGTGATGTTGCCCGTGGGCGGAGAATTTGCCTGTTATCTGGAAATTTCAGCAGGACAACGATCCAAAGCACACGGCCAAGGTAACAAAGAAGTTCCTTGAAGATAATTCCATCAATGTTTTGGAGTGGCCATCATCAAGTCCGGACCTAAACCCCATCGAACACCTATAGGGCGATGTGAAAAAAACTGCGAGCCTCAAAAATGTTACAAACATGGCGACTCTTTTCGAGGAAGTTAAGAAGGCATGGGAGGCAATACCAGTGGAGCGATGTCGTAACTTTATAACATCAATGCGGAGGTGATGTGAGGCTGTGTTAAAACAAAAAGGGTTTGCAACAGTATATTGACAATAAGTAAGAATATAAACATAAGAACACAATTTTTTTCTAATGGTTTTTATCGTTTCTAATTAGGTGTCGCAGTCAATATTTGAAAAAATTGTGTTCTTTTTTTAATTGTTTAGTAATAAGAGATTTGTTAAGTTTTTTTGTTTCTTTTTTATGACTTTATAAAATTAAATAACAAATAGTTTGAAAAGAATAAACAATATGAAAAATATTTCAACATTTTATAAAATTTTAAAGCGTTTCTAATTAGGTGTCAATAGGTGTACATGCCACGATCTTGATCTTATTTTTATAATAAAAATACCATATGATAATGAAACCATGATAATGAACAATTAACGTTGCTAAAACGTGAACTTTCTCATTCTGGAACTTCTCAAATTCCGTTGTGTCTGCGATTGTTTTATAATTTTCAATTGCTGGCAAAAAAATATCGTTTATCGCACGAACATAACTCTCAGAATTGACAGTAACGGTCCTTCCGGAGTAATTTTCAAAAATATACAGCCCGATGACTCCTCCAGGTTTTCCAAATACCAACCAGTAAAAAAATTTATTATAAGCTTTATTGTTGCAGTAAAGTATAAAACGAAATGCAAAGTGTTCCATCATAATGAATCGTAGGATAAGCCGAATTGCTGAGACCACTGGGGACAAATTCCATTTATCCGTCATTCTTTCTCTATTAGAAGCGATATTTTTGCAGTGGGTACATCGCAAAGGTGCACAGGCTTCCATCCTTTTTGACTTTCTTTATAAATTTGCCAATTTCTTCCAATTTCCTCAGCAGCTATTGAAATGCCACTTTTATGGTCAGCTTCAAATATTTTAACGCATTCTTCGATTGCTAAATAAGCAATGTTCATGAATGAAAGATATTTAACAGTTGACAGTCTTGGGAGACCCCGATATTATATTGATTTAATTGATATTTTCCGAGTATTTCAAGATTGAACTTGTATGTTCTTCTAATGCTTTTCGTTCTTTTCAAAATGCACAGTAGTAACCCCTGTGTGTAAAACAGTAAAAAGAAAAAAAAAAAAAACAGATTTCCAAATGAATTTTTCGAAAAAAAAAGAAATATTATCTGATTAGTTACCTTTTGTTAAACTATTACCAGTTTATTGCTCTTAATTTGCAAGTAACACCCCACAATTATAACCTTTTAAATATAATTATGGCTCCAGACAAAAATCATACACTCGCCTCAACTCACTGACTTACCCTGTGTTTGTGCCACTCGAACAACTCGAAGTAAATGCCAACAAACAATTACCGTTAGAATGAAATGAAATGAAATAGAGACGCGTGTCGCATATTAAATTACACTGAAATTACAATACGAACTACGAAAGAGTCGAACTTGTCAGCTAGCAAATCTAATTTCAAAACCTTAAATCAGAAACATTTTAAAAGGCGAACACAAACACAAGCCAAATCAGCCCAAAAAAATTGTAAAAGTCAAGGGGTTTGCAATGGGAATGCGACTGCAACCGTATTTCGCTTAGAGAAACTTTCAAAGGAAAGCATTTAAAATAATAACAAATTTTTATCGCAAATCTAAATTAACAGTTAACAGAGAGAGGGTTGATCTCTTATTTAATTATGGTGTGCACATGAAACAATAAATTATTGAAATTATTTGTTGCAAAAAATATAAAATAATACGACGGACGAGGAATATTATTTGTCAATAAAATAATTAAAGTTCACTTATAAGTGCTGTTATCGGCGGCATTTTGGTGCAGCTCTTTTGAAATATTCGATACACCCTCACAGTTTACTGCTCTAAACTACTGTTATTGTTTCTTTTTTTAACTCTTTTGAAAGCACGTCTTTACGAGAGTCTTAAGTAGCGTTTCTAATGAATCGCTGTTGAAATAAAATGTTTTGAAAGCGATGTAAACGGTATTCAATGACTAGAAGATCTCTTATACAGAGGATCCCAAAGTGCAGACTTGTTTAGCTTACTGCGTGAGTGAAACATACATATTATTTTCGATAATTAATTGAATTTTTTCTGTGTTTCAGTTCAGAGCGAAAAGGTTTATTTAAAAAAAATGTATTTCTGTTATCGATTATAAATCACTGCAATCAAAAAGTTGTTAATTATACATTTTGTAAACGAAAAGTTATCGATAACATATTAGAGATACTATTTGGATTTCCGTTATCGATAACATATGAATGTGATCGAAGATTTATCGATGTAATTCATTATTCTGCATTTAAAGTACGGTTTTATTTTTAATGATAACATATAATATTATTGTCATCAAAAAGTTATCGATTGTAAATTTTCTGAGAAGCAACACATTTTTTTGTACTTCAGTTGTGGATAAGACGTTAAAGGATTAGACAGAAAAGATATCCAATTTTACTACATTGAAAGTTCCTGTTGTATTTAATAGTTATCGATAATAAACAAATTAATAAAAGGGAAATAAATTCTTCTGAATTTCAACTAAATATGTTACTATGCTTGAGCGTAAAGATAATAGACCATGTGGTATTTAATGTAATTTATGGAATTAAGTTTTCGATAACATGTTATTGTAATCGAAAATATATCGATTATTATATAATAATTCATTTCAGCAAACGGTAATATATAATGTTATCGCTATTTTTGGTAAACACATAAGTTATCGATTGTTAAGGAGTTATTTTTTGATAACCTGTTATCGATAAAATATAGTTATCGTTCGTCAATAAGAACATAAAATGAATTTCTATAAACATTTTTACGATTATACCGATTAATTTCGCATACCTTCTGTTTTTAACCTACAAGTTGACCTCTCCTCTTCCATTTTGCTGTTTTTACTAAAGTAATGTCTTAAGCCTAAACCTATGAACTGTTGTTTGTTGTTATTGTTGTTGTATTTTTATGTTATAACCATTCATTCCTGTAAACGGGAAGTCTATACTTCACAAGCTCTTTTTTTAACACGATTTAAGGACCTACTAAGGACGTCTAAGAAAAGAAGACAAAATAGCAGCCAAAAAAGAAACGAAAAGGGAAGGGATCCGTTCAAAAGCAACAATATGTCAAAAATTACTTGAACAAAACAAAATAAAATAAAAAAACCAGAAAAAAAAGATTCTTTAACCTTTTGCCACCACTTTTTATAATATTTTGTTGCACACGCCTCTTCTTTTTGCGGCGCACAAAAAGAAGATTTTATTTCACCCTCAACAGAAGAGCTTTTTTTTGCGTTTCGTACCATATTTGTTCTATTATCCTTGTAAACAGGATAACATAAGTTAATTTCTTCCAAAGAATCAAACTAAATGAGCCTGTGCTACTAAAGCGAAAAAAAGTGGGTCCTGATGAGCGTGTGCAAGTGTATTGAGCGCTAATTTTCAAAGAGATTTTCTTTCTTTTTGTATTCATTTTTAAGAGGAACTTTGAGGTTTAACCTGACTGACTGTTAAAGGTTCAGTGTAACCTGATCTGAGACACACTCTGCGTTTTTTTTTTATTTTTCACAACATGCAAGTGTTTCAAGTTTTCTTGATTTCTGGGAATTACATTTAATTTTAGCAGGATAAAAAAACAATAAGGAACACGTAAAAGAATTGAGAAGAAATGCAGTCTTTCGAAATAAAAAACGCGGGCAGTCAGTGGCAGTGCCAGTGGCGGTGTCGGTCTCTGTGATATTAAGCTGACATAAAATGCAGTAATTAAGAGTCCTCCTGTAATAGTTGTGCTGACTGAAATCAAAGCTTACCGTTAAACGGAAGTCCTTCATTTTTTTCTTTTGCAACAAATTTGAATTTGTTTCTCCTCTACTATTTTTTTGTTGTTGTTCGTTTGTTTATTAAGTTCTTTGTTGTTGGTTTTTATTTGAATGATTAATTCCTAGGAATTTGTGGTAAAGCCCGGCACGTGTTGGAGATTTAACAATCGATAGCAAAAAGACACAAGTTACGTCTTTACACATGTATTTATATTTTTGAATATGACACCTTGGCAATTAATTCAGTTTTATTTCGATTGTAATTTTTTTAATTTTCTTCTCATTCTAGACTCCACTACATAAATTGGAAGTAACATTTGCATCACAGGCAAGAATATAAAGCAAATAGAGATTATGGCTGCCTTATGCCAATCGAACTCTCGTCCAAAATGCCAGTACGCTTCCCTTAAGATAATAACGACTTCTATTTAAACGGTAAGTTTTGAAAAATATTTAAATATTATAACGATAAGCTATTCCAACACAATATTTTATTTTATTTTTCTTCTTAAATTCCAAAACCAAAAATTTGTTATCTCCGAAAAACAAACTAGAAATTCCGAGAATGTTAGTTAAACCAAAAAAAGCTTCTACATTTACATAGTACCGCAACCATACGATCTATTGTACTGCCCTCAATCTATATAGGAAATCCTTGTAAAGTCACACCCAATTCTATTGCCCGGAGAAATTTCAGGGTGCTTCTCTATGTCAATACCTGATCTGCATCCAAGTGTTTCTTTCTGGTATATATTAGCAGCATACAGGTTTTAAGTATGTGTTCTAATGATTCTTGCTCCTTATTCCAGAATCTTCATAATGGGATCAAGATGATCGCTATTCTAAACAAGTGTTCTTTGAGTCTTCAGTGCCTGATTAAAAGGTCGCTTCCTAAATTCAGGATATCTCTTGAATATCTCTTCCTATTGTAACTGTCAAAAGTTTGCAAAAAGTCTCCTCCTCTCTATATGCCCTCTTTCGCTGGATATAACGTTTCAAACATCTTTTCTCACTTCCCATCAGCGGCGCAGAAGCTCGTTTCGCAAGCTCATCTGTTTGCTCATTGTTGTGAATTCCCATGTGAGCTCGGATCAAACAGAAGGTGACTCTATTTCTCCCATTCTATTTTAGGGTTAACTTTGTATGAGCTGAGACCTCGAATGGCGGTCCGATTGTCAAATAATATTGTTGAACCCCGTCTTTCGCACTGTCTGTACAACTTGAATTGAACACATCTTTCAATGGGGTACACTTTCCCTTCAATCTGCTATCAAGCACCTCACTCATGTCCCAATATCCGTTCTTCTTCCGTAGACCACAGAATATTCCATATCTCAATGTCCATATCTTATGTCGACTCACTCTTGTTACTCAGTCTCGCTGCGAAGCATTTCCCAAAATCATTAAGTATACCGGTTTTGCCCAGGAAACACTTAAGAGAGGGATTGCTAGCCACTCGATCTGTCAGATCACAATCCATTTTCCTAACGATATCCCCTAATACTCTAATACTACATGAAACGATGCTCCAGAGACTAACTGTCAAGTCCTGTTTATCTAATTGACACAGTAAGCATCAAACTTCGAAATTAAAGTCTGACTCCCTTTGAATCAAGTTGAAAACCGGCATGAAAGTTTAATCAATTTATTGTCCGATCCCATATCCAGTAACAATAGCTTTTTTAAACTATCGAGAGATGGAAATTCCTCCTCAACACACTACACATACATAATTGGTCATTCCAACCCTCAGGATTACGACCTATTACGACTTATTATGTTGTGTGCGTTAATTTTATACATGAGTGATGGGACCTACAGTTTAAAGTCGACTCCGAACGACAGATTTTTGAGAAACTTTTTCATGGCAATTTTATTTTTACTCTCAGAGTTTTTGCCAGAAATCTGCTGAGAGGAAGTCGCCGAAGAAATACTTTTTGTATTTTATTTTGATGTCTGACCTGGGCCTCGAACCCTGGCTTTACGTCTAATAAGCCAACACACTACCTACTAGACTACGGCGACTTCACACACACACTACAGTTGTTTAGAAAACGGAGAGGTTTTCCTGAGATTAAGCCCTTCGAAAAAAATTATACAGGGTTATTTATTCTCAAGTCTACAACCCCCTAATAGACTTTCACAGAATCCCTAAAGTGGACCACGTCAAAGGCTTGTGCTTGAAATTTTATTCTAAGTTCAAACATGGTGTAACCAATTTCAGTCATAGCCTGGGAATCTTCAGATAAGGTAGAGGAGTGCACGCAGGGTGTATTAATCTACCTCTTATTGTATGTATGGATATAAAACTTTAAAGTGATAATTGTTGCAAAGAAATATTTCACAGATTCTAGGTTTTTAAATACCTATTAAATTCAAATGTAAACAATTTAAATTAATTCAGTCCGTATAAACTGTTAATAACAGTTTTAGTGTAAAAACGGCCTTATTTTGGCAGTGCCATACTGTAATATACTGATTAATTTTTTAAATTCGGGATTGGCAACACCATTTATAATAAATGGCGCTGGTATTTTGAGACGTTATTGCGATTTAAAATCATTCATGAGTCATTCTGTGCGATTTATTCACCATGTAATATTTTATAGCCCCCAGAAATGTGCTTTAATTTTTAATACGTATTTAAATTTGAAACAAATTTAAAGAGATTGAAAGCGTTACATCTGTTAGAGAGTGTGGCGGATATTTCCAATTTGTCGATTACACACCGTTCTCAGTATATTAAGTCCAATCATGCAACATTTAGAACCAACTATCCATTTACAACGCCGTGAATATGTATGTCGATTCAGTTCAGAGCGAAAAGGTTTATTTAAAACAAATTTATTCCTGTTATCGATTATAAATCACTGCAATCAAAAAGTTGTTAATTATACATTTTGTAATCGAAAAGTTATCGATAACATATTAGAGATAATGTTTGGATTTCCGTTATCGATAACATATGAATGTGATCGAAGATTTACCGATATAATTCATTATTCTACATTTAAAGTACGGCTTTATTTTTAATGATAACATATAATATTATTGTAATCAAAAAGTTATCGGTTGTAAATTTTCTGAGAAGCAACACATTTTTTTGTACTTCAGTTGTGGATAAGACGTTAATGGATTAGACAGAAAAGATAACCAATTTTACTACATTGAAAGTTCCTGTTGTATTTAACAGTTATCGATAATAAACAAATTAATAAAAGGAAAATAAATTCTTCTGAATTTCAACTATCGATAACATGTTACTATACTCGAGCGTAAAGATAATAGACCATGTGTTATTTAATGTAATTTATGGAATTAAGTTTTCGATAACATGTTATTGTAATGGTTGAGCTAAAGGTTCTTAATTTTTTTTGTTCGAACAAAATGTACTTCAGTAATGAAGCTCGTTTCTCATACAGTGAGAAATTGTCGTATATGGAGCTTGGAGAACCTAAAAGCAATTGTAGAAAAGACATTTCGTTTGGTCTAAACCGCCGTGGATATGCAGATTAGGTGGTAGAGCTACAGGTTCTTCAATTTTATAGGGCTTGGAGACCATTTGGCCATTTAATTTGGTCTAATGCCTCAGTTTAGATGACAAAATAATTCTTACCTCTCTGTTCCGTGTAATCAATTAAAAATTTTAGTGGTTTTAATTTTTTTACGATTATATTTGAATATGAACAAATTATCATTATTTATTTATTTTATTTTTTATTAGTTTTTATTATTTTTTGTCATATTAAATAAAAAAAATTATTTAAACTCTTTTCTTTATTTATTTTTAACTGTATGAAGAATATTCTTTTGTTTTTATAATGTTGTTTACTGAATCAATCATCTATCAAATGTATAAAATATTTTATTATTTCAATACTTTTATTTTTTATTAAAGAGTGGGAGAATTTATTAGTTTGTTTTCATAGCTATTTTATATTGTTTTGTTAAATATTTATATTTTTGTAAATGTATGTATACGTTGTCAGTTTTATAAAATTTGTTTAAAGCTTTATTTGTTTTTTTCTTTTTCTTTATTAAATATGTATGTAATCATTATTATAAATATAAATTTTATGAATGCTTTATTTAGTATTTAAAGTTTTCAAAATGTTGGGTTTTTTCCTTCATCTTCTTCTTCTTTGATTTTCTCACTGTATATGTTTCGCTAAACAAAAATTTGGCAACATTCTGCAGTCCTTTATATTCTTGTTTTTTTTTTTTTTTGTTTAAGTTTTCGGAGAAAAAGTTTTTGAATTTATTTTAAAAGTAAATTTTCTTAATTTTGTTTTTTTTTTGTATTTTAGTATTCAAAAGATTTTAAGATATTTTGTTTTAGTTTTTGTTTTTGGTTTTTAATTAATTTTAGCTACATTTGTTTGGTTCCCATGGGTTAAATAGATTTAATTTCATAAATAGAGCTTTATTTGCTTTCATTTGTAATAATTAAACAGTGGACAACCCTTCTGTTCGAAGTTAACAAGCGATATTTAATTTTTTTATTTGAATAGCAAAACATTTCAAATTAAAAAGAAAAAACAAATTTTATTGAAAATAGAAGATTTATAGCAATAGTTTGAAGTATTATTATCATAAATATTTCAAAACTAAAGGGAATATTAAAAGTATAATAAAAAACATGATACTTTAAGGATTCATTATGAATGGTAGCTAGACCGCAGTTAGGTTGCCAGCTTCAATAGTTTCTGAATTTTTCTTTTACATTGAAAATTTTAGAATATTGGTTGACAGCTGCCATTTGTAATATCACTTTTAGCCATCTTAGGCAGCTGGCAGCTCAATCGGTATTGGGATGCCTTCCATATAAGTTTTTTGAATAGCTTGGCTGTCCATCATATTATTCTGTTCTCGGCATAGTTTGTGCAGGAACTTTGGTCTTGAGGGCGGAAGTAAGCAGACTCTCTGAAATAAGGATAGAGCTCTATCCTATTTTCTTAATTTACGTTGCTATCTACCACATGACTGCTGTTCTTGACATTCCCTAACATAATTTCTGCATAAACTGTAAATCGAAGTTATAAGAACTGTTTACCGTAACAGTATTTGTCATGAAAAGGCCTCTCATTTCCAATCATTTTTGACTGAATTACTCAAAATGAAGAATAGCGATAGTTGGGCTAGTTTCCTCTAGGGACTGTTTGAAGAGCAAGTTTAATATGGCCTTGTTTTATAAAAAGAGGCCTTCTAACCTCTGTTCTAAATCGGACCTTGATCCTTAGTAAGCGTTGCCCACTTTAGTTAACCTCTCCTATCATCGTAATTCGTAATGATTAATGCATTGGTGCTACATTGCCACAATTATGCCTTCCTTAGCGACGACACAGCTATGTCTTGTTAAACAGTGCTTTTAAAATTTCCCTGCTCTCACTTTGACAATAACTACAGCCAACTCAGGCAGCTTTCTAACTCCCTAGTCTAGATTGCATTCCATGCCCAGACTGCACCAACTACAGCCAACTCAGGCAGCTATTCTACCTCCCTAGTCTAGATTGCATTCCACGCTCAGACTGCAATACCAATACTCTTTCAGTACTATTGAATACATGCACGTTTTCCATGTTGTGTAGTGGCCTGAAACAATACTTCGAGTGTCTTTTTTACTGTTTATAACTCTACGTTTCCTTTGGGGTAAAGAAATATCAAAAGTTGAAATAAAATAGGGGAACAAAGGAAATTTTGTTTCTTATTGAAAGATGGATGCCCACTGTTTGTTATTTTATAAAGTTTCATTATAGGTATATATTATTAGTTATAATTGCTATTAAGAAATTTATTATTGATTTTTAAATATAAAAAAATGTTGAAATACTATTTTTATTGTGGTAGAAAAAACAAAAATTAAAATACTAACACAACTCTAGTTTTGTTTTATTCGTTATTCACTGGAAATACTTATGAAATGCTTTTTTTCTTTCGGTTTTTTAATTTTTTCTAATTTTGTATTGAAATTGAAAACATTTCTTAGTATTAAAAATGTACGTATGTACGTTATTGGTTTATAAGTTTAGTTTGTTTTTTAATAAATAAATAATTTTATTAGAATTTCTTACATGGTTTATAATATCTTTTGATTGTTTCCAGTTTTGTTTAAATTTTTTTTGCTTGTTTTGTTTTTCAAAGCATTAAGTAAACTATTGCAAGCTTTTGTTAAAAGCTGGGAAAAATAAAAACAGAAATTTTTGTTTTGTTTTAATTTTTTTTTAATAAAAATTATTATTATTTTTACTATAAATATTTGTTTTTTTTTTAAATTTTCCTTATTTCCTTAATGTTGAAAAATATAAATTTAAGTTTTTTTTTTTACAAATTATTAAATAATTTTTATAAAATGAATTAAAAATTCCTAAAAAAAACAATTACAATAAAACAAAATTAAAATTAAAAAAAAATATATAACTTTACTTAACTATTTAAAGAAGAGTCCTTCTATTAAGCATTTTTTCTTAAGTTTTATTAACAATAAATTATAACCCTAGTATGTATACATATACAAATAAACAACTTATTAATTATGTAATTAAAAATTAAAAACAATTAAACAAATTTAAAATTAGAGAAAAAAATGTTAACCAATTTGCTTTAAAAATTTTGTTTTTGTTTTCCTAAAATCATAAAAAAATATTTAACAAACCATAAAAAAAAGAAAAATATTGCCTGGGTTGTCTTTAACAATTTCTTGTTTAATTTTCTTAAGGAAATTTAAATTTTCTTTAAATTTTAAAAATAATTTTTTTTATTTTAATTTTTTTTTATTAAAACTAAAAAATATACAATTTGAATTTTACTTTTTCATTTTAATTCCATTTATATAAACATTTTGAATATATGAGTATTACTAAATAAAAACAGAATTTTCTTTTTCATTAAGTTTTTTAAAGCAAGAAAATTTTGTCATGTCTTAAGATTTGTTGATAATCTTTGGATTTCAAAATTTCATTTTTTTCTTTTTCTTATAATTTATTTGTTTTTAAATTGTAATGTTTGAGTGATGTTTAAATTTTGTTTTTTCTTTTAATACTTAAGGATTTATTATTATTATTACTTCTGTTTAGTATATTAAAAAAAAAATATTTTTTTTTTTGCTTATTTTATCAAAAAGAAAAAAATTGTTTTCAAGTTCATAAATTTTTTTGTTAAACATTTTTATAACATGTAGCAGAACTTTTGTAATAATAAAATTTTAACATTGAAAAATTTAGAAAAAATTATTTTCTACGTTTCAACAATCATTGCCAGAAGGTTGGGGTTTTTTAAACCGAAAGCAATTCTCTTGAATATGATTCATTGGCTATAAACAATGAGCATATAAGGCGTTTTTTTTTCTTGTGGTTAATTTTATATAATAAAACATGTGAAACATATGAATAATTTTAACTTGAACTTGTTATAATAGAAGGCAAATCAATTTTCTTCAAAAGTTTAGAAAAGTTCGAAACAAAATTTAATTCAATTTGAAATAGAATTTAATTAGTATTCCAGTTTTAAATGATTTCAATCTGAATCTGACAATCGAAATTGTTCAAAAGTTTAATTATTAAAATTTAAGGTATGTAAGCAACTTTGCTATAAGTTCTCTAATCACTTTTGGAAATTCTTATATGAAACACTTCCTTTTTGAGATTAACTCAACTAAGTTAACATATCTTCTTGGCTTCCAATATACATACATATGTATTACCGTGGAAACATGTCTCAATCATCATGGAAATGAAGCCTTTATTAATATACTTAAGCCCAAGTCGTTGCATTTCTTAGTATTATTTATAACGATGATGATGATGATGATGATGATGATCATGATTTAGAAAATGAAGTTTCTTCCTTTTTTGATAAAATATTGGTTTTTTTTTTGTTATACTCTCTCTTATAAACTAGAATTATTGAATTTCTTCTGTTCTTCTTTAGTATTTTGTGATTTCTGTATATTGTTTGTTGCTCTGTGTATGTATGTGCATGTTTGTATATCATTATATGTATATTGTATGTATGTATGTATGTATGTATGTATATGTATAGGTATAATAATAGTAATAACTTATTAAATAAATTTATTAAATAATTATTGTTGATTTTGTGAACGAGATTCAAACATGGCTGTGACATCACGTATTGAAAATTGTGGCGAGATTTTTTCGCGACTAGAAAAAATTATAAAAAAAACGAATAAATTTTAAAAAATTAATTAAAATGATAAAAAGAAAGCAATAGATATTTACACTTTCCTTAAAATTAAAAACAAAAAATAAATTAAATTTGTATTTCGATTAATTACTCCTTCTGTTCGAAATTAATGTTCCATCACTATTTACTATGCTCTTAATAGCTTCAAAGTGTAACAAATATCAGAATTCACTCTTCTGAACCTTATTTTCATCTTCAATATACATAGTCCTGTTGCTTGTCAGCCCCTTAACCTCTCTGTGCATTATAAGAAACCTTGTTAGCAACCTATATCTGCTGCAGCGTGTTTCAGGCGGAGGTGACGACAATTTACCGGGCCGCTCAATGGATCCTCGTCAACGGTGCTCCTTTCACTCGCGTCTCGGTTTTTTCTGATAGCCAGGCCGCGATAAGATCTCTATTGTGTTTCGTGAATAACTCTAGGTTCGTTAGGGAATGTCGCCGCTGTCTCGACCTTCGTTCTGCGCACTTCACCAGTGTCTCACTGGTGTGGGTCGCCGGGCACAGTAACATTCCGGGAAACTCGCCAGAGCTGGTGCGCTCCTTCCGGAATCCTCATAAATTGAACTGGGTATGCCACTTGCCTCGGTCAAGTTGGACATTGCGCGGAAATTCTCTCGGGACGCCAACCTATCCTGGGTCAATGAGGAGTCCTGCTCCACCGCTAGACTCACCTGGCCCTTGATGGATAGAAGGCGCACAAACCAATTACTTGGTCTTAACCGTGACGTCATTTCAACCACAGTGGCCGTGCTTACAGGTCATTGCGTTATGGGTAGACACGTGGAGAGAATAAGGCTCCCATTTAACGATTTCTGCCGTGGATAAAGATCCGCTGAGGAAGAGGAGACTGTTATCCATTTTCTTTCTCAGTGCCCGTCTCTTGCTAGGTGTGGATATAGGTTATTTGGCTCTCCATTTCTTGTCAGCTTGACGGAGCTATCATCTATTGATATCAAGGATATATGTAGCTTCGTTCATCAAACTTTCTGGCTGGTTTTCCAGTACGGGCTAGTCGTGCTTTCGATGTGCAGTCCTTGCGCTGACCAACTTCTTTATGTTCCCTGATTTTGGTGGAACTTGGTCATTACGGGCCGCTATGCGTGCTCAAGTGAGCTTTGTGAAATCAGAGCTACTACTCAGACCTAATCTAACCTATCTCTGAATTTATTAAACCCAGCAAGCCAGTTCTACCAAAGGCCATAGATTACGTAATATCTCCATTTGTCCACCCAGTGTCTTGGCTTCTTTTTACTAACCTAACCCGTCACTCGATAAGTCCATAAGATAGCAGATTACCACCAAATCACTAACGAAATGAAATTCAAGTCTAGGTAGTGTATCAGCCATTTCGTTGTCAACTAAACCACTATGCTCATGAACTCTAGGACTCTTATGGAGTCACCACTCGTGATTTATATCAGAACAAAAATAGCATCCTCAAGACAGTTTAATTGTCAACGAAAAGCTACGGCCTCAAGAGTCCTCAAAATATCAAATATTTGTGTTTTATAGACCTTACAGTTGTTATCCAATCTAAAGTGGAGAGCCAGTGCGAGATCCGTACAGAAGGCCTGAGGTGCCTCATTCATCCTCGAAGCCTGGTACAATATTCTGCGTTTGAAATTTCCATCGTTCCACCAAGCCTGAATAAAACATAGCTTCGGGCACAAAATAAGCGGTAGTTCGATGAAGAAATCGCTAACATTAGAGAAAAGGCTTCCAAAATGCTGAAGCAACCGTTTGGGCACCGTTTCTAGTAAGCGGATCCCTCAGAGAAGCATTTTGCAGCGCCCAAAACAAATGTGGATGATAACCCGCACAGAATAAATGCAGATTTACTTCCGCAGAAATAGAAAACAGAGTGAAACCTGCTTGGCTGCAAGCGGAAAAAGTCATGCGACAAAATGAGTGAAATGTCAAACTTCCACAGCACACGAGGGAGGATTTTAGTCGGTATTATCGAAATAAAGGAGTCCTAATCTCTAATTCATCTCTTGCCAGAAAAAACTAAACTGTACGCGGGTATATAAATGCAAAACAATTTTTCCTTTTTTACTCACTTTGATGATAAACTATTTCTTGACGTCGTTGTTGTTGTTAAATTTGAGGTTGTTGTTGTACTGCTACCACTCAAATCCTGTTGTCTAGAACGTTCCCGGCTTAAAGAATTAACAGGGGCATTAACCATACCACTGACCACACTGACACCATTTGCAAAGTCCATACTTTTACGTTCGAATTTTTGTACCGTAGCACGGGCTGAAAATTCCTCTTGATCTGGACTGCTACTGCTGTTGTTGGTCATCATGGTTCTATTCAAGTTATGCTGAGAATGTGGCGAACGTTTTATAAAATTGTTGTCCTTATTTGTCTCCGTACTATTGGCATTCGTTTCCACGTAATTATTTTGATTCTTTTCATCCGAAATACTTCTCACGCGATGCTGTTGATGTTGTTGCGTATTCAGTGTAGTTTCGGATAATGCAGTGGAAGGAGGATTTCTACCAAACTCTTTCAGATTATCCATGTCCTTTTGTAAAGTACGCATATCGGCACGAGATTTTGATTTAACTCTGAGGGATGTATTGTCGCTGATGAATTTCTCATCATCGTTTTTCGATGAGCTGTTTAAATCACTTTTAGATTTCGATTTAAAACTGTCGGTATGATATTTCTGGGTCAACTGCTGGCGCCTTTCCTCTTTAATGCGATCGATTCTTTCGCGATCAAGCTTAACACCCGACAACACTTTACTGACATTCGAGTTGTTAACATCTTGGCTATTATCCTGAGGCGGCTGTACATTATTTTGTATCAGAGAAATACGATTTTCCGTTGTGGGTGTTATTTTCAATTCTGCGCTTTCGTAATCATGCTCCAGAGATGATGAAGTTGTGGTCGGTGTGATGGAGATGGCAACGTTTAGATGATTGAAATTCTTTTCTTTGGGCAAATCAATCCTTAACAAGGACTTTTCTGTGGTTTTTGTATTGAAATGCTCCTCAGTTATAGGCATGCCAGGTAATCTTTTAGGAGGGTTTAACGTTTTCGGTCGCGTAAAATCAAAACTCTTACGCCTGCTACAGTGCTCTGTGAGTTCTGGCAGTTGTTGGGAACTTTTGATTTTTAATTCTTGCAAGTTTTTATTGCCAAATTCCCGAATAAAGGCATTCTCATCTAAGGAACGTGTTATTTGCTGTGATTTATTCAGTTTCTGTTTCAATGAGGCCGTTGAACTCTGTTGCTGCTGATGTTTTAAACCTCTTTCGGGATGTGTATTTAGATTGGGTTGAGGTTGCTGTGGCTGTGGCTGCGGCTGCGACTGCGGCTGCGGAGGTGTTGGTTTGCGTACAGAGTGACGTGTGCTAAAATCAAATGCCGGCATTTGTTCAACGGGTGACGACTCAAATTTATTGGCCAACTCTTTAACACTGAAATTTGATGGTGATCTGCGTGCTGTACTTGTAATTTGTATAGTTTCTATGGTTTCTTGTTCCTTAATGCTATCCAAACTATCCAGCTCCACTTCGGGATCTTGATAGTTATTGTGATTGTCATTTTTACTTTGTTTCATACTCTCGCCCATAAGATTTTCATACACACTCTTTGGTTTACGCAGCTCGACATTTTCATACAAAAGCTTTTCTTCATCGGACATTTGTATGTCCTCCACCTGATGATGGTGGTCTATGGGGGTGATTTGTTCTTTATCCGATTCTCTTTCGCTTTCGCTTAACTCTTCTATTTCAGCCAAGTTTTCCAATTCGGTTGTCAAATATTTGCGATCCTCATTTAGCAGTTGATTTACTTCGGTTACCGAATTTCTAAAGAATTTCACCTGCTCATAGACGGTATTCTCATCGAAAGAGGTTTCCAATAGGGGCCTATTGCTCAGTTTTCTCTCATTGTTGTCTTTAGTTCGCAGAAAAGAGGGTTTACTGGGGCTTTCTCGTGCTTTATGCTCCTCAAACAGTTCTCGTTGAGGCGATTTTAGATTGTAAGTTATGCTAATGGTAGATTTAATAGGACTAGCTAAGTGCTTTAAAGGGGAACTAAGATTACTGGGCGTATTCTCATACTCCTCATAGGCTGGTGAATTCTCTTCAGTGGCTATTAACGAATGCATACTGAGTTGACGTTGTAGATTCTGATAGCCAAACTCACTGGGCGTAACCGATTGACTGGTGTTGTCGGTAAAATTTGAATTTGGAGAAATTAAATTTTGATTTCGTTGTTGCAGCGTAGTGCTGCAGTCAGTAGACAGCTTTGATGTGGCGCCTCCCACTGTATTTAAATCCAAAGACAATTCCCTTTTCAAAGCCTGCATATCACGTTTATCATTTATCTGGAAAATCAGAGATGGAGAACAATTGCTTGTATTTGCTTGTATTTCCTTTATTTGATTTCATGTTATACTTACATTCGAACCCAAAGATTCATGGGAAGTACCCAAATAACTGGAGGTCTCAACACCCAACAGCATTTGATGCATTTGGTTGGAGGAGGCTTGTGAAATACCCGACATTACTGAATTCATCATTAAGGGTTCCAGATCATGTTGCGGTGTTGTTACAGCTGAACTGTTTTCCGAACTGGTATCCCCCATTAATAAGGAATAACGTGGACTTTGTATAGGTGATGAGGGTGTTACCGATAGCTTGGATTGTTCCATTTCATTGTGTTGCAATTTGTGTACAATGTTGTTGTCTTTGGTTATATCGCCAGAATAACTGCGCAGCAGTTGTTCCTGTAAAGTGTTGTTGTCATGGGGGGAAGCGCAATAGCTATTGCGATTCTTTAGCTTCAGCAAATCATAGGATGTTTTGGCGGTTAAATGATGCATTGCATTGGGTTTGGGAGAGGAGTTGCAGGAATTATTGGAAGAGGGACTGTTGGCACTAAAAGAAACGGTTCTGTAAGTTATAATTTAAAACGAAACGAAACAAGAATTTATTTTAATTTTTCTCACTGACAATGCAAATACTAACCTTTGTTTATTAATGTTTTGCTGGGGAGTTTGCTCATTCCTCTTGCTTTCTAAAGCTTCTTCAATCAACATTTTGCTCATGGCTTCCTTAGAGGAAAAACGTCTATCCGCTGTTATATTTGAGCCCGGATAACTAAAACGTTCTTTGGTGTTTGTCGCGTTTGCAGCATTGGAGCTGCCATCTTGGTCTTTTCGTTTCGAACCCAACTGCACGGAAGGATAGCTATAACGGGAGTTAATCGTGCTGCAATAGTTCTTTGGGTTCGTTGTATTGGAAACCATTGATTTCGTTGTCTCTTGATTAAGTTTCTGTTGCCTTTGTTGTGATGTTATTTCCGTAGAGCCATACAATGAGGACTTCGATAGTGATGGCTTTGGAGGATTATGTACCTGTACACTGGTATACAGAGTCTGGGTAGTGGTTGGAGGCAGTGCATGCTCGGGTGTGCCACAGTCTATAAACTGTATATCCGAAAGTTGATCTTCCAATTTATAGCGCTTGCAACAGGATTCATCTCCGGCATGCTCATGGCAACTATCACTGTTGCAATCAGCATTGGCAGAGGTTTGTGACCAATTACTGGGACTGGCAGCCGCAGTACTAGGTGAGAGTAGCAAATTGAGACGTGGTTGCTTCTTAGGACTGGGATTAACGCTATTCGTTTGACTGGAGAATTCTTCAGGGCGTGCCCTCATAATACGCCTAGAGGTGGCATTTGATGAGGGCGGTATATTTTCCTTACCCACTCGCGGTGAACTGACTAAAGATTCACTTTCTGAGAATATACGCATTTCAGGTTCCTCGCGATCGAAATTTAAACCCAATTCCGAAAGTTCTCTGTAAGAAAAGCAAAAAGGGTTGGCATTTTAAACTCTTAAGGGCACTTTGCTTTTTTCCCCCCGTCTACTTACCTTGAGGGACATGTGGTCATATGGCCTCGTTGTGGCGATTGTAGCAGATCGAAATATGAATCATGCGATACAGAGCGTGAATGTCCCGCAGTACGCAGGCTATCTATTGAATTAGAGCGCACACATACCTCTATCGGTTTGCTAATGACTTCACCGCAATAGGAGCGTGTGGTTTCAAACATTTCAATCGATTTGTGTTTATCTTCACGTTTCATTAAAGCACTCTTTGACGGCTTGCCATTGACCCCAATTATTGAATCGTTGTCGGCAAATGTCACCTGAGTACCCTCCTTGTTGCGTGGCGGTGGCGAAGAGGAATCATCGCCATGGCTTTGTGTCGTTACAACGATAGATGATTTCAAATCGTGCGTATTGCCATTGCTAACAGGGCGTTGATTGCGTGAGAACAATGACTTCCATGAGTGGGTCTTTCTTTTTTGCCAGCTTCGTGGCGCCGACAATACCGTGTGATATTTATCTGGCAAGCTAGAGGGACCACCACCCACTTCAATGTAAGAGCCAATATTTTGACCCGAGTTAACACTCGAAATCATATTAATGGGCATAGAATGTTTCATATCGAAACCATCGTAGCGCATTTGTCTTTCTTGAGCTTCTTCCAGGCTTATTAGTTTCGGGCCACTGGCACTTAGGCTTTTGGGTCTTTCCACGCACAACAAACTCTGATCGTGTTCACGCTGTTCCACCAATAGACTTTCACAATCCGTCAAACTGTCCATGCGATTGTCAGCCAAAGAGACAGGAGTTGCACCCTGAGTGGCAATATAGCTTAGACGGGCTGTAGCTTCTTCCAAGGCATCGAATATATGATGGCAATTGCGTATTAAATATTCGGTAACCACAGCCTGGACACCCACGCCCCGTAAGGCAGCTACACCACCCGATTCCAAAGCTGGAGAACGTAATAGATTGGGAGCCCAAACAATAGCCAGATTTTTATCAGTCATACCCGTGCGATCGGAATATTGTGAAATTTTATTTAAATGCTCTGACAAGTATTTTAAAGTTCTGCAAAGGTTTTAAATACAAATTAAACGCTTTGAATTGTGGTTTTTGGAAATGCACAGAACACTTACCTGTAATGTGGTGGCGGCAGTTTTAAAACCGTCTCCTTCATTAGTCTTAAACGTTCGTTGGATTCGCTTTTGGCTTGTATTGCTTCAACAAAATTATCATACAACTGATAAGTGCACAAGGGATTGGGCAATTCACGAAAATACATTTTCAGCAGCGAGCT
Source organism: Sarcophaga carnaria (assembly GCA_958299815.1). NCBI lineage: Eukaryota > Metazoa > Arthropoda > Insecta > Diptera > Sarcophagidae > Sarcophaga > Sarcophaga carnaria. The sequence continues at coordinate 124,549,869 of OY283152.1, read as the reverse complement.
AACAGCGTGTATATCCTGTTTCATTTCGGGATTACCCAAGTCGGGTATTCTTTCCTCATCGAAAGCCCTTCTTAGCTTTTGTATATTCGAAGTGATGCCCGATAAACGATAAATGCCATCGACAATGCCATGCTCTTCAATGAATTCAGCACAACACTTCAAAACCATGGGTATTTCTTGGCCGCTATTCAATAAATGCTCAGAGAGATCACAAGAGAACACACGTTCTCGATAAATGCCACTTTGTTTAAGACGACGCCGCGAGGGTCGCGACAAGATAAATGAGCGGAAAAAGGCAATTAGTTTGCCATGCTTACGCAAAACCGGCTTAGTAGGCGATACCTCCACTTGGCCCACTAAGGGCGCTGGCATGGGAAAATGTCTGGGTATCTTATCGCCGATGGTGGCTACACAGGACTGGGGAAAGAAACCCACTTCATAGTGGGACTTTTGTAAATGCGATTTCTTGCCACGCCACCAAATGGATTCGGCTGGCGAAGGCATATCTATAACGGATATCATATCACCCACTTCTATGGAGATTTCATCTGAAGCCTGGGCCTGATAACGTCTTACACCATAGGCTGCACCCACCGCTGGTGTATTAATAGTGCGCATGGTGTCATCATCGGCCAAAGGTAAACGCCGTCCCTTGTTATCCAACTGCAACCAGGTCAATATAGTACCACAGGTCAATGAATCCGAGGCTATTTTTGAGAACCGTTCCAAATACTTGGCCACAGCATATTCCACATCTTCTTCACTTTTAAAATCCATTTCCGTTAGATTCTTGAGGCCGCTTATTTTACGATCATAGACACAACGATGCAGCATTTCGTCTAGCATTTGCATGTTATCAAAGGATCGTTTGACCAGAAATGCATCCGAACGATGAGGAAATACTTTTATAATGAACCAACACGAAGAGGGTGAGAAGGGCCTTAAGGAGGAGGGCCCTTGTGAGGAGTTGGCCGTACTGGCTATATCGCCACCAATTGATTGTGATGCAATGCTGCTGTTCAATAACTCGGATTTGTCATCAACTAAACGGACCGATAGGGGCCCTAGTTGGACACGTTCATAGTGAAAATGAGCACATTCTTCGAGTTTGGGAAAACGACACGTTTTCTGAAAATAAAAAAACCAAAAAAAAAAGTTTTTAATAAAAAAATGTCATTCGAAAATATTTTCTGTTTTTTAATAAAGCATTTATAACTGTAAATCCTGCCTTAACTCTCTCTACATAAAATAACTCTAAGCAGCCTCTTTACACACGTTTTAAGCAGAGTTTTAGCATACAATTGAACAGAAAAAAATAACCCCCATTAACAACAACAGCAACAACAACAACAATGTTAACATAAATTCCTAATGTTAAATGAAAACTTTTTTACGCATCATTACACATCAAACACACACACGCACGCATACACATGGACACTAGCAAGCACACGCATAAGCATCATAAAAACATTAAAAGAAACTAAAAAGAGAGCACAAAACATGAAAATAATAATTCCTTCAGTGGAATCAAACATATTTTTGAGCATTTAGCTGCTGTCAGCTTTTGTATTCAACTTTTTTTTTATTTATTATTGAAACACAAACAAAATAAAATAAACAACAACAACAAGAAGAAGATACACACCCACTTACATACTACATAAACTGACCTAATTCACTGCAACAAACATGTAGAAGAAGCAGTAGTAGTAGGATTTCAAATTAAATGATGAGTTAAAAGGGACACATAAACGGAGGGGGAAAAAGTGAGGGAGAGAGAGAGAAAAGTATTGCGTAAAATTGTTGTCATTATGAAACATAACAAAAGGAAATACTGAAACTATGTACATTTACACTCTCTCTACTACGCTCTCGTGCTCTCCTTCACAGGACTATGTAGGCTGAGTAGAGCAGGTTGTATGGTTGTGGGTAAAAAAAATCAACAAAAAACCGTTTATATGTGTGAGCTTGTGTAGTAATGAAGCAGAGCTGTAATAGAATTAATTCTCCAAACTTTCAATTTGTAAATGATTGTGTTTGGTGAGACAAAAAAAGTCTGAATTGATGGTAATGGTTGTAAAATGCAATATGTCTGGTAATATTAATTGCAGCATCTGACAGTGTTATACAAAATTATTGAAAACATTTTATTCTAACAATATACATATCTGCCTTGTAAAGGGTGTTTTTTATAGAGGTATAGAACTTTAAGTTGGCATTACTTTTCAAGATGGCGACCGATTTAACAGCTGTCAAGTGATTTATTCTCAGTTTGATTTGGCAATTCATCATGAATAGACTCACGCCTGAACAACGCTTGCAAATAGTGCAATTTTATTTCGAAAATAATGATTCTGTGCGGAAAACGTATCGCGCACTACGTCCATTTTATCGTCGACAAAATCGTCCATCAGAGCAGTTAATTCGATTAACCATGGAACGTTTCCGCACCACGTTTACTCTTATTGACAACTCGCATCCCCAGAGACGCTGTACGGTGCGCACAGAAGAAGCTATTGCTGCTGTAGAGCGTAGCATTGAGGAAGACCCGAATGAGTCCATCCGCCATCGAGCACAGGAATTGGATCTGTCTCCATCCAATTTATGGAAGATTTTGCGGAAGGATCTTGGTTTGCGTGCTTACCGTTGTTCCCGATTTTCGTAAGCAAATTTTGTTTAGCGATGAAGCGCACTTCTGGTTGAATGGATACGTCAACAAACAAAACTGCCGCATTTGAAGTGAAGGTAATCCTCAAGTGTATGTGGAAACACCGTTACATCTAGAAAAACTGACTGTTTGGTGCGCTTTATGGGCTGGTGGAATCATTGGTCCGTACTTTTTCAAAAACGATGATGGCCAGAACGTTACAGTCAATGGTGATCGGTATAGAGCCATGATTACTAACTTTTTCATTCCTGAATTGAATAACCATGATGTCCAGGAGATGTGGTTTCAACAAGACGGCGCAACATGTCACACAGCTCGTGCCACAATAGATTTATTGAAAGACACGTTTGGTGACCGCCTAATTTCACGTTTTGGACCTGTGAATTGGCCTCCAAGATCTTGTGATTTAACACCGCTAGACTACTTTCTGTGGGGCTATGTAAAGTCATTGGTCTATGCGGTAAAGCCACAAACGCTTGACCATTTGGAAGATAACATTCGCCGTATTATTGCCGATATACGGCCACAAATGTTGGAAAAAGGCATCGAAAATTGGACGTCCAGATTGGACTACATCCGCGGCGGTCATATGCCACGGCTGAAATCATATTTAAAATGTAATGCCACAAGATTATCTTTCGGATAAATAAAATTCATGTCAATCGAATAATCCATCGTTGTTTTATTGCAACTTAAAGTTCTATATCTCTATAAAAAACACCCTTTATTAAGTTTTCAAGCTTCCAAAAAAAAAAACTCCCTATTTTGTAATCAAACTTGTAAGGGAAATAAACATAAAAAGAATGAATTCCTTTAAATGCAATGGAATTACTCCGTAAAGCAACAATTTTGCAATAAAAACCCTAAGAAATGTTGAATCTTTATAACAAATGAACGAATGACTGCATGAATGAATGAATGAATGATTGAATGCTAAGAATGCTAGTGTGTTGATGAGTTGAGGAATTCGTTCTCTTTTTTTTTTCTTCCTCTTTATCTCTGTCCTTTTTTTTTTGTTTGCCCAAAAGGAAAATATTATTTGGGGCGTTGTCTCTTATTGTTATCAATGTTGTTATTATTATTATTGTTGTTGTTGTTATTGTACATGTTATTACTACTACTGTGTTGTTATTTTGCTCTCCTTACAACGTAGCCTAGAAAAAAAAACGAAAAAGTGTTGTCTTGTGTTGTGTTGTAATATTAACACAAATATGACGTTTGAGAGCTTTTTTTCATTGTTTTTCCTTTAAAGAAAATCCATTTCATTTGTTTAATTTGGTTTCTAGTAATAAAAGAAAATTAAAATTTAATATTTAAACGATGAAAGCAAAAAAGAAAACAAATTATCATTGGAATTTTGCAAAGGAGTGGCAATAGATTACAATAAACGGAGGTGATAGTAAAGGGTTATCCAGTTTTTAGGGTTTCATTGCAGTAAAATTAAAGAAAACCCTTCACCCACCAAAGCTATGATTTCGAATCAAATTTTATACGGGAACTCAGCATTGAAGGTTTGTTATTTGAGCACAACATACCTAGTTGGCTTTATTGGCAGCTTAAGTAAGACTTTATATGGTGAGGGGTACAAATCTAATTATGAAATTAGCCTTAATATGTCGGTAGATAGACCCACCATCAGTGAGAACGCTGTGAAATATCGCTAATTTGAATTACGCGTTACCCTTTCACTATCAGAAACTATATTTTCGACAGTGCAAACATTGTGACGATGCTCAGGCCTGACCACATCTGCCACACTTTCAGTCTTATCAAATTTCTTTATAACCCTTGTTTTGTATATCGATTATAGCGACTCTAATCACTCCATAATATTGGAAAAGTGATTACGTTTGAATGACAATTTTTCTAGTAAAAGTTTTGATTATTTTTACACGTTCTTCGTTTGTTAAAGGATGCCTATTCGTAAATGGCAGAGTTCTGTCTGAATAAATGACAAATTTAGCTGACGTCCTTTCCAGGCTGGCGGTTTTGAAAGCTCTAAATAGATAACCCGTTAGCAGCACATTAAGTATATGAATAGGGACTGAATTATGAGTATTCAGAGCATGATAAAGCCAAGAATAGTAGAAAATAAAATAATACTTTCAATATAACATAACCATACGTTTTTCAACGTAAATGGTGGCCAATATTGGAACGAGAAAATAATATCATCGTTAAAATGGCAGCAATTTATTGTATCAAACTGCCAAACCATTGGATTGAGATGTGGATGGAGGCATCTTTTCGAAGTCGGCAGATACACATACATAATCGGTCATTACAACCCTTCAGTCAGGATTACGACCTAGTTTCTCACACCACTTATGTTGTGTGTGTTAATTTTATACATGAGTGGCGGGACCTACAGTTTAAAGTCGACTCCGAACGACAGATTTTTGAGAAACTTTTCATGGCAATTTTATTTACTCTCAGAGTTTTTGCCAGAAATCTGCTGAGAGGAAGTCGCCGAAAAAATACTTTTTGTATTTTATTTTGATGTCTGGCCTGGGGCTCGAACCCTGGCTTTTCGTCTAATAAGCCAACACACTACCTACTAGACCACGGCGACAGCGCATTTAAAAAGCCTGTCGTACCATTGCAGCGTCTTTCAAATCGAAATATCGGCCATAAGGGCTGTACTAATGATTATTACGAACAACAATATCTCTGAAATATTTTCGCGGCATACTTTTTGCTAAACAAACGGCTGCCATAATATTAGATTTTGATACAACGACCCCTCCGGCTGTTTGTTATTGCCACGAGTTTTTTTTTAGCGATATGACAAAGCACGGTGTTTATATTTAAAATAAAAAATCGCCTATAATTCTATTTTCTGATCAAGTCAAACCAAGGGTAAATACAGAAATATTGAATCAGTTTCATCAGAAATACATACAATGTAAAGAAAATTCGGTTTTTCTATTTTTCTTCTTAGATAACGTTGTAATTAGCTTTAGAATGTTTTTTTTTACAAATTAGAAAATATTTTATGATAGAATTGCTATTATTTTGCACTCTACTGTATATTGTTATAATAAATTTTTTAATATTTCAGTATTAAATAAGCAAAATCCATTTAATTGTTATTATTTTACTGCATTTAAAAAAATTTGGAAAAAAACACAAAAACCCGGTAGAATCACTAATAAAATATATTTTTCAGAAATTTCAGTTCTTTTTTTCGTTCACTGTAAACCGTTTCACCGCTTAAAAACCATTAATTTCCGATTTTTTTTTGTTTTTTTTTTTTGTAATCAAAACTCTACACTTCTCTCTTTAGGAGTTTGTTTACAAATAATTACGATTTCCAAAACACAGAGGGAGAGAGACAGAGAGAGAGAGTGGGAGCTGTTTGTGTTTGTGTATGTGTGTTATTTCTTACCTCCAAATCTAAAGTCAATGAAATTAGTTTTCCTTTTCGGTTTAAAGGCATTTTAAAATCGTTGGTAATTAAACAAAAATACCAACAAATAAAATAAAATAAAATAAAACAATAGTAAGAAAATGTAAAATGTAAAATAAACTTGTATTTAAAAACCACGTAAATTGTTAACAAAGAACCCACTCACATTAAACTGAAATCAAATGAGAAGATGAAATTCTATCTTGACTTGTGTGACTCCATACAGCCAACCAACCAAAACTTTTTTCTTTTTTTTTTGCTGTAGAACTCTCTGCCAGTTTTATAATTAAAAACCAACCATATGATGATGATTATGATGATAATAATGACGGTGGTTTAGCGTTTTTTTTTATTTTTATTTTTAATTTTTTTTATTTTTATTCTTTTAAGAAAATGAAGCACTTTATTGGTATGAATCACTTGGGTTTTTAGTTACTAACAACCAACCAACCAACCAACCACCGAACAACAACAACAAATGAAAAACAAATTACAACACCATTAAATGTGCATTGAAATTGGAAAAACAATTGCATTTTAAGAAAATACACACACACACAAAACACAACACAACACAACAACGACACTCAAAGCAGAGAGTCTAATTTTACAGTGTTTTAAAGCGTTTTAGAAAAATATTTCAATTCCATTTCACATTTTTGCATTGCATTTCGCATTTGCGATTTAAAGAAGAACAAAAACAAAACAACAACAAAATGAAAAACAATGAAAATAACAACATAACATGGAAAATGCTTTAAATTTTAAAGGCATAAAGCATGACATTTTAAAAAGCACACGCACACACTCATAAATGTTCACACTCTCTACACAACATACAAAATATTCTCACCTGAATGCTTTAAAAGAAAAAAAGGAGAACAAAAGCAACAAGAAAAACAAACAAAAAATCAAAGTAAAAAATATTTTAAAAAGGGTGGCATAACGTTGACGTCGTACTAGTCGCGTACATACAAGCATTAAACAAAAAAAAACTGAAAAAATAAACATGCATGCATGACTTCTGTATTCTATGCATGTGTGAGTGAATGACTGAGAAACAATTCCTTAAAAGAAATACCAGAAATACCAGCGAGAAAACAAGAAGCCTTGAGAGAGGTGAAATATAAGGCGTTTAAGTATGCCATAACTACGACAGAGGAACTACAGAGAGTGAGAGAGAGACAGCGAGAGAGAGGGATGTAGAAAGTGTGGTAGGAAAGAAAACAAAATAAAACCCTTTTATGCTCAAGAATTGTTTTCTACATTGTTGCTCGTCTCTGATGCTCGTTTCTCATGACGTAAAAACAAAAGCAATAACAACGAAAAACAAAAAACTAAAGAAATTCTAAAATTCAATGCAATTTTTATTTGCAGCGATAAATGAATGCCTGGCATTTACTTTTTAAAGATTTTTTTTCGTGTAATACCCCCGGCTACGTTGTAGATGATCCATCCATGATTTGAAATTTTTACATACTTTTTACGGCATTTCGGCCGGCATTCAGGGCACGAATTATGTCCGATTTGTCTCTAAACACGATAGACTTCACATGTCATTTTACTTTACTCAACAACAACAATAATAACACAGGAATAATAATATTTACGTTGTTATCCTAACACTATAAGATTTTCATTAGAAGCTTAGCTGCCTCATGGTTGCTAGAAAAAATTGTTTTGCTGGCAACCTTTAACGGCAGACTTTCACTCTGCATAACCTTAATAGGCACTCGTACGCCAGGTGCTTTACCCTGATTTACAGTGTTGGCCGATAGAAGACCAATAACAGTAAAGTAGGAAATAAACTGTTTTTTCCGATTTTTGTTTCGATTTTTTTAAGAAAATTTCATGCTCGACTGGTCAAGACTTTTCCAAGGCAATTCTGTGTTTTTTTTCTCTTTTCTTTTTTGCCGAAAGAAATCGTATTCGTTTGTTTAGTAAGTGAACACAACTGCATGGATTTTTATCAGTTTTTCTATTACATTTTGGGTTTAATTTTCTCTTTTTGTTTTGTTTGTGGTATTTGTCCAGTCAAATTGGAAAAAAAAAAGATTGAATTTCTCATATCGAAAATTTTTTGTCTTAAACTTATAAATACGTAAAGTGTGGATGTATTTATGAATGTATGACTGACTGTCTGTCTGTATGTGTGTTTAGTATGTTTTTAAAATTTTTTTTATTTATTTTTTTGCATTAAAAATTCATTTTGTCCAGAATAAATGATGGGATTTTGCTGGCATTTATTATTGCAGTGTGTGCACACATGCATGGCAACAGTGGCCAATAAGTAGAATGGACTCTGAAGTAATAAAACATGAGGGAGGCTTCAGGAAAAATATTTGTTTCATAAATACTCTTTGTGGTGATAAAAAAAAATCTTAAGACATGAGATTAAATCACTTCTCTCAGCTCTCTCTCATTGAAATGTTGTATATTCGCTAACCCAAGAACAGAAGCAGAGAAAGTTTCATTCTGTCCCTAATAGGTGCATGAAATCTAACCGAATTTGTAAGAAAATGTCATCTGCATAGATTTTTACCCCACAGGTGACCTGTTGCAGCGTTACTAGCACTTAGTTCATCACAAGATTCCATAAGAGGGGAAAAAGCACCCCCCATGTGATATATTCCTACCTATCCACCTAGTGATGAGCGAGCATCGGGTAGATTGTGACTTCAATATCTAACCCAGCATAGGGTCCTGTATATTCAAACGCATCAGTTTGACCGCTATTTCGCTCAATTCCACATTGTTGAAGGCCCCCTATACAGTCCAGGATGTTATCTCACCGTATTCCGTACACGTTAAGTTATGTAAGACGGTTTGGACAGATCTCCCTCTATAGTATGTATGCAGTCCCTTGGGCAGGAGGTTACCATCCAGGACCTAAGGTAGATTAATATTAATGTGTCCTTAGGTATGATATAAGAGTTGCGTCCCGTCTGCGGTATGAAGACTGTACACCAAAGCGAAGGTATGAAATTCAAACGATGACTGGCGAGTAAAATCTCTACGAGGATACCTATGTACTCTGTTCTTAAATGTTTTAGAATGTATAATGGATTCTCCTGGTGTAGGACAAATGTAGGATATTCATTTGCTTTCTCCTTTTAACATAAACCGTTATAAAAAGCTTTCACTGTGTGTATTATTTGTAAATTAGAAGAGGGTCGTAGGCATACAAAACAATTGTTGGAAAAAGTTTAAATACTTATGAGCACTCACTCACTCACCTACATACATATTGCATTTACATACACAAACAAGCATGCAGCAAACAATTACAAATTGTTTGGTTGTGTGTACAAGTACACACATACGGTAACAAATAAAATCATTGGCAAACGTCCAAGTTGCTGTACACATTGTGTGAGTTTTTTCTCTTTAAAATCTACGTACGTGGGGTGTTATTTGGTATTTTTTTTTTACTTTTTTTTCTGATATAAAATCGTTGTCGCTGCTTATTGTACACAAACAGACAGTTTATTGTTGTTTTTCTATTTTTGTTGTTGTTTTTTTTTGCTGTTTTTTCTGTAGGTTCTTCTCATGTTGTCTCGCATTATATATTTAGAAAATATTACAAAGAAAAAAGAAAAAAGGAAAAGAAAAGAGAAGAAAAAAAGATTTGTTTTCCTTACAAATCAATTACCAACACACACTACATGTTGCTCAAACAATGTTTTGCCATTTTTTTAACGCGATTTTCTTTATTGTTGTCGTTCGACCAGCAACTATTTCTGTGTAGACAATAATATTGCCAAGCAAAAAAAGGGCTAAAAATACTTGAAATGAGGTTAAGTTGGTCTTTTTTTTTTTTTTGCTTTGCCTTGCTTTCCTTCCATTAGACTTCCATTATATATTTCTGGCTATTCTTTAATGCAGAAAGACATTTTTTTCTTCTTCTTGTTCTTTTTTTCGCTAATAATTCTTTCTTATAGAAAATGTCTTGTAAAGAAAAGAGAACACAATTATAAAAAAAATGGGAAAAAAAGGTTTATGATTCTTGTTATCTAAAATTAAATCGCTTTAGTAACAATAAATTTAGAAGAAAAAAATCTTCATTTGAGAATTTAAATTAAAAAATGTTGTTTACTTTCTCTCTTTGCTTATGAAAATATTAGATTCTCCAAAAAACAAATTTGTTCAAAATGAAGTGGAAATAAGCCTTATTGACACCATATAAATGCCATTTTGGTTGCTACCATTTTGCCATTTTTAGTTTAAAATCTTTAGGTTTTCTAAACACTATGTTCAATCAATTGCGTTGTACGCAATCACGGATTCTTTGCTTTGCATTTAAATTCACACCATCAAGAGAATCCTGCAGAGATCGAAAGAAATAAGACACTAAAGACACAAAGTTTAGATGCGCCATAGATGATGCAATATTAAGCTCTCTATGTTTCGTCATATAGGTTATGTCTGGTATGGGGCGCTGTCATAATATATTTTCTACTGATCAATTCTGTTCATTTCAATTGAATTGTTTACTTCAAATGCAATAATTGCAACCCAACACGATCGATTTTGGTTTTATTTCCTGAGTTTCACGATTTGGCGATGTCAATTGGCCACAAAAATCCTGTTATTTGATGCCGTTAGCGTTTTTTTTCTTTCTTTATGGATCTAACCTAAAAATCGCGTGTACATAAGCAATATTCCTCAATTATAAGACGAAATGTGCCAAAAATTGGTTGAAAACTACCTCAAAAGGATCAACTGTTGTATCCAACCCAGAAGCGATCATTCAAATGACATTGTCTTGTGTAAATAAAGGGTGTTTTTTATAGAGATATAGAACTTTAAGTTGCAATAAAACAACGATGGATTATTCGATTGACATGAATTTTATTTATCCGAAAGATAATCTTGTGGCATTACATTTTAAATATGATTTCTGGCATATGACCGCCACGGCTGGAGCGGATGTAGTCCAATCTGGACGTCCAATTTTCGATGACTTTTTCCAACATTTGTGGCCGTATATCGGCAATAATACGGCGAATGTTGTCTTCCAAATGGTCCAGGTGTTAAATCACAAGATCTTGGAGGCCAATTCACAGGTCCAAAACGTGAAATTAGGCGGTCACCAAACGTGTCTTTCAATAAATCTATTGTGGCACGAGCTGTGTGACATGTTGCGCCGTCTTGTTGAAACCACATCTCCTGGACATCATGGTTATTCAATTCAGGAATGAAAAAGTTAGTAATCATGGCTCTATACCGATCACCATTGACTGTAACGTTCTGGCCACCATCGTTTTTGAAAAAGTACGGACCAATGATTCCACCAGCCCATAAAGCGCACCAAACAGTCAGTTTTTCTGGATGTAACGGTGTTTCCACATACACTTGAGGATTACCTTCACTCCAAATGCGGCAGTTTTGTTTGTTGACGTAGCCATTCAACCAGAAGTGCGCTTCATCGCTAAACAAAATTCGCTTATGAAAATCGGGAACAACGGTAATCTCGTTTGCACTATTTGCAAGCGTTGTTCAGGCGTGAGTCTATTCATCGCTAAACAAAATTCGCTTATGAAAATCGGGAACAACGGTAATCTCGTTTGCACTATTTGCAAGCGTTGTTTAGGCGTGAGTCTATTCATGATGAATTGCCAAACCAAACTGAGAATAAATCACTTGACAGCTGTTAAATCGGTCGCCATCTTGAAAAGTAATGCCAACTTAAAGTTCTATACCTCTATAAAAAACACCCTTTATAAGTATTATAATGAAAAAAGAGTGTGTTTCATTTATCTTTTAAATCAAAAAAATTATTAGATAACCCGATGGAATATTTGATTGACAACAACAGAAGATCTCTTTCAAACATCAAAATATACAAGAAAAAAATGTCCAATAGACACCACCACGCCTAATAAGCATACGAAAATACAATACTTGTGCCGCTTTTTTTTTTTCATTATCACACAGTCATCGATAATCTTGCATTTAATCTCTTAAATGCTGTCCTTTACTTTCAAAAACAAAACAAATGTCTAGTCATAAATTATTGCCGCTCTTTCACTCACTTGTGCTCTCTTAAAAATATTGTAACAGAACGAACAGAGTAACGGAGTAAAACAAATAACCCTGGCTGTTGTGCATGCAATAAAATCAACAAAAGCAAGTAAATAACATTTAAAGAAAAAGATGGAAAAAATCTCTCAAAGTACGTATGATTATCAATAAAGAATTGAACTTAATGTCACAACAACATTAAAACACCCACTCTTTCTCTCTGGTGTGTGCACACACACCCCCTTTACGCCAAAAAATAATGCATTTCTATGTGGTTGTTCTTAATACGTTATGATATGCGTGTGTATGGGTGCGCTCTGCTTAAAGGAAATTCTAAAGATAAGAAAACATCGTTTAAAGGGGGTTTCCTAACATTCTCACTCTATTCTTTTTATTATATGAACATGCACATACATAAGTACGTATGTATGTGTATGTAAATACAATATAACTAATGCTCTTTTTTTGTTTTATTTTGAGTTTCTATTTTTTTTTTTTTTTTTTTTTTTGTAATTGCTTGCAATGACTTAAACTAAGAATTGTAATTAAATGAAATACTTGAGACAGTATTATATGAGCATGGATGAGTGTGGGAGGAAGACATACATATGTATGTATGTATGTGATGTGTATTCTTATGTTGTGTTTGTGTTACAAATGAATCCTTTTGTTTTTGTAAATATTTTATATTTGTTTTTCATGCTCTTCTCTGTTACATTTGGATGACGACAAAATTTATGTTAAACAAGTCAGGCAAAAACAATTCAATGTGTGTGCGTGTGTGTTGAAGTTTCTCTTTTCCTACACTGAAAGCAATATATGGGTGGTTTTGAAATGTTTGAGTTTGAGTTTTTAATATTTTTTTTTTGCTGAATTTAAGTAAAGAGAGAGGATTTTTAATGACTTAAACCAAAGAAAATAAAGTATAAAGGATGTGCATCTTAACATATTTTGGAATATTTTTCAAAAATATTTCAAGACGCGGGGGGAAAGATAGAAGGGAATGATACAGAAACCAAGAGCGTAACAATGCGTTGTTCTCATCGTGCGTTTTTGTTGTTTGACCACTTTTTTATTTATTTTTCTGGTGTTAAAAACAGACGTCGGCACCAATGTCCCTCAGGGGAAGAACATCTTCGGCTTTTTACATACATAGGACACGAACATCAAGAATGTTCGTTAAAAAGAACGTAAAAATCTTGTCAGTTTTTAAAGAAGAAGGTTCATGTCGCTTTTTTCAGACTTCAATGATACACCCAAAGAAATATCACAGTCGTATTCATTAATATCAATGAGAAATGATTTCGATTTTTGGAAGAATATTTGCCAAGTTAAATACGGTGTCTTAGTGGCTTAGTGCAGTACAATTTTTCTATATTTCCCGATCACATATACATATCATTGGGTTAATAAGTAGACTTGAAATTATTACTAACAATTTTCCTCTAGATTAACACATGCCTATGCTTAAGGATTAGTGAGTGAGAGAGAGAAAATAAGTTGAGAGAATTTATTTATTTACAGCCATATAAAAGTGTTAGTAATATACGGTATTTTTATTTTCATTTCATCAACATACATACGTAAAGCTGTCTATCTTTGGCTTAATAATTTTGGATAAATAAAAATAAAATAAAACATCGATTTTATTATTAAAAGAATATGAAGCTATCCATCTTTGGCTTAAAAATTAGGCCGTGTTTTTTAGATAAATAAAAATAAAAAGAATAAAAAACCCATTTTTTATTAAAAGAAAAAAAAAGACGAGCATTCCAAAGCATTTAAAAAAAATTATACTATGGGACAAAATCAAATACGCCCAGCTAATGACATAGAAAATTGTTAACACAAAATATTCTTCGAGTGTTATTCTGAAATAAAATGATAAAGCATCCGCAGCACATGTATTCTTGTCGCAGCCTGATCGACAACTAAATCAAAAAACACAAGAATACATACACATGTACATACGTACGATGAGAGCAACACATTGTTATGCTCTTTGTTTGTGTTCATTTTCCTTCTGTCTTCCTCTCCCCTCACCCAGAAATTATTTTTAAAAAGAGAGAGAGCGGGTCGTAATGTTACAACCCGCCATAAGAAATTTTACTTCTACATAATGCGTATTCTTTATATCCATATTCTTTGCTTAAACTTAAGTTTAATAAGTCAACTGATCTACAGATTCAATGATTGGAGGAGGGAGGGAGGAGGGTTACAACTCTCGTTGCCTCGAAACAAAGGTCGCTGTAAACATTGTATTACGTGTAGAAGTGAGGTACTCCTCCAAATGTAGCGTTGCCTTCTTAAGATGTTCGTTGTTTAGGTTTTCCTATGATATGATTTTCGTTTTTACTATTATCTCTGTTAGAGCACGAATGAAAGCCAATAATTTTATAAATTTCCTTAAATGCTTGCATTTGCAGTCAAGCATTTTTAGTTTATTTCTAGAAGATTTTTTCTCAGTGTATGTTTGTTACAAAATGAAAGTGAAAGAACCCGTGTTATGTCGCTAGCAATGGTTGTGAATGTTCTGGTTCTACTGATAAGGGGTGACAAAAATCATTCAAATTTTCATGCTTTAAATATTATAAAACAAGCAACATACAAACGTATGTAAAATGAACAGACAACGAGAGAGTGAGTGCAGCTTTAGGCATGGTCTACAGTTGTACGGTAAAACTTCCTGCATGGGTGGTGGGTTGATATGATATGGCAAAGCTTTAAGGCAAGTAGTTAAGGCAGAGGAATGTAAAACATGAAGTAATGCCTGATGATGAGTGAGTAGAGTGGAGTGTAGTGTTTATACGCAATGACAAGACAACCAGCACATGAGCAGGCAAAACACTTAATTTTAATTAATCTGAAAACCGGCTTTTATCAGTCCTTACAACAAATACTAGCAATAACAAACAAATATCAGTTAAAAAGATTAATGCTTTATTAGTAAGCAAAACCAGCTTGTTAAGCCTTATAAATCCAATGAAAATTGGTTTATTTAATCAAAAAGCCTTAAAACATTGAAAATCCATTCCAATTTGTTAAAGCAAGTCAGCTTAAAAGGCTTAAAACAATTAATCTTTCTGGCCAGGCCAAAAGGCAGACAATTAACGTTTAGATTTTTGAGATTTTCTTCGTTTCTTTAGTTTCTCATGACACATACATTGTATGGTGATAAGACATTGATTTTTCTCCATTTTTTTAAACTAGTCTTTGCAACTCTGGTCTCGTTTTTTTCTGTCTGTCGCTTTAATTTATTTCCATTTTTTTTTAGTGTGTAACTGTCTGGCATTTGAATTGAATTTCTTGGTTTATTTTATTAACAATTTTTTATTTCTTTTTTACTTCCTTAACTTGATAATGAATTTGTCAACTTGTCTGCTGCTGCTAAAAGAAAATTGCATTTTCTTTTCTTTTTTTCAATTCATTTTACAGCTAAAGAAGATTTACAGCTCACTTACTAAGCATATTCTGGAGCAAATAATCGAATTTTTAAATGTTGATCTAATTCTCTCTCTCTGTCATTCTTTAATAACGAATTGCCATCATCGAAATGTCAAACCAACACGTACCCAACACTTGTCACAATAAATTAAATAGATGCCTTTTACATCCTCATCCTCCCTCTTTCTCTCACTCTCTCACAAAAAAAAAAAAAAAAAAAATCATTGCCTATATACAAGGCGTTAAAATGAGAAACCAAAATAAAAACGTCTACTTTAAGGCTGTCAAAAAAAGGCCAAAATGTCCCAAAAAAAAAGTACAAAATTCTTTTGATAACTAAATTTACATATAAATAGACCTTCAATTACACTCAACTCAACAACCCTCTACCCCTCTGCATACTTTTGTTTTAAAGTATTAAATTTAAAATCGTTTCCTTTCGTTCTTTCATGCAACTCAACTGCCATTTAAACGTGTCTGAAATGATTGCTACGAACAAATGTTTGGCAACACCCTCTTTTTGTGCTACAAAAAACCCCCAACCAAATCTAAAAAGGGAAAAATGGCCTGAAGTCTTATTATTGCTAAACTCGTATGTGTGCTGGCTGGCTATCACCAGACACATAAAAAAACTGGCATGAATTTTTTAACACAAACGCGGTATTTATTTTTGGGGAAGAACTTACTTTTGAAGTGGTAAAGAGTGGGTGATTTGGGTGATTTTTTGAAAATAATTTACCTTAAAGTAGGCAATGAAAATTAAATATATAGAGAGAGAGAGAGAGAGAGTGAGGAGAAGTTAAAACAAGTCAGTGAAGTAACGAAATTGCATAAAAAAGAGGACTTAAACGACAGTGATTATATCGTTAAGGATTTACGAAGTGCCTTTTTGTTGGCACTAGTACCCTGCGAACAGCTGTGACAAAGGCTAACTTGAACGGTTGACTTTTACGATGGTCCACGCATGCTAAGTCTTTAGACCCAAACGTCTCGGTTCTAAATGTTTATTAGAATCTCTATACATTCTTAGAAACCTTTATTTAAAGCGGAGACAACTGGAACAGGAAATCTGATCCTCCTGCAAAGGTTAAGCGATGATTTCAAATTAACTGGAAAAACATTCTAGGGACTTGGAATTCAAATATTTTTATAGAAGCTCTTATCAGTGAGCAGTCCATTAGCTGGCCCGTAGGGTACCAAAAAACTCTTTCTGACGACATATCAACAACAATTCCAATACGACAGAATTACAGAAAAAGGTTGTGAGGTAGAAAAAGATTTTGGCTGCAAAAGAATCGTTTTACGTCTAATACCAAAGAAAATAAAGTATAGAGAATGTGCATTTTAACATATTTTGGAATATTTTTCAAAAATATTTCATGACGCGGAGGGAAAGATAGAAGGGAATGATACAGAAACCAAGAGCGTAACAATGCGTTGTTCTCATTGTGCATTTTTGTTGTTTGACCACTTTTTTATTTATTTTTCTGGTGTTAAGAACAGACGTCGGCACCAATGTCCCTCAGGGGAAGAACATCTTCGGCTCTTTACACACATAGGACACGAACATCAAGAATGTTCGTTAAAAAGAGCGCAAAAATCTTATCAGTTTTTAAAGAAGAACGTTCATGTCGCTTTTTTTCAGACTTCAATGATACACCCAAAGAAATATCACAGTAGTATTCACTAATATCAATGAGAAATGATTTCGATTTTTTGGAAGAATACTTGCCAAGTTAAATACGGTGTCTTAGTGTCTTAGTGCAGTACAATTTTTCTATATTTTCCGATTACATATACATATCATTGGGTTAATAAGTAGACTTGAAATTATTACTAACAATTTTCCTCTAGGTTAACACATGCCTATGGTTATGGATTAGTGAGTGAGAGAGAGAAAATAAGTTGAGAGAATTTATTTATTTACAGCCATATAAAAGTGTTAGTAATAAACTCTATTTTTATTTTCATTTCATCAACAGACATATGTAAGGCTGTCTATCTTTGGCTTAATAATTTTCGATAAATAAAAATAAAATAAAAAATCGATTTTATTATTAAAAGAACATAAAGCTATCCATCTTTGGCTTAAAAATTAGGCCATGTTTTTTAGATAAATAAAAATAAAAAGAATAAAAAAACCATTTTTTATTAAAAGAAAAAAACGAGCATTCCAAAACATTTAAAAAAATATACTATGAGACAAAATTAAAAATATAATACGCCCAGCTATTGACATAGAACATTTTTAACACAAAATATTCTTCGAGTGTTGTCGCAGTCTGATCGGCAACTAAATCAAAAAACACAAGAATACATACACATGTACATACGTACGATGAGAGCAACACATTGTTACGCTCTTTGTTTGTGTTCATTTTCCTTCTGTCTTCCTCCCTCTCATCAAGAAATGATTTTTAACAATATTTTGGTGAGAGCGGGTCGTAATGTTACGACCCGCCATAAGAAATTTTACTCCTACATGACGCGTATTCTTTATATCCATATTCTTTGCTAATACCAATCGAGTGGCAAATGGAATGCCAGAGGAGTTTTACCCAGACTCTACACAATCAACAGAGAAAGTAAAGGACTACAAAAAGTGGAGACATTATCAGCTGCTCAGGTGGACGTTACAGGAAGCCGATATTCGTATAGAACTGAACTGTAACTAGCATAACGTTTGACCGTAGTGCTCTGGACGATCTCTGGTCAAAAAATTTATGGTTCTAATCATCGGGCACAGAAGTAATTTTATTGGAAGAAAGTGCCACACTACCTGCCTTGCAACTCCTTGTGAAGAAGAGAAGTTTATAGATTACTTGATCCCTAAACGATGTCGTACTAAGGCATAAGAGATGCAAGCCATGATGTAACAAACCTGTTAGGTGAACAGTATATTCAGATACCACCATTGAAGTACCTGCTTGGGTTCCTTGTGTTGTAAGGCGGTATTTAACTATGTTTACATAATAATATATTGGAAATATTAAACCAAATTTACGCTCAACAATAATCTAATGCTACAATTTAACAATTTTTAATTAAATAATACTGGCAGCCAGCACACAGAGAAAAAACGAAACTTTCCTTCAACATTAGAAAGAAATGAAAACAACAACAACAAGTAGAAGAAGAAATTTGTAGATTAATTAAGCAAAAAGTGTCGATAATTTAAACGCACGATTTATTTCAAAAACATACGATTTACGTGATCATTAGGATGGATTAAATGGCAGGCAAACAGCCAGTCAACCAGGCAGGCAGGCAGGCAGGCAAGCACACAGACAAGATAGACAGACAGACAGACAGACACATACAAATAACAGCAACGACGTGAAGAAAATAAAAATACTCATGCACTCATTAAATGTTGTTGTTAGTATTGTTGTCGATGCCAATAAAACTCAAGAAGAAAAAGTTTATTTCTGGTATCAAAAAAAACAAGAAGAAAAAGAGAAAAAAAGGTAAGCAAACTAAAACTACTAAAATACGTGACCCTGCTAACTAACAAATGAAAGCCGTGTTAAGGCTTCAACAAATAATTTCCCTTTTTTGCCACACCACTCATCTCCCACCATAATACACTCTAAAATATATGTATGAACTCAACAGCCCTTATTCACAATGAAACAAAAACAAAAACAAAAAGTAGATAAACTTTCTCTCTTTATCTTTAATTGATGATGAGTTTATAGGCTTACGACAACAACAACAACAATATGAGAGATCATACGGAATAAAAAACGAAAAACACCACATTAGCAACCCTTGTTGCAGTGCCACACAGAACAAGTAAACACTGTTACTATTGCTCCCCATATACCCCTGCTCCCCTTTTGATTTTGAATTGCCAGACTTCAAAACAAAACAAAAAAAGAAAGAAAAACAAAATTTTTGTTTCCGTCATTTTGAGTTGCCAACAACTGCCACAACAAACAAACAAAGTTTGTTACTTCGGACCGAGAGAGAGAGAAAGAGAGATAGAATCAACGAAAACATGTTGTTTTATTGTCCCCTCTTAAATTGTTGTTGCAAACATTTGCTTTAAATTGTTATTAAAGCGTCTGATTGTTTTCCCTACTCTAACTCCACATCATTCTCTGCACATCATTCTCTCACACACTCTCAGTTTATTTCTCCGTTATCTTGTGTTGTAGTCCTTATATTTGTTTTTGTTTTTAAAGTGGTTTGTTTATGCTTAAAGGACTGTCTGCAGATTGTACACCAAATTGTCATTCCCCACCAAGTAAACACATTTCAATTTTATTTTGCGCCGTTAAAATACTTGGTACCTTACTTTGGAGTGCTGAATACAAGTGAGAGGAAAATTTTTAAACAAATACAGACGGCACGAGTCAACTCTTAACAACTGCAATGTGATAATCGGCAATTCAAAGCCAAGATCAGTCGGAAACCATAATTAGGCAGACTCAAACGTGTAGCAGATTAAAGCCTAAAAATAGGCAAAGTATGCTCTGCAGTACATTGAAGAGAAGATCGAGACTACAACGGAAGCATCAGTAGGAAGCAATAGGAAATATCCTGGACACTACCGACTGCTAACAGTACGTATGTATAAGGCAAAAATATTTAATAAGAATTTATTAGGTAAGCCTAGAGCGTTTTTGTTAAAGCCTAAAAGCAAGCAATGATTTATGAATTGGTTTTTTTTTTTATTTTTTTCTATTTCGTCTATTTTTTCTATTTAGTTTTCGCTATAAGCCTTGTTTTTGAGTCCGTTTTTAATTAAAATCTTTTGCAGTCATTATTTCTTAAATAATTTTCTTAAAAATGGGGTTTTAACATTTATGTGAAGCCGAAAAGTATGCAATTAATTGTTGATTTTGTTACATGTTAAGATTTTAATGTTAAAAAATGTTTTTTTTACTTACCCCTGCTACACTTTGAGCCACCACCGGTTTACCGGCTCCTGCCTTAACCAACGCCATGCTATTTTGGCTCAAAGAACCAACGTATGATGACGAAGACGATTGCTGTTGTTGCTGCTGAGTATGCTGTTGCTGCTGCTGTTGTTGTTGCAACGAATCATTGGAGATGCATGAAATCTGCGATGAATTCATAAGCGCAGCATAATCGGGGGGTAAAATATGAAAATTTAATTGAGCCGTTATTGTCGAATCTGTAGCAAAATCTGTGGCTGAAGAGTCCATATCACCACCACCACCCATATCCACCGCTGCATTGAAACTTGTACTTAAAGCCGAAGGCGTTGTAGACAAGCTGCTAGCATTGGCGGCAGCAGCTGCTGCAGCGGCGGCTGTTATTAAATCCACAGTGGGTGTCAAATTGTGATTCGTACTTAAAGTACTGGAAATAAGAGTAGGATTACCGATTATGGTAGAAACAGAAGACGAGGACGAGTTGGATGCTAATGCTGTTGCTGCTGCTGCTGCTGTACTGCTAGCAGATGAAGATGAAGCCGAACCCACTGAAGTGGTTAAATTAAGAGAGCGTATCTTCTCAGTCATTATAGGTTTTAGTCAAAGTAAGATGAAGAAGAAGGATGAGTAGTAAGAGAAGCAGTTAGAAGGTTAACAGTTAAAAGCCATAAATTAAGGAGAGTCTTTTAGTAAAAGTTTCATAAGGAATAGGAAAACGTCTTCGTCTTCGTTCCACGTTCGTCGGTCTTTGTGGTTTTGTTTTGAGTTCGTCCGGAGGTCAGTTCGTATAAGTCCGTTAGATCCTTACGTCAGTGGTTAAAACAGACAATTGGTGTTATTTTTAGCGTTGCTGTTGTTGTTGTTCGTTTAAGGGGTTAAATATTCTGCATTAATGATTCATTTTGTTTTTGTTTATTTTTGTTTTCTTTTTTCTTTCGCTTTTGTTGTGTTTATTAAAATTTTTTGCATTAATCAGCTAAAACGAAAGAGAGAGAGAAAGAAAGAGACGAAAGCATGATTATTATGAAAGAGAGAGACACGTTGTAAGTAAATAAGAGCAATTTATGTGTGAGTGTGTGTGTGTGAGTATTTCGTATTTTCATTCACATGCTTAATTATCATTCTATTCTAATTCTAATGCTCTGATTAATTACAAATTAACTGTATTCGACAGTTTTATGAGGGTTAAATAATTTATTAAAGAAAATAAAAAAAAAATGTTTTATTGTGTTGATCTTTTAAAAGATTTAAAAAAATAAAATTTTTTTTGGTGTCTTTCTGTTTGCAAACAAAGTTCAATCACCAGTAGACCAGCAGACAATACAAGAAACTTTGAACTGTCTTAACAAACAAAGAAAAATCACAAAATGATCTTTAAATTGGCTTAAATTGTCTTGAAATTAACCCTTTAAAGACGGTAAAAACATGACTAATTTTTTATTAGTTAATATTTACCTCGACTGATTTAGTTTTCGTTTTCGTTCGTATATCAATGAATTCAGCTAGCTGAATATGAACTGAATATTGCAAAAATTTAAAAATAATTACTTATCTTTAACCAAATGCTATAAAGTAGGAATTCAGCTAGCTGAATTTGAACCAAAACTATACATTGATAAAAAATAACGACGTATTTTTATCACTTGCTATAAAATATTAATTCAGCTAGCTGAATATGCTAGCTGTATGTAGACTAAATACCATAAATTTTCAAAATCATAATTTATATTTTATAATCTATCTATATATATAAAAATGAATGTTTGTTTGTATGTAATTAATAGAATCGTAAACTATGCATTTGATCACGTTATAATCTTTAGCAAAGTTGTTGCGCATAAGCTGGGGAACGTTCCTAAGTTGGTATGAACAATTTCCGACAGGTGGCGCCACCGAAAATTACTAAAATTGTATTAAATCGTAAACTGTGTATTAAATCATGTTATGATCTTTAACAAAGTTGTTGCACAAGCCAACGAAGGTTTCTAAGTTGTTATGACCAATTTCCGACAGGTGGCGGCACTGAAAATTACTAAAAATGAATTAAATCGTAAACTGTGCACATGATCATGTTATGGTCTTTAACAAAGTTGTTGCGCATAAGTCGACGGAGTTTTCTAAGTCAGTGCGATTAATTTCCAATAGATAGAGCTACTGAGAATTATTATTATATTATATGATTATATATTATATGATCAAGTGTTGATCGGACAAATACCAAACATTTTAGGATTCATCATTTATGATTTTAATAACATTTAGTATAACTCATTCCCTTAAAATGTCAATCACAAGTTTGAAACATTTTAATTTTGGAAAAATTTTAAAAATGCTATTGTGTTCAATTGGATTGGGTACATTGTGAGATTCTAATAAATTTAAACGCATTTTTCACGTCGCTCCCGTGCAATCATGCCTCCAAAGCGGCAAGCAATTGGTGGACCTACACCTCAAGAAGCATTGAGACTGGAAAATCTTCGAGTACAATCTGCTAAGACCCGTTCGCATGAATCACTTGAACAACGACAAGTGAGATTCGAAACTGATCGAATGCGTACTACTCAGGCCCATTCGTCTGAATCATCTGGACAACGGGAAGCAAAATCCATAAAATGATTCATAATTAATTGGATATTTGTTAATTAATGTCTTCCCTTCAAATTTATTTTAGTTGGTGACGCAGCAACACGCGCAGGGTAGAGTTAGTTTCCAATAAAATATTAATGCAATTAGCAGAATATAGACTATGAGCCATAAATTTCTAATACCATGACTTTTTTTATTGAATTAATATCAATTCAACTGAATATCCATTCATCCCACTATATACTTATAACAGCAAGATTTTCGCAAGCTGAGTACCCACTTCGAAAAGCTGAACACATATTAGGAACATTGCAGCGAACTGGCTATCCAGTTCAGTAAGCTTAATGCGCTGAATTCTTAATTCAACCAACTGTATACCTAATTCAGCTGGCTGAATTAATTTATAAATCTTTTTTAGATTTTCAGTAAAATTTTCACCATAAAAAATTGTTTTAAATATTTTAGAATTTCACCTCTTAATGGGTTAATTCTGACCTGGAAAGCAAGTGGCTTCTTAATGATTATTTTTATGTACGTTTTATTATGTCTCACAAAAACTACTGGTTCTCTTCTCTTTTCTTTTTCTTCAGATTCTTACAAAAAAAATTCTAATCTTTTGAAACAATACCTCATTAAACAGAATCTTTTAAAGGGTCTTGGCAAAGGTTTTTAGTATCATCGCATACCGCTATTACGAGCCAAGCTAAAGTAACTGCCGCCTAACGTTTAAACTCCCTCCTCTCCATTTTCCCATCGTAAGAAAAAAATTCAAAAAATTGTGCGATGGGTTCACACATGAATTGTTTAAACAAAAGACTTTTAACGACGGCTGCTGCTGCTTCTTATTCTTCTTCCTCTTCTTAAATAAAAAACACAAAATTAATTACAGATTTACGGTTACAATAAGAGCAACAAAAATGTTCGTTTTAATGTTTTATGGGAACGTGTTCCAAGCAATCAATGCAGGCGGTTGGTGGTGATTTAAATCTCAAGCTTTGCTTAATTAAATGCAAATTAAAGTTTCTTTCTTTCTTTTTTTTCTGTTTTATTTTTTGTTTTTTTTTTTACTTCGTTTATAGTTTAAAATTAATTTATGACACCGAAATGCTAATTTTCTTTTTTATAGAATAATTAGAAGAAGAAAAAAACAACAAAAACAATAAAGAATTGTGAGTAAATTTTTCGAAAAACTAAAGTCAATGACTTCAAGTGACTTGACAAGTTAAAGTTCACGTGAGTAACAAAAAACAATGCGCTATTGACCTAAGAAACATTTTTAAAACAAGTTTAAATTGGGGGGACAATCTAGGTGAGAGGGCTTACAAAGCCGCTTGTGCCACTTACTGCTGTAGCAAGGCAATTGGTACAAGGAGGGAACTAAGTCCTGGAGGAGGTTCCCTGTATCTATTCGATCGTTATAAAACCTTATCTTCTTTGTAAAGTTATTTTATTTATTTATTTATTAATTACAATACAATTACAAATTATATTTTAATTATATACGAGCGGAGTAACTTTGACCATATGCTCGGTGTAGGGTCACAGACCAGAGGTCGAACCTCACGCTAATAATCTAGCACACTACCCGCTATACTACCAGAGCACCCAACTTTATAAAGTTGTTTGCTGACGGTGTATGTCTTGAATAAAAATGTGAAGTTCCCTGATAAAGGAGGAAGATCTGTTGCTATGCAAATTACAGGTATTTTTAGCCACTACAACGGCATTCTTTGTTATAAAGGGTGTTTTTTTATAGAGGTATAAAACTTTAAGTTGGCATTACTTTTCAAGATGGCGACCGATTTAACAGCTGTCAAGTGATTTATTCTCAGTTTGGTTTGGCAATTCATCATGAATAGACTCACGCCTGAACAACGCTTGCAAATAGTGCAATTTTATTTCGAAAATAATGGTCCTGTGCGGAAAACGTATCGCGCACTACGTCCATTTTATCGTCGACAAAATCGTCCATCAGAGCAGTTAATTCGTTTAACCATGGAACGTTTTCGCACCACGTTTACTCTTATTGATAACTCGCATCCCCAGAGACGCTGTACGGTGCGTACAGAAGAAGCTATTGCTGCTGTAGAGCGTAGCATTGAGGAAGACCCGAATGAGTCCATCCGCCATCGAGCACAGGAATTGGATCTGTGTCCATCCACTTTATGGAATATTTTGCAGGAAGGATCTTGGTTTGCGTGCTTACAAAATCCAACTCGTGCAAGATTTGAAGCCAAACGATCATCAAGTAAGGCGTAGATTCGTCGAATGGGCCCAAAACGAGATTACCGTTGTTCCCGATTTTCATAAGCGAATTTTGTTTAGCGATGAAGCGCACTTCTGGTTGAATGGCTACGTCAACAAACAAAACTGCCGCATTTGGAGTGAAGGTAATCCTCAAGTGTATGTGGAAACACCGTTACATCCAGAAAAACTGACTGTTTGGTGCGCTTTATGGGCTGGTGGAATCATTGGTCCGTACTTTTTCAAAAACGATGGTGGCCAGAACGTTACAGTCAATGGTGATCGGTATAGAGCCATGATTACTTTCTGAATTGAATAACCATGATGTCCAGGAGATGTGGTTTCAACAAGACGGCGCAACATGTCACACAGCTCGTGCCACAAGAGATTTATTGAAAGACACGTTTGGTGACCGCCTAATTTCACGTTTTGGACCTGTGAATTGGCCTCCAAGATCTTGTGATTTAACACCGCTAGACTACTTTCTGTGGGGCTATGTAAAGTCATTGGTCTATGCTGTAAAGCCACAAACGCTTGACCATTTGAAAGACAACATTCGCCGTATTATTGCCGATATACGGCCACAAATGTTGGAAAAAGTCATCGAAAATTGGACGTCCAGATTGGACTACATCCACGCCAGCCGTGGCGGTCATATGCCAGAAATCATATTTAAAATGTAATGCCACAAGATTATCTTTCGGATAAATAAAATTCATGTCAATCGAATATTCCATCGTTGTTTTATTGCAACTTAAAGTTCTATACCTCTATAAAAAACACCCTTTATTTACTTATCTGCCACCTAGATTACTTGCCAGACAATAAGCATCACTTGTAGCAGTGCAAATTAATGCCCTTTTTCCCCTCTAAATACTGTTCTAACCAATCTGGGGATCCTTAGATTCCGGAAAAAATTTACTACACGTGAATCCGCCCAGTCTTAAAAGGAAATTTTACTTCAGAATTCTCAGCAGAAAGGACTGTGAAAGTCTTTCCAAACAACACTGTTTTTGAAAATAAGAAACGCTGTGGAATATTCTCTAAAGGGTTTTATCTTAGGAAAACTCTCCGACGCACTAACTTCTGTCGTGTATTTCAGACCAAGACAATGGGCCATAGTACACTCTGCAGAACTGTAAATTCCAGAATTACCGAAAGTTATTATGGATTCACGCTCCTTTATCAGTAATTAAAGACACAAACCATGTGGAAAATTTATGCCATTTGTTCTTTATTTTTCCATGATTTTCAATTTGAATTTTTTTCTGGCAAATGGCAACCCTGTTTTATTTTAGTAATTGTAACATAAAAGCAGAGAGGAAGAGAACGAACAAACGACCGATTGAACGATTTTATGCAAACACAACAGCAACAAACAGCAAATAATAACAAAAACAACAAACAACAATAAACTGTATTAAAGAAAGAGGAAAAACGGTTAAAAAAACAACAACAAAAACAACAGCAATAACATCAATCTAAACAACAACAACAACAATAAGAAAAAAAATCATAAAAAGTTATTAGTTCCGGTCAATAACTTTCGATTCGTTTGTATGTTCGCTTGATAATGTTTTTTGCTGTTTTAAAAGCTTTTTTTTTTTTGCTAATGTTTACTACTAGTGCTAGTTGTTGTTGTTATTGTTGTTTTTTCATATTTTTATTGGAGTTGTTGTTGTTGTTACTTGTTATTTACCAGCTGGTTTATGGTTAAATCAGTCAGTCAACCGACTACCAAAAGGAAAAAAAAATACCAAAGCAAAGCGAAGGTTTAATGTTGTTTTGCTTTTGCCGGTTAAAATTTGTATGTTTTTTATAGCCTGCATAACTTATGTACATATATGGAGTAGACAGACAGCCTCATGTTTAATGCTGCCCCATGCTTGCTATGCAAGCAGTTACACCACCACCGTCCGACAGTCTAACTGTCTGGCTTGGCACTCTGCTCTACACTCCTGTAAAAACTGACGACATTTTTTATTATTCTTCCTCTATAATACCGCGTACGCTGGCTGCACTTTTTTGATTCAAAATTTCCTCCCGTTTTCATGTGCAAGCAGAGCACCATTCAAAAGTTTTTCCCTCTTTTTCTTTTTTAAATAAAAATAAAAGCGAGCGGGCAAAATAAAAATGATCAATAAAACGAAAGTAAAAAAAAAAATGTTTTCAAAATTTCTTTTAAAAAAAACGAATTTGAATTGAAATTAATTTAAATTTATTAAAAAAACAGATAGACAGAGGCAAAGACTAATATTTTTATTTTATAAAGATAAAAAACGTTAATAATACACCGGATTAGTACCATATTAAAGGGAATTAATCTTTCCAGGTTAATGGGGCGATATGCTTAGAAGTTTTCTCTACAAATTTATTTTGAAAACGGTGTAAAGCTTTTAATGAATGATAAGGAAATGAATAAATTATTTAAAATCGTTTAAATTAATTCCGGATGAAAAAAATTTTAAAACTTCAGAAAAGTAATTTTTTTTTGAAAATAGTTTCAAAATAGTACCACATTTTATAAGGAAATAAATAATTTGAAATCATTTAGAGAAATTCCGTACAAAGAAAATTCAGTATGAAGAAAATTTTAAAACTTCAGAAAAGTACTTTTTATTTATTTATTTATTTTATTTATTATTAATCATAGCACAACAAGATAATAATCTTATAAATGAAAGTGCTATGGGAGTACATCAAATAGGAAAAAGTAATAACAAATCGCTCATTATATGAGTAATGAATTGTTTGAAGTATAAATAAAAATGAATAAGAATAAGAACATGATTTAACCTCAGGAAATAGCAATCGATACAAAAAAATTAGGATAAGAAAATGAGTATATGTAAAAAACTAAATTAGGAAAGATACAAATATAAAGAAAAATACAAACAAAGAAATATATATACATATAATGAGATACAATGAAACTTAAATAATAAATTAGAAAAATGAAAATAATTAATCACTAATAAAAATGAAGAGTAAAAATTTATAAAACAATCAAAATATATTACAAACTACTTAAACAGATTGTATAACTCCTTTTTGAACTTAGTTGCATTGCCTATGTTCTGAATATAATTAGGTAGTGCATTCCAAAGACTGATGGTGTGTATAAAGAACTGTCGTTTCGACAAAAGAGTCCTATGCCTTAATTGGATAATTTTCCTACCGCGGTTGGATCTAGCAAATCTAATCCTGCTAAATAAGTATACTGGCTGTTCCAAAGTAATAATCTTATGGAGGAGAATTAGGCACTTAATATTCAATAGATTATCAAAATGAATACCACATATCTGGTAAGAAAATTATGATATATGGTCCCGACGTCCCTTAATAAATACATATCTGGCTATGTTATTATAAGCCAAGTTGAGTTTCCGCCTATCATCCGCATCACAGTTTGCGAAAATTTCCGATCCGTATAAAAGAACAGGAATCAAAAACGTTTTTGCCAGTTGCAGGCGTATAGCAAAAGGAGTCGAATCTATAACAGCCCATAAGTTCCTAAGCATACCGTAAACTTTACCAACGATAACATTAATGTGGCTAGACCACGTTAGCCGACCATTAAAGATAACACCCAGATTAGATACCGATTCAACAAAATCATTTTTATTCCCCCTGATAATAATATTTGGCACATCAAACGCTCTCTTAGACCTGGAGAGCAATAAACATTTCGATTTAGAGGGATTTATACAAAGTCCATTAGCACTAGCCCAGTTGTCAATTTTCCGTAAATCATCGTTAATCGTATCTACACATAGTCGGATATTATCAATACAAGCGCTCCTATAGAGCTGAACGTCATCAGCGTACATATGTACGCTACAATTATCCAAAACATCAGGTAGGTCGTTAATGTATATACAGAACAAAAGGGGCCCTAAAATTGATCCCTGAGGAATACCTCTTCCAACGTGTACCGAATTCGAGATGTTGCCGTTTAGGTAAACTCGTTGTGATCTGTTAATGAGATATGAACGTATAAGGCTACAAGCTGAATTAGAAAAATGAAAGAGGGTCTGTAGCTTCCTCAATAATATTCTGTGATCAACTGTATCAAAAGCCTTAGTGTGATCCAAAAGAACCAAAAACGCTATGTAATTTTCATCCAGCTTCAACCTAAGGTCATCAACTACTTTGACTAAAGCAGTAGTGCAGCTCCTAGCTTTCATAAATCCCGACTGCTTATCAGATAAAAAATTATTACTCATGAGATAATCGTTCATTGTAAATTTTTTGAAAATAGTACCAAAATAGTACCACATTTTATAAGGAAATAAATAAATTATTTAAAATTGTTTAAAAGAATTCCGTATGCAGAAAATTTCAAAACTTCAGAAAAGTACTTTTTTTGAAAATAGTACCAAAATAGTATCACATTTTATAAGGAAATAAATAAATAATTTAAAGTCGCGTAGAGAAATTCCGTACAAAGAAAATTAAAAATTCAGAAAAGTACTTTTTTTGAAAATAGTACCAAAATAGTACCTCATTTTAATGGTTGGTTAAAAATGTTATTCACCTAGGCTTTTTGAAGTCGCCGTAGTCTAGTAGGTAGTGTGTTGGCTTATTAGACGCAAAAGCCTGGGTTCGAGCCCCAGGCCAGGCATCAAAACAAAATCCAAAAAAAGTATTTCTGCGGCGACTTTCTCTCAGCAGATTTCTGACAAAAACTCTGAGTAAATAAAATTGCCATGACAAAGTTTCTCAAAAATCTGTCGTTCGGAGTCGACTTTAAACTGTAGGTCCCACCACTCATGTATGAAATTAACACACACAACATAAGTGGTGTGAGAAACTAGGACGTTGTACAATGGGTCAATTCGACCTCCGGGTACTGTACTTGCTTTAATTGACAAGTACACGTCCTCTAACCTAACCTAACCTTTTTTTTTTTGAAAATAGTACCACATTTTAATGGTTGGTTAAAAATGTTATTCACCTAGGCAATACGCATATAATTAGAATAAAAACAAGGTCAATTTAAATCCAATGTGCCCTCTCTACCAAAATTGCTGCTACAGCATCAGCAGTGACAAAAATACCAGCAGAGATGTGAGATATTCCCTCCTTTCCTCTTCAATTGAGTACTAGATCAAGTGCTAACAAAAGGCCAAAACATACAGAAGAGTTATAATATAGAGATACGGAATTTTGCAGATAATATCGACCTGATTGGCAACTCTGTTTTGAGCCTGCAAGTAATTTAATAGTTTGATAAAGCTTTCTTTCTCGGTTTTGAAAATATTTTCAATCGAAACTCGCATACCAAAATCCAAAGAAACAAAAAATAAAAATAAAAAAATGCATGTTAATCCATTAAAAGAAAGAAAGAAGGAAAGAAAAAGAGAAGGCAAAAATAAAAACGTGAAAAATGTTTACAAAACCTTCACTTTTTTGTTTTGTTTCTGAGACAAAATTTCATAATTTTTATTTCATTTTTTTTGTTTGTTTTGTTTTAGTTTTCCTTTGTTAATCTTTCTTTCTTTTTTTTTGGTACGTCAAGAGTGATTATTTTAAACAAAAATATTTGAAATTATGCCTGGTAAATTACAATATAATTTATGTATGAATGTATGTATGTATGAATGTTATTAGTTAGTTAATGTATGCATGCATACATATTTAAATAATTTTTTAAAAACAAAATGCAAAATATTTCTTTTTATTTATAGAAATTTGTAAGCAAGCAAGCAAGCAAATTAATACAAATTATTTCCATATAATAAAAGCAAAAATTTTTAAAGAAAATATAAAAATAATTTTATTTTCCATTGTTAAAATAATACAATTAAGAAAACAAATAATTTAAAAGCAAATTTTTAACAAAAATCTCAAAAAAAAAAGAAATTGTCCCAAAATTAAATAAAAATTCCCCAATCCATAATTCAACACCTAAATTTAACTAATTTTATTCGACAAAGTTTAAGTCAAAAAAAAAGAAATGAGCTTCATGGCTGAAGAAAATTTTGTTCCTAAAATCAGTATTGAAAGCCTATTGTCTTAGTAGCCAATCCACATATTTGCGGTGTTGTGAGCCTTCAGGCGTCTTCAATTGTTGTGTTAGTTGGGCTTAATATACAGTCACACAGATAATTATACGTACACCCCCCCCCCCTAAATATCATTTTTTAAAAAGTAATGAACTTCTAATCTAAAAATTTCTTTACATTAGCGTCTGTAACGACACATTTACTTAAATAAAGAAAACAGATTCCCAAAATCTATGAATTTGTGACTGCAGTTTGCTAAAAACCAATATGGCACCACAGAAAATTATACGTACGACGTATATTTCGTATAAAATTTCTCCAAGGGTAGCCCGTTATATAAAAAGAATTGTGGAAAAAAATCCTAGGACTACAGCCTACTACGAAATACCGCGGAAAGTGATCACAGTGTTATTGTGCATTCCGAAACAGTTCGAAGTGTTTTGAGAAAGAACGGTTTCCGCAGCCGAGTGCCGAGAAAAAGTCACGATTGGAATTTGCCCAATAATATATGGACAAGTCAACTGATTTTTGGACAAATGTGATATTTAGTGATGAGAACATATATAATTGGTTCGGCTGTGACGGAAAACAAAAAAATTTGGCGCAATAATCAGTTGACTTGTCCATATATTATCATTTAAAAAAAAAAACGATTTTTTAGGGGGGGGTACGTATAATTATCTGCGTGACTGCATATGGAAAAGCAAATCCGAATGCAAACTACGTCATAATCAGAGATCAGCAATGAGTATTCAAAAAGATAAATAAAATCGAATCATACTCATAATTTCTGATACTTATACGCATTCATACTTATTTTAATATCATGGAACCTGTACTCATATTCAAAGTATTCATACTTAACAACACGTATGATGTTGTTGATTTCCATGACTAATATACACGGATTACGAAATAAGCATGATTCGCATACGAACACTAAAATACTCACTAGAAGGTTGTGTGTTTGCTCTGTTTGCTGCTCTGTCTCTTTTGCTTATGTGTGTCTTTTTTTTTTTTTTTTTTTTTTTGTAAATGCAACAACAACTAAGACTCGAATGACTCGAATCATTTAAGAGTATTATAAGTAGTATTTTTCTAAAGTTATGAATCTAAATGAGTAGACTTATGAATCAAACATATTTCAAATGGTATGAGTTTGATGTCAACGTTGTACGTATACTCATTGCAATCTGGGGGCTAATTCTGGCAGTCGTATACGAACGAATTTTTACTCGAACGTGCGAGTTTTTTAGTTTTGGGATTCTCTTATTCGTTATCGAGTAAAGTGTATCGAAATTTCTAATGATGGCATTCGATAACGTATGATCATTCAAATGCCACCTTGCGAGTTTTTACTCGTAAGCAATAAAGCTTTCGAATTAACGTTTTTCTGCTGTAAAGAACAATATAAAAAATGTAAGTAACAAATTTATAATAATTTATGAATAAAACATTAATTGCAGTATTTGTAGGTCAAAACTTTTAAAAATTAATTACACCCAGAAGGAAATTCTTGGAAATGTCATGGTTAAGCATTCAGAATTGGCAAAGAGTATTATATCAAATACTTCTCAGGGAAAGGTAAGAGCTAATCAGCTAAGGGAATAGCTCACAGCAAGCTCAATGCTTCCGGCCTACCAATCAAAGATGCAAAAATGTGGCGCAAGGTAGTTTAAAAAACTCTTGTTTAGTTTAAAATTCTGCTGAGGGTCAAAAAAAAAGTCCAAACTTTTGGGTCTTCAGAAACATCAGAAAGCAGCCCGAAAGAGAATTGCGACAAAGAAAATGTTGCCCCAACAACTTCACCAAAAAATAGTATTCCTGGCGTATCTCCCTGCTGTTTATCGGATTATGAAGAAGATAAAATGGAACCTACCATGTCTTCTTTAATAGAATTTGAAGATGATACTGTAGAAGAAACTTCAGCACCAGCTAATAATAAAGTAAAACCAAAATATATTATCCATACGAAATATTACAATTTTAATAAAAATATTCTTCCTGGATTAATTAAATTTCTTTTATTTTTGTAAGAAAACATATGTTTTTTGTTTAAAATTTTTGCATTTTAGTCAGTGTGGTAAAACGAAATATTTAACTCGTTTCACAACACCTAAGCAACAAATCGATTCGTTTCTTATCGAGTAACATCATCAGAAAATTTCTCGCAATCGAAATTATTTTCTATTCGAACACAATTTCGATCACGACTACGAGAATTAGACCCCTGTACTTATAAATCAATGTTGTAGTAAGTACAAATGAATCAGATTACATAGTTAAATTTCAATATTATTGACTCACTTGTATTCAAAATTTCATGAGTGCTTATGTAATGAACCGTAAGATAGGCCCAATTGCTAAGAACGCGGTGAAATCGACAAAATTCTGATTATCCGCCATACTTTTTAACAGAAGCAATATTTTCGGTACTGCGTGAATTGTACGCCTAGATACAATCGTCGCCGTGGTCTAGTAGGTAGTGTGTTGGCTTATTAGACGTAAAGCCAGGGTTCGAGTCCCAGGCCAGACATCAAAACAAAATACGAAAAGTATTTCTTTGGCGACTTTCTCTCAGCAGATTTCTGGCAAGAACTCTGAGCGTTAAAATAAAATTGCCAGGAAAAAGTTTCTCATAAAATCTGTCGTTCGGATTCGACTATAAACTGTAGGTCCCACAACTCATGTATAAAATTAACACACACAACAGAAGTGGTGTGAGAAACTAGGTCGTAATCCTGATTGAAGGGTTGTAATAACCAATTATGTACGTATAGGCCTAGAACACATTGTAAGGCTTCCAGTCTATTCAAATTTCTTTATAATCATGGCCATTCGATGCATAATATATTGATTGCGAATACCACATAATCACCTCGTATCGTAATGCTTGAAAAGTAAACACATTTTGTAGTAAAAATTTTGACTATTTTTACACGTTATTCGGTTACTAAAGGATCTATATTCGTAAATTGCAAAAACATTCACTAAATAAATTACAATTCAGATGAAATTTATCCTCGCCACACCGGAGCTTTAGAAATATCCCTTAATGGGATAACCCCATAAATGAAATAAATATTTGATATCTTTTCCAAGTGACCAATTTAATAATTTAATTTAATTTATTTAATCAACAAATAATATCGTTTAATAGTATTTAAAAGAAATGAAATTATAATTGTTTGCAGACAGGTGCAGCAAATGTTGGGTTGGTTTCTTTTGAAATCCATACTTGTGAGTGACAAACTGTATCACGAGAAGAACGAGGAAAACCTAAAAGTAAGGCGTTATAGGAGAACCATAAGTTTTTAAATTCATATTTAATTAACAGAAAATGGCAATTGAAATTAAGAAATGGCTTGTAAAGGGTGTTTTTTTATAGAGGTATAGAACTTTAAGTTGGTGGAATTATTGGTCCGTACTTTTTCAAAAACGATGGTGGCCAGAACGTTACAGTCAATGGTGATCGGTATAGAGTCATGATTACTAACTTTTTCATTCCTGAATTGAATAACCAGGAGATATGGTTTCAACAAGACGGCGCAACATGTCACACAGCTCGTGCCACAATAGATTTATTGAAAGACACGTTTGGTGACCGCCTAATTTCACGTTTTGGACCTGTGAATTGGCCTCCAATATCTTGTGATTTAACACCGCTAGACTACTTCCGGTGGGGCTATGTAAAGTCATTGGTCTATGCGGTAAAGCCACAAACGCTTGACCATTTGGAAGACAACATTCGCCGTATTATTGCCGATATACGGCCACAAATGTTGGAAAAATTCATCGAAAATTTGGACGTCCAGATTGGACTACATCCGCGCCAGCCGTGGCGGTCATATGTCAGAAATCATATTTAAAATGTAATGCCACAAGATTATCTTTCGGATAAATAAAATTCATGTCAATCGAATAATCCATCGTTGTTTTATTGCAACTTAAAGTTCTATACCTCTATAAAAAACACCCTTTATTTGTAGTTTAATCTACTGAAATACATTGAAGGACCAATTTCTATGCAAACAATTCAGATGTTTTAGGCTACTGTTTATGGCATTAATTCATCATATTGAAAACACTGCAGTGAAGGCAGTCTTTATTCGAAAGTCCAACGTCAGAACCCTTAATATATAACCCACAGCCTACTGTGTCCAGCATTTTGAAGCCATCGATATGTATCTCAAGGGTCCCACAAGGAAACTAGAAGTTACGTGGCATTTAATTTCTTAGGTGTATTAATTACAATGACTTGTTTACTTCTATCAGAAAAGTTTCCACTTTCCCTAGATGACTTGCCTTAACCGGGAACATTATTTTTAATTTTTCCTAAAAATTCTCTTGTCAAGACTTCTTTTAATTTCCATTTTATGTTACTGGGTAAGTGGTACATTTTTTTCTTTTTTTCAATTTATTTTAAATAAAAGAGACATTTTAAAGCATTTTGTTTTCTTTAATTTCAAGTTCTAATTGTTATTCCGCACATGTGATAAGAAATCAAATTGAAAAAAACAACGTACAACTTTCACCTGTTTTCACGTGAATTGTTTATAATTTTTCGTTTTTGTGTTTTTTTAGTTTCATTTTTTTTCAATTTATTTCAATTTTAATTGTTAAATTGAATAATGACAACAATTAAAATCAAATTTCAATTGTTCAAAATAACAAAAAAAGAAATGGAAACAAAGAGACAAGACAGATAGACAGACTCAAACCACACAATTTCTTTAATTTTCTTTGAACGGTTTTGTATTTTTTCTGCCAAGTTAAGCAAGTGTTGTGTTAAATGGTAACTGAATACACTTTTTTTTAAATAATTTTGAAAAATTAAAAAAAGAAGAAGAAGATGAAGAAAAATTATGAGGGGAATGATAATTTCTTAAACAGTTGGGTTGGTTTGGTGAGTCACTGTAAAACGTTGAATTGGAATTGAATTTAAAAGCGGCCAAAAACAAACAATATGAGGATCATAGTAATTTTTTATGGCAATTTCAATTGTTGATTGCTTAATTATTTAAATATTTATTACACATCAAAAAAAAAAAAAACAAAAAAAAAATGGCAGTTAAAGACCATCTGTTTGCACAAAATTTTAAAAAACAGGAAAAAAATATTATTTTTTTAATAATTTACAGTTTCTTTAACACTAGATTTACCGCGCCAGTCAAAATGACTGGTTTTGCCTCATTAGCCTTAAATATTGACTTTGTGTGAATATTAAATGTAAATACAATTAATTTGATAACTTATTTTGATCTTGTGTCCACAATAAAAAATTAATTTTTGTTTTTGGTACTTATACCGGTACCAGTCATTTTGACTGGCAAAAGACAGTGCTCCTTTGCGTAATATACAAAAACGAATGTGTATGCGGTTTCCTTCTAGTTCTGAAGAGGATAATGAAAGCGGGGAAGATACACAACTTGAAGTGGAACTATGTGGAAAAAAAATAAAAGAAGGAGGTGTTGCTGGAAGGTTACCAACTCATTGCATATTCAAAGACATATCTAGGCCTACAGCATATGCTAGAAGAAATATTATGGAAGAGAAGCCAAGGAGTGCCTTTTTACTATTGATTGACCACCATATATTAGAGCATATCAAAACTTGCATCGAATTAGAAGCCTCTAGAGTTTTAGGGAAGAAATGGACACTTTCACAGGATAAATTGACAGCTTTCATTTGCACGAGGTACATACAGTGGTGCATACAGTATTCACAGGGTTGCAGCTGTCGTATTCATGGAACTAAAAATGGGGTCCTGAATTTTTTCAAAAATTATGAGTAGGCATGACTACAGAAATTTTACGTTTCATTCGTTTCGATAAAAGAAATGAAAGGAGTCAACGCTTGCGAACTGATAAATTTGCGTCAGTGTCAACTGTTTGAAACAAATTTATTGCCAATGGCCAAAACTATTTCAAACCAGGAGCAAATATTACATTAGATGAACAATTGTTTCCAACGAGAGCCAGATGTAGGTTTACACAGTATGTGCCAAACAAATCAGACAAGTTTGGAATAAAATTCTGGCTGGCTTCTGACGTTGAAACGAAGTACTTTGTAAATGGCTTTCCATATCTAGGAAAAGATGAAACACGAAATTTGGCAACACCTCTTAGTGAATTTGTAGTAATGAGACTACTGGAGCCTTATACCATGAAAGGTAGGACTGTAATAACCGACAACTTTTTTACCACTGTTTCTTTAGCTTCTAAATTATTAGCCAAACACACTACGTTGGTTGGTACCGTACGTTCGAACAAACGTAACCTTCCAAAAATTTGCAAGGAAATGAGGGATAGTATGGCTCGTTTTTCAACATTACTGTATACAACAAATGGATGTACACTTACAGTTTATAAGAGTTAGCTCAACAAAAAAGTTGTTTTATTGAGTACTATACACAAAAGCGTCAAAATTGATACCGACAGCAAGAAACTAATTGAAACTGTGTCCTTTTATAATAAAACCAAATATGGTGTCGACGTCATAGATCAAATGGCACTATATGGCTAATGACATATAGTGTGAAGTCGGGATCTAGTAGATGGCCTCTTCAAGTATTTTTTAATATTTTAGATTTTGTCGGAATAAATTCCTGGATTTTGTATAAAAACACAACCGGAAAGAATATTTCAAGAAAGGATTTTTTGTTTCGTTTGGCTGATGAACTCACTTTTGATTATCAGTCATCAGGTCAAGAGATAGGAAGTGAAGCCGACTGTCCAACAACTCCTCTTTCAAAAACATTTTGTTATTATTTTACCAATACTGTTTATTAATTCTATAAAACATTAAAGCACATACAAAATTTAGACACTCAAAACGTTATTTTTGAACACCAGTCATTTTGACAGGTGTTGGTATAAATGGGTATAAAAATTTCGTGGTAAATCTAGTGTTAAGCAATAGGAATAGACTGATATCGAGCAGAAATGTATTTTAATGTAAGGAAAATAAAGTCATGCCCTAGAGGAAGTTTTTGCATTGCAACAGCTGTTGTGCATTTACTTGTGCAATCACAAACTTGGTAAGTCAATCAACTGGATCAGCTGCTTTGCAGTAACCTATATCCTGATCCTCTACTCACATCGATCTCACATTCCAGGTGGCAGCAGTTGGGTGACACCAGTCATATTAAGACTGGCGTTCTATATCTCTCAATATCGTTGAGACACTATCTCAATCTTGTTAAATCCATGGTCTTTTATAGTTTCACTATTTCACTATTCACAATTTTAGGTATGAAAATAAATTGTAGAGAGCTAAACCTACCAAATAATATAATTGAGACGCTGAAAAATGTGAAGGATCCTACGTGTCATTACAAAATTGTTTGTGACCCTAGTCATCTATACAGAATCATGTTAAAATATTTGACCCTCT
The DNA here is from genome assembly GCA_958299815.1 of Sarcophaga carnaria. NCBI lineage: Eukaryota > Metazoa > Arthropoda > Insecta > Diptera > Sarcophagidae > Sarcophaga > Sarcophaga carnaria. The sequence continues at coordinate 124,511,184 of OY283152.1, read as the reverse complement.
TCCTAAAAGGAATCTTAGTAATACCGTTTGCCCTCAAAATGTGTGCACTTGGTGGAGAAGCTGTTAAGCCCTCACCACCGAATAACAGGAAAGTATAGTTATTTCGCTTCAAATTCTGTAAATCTCTGTGGATGATAAAAATTGGTAAACCGTAGTCTCTTCAAAACTCCAATTACTGTGGAATAAATCAGAAATATTCTGCAGCAATTAAATTATAAAAAATCTTCCCAAAAAATGGCAAAAGGTCATAGGTCATAATGGCAAAGATTTTTATAGAATTTTTAAAAACAGTCATAAATGATGTTTTATCAGAAACAATATCTGAAGCATAAAGCCTAAAATGAGGCCCCACATTTTACAATCGTTTTGCAAAATTTTAATTCCCATTGAGTTCATGCATAAATAAATCTTAAAAATTATAATAAAAATTAATTTTTACTTTTATGTTTAGTAACAAATTTATTTAATAAATAATTTAATAATGAATTAAAAATATATATATATAACAAAAATTTACTTTACCTTTCTAATTTATAAACGAAAAATGATTTTTTTTTTGGCAAAACAGCAATATTCACAAGGCTGCACCTCTCCTGCAAGAGGTTTGTTGAAATATTTTTCTTTAATTTTTAATTTTTCTTTATTTTTTTCTTATTTTAACAATTTTTTCTGTTAAAGAAAAAACTTAATATTTTGAAATTTTTATTATTATTTAATTTATTATTAATTTTTGTATTTCAAATTTTATTACAAAACAAAAAACAACACACAAGCAAACACCAACAGCAGGTACTTTACAAACAAAATTAAAATTTTAATTAACAAAAAAAAAATCACACAATATTTTACAACATTTTTATTTATTTTTTATTTATTTTTTTTTTTTTTCATTTTTATAAAAATATTAAAGAAAATCTTATAAAATCTTATAAAATAAAGGCAAAAAAACAAACAAAAAGAGCCAAAGAAAAGAAAAATAAAAAAAAGAAATACCACTCACCACTCATGTAAATGGGCAATTATTTCATGGGGTCGCGTCTTGTCTTTTTTTTGTTATTTTTTTATTTTATTTGTTGTAAGAGTGGATAAATATTAAAAGAAATAAAATATTTTGATTGACACTGACCTCATTATCAACAAAAACAGAAAAAAAAAAAGAAAAAAAATTTCTTAAAACACCGCCCGCTTATTAAGGCAACGAAATAAATTTTATTTTCGAAATGTCGGCGGCCCTTTAAATGAAAAAAAAAAAATAAAATAAAAGAATAATTAATTATCTTAGTCTAGTTGTCTGTCTGTCTGTCTGTCTCTATATTTCTTTTGTAATTAATATTTTTGTTGTCGTTTCTAATAATTGAAATGTTTAGCAATGCCATTATGGCAGGCATGGTGGTGGCTTTTATTTTATGAATCATTTCTTAAGGAATTTTTTAAAGGTTATTTCCATTCATTTTCTATTTTTCTATAAGAATAAAACAATTTCGAAAGTAAAAACAAAACAAACAGAGATACCAGACTTTTTGTAAAGCAAATGGCCAGCATTTGCACTTCTAGTCCCTAAACAAGGTGCAAGGATCTCATCTCTATGGCAGTATAAGGTACCTGTAAAAGCACTTATCAGACATTATTGGAAAACAGCGCTTTTTGTACATTCTGCTGATAGGTGAATTTGGACATGGCAGAATTTGAAAGCATGGCGATTTGGGCACTGGGCAACAAACGGGTGATTTTTTTAGCAATTATCTTTTTGTCAACACTGGTTTAAACAGCTCACGCACGTTTCGTGTTTTGTTTCACTGTCAAACATCTTCAGTTTGGTCTATAATTTAACCATGAATCGTCTTACAAACGAACAACGCTTGCAAATCATTAAATTTTATTATCAAAATGCGTGGCTCTGTTAAGAAAGTTCATCGTGCGCTTCTTCCATTTTATGGTCAGTTTAATCGATCCACTGAAGCGGCTATTCGGACGGCTATTTGGGCTGCGAACTGAAGAAAATATCGCAGCTATATCGGCCAGTGTTAATGATGACCATCAATTATCAATTCGTCGCCGTTCGCAGCAATTGTGCCTCTGTTACTCAACAACGTGGAAAATTTTGCGGAAGGATTTAGGTGTGAAGCCTTTGAAAATACAAGTGGAAGAATTGAAGCCTAACGACCTACCGCAACGCAGAATTTTTGGTGAATGGGCTCTTGAAAAGTTAGCCGAAGATCCACTTCTTTATCGAAAAATTGTGTTCAGCGACGAAGCTCATTCTTGGCTCAATGGATACGTAAATAAGCAGAATTGTCGATTTTGGCGTGAAGATCAGCCAGAAGCATTGCAAAAGCTACCAATGCATTCAGAAAAAGTCACAGTTTGGTGAGGTGTAAGGGCTGGTGGCATCATTGGACCGTACTTCTTCAAAGATGCTGCGAATCGTAATGTAACTGTGAATGGTGAGCGCTACCGTGAGATGATATCCAACATTATTTTGGCCAAAATGCAAGAGCTTGACTTGCATGACATGTGGTTTCAACAAGACGGTGCCACATGCCACACAGCACGCGTAACAATGGACTTATTCACGTTTGAGACCGGTCAATTGGCCGCCTAGATCGTGCGATTTAACGCCTTTAGACAATTTTTTGTGGGGCTATGTTAAAGCTCATGTCTATACAGACAAGCCCGCTTCAATTGATGCATTGGAAGACAACATTGAAGCATTTATTCGTGAGATACCGGCCGAAATGTGGGAAAGAGTATGCCAAAATTGGACTAAGCGGATGGACCATTTGTGGCGCAGTCGCGGTCAATATTTGCATGAAATAATCTTCAAACATTAAATTATATGGACCGTACTATCGACTTAAATAAAGATTTCATGCATTTTTCTGAATTTTATGTTTTTTTTTTAAAAAATTTTCTATAGCTCTTAAAAAATCACCCATTACTTAACAAACTACATACATACATGGTCCTACTCACTTAATTGATCATTGCAACCTTTTAATCAAGATTACTACCTAGCTTCTCACATCACCCATGTTGTGTGTGTGTTAATTTTATCCATCAGTGGTGGAACCTACAGTTTAAAGTCATTTCTGAACGACAGATTTTTGAGAAACTTTTTAGGGCAATTCTTATTTTACTCTCAGAAAGATTTTTTTCATATTTCGTTTTTTGCGACATGTCTAAGCCATGGATTTAATCACGGGCTTTGCAAAACATCACCTACTAGACTATAGCGACTACAAGGTCAGGGTATGTTGTCATGACGAATTGATATTCGGTTGCTCGTAGATATAGACTAGCACCGACAGAACTGCAAAAGTATCTTTTAGGACCCCCTGATAAGTACAATGTGTAGTTTAAGCGTTGGCTGATGGTTTGGGTAGGGATTCAAATAGAATATCTCATTTTGCATTGAGTTCTAAAGGCGAAGCACAGTTTTTGGGGCACAGCCACCACCGTTTTCTGCAGGGTATGCGAAGAAACAGGGGAGATCTGAGATATTCGAATCCATCATGTGCTATTGTTCCGAAATTCAAAAGTATAGACTTAAAATACTAGGCCATAGCTTTTTAATGGACTCAGATAGTTACATACATAAAATAATTGGTCATTACAACCCTTCAGTCAGGATTACGACCTAGTTTCTCATACCACTTATGTTGTGTGTGTTAATTTTATACATGAGTGGTGGGACCTACAGTTTAAAGTCGATTTCGAACGACAGATTTTTGAGAAACTTTTCATGGCAATTTTATTTTAATGCCCAGAGTTTTTGCCAAAGTTTCTGCTGAGAGGAAGTCGCCAAAGAAATACTTTTTGTATTTTGGCTTTACGTCTAATAAGCCAACACATTAACTACTAGACTACGGCGACTTCAGCTCAGATAGTTAGGATTTACAAATTGGACAATAGTTTTCTTTAATATTTGAAATTATTTTTTTTTAATAATTTTTTAATTTTTTATTGTTTCCACTTTTGTCTTTAATGTATTTATCCAAATATTTTGCAGAGAGTTTTGTTTTAAATAGCATTTCTAGGTGAGGTTTTAAAGGTATGAAAATACATATGTTGTCTAATAAGCATACATTTATGGGTGGGTTTTATGATTAATTTCTTTTTTTATTTTTTTATTTTTCTTTTTTTTTCCTTACAATTGAATATTTACTTATTAATTTATACATAAAATTTTTTTGTTTGATTTCTTTAAATCTTGTTTTCTGTTGCTTTTTATTCATTTTATTTATTTAAAAAAAATTCCGTACACTTTAAGCACTTTTTAAGTTAATTTATTTGCATTTCTATTACTTTTACTATTTACTTTATTATTTATTAATGCTTAACGAAAAAATAAATTTTTTTTGTTTATTTATCTAATCACATAATTTATTATTGATTTTATTTTTTATTTACTTAATTTTTATTATTTTTTTAAGTATTTTTTATTTTTAAGTACTCCATTCATTTAAAAAAAATTTATTCAGATAAATTATTTATTTTTTAAATATTTCAAGAGAATTTCTTAATTAACATTTTAGAATTTTATTACATGATTTTGGTTTGAAAATGCTTTTGTTGTTACTATGTACTTTTGTTTATAATTTAATTTAGCACTTCCAAACTTAAAACGTAGGTTTTTAAGTTTTAATTTATTATTTATAATTTTTTTTTATTTTTTCATTTATTATACATATGTTGACAATTTTGTAATCTTTTTTCTACTGTATTATTTTATTTTTTATTCATTATTGTATTATTTGATTAATATTTTATTTTATTATGCTTTTCCTATAAAAAAACTCTTACTCTTGTTCTAATTCATTATTGGCATATAATTTTTATTTATTTATTTTATTTATTTATTTTATTTAATATTTATTATTATTTATTTTATTATTATTTATTTTATTATTATTAATTTTATTATTATTTATTTTATTATTATTTATTTTATTATTTATTTTATTATTATTTATTTTATTATTATTTATTTTATTATTATTTATTTTATTATTATTTATTTTATTATTATTTATTTTATTATTATTTATTTTATTATTATTTATTTTATTATTAATTATTAATTTATTTTATTTAGAAGTTTCATATTCTTTACTATTTCATTAAATATTTATTATTTCATTATTTATGTAATATTTATTATTTTTAATTAATTAATTTTTTACTCATTTTTTCTTTATTAATTATTATTATTTTATTTATTTTTTATTATTTAATGTATTCACCTAAAAACCGTTTCACATTTTTCTATTTATTCAAACACAATTATTTATTTATAATTTTCTAATATTTAACATAATTTATAATGATATTTTAAACATATTTTTAGTATAATTTAAATCCACATGCTTTATATATCTTTGTATTTAATTATTAGTTTGCTTTTTAATTACCTTTAATATAAAAAAGAAAACACTTTTTAAACGTTTTTATTGCGCACTTTTTCTATTTCATACACTTTTATCTATTTCTATTAAAATTATAAAAAAAAACAATTATTTCAAATTTTTTTCTTATTCGTTTTAAATTTGTTTCTTGTCTTTTAATATTTCACTACTTCCTCACCCGCCTATTCGTTTTCGTGTTTAAAATATGACTAAAATGTGCGATTTCATTGAATAAACTCTACAGCCCTATTAGCAACACAGGCAGCAGTGATGAACAACAACGGCAATGAATATAATACACTTGCTTTCAAAAAACGAAAAGTAATGAAGAGAGTATTTACATGAGAGTATGTGTATGTGTGTGTGAGTAACAAAAAAAAAAACAGCCAAAAAGTCAGCACATGTAGGAATAATAATAATAATAATAATAAAAAAGCAACAACAATTATACAAACAATAAAAATAATAATAATAAATTGTAAAAAGATCATGTTATTCACCGCCGTATGCTCATAGGGACAAATAACAACAACAACAACCACAAAATATCATCATCGTGAGCGGCATAAATCGGCATCTTCATCGTCGTCATTAATAACGTACGTCGTACGTTGTGATTATTATTGTTATTTAGATGAGTAAGAAGTAAAAACTCATTTATGGATTTTGTATGCTGCTCACAAACACACACACATACATAAATTTAAGAAATAAATAAATGTTTATTGTTGTTGTTTATCTTAATATTTATTGTGTGTTAAAGCCATTGTAAATATTGTTGATATTATTTGTTGTAAATGTCAATAATATCGTTATTGTTTTTTGTAAATATTTGGCAATACTTGGGTAATATTTTTTCCTTTTTTTTTGTGCATTTTCGGTTTCGGTAAAAGAGTACAAAGTAAAGAGAGTGAAAGAGAATACTTATAAAGATTTGGAGAATATTATTGATTCACATGCATTTAACCGTTGACATTTTGTTGGTATGAGTGTGCAGTAGCCAAATATGAATTATTTTATAATTTAATGAATAATAATTAATAAAAAATATAAATATTTAATAAACAAAAATATTCTTTGGATTAAAACTGCCTCTATACACGTTTTATTACTGTTTTGTCTATAAAAAGTTCAAGAATTGGATTACAAACATTTTCTAAAGCGTTGTAAATGCCGTTTAGACAAGTGAAAGTTTATTATTTGGCAACGCATTTGGTACTTAAAAGTGTTTCGTTGTGCTCGCTGCTTTTGAATTTTTTTAAATTTCAAATTTGTTTTGTACTGTACTTTAATTTATATGTTAAGTATGTAAACATTTAATGAAATTGAAAGTTTCTAAATAATATTTTCACTTTTTCTGTGTGTTAATCTTTTGAAAAAAAAGGAAAAAAGCCACAAAAACACTGTTCAGAATTTTTAATAAAGCGATACACAAAAAAAAACCACAAAAGAAATGAACTCATTTCTGTATATGTTTGTATGTATATTATACGATATGCGTTATAAAAAAAGATAAAAAGAACTGTGTTTATTGTAATTTTTTTTTAAATAATTTAGCAATACGAGTCTCGCAAAAATGTTTCAACATATTGTAGAAAATAAAAATAAATATTTAAAATAACATGTCACGTTCAGCGAAAGTTGATTTTTTTTTTGTTAAAAACTACAAGAGAAAAAAAATAGGATGAAATAAAACACATTGTTTGTTATAAATTTCTTATTCAAAAAAATTCATTCAGACGAAAAAAAATTGTTTTTTTCTTTAAATTGCAGAAAAAGTAAATAAACGTCCATGACTAAAGATTTTAAATGTGTTTAAATAATTTTTAAAAATAAATAATAGAAAAAAACTCATAATAAATAAATTGGCAATACACAGCAAAAAAAAAGCCATTAAAATAAGAAATAAAATATAAAGTTGTTCAGGCTCCACATGTTTTATGTTTTTGAATTTTTTAATAAACCGGGCGTTATTTACAAGGCTTTTGCATAAAGGGCCGTATAAACTCCCTATCAAAATAATTTTAAAGCTTGAGTTCAAAAGCTTTATTTATTAAAATGGACAAGACTTTATGCCACCCAAGAATGTTAGAACTAAAGCCTGTGGTCTCCACATAAATTCCCGTAATTTGAAGTATGTTATGAACTAGGGCTACTGCAAACAAATTACTAACCAATAGAAATATTGTGACAAGTGACGTAATATCTCACAGATGAGCACAATAATGGACATTTTCTCCAGGCGATGTAGTAATATTTAGTTGTATTATTCTTATTACCACCTGTAGTTTAATTTAATTTAATCGGGTGTAGTTATAAATAAAATTTGCTCGCTTTTATAAAATTATTTTTTAAACACTGAATTTTTTTTATGGAAATTACAAAACACCTGACTTGAGTTTGTTGTTTCCCTTTTGTTTTCTTTGTAGTTCCTTATATGCGTCACAATAAAATTAATTGAAAAAACATTTATGCTTCCATGGTGTTAATTAATGAATAATAAATTTTTCATTTCAAGATTTAAATAAAATTCACAAGAACATGTAAATTTAATACGCAAATATAATTCAATTCCATAACAAATTCCATTGAATTGCCTTGATTATTGAAATGAATGTTTTTTGGTATTAAATTTAAAAATAGGGGACAATAAAAATTAAAAGCTTTTAAAACTAAAAGCAAAGAATATGGATATAAAGCATACGCATCATGTAGAAGTAAAATTTCTTATGGCGGGTCGTAACATTACGACCCGCTCTCATCAAATTCTTTTCTAGATGAGAGGGAGGAAGACAGAAGGAAAATAAACACAAACAAAGAGCGTAACATTGTGTCGCTCTCATTGTACGTATGTACATGTGAATGTATTCTTGTGTTTTTTGATTTAGTTGTCGATAAGACTGCGACAAGAACACATGTTTCGTGGAAGTTTTATCATTTTATTTCAGAATAACACTCGAAGAATATTTTGTGTTAAAAATGTTCTGTCATTAGCTGGGCGTATTTCATTTTTTTATTTTGTCTCATAGTATAATTTTTTTTTAAATGCTTTGGAATGCTCGTTTTTTTTTCTTTTAATAAAAAATGGTTTTTTTATTCTTTTTATTTTTCTAAAAAACATGGCCTAATTTTTAAGCCAAAGATGGATAACATTATGTTCTTTTAATAATAAAACCGATTTTTTATTTTATTTTTATTTATCCAAAATTATTAAGCCAAAGATAGACAGCTTTACGTATGTATGTTGATGAAATGAAAATAAAAATAGCGTATATTACTAACACATTTCTATGGCTGTAAATAAATAAATTCTCTCAACTAATATTCTCTCTCTCACTCACTAATCCATAAGCATAGGCATGTGTTAACCTAGAGGAAAATTGTTAGTAATAATGTCAAGTCTACTTATTAACCCAATGATATGTATATGTAATCGGAAAATATAGAAAAATTGTACTGCACTAAGACACTAAGACACCGTATTTAACTTGGCAAGTATTCTTCCAAAAATCGAAATCATTTCTCATTGATATTAGTGAATACTACTGTGATATTTCTTTGGGCGTATAATTGAAGTCTGAAAAAAGCGACATGAATCTTCTTCTTTAAAAACTGACAAGATTTTTGCGCTCTTTTTAACGAACATTCTTGATGTTCGTGTCCTATGTGTGTAAAAAGCCGAAGATGTTCTTCCACTGAGGGACATTGGTGCCGACGTCTTTTTTAACCCAAGACAAATAAATAAAAAGTGGTCAAACAACAAAAACGCACGATGAGAACAACGCATTGTTACGCTCTTGGTTTCTGTATCATTCCCTTCTATCTTCCCCCCGCGTCCTGAAATATTTTTGAAAAATATTCCAAAATATGTTAAAATGCACATTCTTTATACTTTATTTTCTTTGCTAAAAGTCTTTGAGATAGTTTTCCACCATTTTTAAACTTAAATGGGAGAATATGTTGTTTATTAAACTCTGCAAAGTTAGGGAATTAACCGCGTAAATACGGTCTTTAAAGTAGCCCCACAAAATATGTAACTCCGTCAAATTGCATGATCTTGACGGTCAATTGTTGACAGCAAAACAAGAACCTACTTTTTCTGGAAACTTCTCACAATAAAGTAAAATCGGTCGTATTGTGTGGCTTGTAATACCGTCGTATGGAAACCACATACCGTCCAATTCATTCTTTTCAATTACAGGCCAAGAAAGTCAGTTATCATGCGGCCACAGCGCTGTGAATCAACGGTAAAGGTTCTTCCAATATTGGCCAATTGCAGATAACACCATGGAATCAACACTTTTACTAAGGGAAGCGAACGTGGTACAAACTCCCGCACAGACATCTCCAACAAAACGACTTGGTCTCAGCAGTCTTTAGGGCAAAACTCTGAGGGTAAATGAAAAGTTTCTTAAAAATCTGTTGCCCGGAGTCGGTAAAATGAACACACGCAACATGGGTGGCGTGAGAAGCTAGGTTGTAATCCTGACTAAAAGCAAAGAAAATAATGTATAAAGAATGTGCATTTTAACATATTTTGGAATATTTTTCAAATATATTTCAGGACGCGGGGGGGGTAAGATAGAAGGGAATGATACAGAAACCAAGAGCGTAACAATGCGTTGTTCTCATTGTGCGTTTTTGTTGTTTGACCACTTTTTTATTTATTTTTCTGGTGTGAAAAACAGACGCCGGCACCAATGTCCCTCAGGGGAAGAACATCTTCGGCTTTTTACACACATAGGACACGAACATCAAGAATGTTCGTTAAAAAGAGCGTAAAAATATTGCCAGTTTTTAAAGAAGAAGGTTCATGTCGCTTTTTTCGGACTTCAATGATACACCCAAAGAAATATCACAGTAGTATTCACTAATATCAATGAGAAATGATTTCGATTTTTGGAAGAATACTTGCCAAGTTAAATACGGTGTCTTTAGGGACAGTACAATTTTTCTATATTTTCCGATCACATATACACATCATTGGATTAATAAGTAGACTTGACATTATTATTACTAACAATTTTCCTCTAGGTTAACACATGCCTATGGTTATGGATTAGTGAGTGAGAGAGAGAAAATTAGTTGAGAGAATTTATTTATTTACAGCCATATAAAATTGTTAGTAATATACGGTATTTTTATTTTCATTTCATCAAAATAGATATGTAAAGCTGTCTATATTTGGCTTAATAATTTTGGATAAATAAAAATAAAATAAAAAATCGATTTTATTATTAAAAGAACATAAAGCTATCCATCTTTGGCTTAAAAATTAGGCCAAAGATTTTTAGATAAATAAAAATAAAAAGAATAAAAAACCATTTTTTATTAAAAGAAAAAAAACAAGCATTCCAAAGCATTTAAAAAAAATATACTATGGGACAAAATAAACTACGCCCAGCTAATGACATAGAACATTTTTAACACAAAATATTCTTCGAGTGTTATTCTGGAATAAAATGATAAAGCATCCGCGAAACATGTATTCTTGTCGCAGCCTGATCGACAACTAAATCAAAAAACACACATGTACATACGTACGATGAGAGCAACACATTGTTACGCTCTTTGTTTGTGTTTATTTTCCTTCTGTCTTCCTCCCTCTCATCTGGAAATGATTTTTAAAAATATTTTGGTGAGAGCGGGTCGTAATGTTACGACCCGCCATAAGAAATTTTACTTCTACATGATGCGTATTCTTTATATCCATATTCTTTGCTAAAAGTTTATTATGACCAATTAAGTAAGTAAGTAACAACTTTTGGATATTCAGCCTTATTACGATTATACGGACTTGTAAACGAATTCCTACACATTTCTAACAAATTAATTAAGTTATCTTCCTGAACAACTTAATTGGTTGCACTTAAAGTACACTGCCAACCATTTTATTGCTTTATTTTTTAATTCAATTTTATAACACTTTGTCTTTGCTATTGTTGTTGTGTTTGTAATAAAAATTTTGTAAATGCCTGTTTACATACATATGTACATGTGTATGTAGTATATGTACATACATGCTTTTTCTAGGTCATTTACATATTACATACCCCTCTCTATCTCTATCTCTCTCTCACTCTTTCTTTCTTATTCAATGCATTTTTTTATTTATTGTTATTATTTTGTTGTTTTTATTGCTATTGTTTATATTACATATTAAAATAATTTATTAAGCTTTTATCGTCTTTGTTTTGGTTTTGTTTTTGCTTTGGCTTTGCCTTTTGCTTTACTTTCGTTTCACTGCCATTAAAAATAGTTTGAAAAATTCAAATCAGAAAAAAAAAAAGGTTTAAGAAAATAAATTTTTTCTATAATTTATCATGGTCTGGGGCTGGGGGTCTGCCCATTTGTTTTGCTAAGCTTAATAATTTTTTTATGGAAATATTTCTCAAAAAAAAGGCAATTATTTTTAAAAGCTTTAAATACCATTTGAATGTGTTATTAAACAATTATTACATAAAATTTTAAGTAATTTGTTATTGAAAAAAATAAAAACTGGAAACACTAATTAAGAGCATTAAACATTTGTAGAAAAATTGAATAATTCGTTATTATTTCATACGATCATATTTTATAATATCAGAGAGGAAAGGTTTTCTTTAAAAACTAAAATGACCATTCAGCGCACATTAACAATTATCGCGGGCCATTATATCCATTTGTGTAGGCATGCCGAAAGGCGAAAGAATTTCGGCAAATGACTTCTGCAGATGCTGTAGGTCTAAGGAGGAGAAAGACCTCATGTGTCAGTGCTCTGCTGTTGTCACAAAAAAATGGAGATTTCTGGCCTCTCATTTTCTGTCATACTTGATCGAGTTCTTTAATGTAATGCAGCAATAGCAAGATTAATTTTGGACTCGGGTAAGATCCCTTTCGGTTTATGTTTGATACCCGACTTGAATACAGATTGAGGTATCACAATGGGCCTAAATGCTGGCCTATGTGGATCCTCTTCCTTTATGAGGGTCTGCCACCTTACCTAATCTAACCTCACAATATACATATGCAAACATTCTGGATTAAAAAAAAAGATTATAAAAATTTTTGTTAACAACAAATATTTGATAAAAATTTTCGATAACAAATTTTGTATATAACAAATTTTGTATACAGCAAATTTCGATAAAAAATTGTTATAAAATATTTCTATAACAAACTTTCGATAACAAATTTTTATAAAAATTGTCGATAAAAAATTTTATATCGCAAATTTCGATAACAAATTTTATATATAGCAAAATTCGATAACAAATTTTATATAAAAATTTTCGATAACAAATTTTATATATAACAAATTTAGTGTAAGGCAAATTTCGATAAAAAATTGTTATAAAAAATTTCTATAACAAACTTTCGATAACAAACAATTTTTATAAAAATTTTATATAGCAAATTTTGTACATGGCAAATTACGATAACAAATTTTGTATATAGCAAATTTCGATAACAAATTTTATATAAAAATTTTCGATAACAAATTTTGTATAGCAAATTTTCGATAAAAAACTTAATATAAACATTTTTGATAACAAATTTTGTATATAGCAAATTTCGATAACAAATTTTATATAGCAAATTTCGATAACAAACTTAATATAAACATTTTCGATAACAAATTTTGTATATAGCAAATTTCGATAATAATTTGCAATTTCGATAACAAATTTTTTATAAAAAATTTTAGATAACAAATTTTATATAAAAAAATTTCGATAACAAATTTTATACAAAAAATTTTCGATAACAAATTTTTAAATAAAAAGTTTTCGATAACAATTTGTTATACATAGCATAATTTTTATGTAAATATTTGCATATACAAAAAGATTGATAACTATTTTCGATAACAATATTTTTGTATATTAAAAACTTAACTACATATTTTAATTTCTTAAGTTTTTATAACAATTGCTTTCGAGAAATGAAGGCATTAATTAAACAAATATTTCCCTTTTGTACCATACATGCATATACATATGTATGCGCACGTGCATGTATTGGATAAATAATTCCAATTAAAAATTATTTTGCGTTTTAATCTATTTAATTAAAACAAAAAAAATTTGTGTTGTGTTTTTATTATAAATTTTACATTAAAAAAATTATTAAAAAAAAAAACGAAACAAAAATTTTTTTCTCATTCGAATATTTCATTCAAATTACAGTTGAAGGTGGAATCAATTGAGACAAGAACAATAACAAAACAAATTTTACTTAAAATTATTATTTTTCTCTCACTTGATAGACAAAACAGTGAAAGCTTTTAATAAATGATTAGAGAGAGGCCTTAATGCATGAAAAAGGCTTTAGTTTGTAGATTTTAGTACGTATTTCACTGTTTAGAAGCCAGTGTTGTGCTAGTGAAGAGTGCTTGTGTTTATAGAATAACAATATTCTTCCATAACAAACATTTCCTAACATCTCTAGAGAATGTGACATGATTAGACAAAAATTCTATTAGAAATTTTTTTTATTAAAATAAAAGCGAAAAAACAGAAAAACGAGCAATAAATACAAAAAATATCTTGAAAGAAATTTTTCATAAGCAACACCCCATAGAAATACTCGCACTGCTGACTGACGGACTACTCACTCACCCATTAATTAAAATAAATTGTATTGTGTTGTGTGGAATAATGAAGTCAAAGTGATGCCATAAATGAATGAATGAACGAATTGAACGTGTGTGCAACTATTTAATGTCAATGGAGGAGGCACTGAGTGACAAATATCGCCTCAAAACTTAAGTAATTTAAGGAATTTCGTTATAAATTTTAAGTGATTTTTCTAAATGGAATACACTTAGAGAAAAATATAGAAAAAAAGCACTGTGTGTTAATTTCGCAACCACTCTCGTATAAGCTTTTAAAATAACATTTCGTTTTCAGACCTCAAAAAAACACATTCCGTTTTGAAAAACAATTTGTTTTTGTCTATTAAAATTTTTGTCCATCAGCATTAAAATTCCATCTCTTATATGAAGAAATTGTAAAATTTTCTTTAAAACAAATATAAAAAAAAGTTAAAAGACCGCCTGCAACCTACTCACTCACACGTTAAATAATAAGTTTTTACACTTACTTACTACACTGTGTGTAATTTTTATGTTCATTTTTCCAATTTTTTTTTAATTTATTTTTTATTTTCTTTCAAATTTAATTTCTTTTGGTAAAATGCGTAAAATTAACAACAACAACAACAAAAAAGGTTTTTTTTTTTAAATTATTTTTTAAACTGGCCACACGCCAACAATTTCATATGAATGTTTTTTCTTTCACTTTTTTTTTAAATGTTTTTGCTGAAATTGTTACGAAAATGTGAGTTCGTTTTTGTTTTAAGAAAATTTCCAATATTTTTTTTTAGGCATCAGACCCCGCGCATTGGGATTAAAAATGTTATTAATTTATAATACAAAAAATACATCCATTTAGTGATTTCATAACCACCTGTCTGTCAAGACTGTCAGGTGTTAAATATCTTTCACCTTATGATACCTTTCTGTACGAATATAGATCCGTTTAACGGCCAGAGTGGTGATTCCAACGTGACCTGTTTTCGAATTTTACGGTAGGCATAATCGATCAATTGTTTGAAAAGGCTGGAAGCGTTACAGAACCAGTTCAGTGGGAAATATCCTTTCTTTTAGTGAAAGTGTAGCAAATAGCACAAATTTCGATGATTCCATGGCATTCTCTCTAATTGAGCATATTTTTCTGCTCATTAAGCCATACTTTGCATTTGGATTTGCACTTTCATCCCAATAAAGTCAAACTTCCTTACTTAACTTAACTGGTTATTAGCCCTTGGCCTTTAGTTAGGGTTACAAACCAGCTTTTCACATCGCCCACGTTGACTTTATACTACGATGACTTCATACCAAAGAAAATAAAGTAGTAAGTAAAGAATGCGCGTTTTAACATTTTTTGGAATATTTTTCAAAAATATTTCATGACGCGGGGGGAAAGATAGAAGGGAATGATACAGAAACCATGAGCGTAACAATGCGTTGTTCTCATCGTGCGTTTTTGTTGTTTGACCACTTTTTATTTATTTTTCTGGTGTTAAAAACAGACGTCGGCACCAATGTCCCTCAGGGGAAGAACATCTTCGGCTTTTTACACACATAGGACACGAATATTAAGAATGTTCGTTAAAAAGAGCGTAAAAATCTTGTCAGTTTTTAAAGAAGAAGGTTCATGTCGCTTTTTTCAGACTTCAATGATACACCCAAGGAAATATCACAGTAGTATTCACTAATATCAATGAGAAATGATTTCGATTTTTGGAAGAATACTTGCCAAGTTAAATACGGTGTCTTAGTGCCTTAGTGCAGTACAATTTTTCTATATTTTCCGATCACATATACATATCAATGGGTTAATAAGTTGACTTGACATTATTATTACTAACAATTTTCCTCTAGGTTAACACATGCCTATGGTTATGGATTAGTGAGTGAGAGAGAGGAAATAAGTTGAGAGAATTTATTTATTTACAGCCATATAAAAGTGTTAGTAATATACTCTATTTTTATTTTCATTTCATCAACATACAACATATGTAAAGCTGTCTATCTTTGGCTTAATAATTTTAGATAAATAAAAATAAAATAAAAAATCAATTTTATTATTAAAAGAACATAAAGCTATCCATCTTTGGCTTAAAACTTAGGCCATGTTTTTTAGATAAATAAAAATAAAAAGAATAAAAAAACCATTTTTTATTAAAAGAAAAAAACAAGCATTCCAAAGCATTTAAAAAAAATTATACTATGGGACAAAATAAAAAATAAAATACGCCCAGCTAATGACATTTTTAACACAAAATATTCTTCGAGTGTTATTCTGAAATAAAATGATTATGCATCCGCAGCAAATGTATTCTGTCGCAGTCTGATCGACAACTAAATCAAAAAACACAAGAATACATACACATGTACATACGTACGATGAGAGCAACACATTGTTACGCTCTTTGTTTGTGTTCATTTTCCTTCTGTCTTCCTCCCTCCCATCAAGAAATGATTTTTAAAAATATTTTGGTGAGAGCGGGTCGTAATGTTACGACCCGCCATAAGAAATTTTACTTCTACATGATGCGTATTCTTTATATCCATATTCTTTGGTAGAACTCACTTACTTAACTTAATTGGATATTAGTCCTTGGCCTTTAGTTAGGGTACGCGATTTCCGAACCACGGACTCTCGTCTATTAAGCCAACACTCTGCCTTTTAGATCACGACGAGTTCATATTTAATTGGTCTCTACAACCCTTTAGTCAGTATTACAACCCAGCTTTTCATACCACCCATGCTTTACAAAGAAATAAAAATTGCATTGAAATTAAAATTTTACGGGTACCATATTTAACCTCGACTTTTGAAATCTTAATACGAATCCTTTACCAATTTTAGCCATTCATTACTTTTTTTTTTTAGCAAATTCTTTGCAAAATTTTGTAAAAATTTATTTCAAACACAGTGTGGTGTGGTGTGTGTTATTTCATTGATCATAATCTATTTAATGAAAATTAAAATTTTTTACTTTAAATTTTCGATACCCACACACACCGAGATATTTAATGTCAAAAAAATAAGCGGCAAAACGGTATTAAAAATAAATTTTTTAAATTCTTATTTAATCTACCAATTTATTGTGTCATTTATTTATTACAACAGCAACAAAAAAAAATTATTCATGTTTTCTTTTTATTTGTTTGTCATTAAAAATATTTGTTTGTCATTAAACCATAATTTAAGGTAACAGGTGCTACTGTCACAACTCAAACCATGAGTATCTCAGTATCATACGTTTCTCTATACACATGTACAAGACAAAGAGTTGTCGAAGGTGCCCAGACAGCCAGCCAGCCAAGTTTGGCTGGCAATGCCACCATCAAAATGTAATTTTAAATTCAAATTCAAAAGTTTTTTTTTATTGAAAATTCATATTCAAATATTTAACTTACTTACACAGTCTCTGTGTAAGTGTGTGAGTGAGTATGTGCGCGTTTTTTATAAGCCTGCACCTTAATTTACGGTTTTTTTTTGCTTGTGCAACACACTGTACTACACACAGTAAGTTTGCGTCTAAAAATGTGCCAAAAAACAGAGGAAGAAAAAAAGAGAAGAGAAGAGAAGAAATATTCGAAATAAAATATCGACAGACAGAAATCGGTTTCACACCAGAAGAAACTGCATAAAGATTTCAGATTTCATAATGACAAGTGGAAAGAAAGAAAATAAATGCACATGCACATGACAATTTTTTAATTGTTTTTTTTTATTGTTATTGTTATTGCTGCTGCTGCTACTGTTGCTGTTGTTGTTGTTATTCCCATATAAAGGCAATGAACTCTTTCTGGCAAACGAAATGCAACAAAAGTACCCAGCAAAAGAATACAAGAAATATTATAAAAAAAATATCAAGATTTACACGTACATTCTTGCACTATTTATCGATTTATCGATTTATGTAAAGAAAATGTGTTATCGAATTTTGGTTAATAAAACAAATTTGTTATTAAAAAAAAACTGATAATGGTTATCGATGTTACTTAAACTTTCCTAATTGATCATTACAGCTCTTTAATCAGGACTAGGATAATTGCAATTGCACTGTTTTTCAAAAAAGCGTCAAGTTGCTTGCATACGCTGACGACATTGCCATCATAGGGCGTACCAAGGGAGATGTTACTGCTGCCTTTAGTGTTACTAAGATGGGTCTGGCAGTAAATGAGGGCAAAACAATGTACACTCAGCCACAAAAGTATACATACGGATAACAAATTTCAGAAATTTTTAAACTAATCCGTTTTCGTTGAAAATCTTTGTAATTGTCTGACAACTTTCCTCGATTTTAAGACGGTCTTGGTTAAAAAAATTTCTGAAATTTGTTAACCGTATGTATACTTTAGTAACTGTGTGTATATGTTATCAACAAGTAGAGACTTGCGGCGTATTGGATCTCAGATAACGTCCGATAACTATACTTTCGATAAAGTCAAGGAATTAATTTATCTTGGCTCCGCTGTTACCACCAAAAATGATGTCAGTCTGGAGATCAAGCTTAGGATCCACTTTTGCCAACAGGTACTACTATGGTCTCAATAAGCAATTGGGTAACAGAGGCCTCTCTCTCGTACTACAAAACCAATACTCTACAAGACACTCATCCTCCCCATGCTTCTTTATGACGCAGAGGCATGGACACTATTAAGCACTGATGCATCAGCCTTGAGAGTATTCGAGAGAAAAGTCCTACGTAAGATCTTCAAGTTGGCGGTGATTTCCGCAACCGACAGTATGCTCAACGGTTAGATCTTCGGTCCAGTGCGAGTTGGCAATGATTTCCGCATTCGATTCAACAGCGGGCTGTATGAGCACCTCAACGACATAGACGTTGTGCAGCGTATTGACATCTAGCGGCAGCGCAGGCTCATCCATGTCGTTCAAATGGAGGATGATGCTCCGGCGAGACGGGTATTTGATGCGGGGATCTGCAGAAGTCGGCGAAGAGGACGACCTTGTTTGCTTTGGAAGGACACAAATCGAGGAAGCCTGTCATCGATTGGAGCGACCAACTGGCATAGGCGCGCAAGAAGCAAAGGCGCCTGGAAGGATGTATTAAGGCAGGCCGAAATGCGTTAATCGGGTCGTTAATGGCCAGTTAAGTTAGTAAGTAATCTTGCTAGCATTTGAAGACTTTAAAAATACATTCAGTTTCATTAAAAAAGAGGGGATCTCACTGAACCGCTTTGGGAAAACTTTGTTATTCCCAACATATTCATACCAAAAAAAGGAAAGGACCAAATCGATTAAGCTTGTCATCGATTGGAGTGACCAACTAGCGTAGACGCGCAAGAAGCAGAGGCGCCGAGAAGGGTGTGGCCGAAATCCATTAATCTGTTAATGGCTAATTAAGTAAGTAAGTAAGTAGGAAATTCCAGGTTTCTCACAACGCCCATGTTATGTGTGTTAATTTAAAACATAAGGTGGTGGAAGAACCTCCAGTTTAATATCACTTTCGAACGGTAGATTTCAGAAAAATTTATTTTATTCTCAGAGTTCATACCACAAGACTGCTGAGAAGAAGTCGCAGAAAGAAATTTCTTTTCATATTCCGTTTCGTTGAGGTCTAAGCTAGGAACGAGGCTACAGTGGCTTCATAATTATCTAGTTTACAAGATTAAGAGGCTTAAATATTCTCTACAAAAAAATACATATATACATACATACATACATAGTTGGTCATTACAACCCTTTATTCAGGTTTACGACCTATTTTCTAACACCACTTATTTTGTGTGCGTTGATTTTATACATGAGTGGCGGGACCTACAGTTTAAAGTTGACTCCGAACGTCAGATTTTTTGAGAAACTTTTCATGGCAATTTTATTTTTACTCTCAGAGTTTTTGCCAGAAATCTGCTGAGAGGAAATCGCCGAAGAAATATTTTTTTTTTTGTATTTTGTTTTGATGCCTGACCTGGGATACGAACCCGGGCTTTACGTCTAATAAGCCAACACACTACCTACTAGACTACGGCGACTTCGAATCTACATAAAATAATCTTGGAAATCCCCTGACTCTTGTGCCTCAAAGAATAGAACACCAACAATGCACTCTTAGGAAGGAAGGTCAAGCAACACAACTTCTTGGATAAGAGTAGGAGTCAATCATCACTAGGCAAATGCTAGGCATCCATAGTGGAACCTGAGAAAACCGTCATTAATGGAAACTGGAAACTTAATTTATTTTCAATTCAATTTATTTATTTATTACTGATTATTTAAACTCTCATTTGTTAGGTTGTTATTATGTTATGTTATGTTTTAATCTGTTTGTTAAACTCCAATCAATTTAAAAATAATTTTTTTTTTTGTAAGAAAACAAATTAAAATTTTTTATTACTTTTAATTTGTTTTTTTTTATTTCTCTTCTTCGTTTTTTTTTACCTCTAAAACTTCCCACTTAAATCTGGCTTGACCAGCTTCAATCGGCAGCTACTACTCCATCACTTAATGCTGTTGCCTTCAACTGTCTGGCCGTTTATCTTTGGAAATTAATCTTGAAGCAATTAAAGAGAGAAATTATTTTAAGCTGCTGCTGCTTGCTAGCTTGCTTTTCTTCTATTTTTCATTTGCAACTGAGTCCAGTAGTTGGTTTAATTTAAATTAAAACGAAAAACAAAAATTTGTTTTGCCTCTAATTACCTCCGCCACAGACGACGACACTGTCACATTCATGCCAAGCTTGCTAAGCAGCATAGGGGAAAACAAATTTCCCCATGTAAAGTTAAACAAGAAATGTTTGAACGAAAATATTTTGATTATGAAATATAAACTTATCACTCCTTGTTGATTGCACCAGATGATGATGTTGAGGATGATGATTGCTTTTGAACAGAAATTAAAATTTTCTAAACGCTTGGACTGAGAGCTTGACTGAGCGACCAGACCAAAGCTTAAGGCAATAAAGCTTAACTTGTAGCCATCGCCACATTATTACTGGTTTGATGTTAAGTTTTTGCAGACATCGTTTCAAGTAAAGCCTTCAAAAGTTGATCATTTTCAATACAAAATCAATGAAACGGGTATCAATGGTTGCATTAAAAAAGTGTGACCAGCTTGTTTCCATAACACAAGGCTTGACTACACATAAAATACATAACAAATTAACACTTTAAGGACCACTGTTGGTATTGGTTAAATTGATTTTAAAATATATTTTTGAGCCATCAAATGTTTCATACTAAATAGGCAAAATGTGAACTTTGCTACTCATAATAAAGGCTGTTTTTTTATAGAGGTATAGAACTTTAAGTTGCAATAAAACAACGATGGATTATTCGATTGACATGAATTTTATTTATCCGAAAGATAATCTTGTGGCATTACATTTTAAATATGATTTCTGGCATATGACCGCCACGGCTGGCGCGGATGTAGTCCAATCTGGACGTCCAATTTTCGATGACCTTTTCCAACATTTGTGGCCGTATATCGGCAATAATACGGCGAATGTGGTCTTCCAAATGGTCAAGCGTTTGTGGCTTTACCGCATAGACCAATGACTTTACATAGCCCCACAGAAAGTAGTCTAGCGGTGTTAAATCACAAGATCTTGGAGGCCAATTCACAGGTCCAAACGTGTCTTTCAATAAATCTATTGTGGCACGAGCTGTGTGACATGTTGTGCCGTCTTGTTGAAACCACATCTCCTGGACATCATGGTTATTCAATTCAGGAATGAAAAAGTTAGTAATCATGGCTCTATACCGATCACCATTGACTGTAACGTTCTGGCCACCATCGTTTTTGAAAAAGTACGGACCAATGATTCCACCAGCCCATAAAGCGCACCAAACAGTCAGTTTTTCTGGATGTAACGGTGTTTCCACATACACTTGAGGATTACCTTCACTCCAAATGCGGCAGTTTTGTTTGTTGACGTAGCCATTCAACCAGAAGTGCGCTTCATCGCTAAACAAAATTCGATAATGAAAATCGGGAACAACGGTAATCTCGTTTTGGGCCCATTCGACGAACCTACGCCTTACTTGATGATCGATTGGCTTCAAATCTTGCACGAGTTGGATTTTGTAAGCACGCAAACCAAGATCCTTCCGGAAAATCTTCCATAAAGTGGATGGACACAGATCGAATTCCTGTGCTCGATGGCGGATGGCTTACAGCAGCAATAGCTTCTTCTGTCCGCACCGTACAGCGTCTCTGGGCATGCGAGTTATCAATAAGAGTAAACGTGGTGCGAAAACGTTCCATGGTTAATCGAATTAACTGCTCTGTTGGACGATTTTGTCGACGATAAAATGGACGTAGTGCGCGATACGTTTTCCGCACAGAATCATTATTTTCGAAATAAAATTGCACTATTTGCAAGCGTTGTTCAGGCGTGAGTCTATTCATGATGAATTGCCAAACCAAACTGAGAATAAATCACTTGACAGCTGTTAAATCGGTCGCCATCTTGAAAAGTAATGCCAACTTAAAGTTCTATACCTCTATAAAAAACACCCTTTACATAACAAATTAACACTTTAAGGACCAATGTTGGTATTGGTTAAATTGATTTTAAAACACGTTTTCTGGCCATCAAATGTTTCACCCTAAATAGTTAGAATAATAACTTCTCATAATATATTGTTATGGTCCTAAAAGGGTTAAATTGTAGTGAATTTAGTTTCCTTGGCGGGTCACATTTTCCTAGTTTCTGTTTAGATTTTCTGCCTAGAAAATGTTCGTTGTTGATGATAAGATTTTTTCGATATTTTCTTCTCTTCCTTATTTCAGATTTCGATGCCAAGACTCATTTCGTTTGCAAAAAAAAAAAAGGAAAAATTATTCATAAGCCTTACAATTTATTGTTTATGGTTAAAGCGTAGGCTGGACTAGCTTTTCTGATACAATGAAGTCAGCTTTTTTTTTTTCTTTGTGCATTGCATTGGAGTTTATGGAATAGATGGATGGATAGCTGGATTGGCAGGAGAACTGCTGCATGCACATGGTCCTAATTCTGGTTGTTTAAATGACTCTTAGTTGGCATGGTTGGCATGAAAGCAAAATTTATGACTTTTCATTTTCATATTAAAACAACAACAATCATTCAGTAAGAGGAGCGCAGGGAGCATATCATCAAAACCAGGCTAGAAAACGCAAGCATTTTAAGGGAAAAAAATGTTTATGATGACAAATTTTAGTTTTTATTTTTTCATTTTTCCATTTTTTTCTAAATTTTCTTTGGTTTTTATCTTATAAAACGATGAATAATGAATTATTTTTGTGATCAAACTTTACAAGAGCACCACCAGAGCACCACTTCGCCTTAGCATGGCTTTTCTCCTTCTTTTTTTGGTTTTCTTATTATTTCAAGCCACTACCAGCAGCAGCTGACAGTGATTTATGGCGCATTACAATGGAAATGAATTTACCAGCATATAAACTAGTTTTCTTTTGTCGTTTTAAAGCGCACATATTTAGCAACTAGTTTAGCCTATAAAAGGGTAATTGAAGAAATTGTTTACAAAACGTGCGATCAAAGAAAAAATTTTAAAAAAAAATTTTCAAAATACTTTCAATGATTTCAATCCCATTTAAGTGCACAAACCAAATTTACGTTGAAACAAAATTCTTTAAAAATTTGAATTATTCAAGCAAATAAAGGCACCTTTCAGGTAAAACAAATCAATTGGGAACGTATTTTAATCTTAAATCGAAAAAAGTAATGAAAAGTACACTTAGTTTAAAAAACAAAATTCGAATATAATTTCGAAAAATCGCATTTAATTTCGAAAAATATGAAATGAATTTCGTAAATCCAAAATCAATCAGAGTGCCGTTTTGAAACCATAGCAGCACCAATAAAGTGAAAGGAAGAAGGATTGCAGCCATCATAAAGTAAAGAGAATTAAAGGACAGAATAAAGGAAAAGCTTGATTCCATCACGCCAAGCCATTAAGCGAAAATTCCCCAATACAGGGTGGCTGATATATAATGCAACAAAGCAAAGCGCTATATTTTTCTAATTTTATTGTTCAAAGCAAAAAATTTTGGAAATAACATCAAATTTTAGAATCAGTTTAGATTTGTTCGAATTGGCCATCTTTGGTACGAATTATGGCCTTCAAACGGCCGAAAAAGCCATCACAGGCTGCACGAAAGTGGCTCTGCAGTATTTTGGCACATTCCCGCGCGAAGCGCCGTCTTGAGATGATCGACACTTTGGTATTTTTTAGTGAGAACCTTACTCTCCAAAATGCCCCAGGCACAAAAGTCCAACGGATTGAGATCCGGAGATTTTGGTGGCCATTGTGAGGTAGAAATGAAGCGAGGAACCTCCTTCTGGTGCTGAGTCCAGTTGGAATGTCCATGGTCTGCGGCCGAAATGTTTGTCTGCCCAGGGCTTCAATACTGTCTTTAAGACATTTTCCCGATAATATTCGAAATTTATTTTGACCCCACGGTCGATGAGTACTAGCGGGGAGCGACCATCGGCCGTTACGGCGGCCCACACCATTACCATCGGCGGCGCTTGAGCTCTGGTGTACATTTTCAGCTGACCTCTTTGGCAAGTAAACCCGATCATTTTGTTTGTTCACAAACTGCTCAATTTGGAATGGCTTCTCATCGGAGAAAACTAAATTCGCTAACTGGCCACTTTCGTGCAAGCGAAGTAACTCTTTGGCTCTTTCCAGTCTAACTTTTTTTTGTCCATCGTTGAGCTCTTGCACTTTTTGGAACTTCAATGGCTTTAGTCCATCCTCTTCTTTCAATATGTGTTGCATCCGTTCCCGCGATATGTTCAGCTCACGAGCAATTTTTCTACCACTGCGGCGTGGATTTCGATCAAATCTGGCCTTCACTTATCGGATCATTTCTGGTGGTGTTACCGTTTTTTTTTCGTCCGCTTTTTGGACGCGATGCAACACTGCCACCTGTGGTTTTCCCGCCAAATATATAGCAATCACACTATCACGCTTGAATTCCATCACGAATAACTTTTTTTCTGAATGCAAGAGATGAAAATGCTTTTGTAAGCTTGTAAATAATAAAATGAACTGTCACTGGACTAAATCTGTCAGCTGTCAGACGAGCGGTTTACAAATGATAACAACCTGAAGTTGGTTGCAATACGTATCAGCCACCCTGTAAATGATCTGGCCAGTAAATCCGTAAGAAAATGTAAGATTATCTTTCTCCTACAGGAGAAGATAAATTTTCTTTTCACTCACACTGACTGTCTAATGAGCCGAGTACACCGCCATGAGTTTGGCAAAAGACAGATAAGAATGTGATGTGGTTATAAATAACTAGGGTATCAGAAACTCATACAGACTCTCGCATCACTGCAGTGTCTTCTTGACGAAAGTCAGCAGATCCGTCATTATTTTATAAAATCGCACAGATTTCTGCCTGAAAAATATTAGAAGTCTTCGGTAGTTTAAAGAACACTGAACGGTTGTCACGATCAAAGGAAACATCAATTTCTAGCTTGAACCGTATCTCACATTCGTCTATGTATACAGTATCCGGTACCAGAATCGAAAGTTTATTCCTTCTCAACAAAATATACCACCGGACGGGAAAAAAAGGTTTTAAGTGTCTGATATGGCCACTGAGTGATTGCCTGTCGAGTGTTCATAGATTGAGAAGAATATTTTCTTTTACATTTAAAGACTGTCTTAACGACGCCACAGTCAATCCAGGAACCGACATTTAAATAACATTGTCCTGCGTACATAACAGCCAGCTCGCTCTATATGTTGCCGCTCTCTCTATGAAGTCGCCGTAGTCTAGTAGGTAGTGTGTTGGCTTATTAGACGTAAAGCCAGGGTTCGAGCCCCAGGCCAGACATCAAGACAAAATACAAAAAGTATTTTTTCGGCGACTTCCTCTCAGCAGATTTCTGGCAAAAAAAAACTCTGAGAGTAAATAAAATTACCGTGAAAAGTTTCTCAAAAAATCTGTCGTTCGGAGTCGACTTTAAACTGTAGGTCCAACCACTCATGTATAAAATTAACCCACACAACATAAGTGGTGTGAGAAACTAGGACGTTGTACAATGGGTCAATTCGACCTCCGGGTACTGTACTTGTCTTAATTGACAAGCACACGTCCTCTAACCTAACCTAACCTAACCTAACAGCCAGCTCTAAGCATTCAAGTGTATATGTTGGACCTTTTAAGTTCGAAAATTAATTTTAATTACGAATTTATATTAAAAATATCATGTGTTCAGTTAGTGTCTGTTATTCCATTATTTGTTTTTGTCTTCTTCTATTTATTATTAGTTTAGCTTAACAAGTTTAAAGTTTCGTTTCGTTTCTGTTTCTGTTTTTTTTCCAGCTGCAACTCCATTAAAGGAAATCTGTTTGTCTGGTGTGAACTTTAAAAAAACAAAAACAGTTTACCTTGACATTTTTACTTTGCTTTCCAACATTAAATTGAGATGGCAGAACGAACATTAGCAATAAAACTGTCGTCTATTTGCCAATAAGACTGATGGTGGGCTATTTCCAGAGTAAATTAAAAAAAAAAAAAAAATTCTAAAAAAAGATGAAGCAGAAGAAGCATTTAGTCTGCCACAAGTTATTTAACACTCCCTTTTTTTTTTTTTGCAATCACAGAAAATCTATTTATTAGGCAGGCAGGCAGACAGAGTCCGTAGGATAAAAAAACACAAATTGAAGGAAAAACTAAATTCCTACGTATTTGGAAATTTCCATTTTCATTCGTTTAAAATAGTTTGTCTTCGAACAATAACAAGACAGAGAAACAAGAAAGAGAATCAATTAACACATGCATGTTGCTCTTCTATAGCGTTTTATGGCCATTTAAGTGGCGGCACATATTCCCTTTTCTCTCTTACGTTCTCTCTCTCTCTCTCTCTCTGTGTGTTTATTCTTGCATGCCGTATCCGTTTCCTATAGCCCATAGCCTGATATCTTTTATGTTTTCCAATTTATTTTATTGTCGTCGTCGTTTATTTCTCATGCTATGTTTTTATTTATCTACTGCTTATCATTCATTCATTCCATCATTCAATCATTCCATCATTCAATCATTCGATTGATTCTTTGGATACCAATCACAATGCTTTGTTATCGTTATCGTGCGCCACTTTAGATTTTGTTTTATTACTGTTGTCCCTTGTTTTTATTGTTTTTTCTTTTTTATCGCTTATTTAGCATTTTACACAATTTCTCAAATTCAATACAAATATACATAACTGATGAGTATCGATTTAATTGATCGATCTATTGTGTTGATTTATCGAAAACTCTATCAAAAAGAAGAGATTTTTATTTGATTTTGTTTATATTGAAATTTGTGTAGCCAATGTAGCGGTTTTTTTACAGCGATTTTTGTGCTAAACTCCAAGACAACAATTTATATGGTGCTGACACAGCATACATACATACATAATTGGTCATTACAACCCTCCAGTTAGGATCACGACCTAGCTTCTCACACCACTTAGTATGTTGTGTGCGTTAATTTTATACATGAGTGGCGGTACCTACAGTTTAAAGTCGACTCCCAACGACAGATTTTTGAGAAACTTTTCATGGCAATTTTATTTACTCTCAGAGTTTTTGCCAGAAATCTGCTGAGAGGAAGTCGCCGAAGAAATACTTTTTGTATTTTGTCTTGATGCCTGGCCTGGGGCTCGAACCCTGGCTTTTCGTCTAATAAGCCAACACACTACCTACTAGACCACGGTGCTGACACAATACCATTTGAATTCTTCAAAGCCTGTAATGACTTCAACACGTACCGTATCTCCTGCACAACATATCAGAAAATATGGGAGTCCGATTCAGAACCGTGGACCAAATTAATATGTCGTCGCATAATAATTGCACAATCCGCAGATTTTAACTCGCCAATCTTCCTAGCGGAGGCATGGACACTATTAAGCACTGATGCAACCGTCTTGAGAATATTCGAAGGAAAAGTCCTACGTAAGATCTTTGGTCCAGTGCGAGTAGGCGATGATTTCCGCATCCGATACAACAGTAAGCTGTATGAGCTCCTCAACGACATAGACGTTGTGTAGCGTATTGACATCTAGCGGCAGCGCTGGCCCGACCATGTCGTTCGAATGGAGGATGATGCTCCGGCGAGACGGGTATTTGATGCGGGAATCTGCGAAAGTCGGCGAAGAGGACGACCTTGTTTGCATTGAAAGTACCAAATCGAGAAAGCTCTGTCATCGATTGGTGTGACTAACTGGTGTAGGCGCGCAAGAAGCAGAAGCGCCTGGAAAGACGTGTTAAGGCAGGCCGAAATCCCTTAATCGGATTGTTAATGGCCAGTTAAGTAAGTAAGTAATCTTCCTAGCATTTGAAGACTTTAAAAATGCATTCAGCTTCATTAAAAAGAGAGGATCTCACTGAACCGCTTTGGAAAAACTTCGTTATTCCCGACATCTTCATACCCCTCAAAACGGAAACCATATCATATACAGGGTGGCTGATATGTATTGCAACCAACTTCAGGTTGTTATCATTTGTAAACCGCTCGTCTGACAGCTGACAGATTTATTCCAGTGACAGTTAATTTTATTATTTACAAGCTTACAAAAGCATTTTGATCGATTGCATTCAGAAAAAAAGTTATTCGTGATGGAATTCAAGCGTGATAGTGTGATTGCTTTATATTTGGCTGGAAAACCACAGGTGGCTATCGTTAGAGCCCTCCAGCATTTAAATGTGAATAAATCTTTTGTTTCTCGTACCATTGCTCATTACCGTGATACTGGCAGTGTTGCATCGCGTCCAAAAAGTGGACGAAAAAAAAAAACGGTAACAACACCAGAAATGATCCGAAAAGTGAAGACCAGATTTGATCGAAATCCACACCGCAGTGGTAGAAAAATTGCTCGTGAGCTGAACATATCGCGGGAACGGATGCAACACATATTGAAAAATGAGCTTGGACTAAAGCCATTGAAGTTCCAAAAAGTGCAAGAGCTCACCGATGGACAAAAAAAAGTTAGACTGGAAAGAGCCAAGGAGTTACTTCGCTTGCACGAAAGTGGCCAGTTACCGAATTTGGTTTTCTCCAATGAGAAGCCATTCCAAATTGAGCACATTGTGAACAAACAAAATGATCGGGTTTACTTGCCAAAGAGGTCAGCTGAAAATTTACACCTGCACTCAAACGCCGCCGATGGTAATGGTGTGGGCCGCCGTAACGGCCGATGATTGCTCCCCGCTCGTATTCATCGACCGTGGGGTCAAAATAAATGCCGAATATTATCGGGAAAATGTCTTAGACAGTATTGAAGTCCTGGGCAGACAAACTTTTCGGCCGCAGACCATGGACATTCCAACAGGACTCAACACCACCGCACTCAGCACTCGTCAAACAAGTATCGCTTAAAAAGAGGTTTCTCGCTGCGTTTCTACCGCACAATGGCCACCAAAATCTCCGGATCTCAATCCGTTGGACTTTTGCGCCTGGGGCATTTTGGAGAGTAAGGTTCTCACTAAAAAATACCAAAGTGTCGATCATCTCAAGACGGCGCTTCGCGCGGGAATGTGCCAAAATACCGCAGAGCCACTTTCGTGCCGCCTGTGATGGCTTTGTCGGCCGTTTGAAGGCCATAATTCGTTCCAAAGGTGGCCAATTCGAACAAATGTAAACGGATTCTAAAATTTAATGTTATTTCAAACATTTTTTTGCTTTTAAACAATGAAATTTAAAAAAAAATTTAAAAAAAATATATCGCAGTACTTTGTTGCATTATATATCAGCCACCCTGTAACCTCTCTTGTGTACCTTCCTTACCTAACCAAATCCAAGTACGCCAAAGTGTCACTCTACTTATTAGCAATAGTGATAACAGTGTTGCCAGTTACCTATTTCTTTTCTTCTTCATGTTCTTGTTGTTTATATTAACTTTCTTGTTTTTAATTCTTGTTTTTAATAAGGAATTGACTTTTGAATTGTAAATTCTTTAATAAAAAAAAAACATTTTTTGACCAATTTTGCTGCAACAAGACAACCAAACAATCTCTTATTGAAAAACGTCTTGATTGTTGGCAATCTTAAGCAACATGTTGCACGATTCGTTAATTTAAGCAATAAAGAAAAAATAGGTGTCAGGCATTAATTTTAGTTTCTTTTTTTTCTTCGTTTTAGTTTTTATTTGTTTTTATTTTTAAGCAATAACTTCATTTCGAATATTTTTTTTAAATTTTTCATTATTAGTTGCTCTAACAATACGAGTATAGCGAAACATATGTTTTGAGTGCTTTTTCGGGCTTGATTTGGTATAAAGTTTGTTTGCCAGGCACTTGGAATTCCATAAATTTGCTTTTTTTTCATTATATTTCGATTGGTAACATGACTACAGCTTTGCTTCAATGATTTTTAAAATAAACAAAAAAAAAAGTCAAAGAAAAAAAGCGAAAAAAATTTATGACCCAATAATTTAAAACCAAAAGACAAGAAGACTTTTTTACACTTGGTTGGCATCATTGCCGTTTTTTACATTACATGACATGGCGTTGATGATGAAATTAATGACAGCATCATTTTCCTACTTTTCCAACAAACAAACACACACACAAATCCAATATTAAATAGGCCTCTTTTGCAAAATTTTCGAAAGTTGTCAGTTGTCATGTCATTTGAATAGAGGTTATCAGAGAAATTAGAACACTCCTGATTGCAAATGACAAATTGTTTCAGACAAATCGAGATTGCGTATTTAAACATTGTAGATCAAGTCTAAAACAAAACTGTGAAAAAAACTAACGGGTTATCCTTTTAGTGGTTTCCAAAAATATTCCAATCTAGTGTTATTTAGTTTACGAAGAAAGTTACAAATTACAACAACAAAACTGTACAGAAAGCCTACAAAACAGAGACAAATCAACACCAAGTTCTGGAAGTTGCCAAAACACGAATAAAGGAAATATAAATTCGTAGGATCTCAATATCAGAGAATCTCAAAGAGGCCAATGCTCTAAAGCCATTGAAGAAACTCGGGGTTTTAAACTTGATACTTGGCCCCTGCACACCAGGGCAGAGGCACAGAAGAATGTATCCAATGGTTTTAGGCTTCTGCAAATTCTACAGAAAGAAA
This sequence comes from Sarcophaga carnaria, assembly GCA_958299815.1. Classification (NCBI taxonomy): domain Eukaryota; kingdom Metazoa; phylum Arthropoda; class Insecta; order Diptera; family Sarcophagidae; genus Sarcophaga; species Sarcophaga carnaria. Next base: position 124,480,159 of record OY283152.1, on the reverse strand, counting down.
AGGTGCCCCTACTCTATAAATTGCCTTAACAGCACTTAAATAAGCCCTTAAGAGGTACAAAAAATGACATGGCTGAAGTGCTACTTTAGTATGTTTTCGTTGTTCTGAAATTAAAAAATTTCTTTCAGTGTATTTTGTCTTGTCCAGCATTCAGTCTCATAATTTTTAATGAAAAGTTGTTTTACCGATATTATAAAGGGTGTTTTTTATAGAGGTATAGAACTTTAAGTTGGCATTACTTTTCAAGATGGCGACCGATTTAACAGCTGTCAAGTGATTTATTCTCAGTTTGGTTTGGCAATTCATCATGAATAGACTCACGCCTGAACAACGCTTGCAAATAGTGCAATTTTATTTCGAAAATAATGTTTCTGTGCGGAAAACGTATCGCGCACTACGTCCATTTTATCGTCGACAAAATCGTCCATCAGAGCAGTTAATTCGATTAACCATGGAACGTTTTCGCACCACGTTTACTCTTATTGATAACTCGCATCCCCAGAGACGCTGTACGGTGCGTACAGAAGAAGCTATTGCTGCTGTAGAGCGTAGCATTGAGGAAGACCCGAATGAGTCCATCCGCCATCGAGCACAGGAATTGGATGTGTCCATCCACTTTATGGAAGATTTTGCGGAAGGATCTTGGTTTGCGTGCTTACAAAATCCAACTCGTGCAAGATTTGAAGCCAAACGATCATCAAGTAAGGCGTAGATTCGTCGAATGGGCCCAAAACGAGATTACCGTTGTTCCCGATTTTCATAAGCGAATTTTGTTTAGCGATGAAGCACACTTCTGGTTGAATGGCTACGTCAACAAACAAAACTGCCGCATTTGGAGTGAAGGTAATCCTCAAGTGTATGTGGAAACACCGTTACATCCAGAAAAACTGACTGTTTGGTGCGCTTTATGGGCTGATGGAATGATTGGTCCGTACTTTTTCAAAAACGATGGTGGCCAGAACGTTACAGTCAATGGTAATCGGTATAGAGCCATGATTACTAACTTTTTCATTCCTGAATTGAATAACCATGATGTCCAGGAGATGTGGTTTCAACAAGACGGCGCAACATGTCACACAGCTCATGCCACAATAGATTTATTGAAAGACACGTTTGGTGACTGCCTAATTTCACGTTTTGGACCTGTGAATTGGCCTCCAAGATCTTGTGATTTAACACCGCTAGACTACTTTCTGTGGGGCTATGTAAAGTCATTGGTCTATGCGGTAAAGCCACAAATGCTTGACCATTTGGAAGACAACATTCGCCGTATTATTGCCGATATACGGCCACAAATGTTGGAAAAAGTCATCGAAAATTGGACGTCCAGATTGGACTACATCCGCGCCAGCCGTGGCGGTCATATGCCAGAAATCATATTTAAAATGTAATGCCACAAGATTATCTTTCGGATAAATAAAATTCATGTCAATCGAATAATCCATCGTTGTTTTATTGCAACTTAAAGTTCTATACCTCTATAAAAAACACCCTTTAGTTGCTGTTGTAGTTGTTGCATATTTGTTATCCATTTAACATGAATTAAATGAAATAAAATTAGAACACTTTGGCATTCCTCTGCCCCCCATTAAATGCCAAATACCTGCTATTGCCAGCAACATATACAGGATAGAGCTGGTAGGCTCATGCAATATCACAAGCTGCGTCTGTAGGCCTATACGTTCATATGTACAAGTATCCAAAGGAAGATGTTACGCTTGCCATATAAACTGTGTCACTCACGTAAATATTTACGCGATAAACGAGATACAAGAAAGCAACCTAACAGATACAAAATAATAAGAATAAGAAAAAAACGAAAATTAAACCATAAACTACTTATGGTTTAAGAATGAATATCTTCTCTGAGAGAAGAATACTTAGTTTTATTTTGATTTTATTTTTATGAATAGAAAAATGGGTCCACAATACATCACAATACAATAATAATAAAAGAAAAGAAAAGAAAAATAACTTTTTATTTCTGTGTAAATGAAATAAAATAAAATGAAAATAAAATAATGTCGTCTGGCTATCTTTTCGTTTTTTTTTTTTAATAGAAATAAAACCAGATTTACTTCTTGGTCAAGTAAGTGACCCATTTTTCTTTTGTTTTGTTCTCTGGTACCAATACAATATAAGAAAAGAAAACGATAAATTTAGCTCACATGTCATTAAAATCGTTAAATAAATAATTAACGATGATGAATTCATTTGAATTTAAATTTCAATTTTTTATTGTTTAAATTAATACCATTTAATGTCTGAGTTTTATTTATTGAAACATTTCGGTTTTTCTTTTCCTTTTCAATACAATAATTATTTTTAATTTATTTCTCCAGGTGGTTGAAATACACAATTTCAAGTGGTTTTTTTTTTGTAAATCTTTTTCTGTAAAGAGACTGGCAAAACGCTTTCAACGTAAAGAATTATAAAAAAAATTACAAAAACAACAAATAATTATTATTGTTTCGCACTCATGCATGTTTTCAAATTTTTGACACAATGAAACCAATCTAAACCACACCACACCAAACCAAATCCACTGCAATGGAAAATGTAACAGAAATGGAAACAAAAAATAATTTTTGTTTCGAGTTTTTACAAATTTAAGAACATTTTTAACTTTACATAATGTAAACAATCTGAAAAACATGAAAACCTTAGTATTTTTAATATTTACAAGGTGTAAAGAACATGATGAATACGAATTTATAATCAGTTCCAATTATTACATGATGTAAACAATGTAAATAATACTAATTTATGAAAATTTGAATATTAAATGATGTAAATAATACTAATTTATGAACATTTTTAATTTTTACATGATGTAAAAAATGTAAACAATTAGAACTCATGATGTAAACAATGTAAATAATAATAGTTTATGAAAATTTGAATATTACAGAATGTAAAAAATATTAATTTATGAACATTTTTAATTTTTACATGATGTAAAAAATGTAAATAATTAGAACTCATGAACACTTTTAACCTTGACATGATGTAAACAATGTAAATAATAATAATTTATGAAAATTTGAATATTACATGATGTAAAAAATACTAATTTATGAACATTTTTAATGTTTACATGATGTAAAAAATGTAAATAATTAGAATCTATGAACACTTTTATCCCTTACATGATGTAAACAATGTAAATTAAAATAATTTATGAAAATTTGAATATTATATGGTGTAAAAAATACTAATTTGTAAACATGTTTAATTTTTACATGATGTAAAAAATGTAAACAATTAGAACTCATGATGTAAACAATGTAAATAATAATAGTTTATGAAAATTTGAATATTACAGAATGTAAAAAATATTAATTTATGAACATTTTTAATTTTTACATGATGTAAAAAATGTAAATAATTAGAACTCATGAACACTTTTAACCTTGACATGATGTAAACAATGTAAATAATAATAATTTATGAAAATTTGAATATTACATGATGTAAAAAATACTAATTTATGAACATTTTTAATGTTTACATGATGTAAAAAATGTAAATAATTAGAATCTATGAACACTTTTATCCCTTACATGATGTAAACAATGTAAATTAAAATAATTTATGAAAATTTGAATATTATATGGTGTAAAAAATAGTAATTTGTGAACATGTTTAATTTTTACATGATGTAAAAAATGTAAACAATTAGAACTCTTGAACACTTTTAACCTTTACATGATGTAAACAATGTAAATAATAATAATTTATGAAAATGTTAATATTACATGATGTAAATAATATTAATTTATAAACATTGTTAATTTTTACATGATGTAAACAATGTAAATAATTAGAATCTACGAACTCTTTTAACCTTTACATGATGTAAATAATACTGATTTATGAAAATTTGAATATTAAATGATGTAAATAATATTAATTTATAAACATTGTTAATTTTTACAAGATGTAAAAAATGTAAATAATTAGAATCTACGAACACTTTTAACCTTTACATGATGTAAACAATGTAAATAATAATAATTTATGAAAATGTTAATATTAAATGATGTAAATAATACTAATTTATGAACATTTTTAATTTTTACATAATGTAAAAAATGTAAATAATTAGAACTCATGAACACTTTTAACCTTTACATGATGTAAAAAATGTAAACAATTAGAACTCATGAACACTTTTAACCTTTACATGATGTAAACAATGTAAATAATACTGATTTATGAAAATTTGAATATTAAATGATGTAAATAATATTAATTTATAAACATTGTTAATTTTTACAAGATGTAAAAAATGTAAATAGTTAGAATCTATGAACACTTTTAACCTTTACATGATGTAAACAACGTAAATAATAATAATTTATGAAAATTTTAATATTAAATGATGTAAAAAATACTAATTTATGAACATTTTTAATTTTTACATGATGTAAAGAATGTAAATAATTGGAATCTATGAACACTTTTAACCTTTACATGATGTAAACAATGTTAATTATATTAATTTATGGGCACAGTAAATTTTTCCATAAGGTAAACAATGTAAATAATACTAATTTATAAAAATTTTAATTTTACATGATGTAAATAATACTAAGTTATAAACATTTTTAATTTTTACATGATGTAAAATATATAAATATTTAGAAACTACGAACTCTTTTAACCTTTACATGATGTAAACAATGTTAATAATATTTATTTATGTACACTATTAACATTTACATAATGTAAACAATGTAAATAATATGAAAATGTTAACATTTTTGATTGTTACATGATGTAGAATGGTACAATAATTCGAATTTATAAACAATGTGGACAAAACTTTTATTATAACCAACTTGAATAAACCATAAGCAGACAGAGAGAGAGAGAGAGTGTGTGTAAGTAAGTGAAGTAGGAAGATAAGAAAAAAACACAGAAACATTAGCTAAAAGTGTTGCTTTCAGCCGATGATACTTTTTCTCTACTTGGGGGTATTGGCAACTGTTGTGTTTGGCCAATAAATTTTAGTAGTTGGCAGGCAACAGATTAAATTAAATTAAAAAAAAGAATTCATTGGCCAAGGAAATGAAAATAAAATATGAAAACCATAAAAGAAAAATAAGGGAGCGGCTTTAAAAGGTGTAATAAGAAGCTTTTAAACGATGCCAAAATTTATGATCATAAATTCCTCCATTAAAAATAAAATAAAATATTAAGATTTAATTGATGATACTTACCAGCAAATAATTTGTTTTTAAATCTCCAATAAGACGCTTAACATTTCACATGCTATACGGCTAGCTGGTCATTAAACAAAAATGACAATTTAGCGTTTTTATCGAAAGAGAAAAACAACTGAAAATACAACAGAAAAACACACAATTTAAAATTATTTATTTATCAAAGAAATAAAAAAAGCTTTTTCAATAAAAATAATTTCTACATGATGATGATGAGTAATAAATAGTGTAATAAATATAGCATACTTTAAGGCTTATATTTGTCATCAAGTAATGTGGTATACTTTTAGGCTGTTTTAGAGAAAATTTCCCATTAATCATGATATTTTTAGGTTGAAAAATATTTAAAAAAAAACAAATGAAAATATGAAAACGACTTAATGTTTGGGGAATTTCCCAGAAAATTTAAATGACTCAAAAGGTTAAATAAAAACTTTTTACAATGAAAAATAACTATGCGTAATCCTGCCTTTGGTACCTTATTTAAAAGGTACTTTTAGTGTCCCATATCGGCATTATACTCTATTCTAAATTCTTTTCTTGCGCAAGAAAGAAAGACTTTTAAAACTTTTAAACTTTTACTTATAAATACTCCTTAAGGTACTTTGTTTTTATAAATTGTATGTGTTTTCTTTCAGAACCTAACTGAGGTATTTTTGTTGTTGTTGTTCAGTTAAACAATAAAAATTCTTGTTTAAATATATTGCTCGTAAACAAATTAATTGTTTGAAGAACATTTTGAGTCTTTATTAATCAAACAATACTTTGGCATTATTTGTTGGCTGTGGTCATTGCTACACGATGCAAGACGTTGTATTTAATTTTTATTTATTTAAGTACCCACCGCCACTTGATGTTGAAAATCATTGTTTATTTTCATAATTTTTGTTGAATGTCAATAACACCTCTTGCTTCTTTTTTGTTCAATTCTGTTTCTGTTTTATAATTAATTTGTTTATTTTGCTTTTCTTCTGCCGTTTAGTTTAATGAAAAAAAAAGTTCAGTTTGTCTTTATTGAGTGTGTGCTTTTCTGTATTTTTTTTGTTCAGTTCCTTCTAAAGCATTTTCTTAGAAAAACCTCACAACTCAAGTTCAAGTGCAGGCCAAATATAGCGACCGTCGTCACCACATTTAAATTGTTACGCAGTTTGTTAGTCAAGCCAATCAGTCCCATTGTGTTCAATTTAGCAGCGCATTTGTTATAGAAACCAATGCTTATTTTTCTTTTTTTTTCATCTAACAGCTGACAATAGAGAGAGACGACGACGTTTATGACTCGTTTGGCCAAATAAATATTTGCATAACTGCAGCTTAAATAAAAAATATTAGCTTTTAAGTCAGCTGCTGTTTTCTTTCTTATATGGGGGAACAATGAAAAGATTTTTATTGTTTGTAGCTCTTTAAATGGAATCTTTTTAAACTGACAAATATTTGAATGAAAATTTTTAAAAGCAGCAATAAATTTACTATTTACAAATTTCCAAACAGGCCCCATTTGTTGTCTATAACGAAAATGGGCCCACTCAACTTAGTTTCTTTCTCAGGCTTTTTCATCTCCATAATTTTAAGATCATTTTTTCTTGTAACGCAGTGTAATTTCTTGAAGCCATTTAATTTAATAGCACTTCATTTGAAAGTCTTTCTTGAAAAAGATTTTTTTATTAAAAAATAAAATTCATGGCTTTATGGTTTATTAAATTTTCATGGCTTTCAAAGTTTATACAAAAAAGCCCTAAAACTATAAAGCAAGATGCCTTGAAAAGCTGTGAGTGATTATTTTATATTTTTTTGCCATTTTGAAGTGGTTTTAAACAGGCATAACAAAATGTTGTTGCTAATGCTACTGGTAACGACTTTATTTATCATAAAATGCTTTTACTGTTCATCATAAAATGGGAGAAAAAAACTATGCCTTTAAGATCATTTCTAACACTTTATCTTTTGCTTAAAACCGTTAATTTAATTGTATGAATTTTATGCAAAAAGAAGCCGTTATAATATTTTCAAGAACATTTTTTTTGTAATAAAAAAAAAGGAGAAAAAAGTATTTAATTTGGAACACAAACCCATCAACATGCCTTTTATGATTAAAATGTAAACAATAAGCACGCCATAAAGTAACAACCATGGGTAAATAAGTTAAAAAACGGCGGTGTCACCGCAACAAGCTACCTGCTGTGAAAGAGAAAATTTGTTATTTTTGACGAGAAATCTTAAAAGTCTCAACGCAAACAGATTTTTAATTTAAATGACGACAAACAAGCCTTGTCATGCTTTAGAAAAACATATTTTTATTAAACAATTAAAATAATAACAAAAAATAACGTTTTATTAATAATTAAATGAACGTAAATAAAAAAACGTTGTTAATTTATGCTGTTTATTTCACACACTAAGTATGCTTCACTATTTAACAGTTTTACGTACATAAATGAAAGCATGCATGCATGAATGTTGGTTTGTTTACATTTTAGTTATGCTACTCACTCGTTCACTTACACTGAAGAGACTATAAAGGAGTAATAATGATGGCTCTCATCACAGTTATTGTAATTAAAGTGTTGCCATTGCAGTTATTTTTTTAAGTGTGAACAATTCGAATTTTTTAAAAGAAAAAAGGATTTTATTAATGGGGAATGTATTTTAAATATTAAAAACATTTAAGTTTTAGTAAAATTAAGCACTAAAACAAAAAATGTATGCTTAAAATCTGTAAATAATGATTAATTCATGGGAATTTTATTTTTGAAATGATTTTTTCTCCCCATACAAAACTATTTTTATAATCGTCACTTGCAATTTTCAGTTGGTTAACGCCCCTCCTTGACATCTTAAAACTAAATAAAGAAACGAAAAAAAAAACAAATTGAAACGCAAATTGTTACATTCAAAAAGCTGCGCAGTGCAGTGCCCTACTGACAATGCTGCCGATGCCGATGATGTCGTTGATGGTGTTGACCTTATTCCCTTGCATATTGCATGCAGTTTAGCTATGAAATTTCATTTCAATTTGATTTTTTCATTATTATTAAAAACATTAAAACAATAAAAGCATTTTGCAGTTTCCATTATTTCGTATAGCTTATGAAACACAGACCGGTGACCTTTAAAAACATATGCTTTCAAGTGAAAACTATTGCCACATGACCTCTTTAAGTGTTCTAATGCCAAAATTTAATATTTTTCAATAGGTTTTTAGCAGCTAAACACAACTGTACAGGGTTTTTATTGAAATTCGAACTAAAGGTTAAAGGATATATGTATTTAAAACACACATTTTTAGGTTGTCTTTTGACATATTTTAAGTCTTTTGACCTCCTTAAGTTTGTAATGGAAAAATTTTATATTTTTCACGGATTTTTATGCAAACTTGGCTTTGAATTTTTATGCAAAATATGCCACAATTAGTTGAAAAATAAGTGGAATTCGAATTCTATAACAGAAACAAGCAATAACTTCGACACTGCATGCATTACGGCGTTGCACAGGCCTGGTCACATCTGTAATGCTAGCAGTCTCTTAAAATTTCTTTATAATCTTGCCATTTCATTGGAGAGTGGATTGGCTTCGAAGATCGTATAATGTTGAAATGATCGGAAAGCATTTTTCGGTTGTAAATCGATTCTTAAGGCTGGCGGATCCTCCTCGAAGAAGAGGCCCCAATTAAGTTAGCATTTAGGTCCACTGTGATGTCCATATTCTTACGCCTAACTCCTGTTACTTAACAGGATACTTCAGATGAAAGATATTTAATAGCTAACAGATTTGCCAGACCTGTGCATTTGATATCACTATGTGGATAACCCATTAAATAGTACTGACTTATTATCAGCTTCTATTTGTAGTTTACTTTACCATAAGGTAGGTAATACACTTAGAACTTTACTTGGTTTGTCAACTGAGAGTCTAACATTTAAATTGTGATTAGAGGTTGCATTTCTATTATTTTGAATTGCTAGAACTGCTAGAGAATTTTTGCAAATTGCATGATGCACTTCAATGTACGTAGTTTTAATGCAGAAATATTTTATCAAAAAAAAAACAAATAAACGTAGAAAAAATGCTCTTGTTATAATTTAATAACGGCTTTTGTTATCATTCTCTCCCTCTCTGTCCCGCTGTGTGTAGCTCTTCGATATAAATTAAAATAAAAGACAGTTCCCAGTATCAAAAGCGCAACAACAAACATTCAATAGTAACAACAAAGTACATCACTTACTACAGCACATTACCGCTGTTGTGCTCTCACACGTATCCATACACATGTCACCCTTCTGCTTTTGTTTTTTTAACTGCTTCCGTTTTGTTTCTTTTCTGCTGCGATATTGTGGTTTTACATTGCCTGTGATTTTTTTATTGCATTTGATTCTCTTTTTTTTTCTAAAGCACCGTATTTTTTTGTTTACAAAAAGAAGGAAGTTCATGTTGTTTCATATACAATACAACAATAATAACAACAACAACAACAACAAGAATAAAAAAATATGTACTTTAGATTAATTAAGTGTAAATATGGTGGGAAAATTGTTTTTACTTTTTCTTTTTTGTTTTATACTCTCAGAGAATTGCAAAAATATGGCAGCCAGAAGTCAATACAAGGTTGAGAAGGAGTCAGAATACGGACTAACTAAAGAACTAATTTGTCATGAAAACATACAGTGTATATGTGCGTGTGTGTATGTGTCATAAACTTGCCATTTATTTTGTTTTCTTAAAAAAAGAGAGGGAGCAGAGAGAAAGAAATTATAAAGCCGTTAAGCCATAGCAAATAAACAAGGAGTATTTTGCCTATGCATGTATGTGTCCATTTACATGCATATGTTAAGTAAGCATATTCAATTTAGCAAAACCTAATAGAAAGTGTGCAGTTGCCAACCTGAATTAAAGACAAAAACCTATGTAAACATTACAAAAATCATACTTTTAAAGTTAAAATACATAAGTTTTAATGGAATATTTATAATTTTAATTTAAAAATATTAATAAATTTATAATATTTAATATTATTAACAAGCCTTTGCGTGCAATATCATATCAATTTCAGCAACTGTGTTTTTAATTGCCAGGTGTTTTGTTTAACAAAACCAGCCTTGTTGTTTAGTGTCAAGTTTTTAACACATTTTTCTCTTTTTATGTATTTTGTTGTTTTTGTAGGCTGTTATAAATTTTAATTAATAAAACAAGTTAAAAAAATATTGAAAATTAATACGGCAAACTGCCGTTAGATAGGCCTTGGGCCATAGGCGAAATTAATATTGCTTTTCATTAAAATAATTCCAACAAGTTTATTAACTATTAAATACGACGGTTTTTAATGCATTTTTTCTCCGTTTTCATAGTAACCAATATTAATTTCACGTTAATTACGAAACAATAAAGAAAATTTAGTTTCTAAAATTAAAAATATTTCAGCAATCTGCAAGTAATGGCTTAAAAATTTATAAATTTATTCACAAAATTGCATGGATTTCTCTTTAAATTGCATTTAAAAAATAATTTTTTGTTTTAGTGAAACTTTCAATTCATATTGTAGTATTTTTTAAATGTATTAAGCACTTGTATTTTATTTAAATTATTTTAAGCACGCAAAAATTTACAAAGAAAGTAAACTGTGAATAAAAATTACGCAAAATTGCATAAGAAAAGGAAAAAGTCGTTTCAAAAAGAGTAGCATTAACGGTTATCAGTTGCATTTTAAAGTAGTATACCATAAATTTTGTTTGCAAAAGCCTAAAAATCGAATTGTGCACAGCGTCACAAATATGATGAGCCCTGTGCATCATTGCGTGGTACACAGTGCCGAAAACAAGGCTTCTGTTCGAGAGAGTACGGCGGACAATCCAAATTGATCGATTTTACAACGTCTTCAGCAATTGGACCTGTCTTACGGCTCATTGTGATATAAATGGTGTTTTTTATAGAGGTATAGAACTTTAAGTTGCAATAAAACAACGATGGATTATTTGATTGACATGAATTTTATTTATCCGAAAGATAATCGTGTGGCATTACATTTTAAATATGATTTCTGGCATACGACCGCCACGGCTGGCGCGGATGTAATCCAATCTGGACGTCCAATTTTCGATGATTTTTTCCAACATTTGTGGCCGTATATCGGCAATAATACGGCGAATGTTGTCTTCCAAATGGTCAAGCGTTTGTGTCTTTACCGCATAGACCATTGACTTTACATAGCCCCACAGAAAGTAGTCTAGCGGTGTTAAATCACAAGATCTTGGAGGCCAATTCACAGGTCCAAAACGTGAAATTAGGCGGTCACCAAACGTGTCTTTCAATAAATCTATTGTGGCACGAGCTGTGTGACATGTTGCGCCGTCTTGTTGAAACCACATCTCCTGGACATCATGGTTATTCAATTCAGGAATGAAAAAGTTAGTAATCATGGCTCTATACCGATCACCATTGACTGTAACGAACAAAGGTAATCTCGTTTTGGGCCCATTCGACGAATCTACGCCTTACTTGATGATCGTTTGGCTTCAAATCTTGCACGAGTTGGATTTTGTAAGCACGCAAACCAAGATCCTTCCGCAAAATCTTCCATAAAGTGGATGGACACAGATCTAATTCCTGTGCTCGATGGCGGATGGACTCATTCGGGTCTTCCTCAATGCTACGCTCTACAGCAGCAATAGCTTCTTCTGTACGCACCGTACAGCGTCTCTGGGGATGCGAGTTATCAATAAGAGTAAACGTGGTGCGAAAACGTTCTATGGTTAATCGAATTAACTGCTCTGATGGACGATTTTGTCGACGATAAAATGGACGTAGTGCGCGATACGTTTTCCGCACAGAACCATTATTTTCGAAATAAAATTGCACTATTTGCAAGCGTTATTCAGGCGTGAGTCTATTCATGATGAATTGCCAAACCAAACTGAGAATTAACAACTTAAAGTTCTATACCTCTATAAAAAACACCCTTTATTTTGTATATATGTATGATTGCTGTTTTTATGGTTTGGAGGTGTCATTGAGTTGTATTTCTTCGAAGATAAACCTAGAAAAACCGCCCCGTCAATTCAGAGCTCTATAGCTCTTTACCTTTGAAACAACCACTTTTGATCAAAGAATGCTAATAAAATAATACTAGAGTTGCCAGTATGGTAAATTCCATACTTAAAACGAAATTATTGGACTGGTATTGGTATTAAAGGAAATTGTTATCTCAGACTACGTAGTGTATGAATAAAAATCCGCGCGTTTTTTTTTACAAAGGAGTCTTTAGTAATGAACGAACCTTTTGGATTCACTATCGAAATGAAAACTAAACAAATATTTGCCGAAATTTATAATAAAATTGCCATATTTATTGTATAAAGTGCAGTAAATAATTTAATAATTGACTTTTATGGCATACGCTCATAAATTATTTGTTCATTACAAAACCAGTTAAAAAAATAAAAAGTAATTTAATGGTATTGCATTGATGGCTCATAAATTATTGAAAATTATTTCCGATTGCCAATTTTTTTCAATTCGTGGTTTAGCAATATTAAGATAAAAATAACACAATAATATTATATGCGTGAGCTAGGCTTAAAAATTGTTTTTTTTTTTGTTTTGTTTAACAATAAATAAGCTTTAGTGCTTATCTTTTTAAAATACTTTTTTCTTCACTTTTAACAACATTTAGCGCTTAAATTATACAATTTTAAATGGTATGTTATTGTTTTGTTTTGTTTTTTATAATATTTTATGGTTACGGTGAATTTTTTTTTGTGTTTTCATTATTATTTGGAGTAGCAGAGTAAGACAGTTTTATTATTTTGCTTTTTTTAATTATAAACTGACCGTTACATATTTTTTATTTTTTGTTTTCTGTTTTTTTAATGATTATTTAAGGTGTTAGACATCAGAAAGCAACAAGAAAAATTTATGATGTAATAAAACAAAATTTATAACAAAAAAAACACAAAATAAACACGAAAAAATTATACAAAATTGTAAACGAACAACAAGGCTGCCATTGTTTTGCATATTTTAAGACGGATTCTTATTTAAATGCAAGCCTTAAATTATTTTTGTCAGTAACAAACAGAGATTCTCTCGATTGTATACGCAATTAAAACGGTACAAGTCGTTTATTCTCTCTATACTTTCCTATGAGCGCACAAGCATCGAAACAGCAGCAACAATAACAAGTTAACTGCAAAATTCTAGAAGTTGTCACAACGCAAAATAATTGAGGAGTAAATAGAATGAAGGGTAATGGAAAACACTTTCTCGAGAGAAAAGTTTCTTTTAAAAGTTTCAATTAAAGTTCTATAGGCTCCTTAACAACATGTCCAATAAATTCGAGGCAATTACACTGCTATGACCATGTCATTCTAATACAAAAGGATATCCAACAAACAAGAAAAAGATTTTTCATTAATTGCCTAAAATTGTACATCATGGTCATGTGTATATAGCCTCCTATTATTTAAATTCCATGGTTTTCTTTTCAATTTTTATTGATAAATCATATAAATTATGCATTATTCCCGTAATTTTTATATTATTTTAATAGATTTATTATTTTTTTTTCCAATTCCATGGCCATAAAATTGAGTAATTTTGTAATTTAATTAAATTACAAGCAAAGAAAAAACTTTCCCTTTTTATATTTTACATTTACTTTTGTGTTTTTTATAAGTTTACAGTATTTTTTTTTATTTTAAGCTTTTCGCAACTATCTGCCAAGTAAATAGAAAAAACCGAAGGAAAAAAAATTAAACAAATACTTGCCATAATAACTGAAATTATTTTCACTGTCAAATTACAGGCGAAATTTTTGTTGAATAATGTGCAACAGCAACAGACAGCAGTGCATGAAAAAGTAAAAAAAAAAACGCAGCACAAAAATAAATCCTACAAATAAGCAACAAAATGCAGTCAAAAATTGTGTAAAAAAAAACCAGAAAAGGTTATTTAACTCTGGCATAATAGAAAACATTGCCAAGGCAAAGAAAAAATTTGTCTTTCCATTTGCTTTATTTCCACTCCACAGCATGTTTATGACATTTATTTTAAATAATTACAACAAAATACAAAAAGAAAATTGAAAATTATATATTTAAACATTTCTCTGTGGCAAAAAATGCCAATAAAAAATATTTAAATTTGTAAAATTAATTTTCCCTGTATATATCATTTCATTTAGTAAAAATAATTTTTTTAATAACTTTTAATAATTTATTAATATTTTTCTTATTTTCAGTGTTTTTAAATTTCTTCAAATGTAACTATTATTTTTGCCTCATACTGTGTTTACTTTTACTTGCTTGATTCCCTAACCTTTATGACATTTTACATGGCAGTCTCTCTCTCTCTCTTTCTTTCTCACAAGTTTTACTCTGTGTGAGTACTAACAAACGAACAACAACAAAAATAAAAAAGCCTCATTATAATTGATTGAAAATAGAAAATTTAGCAAAACATGTTGCTGCTATTCAAACATGAATTTCACGTGTCATGACAGTTTTTACTGACTACGTTAACGAACAATGATAAATTTATAACGGTATTTTGCATTGTTGTTGTAATAATAAATCATAACAAATGTTTGAAATTAAAAACAATAAAACAACATTTAAAAAGAAAAAACACCCACACAACAGTACGCTTACTCTTAATGCCTACATACCTAAACATAACGGCAAACAATAGAAATAAAAAGATCGTGAAAATATAGAACATCAGACTCTCACAATCAAGCTGTTAAAGGAATTACTCATACGATGAGATTACAATTGTTTTCCTTTATTTTATTAAGGAACACTTCGGCTCCAACGACAACGGCAACAACAACATAAGCGGGTTTATTTTCCTAAACATTTAAGAGTGAAAGTGAAAGTTATAGGTACACACACATACTCGTGTAAACGCAGTTTGAGTTGTAATAATGGCTGTTAATATGATTTTGCCAAAAAACAAAAATCAATTCAAATAAAAATGAATGTAAACACATCCAACAACAACAGCAGCTTTACTAACTAACATACCCCAAAATGCATACTCATTAATTGTTTTGTTTTTGTGGTTTCAGATGTTTTTTGTGTGAGAGAACAAAATCAAAATGGTGCCAAATAGACATGCAGTTGTTGTTTCTTCTATGCGTAAACAAACGTTATACATATGTAGGTAAAGTAAAAGGTGGCCATATGAGTTTTTAAGAAAATAAAGTGCACTTAGAGGTATTATGGTTTAATGTTGATTTAAAATTCCTTTATTAATTAGAATTGCTTGTAAAAAAGTAAATTTCATTAATTATTAAGTCTTTCTAGATCCCAATTATGCAGATGACCTGATGTAAATAAAACATCTTTAATAAGCGAGAGACAATTTTAAAGGCGTTAACTGTTTAAAATGTTGAAATTTTAGCCTACAGAATGGATTTACATGACAGAGTCCATTGGGTTTAATATCGCCAAATATGTACAATGTTGCCAAACGGTCTGCCTATTTAGCAGTTGATTAAGGCTCCGTATTTTATTGTACTGTGGGGATTTTTAATTGTATTTCATTCATCGATTATATGAAAATCCATTCACCTCAAGACAAATTATTGTTTAAAACTGTCTTTGCAATAAATTTCATGTGATTTATTTTGTATTTATTTTCATACAATTTGTATTTATAAATAATCATTTAATTGTTTATAAATACACAAACATAATCTGCATTTATTAGTCATATACACAGAGTCCAATGAATTATAGTCTGTCTGCTTTCCATTAAATAATTTTTATTTACTTTCATTTCTTCTTTTGTTTTTACTTTTACTAGCAATTATGAGATAATTTTAAATGCTTTTTTATTATTATTTGTATTAATAAAAAAAAGTTCACTTTTATAAAGAAACAAATAAAATAAAACATCTTTGATTATATCAGGAGCGTAATATGTGTTTCATATAAACACTTTAAGAATACCCTACACTAAGGTTTATAAGTTGTAATTCGTGAGGGAAAATTGTTGAATATCTTTTTACATTTCTCAATGTAATCTCCTTTTAGTTCACTACGCTAATATCATTTACGGTACTGTACTTAATCTATGAATTATATCCTCATAAAAACGTCTCTCCGAACTTCAGGACGTCAAACTCCCTGCCTAGTACTTGATAAGTTCTCAGCTATTTGCTTCTAAGGTGCATTAACATCGCACAGCTTCCAAGTATGTGTTCTAGTGATTCGTTTTCCTCTTCGAAGAATCCATATATTGATCTTGAGGCGATCCCTATTCTTTGCTGAGTTTGCAGTGATCGGTAGGAAAGCAAGCTACTATCCTCACGCTACTTAACCAAACCAGCTTGACTAAAATACTAAAATTAATGAATCTAAAGTGATTTCAAAACACTGATTCCTTTTCATGATCATATTTAAATATTAAAAAAAATGTTTTCAATTCTATACATTAACACTGAAAATGATTCATTCATCGCACGTATGTAATTTAATATGACACGGTAATATGAAATAATAAAAGATGCATGTCAGTTTTGTTCATATATTTTTTTACACAATTTTTTTAATTGATTTCAATTGAATTTAATTACATCAACAAAACCAGGATATAATATATCAATCGCGGGGCTAAACAAAAAAACAAAAGCTTGCAACATTCAGTTATTGTTTTGCCAGAAACCATTACCATAAAATATAACGGTAAATAAAAATAAAAATACGGATCTACCCCCCCCGTTTTGTGTTTATTGTTGACTCAGAGGCTTAAAAGTGAATGCATGGGAAGGAAAGTGTGCTTGTGCATGTAGTATACCTTCATTTAATTTTGCTTCCAAAAAAGCAATTTCAACGAGCCCCTATTTAAATTAAAATCATAGAATATTAATTTAATTTTAATTAAGTTTTGATGGGGCCGGCCGGTAAAAACTTTTCCGCACAGTTATTAAATTAAAAACTAAATTAAAAAAATAAATTTAATAATATATAAACCCTCATTAAGCAAGCAATCCCTAAGGGTTAATTACTGTTTAATTTTTTTTCTTCTTCTTCTTTTACACTCTTCTTGTTTAAAAGAGCTCTTTGGGGACACAAACACACCGTGACGCATTAAAGATGAGTCAAGCAACAATAGAAAAATACACGCAATTACAGTTAAACAGCAGAGAGTAAAAAAATGTTGGTCAACATCATAATGACTGTGTGTGAGTATTTTTTTTTTTAACAATCAAACATTGCTGTCGTTCATTTGTTCGAGTAACTAAGGCGTTGGTTGTCATCGGTTTTTTATGCTCTCTTTTATGTTGTGTATGTATTTGTTGTTATTGTATGAACCATAAAAATTGTGTCTTTGGTACAGTGGCACAATGAAATTGTTATTGTTTTACATTTTTTTATTCATTTGATTTTGCTTTCATTATTACTCTCTAGTTTGAAGACATATAATGGGAGATAGAGCGAGCGAGACTCTTAAGGAGAGGGTGTAAAAATGCTTACAGCTACTAAGCACACACACACACAAAACAATGGTAAATAATACAATAACACAAAGAAAACAATGAACTGAAATAAAAAAACAGAAACAAAACTACCCCCTATATTGAAAACAAAAGCCATTACGTCCATTGTTGTTGTTGTTGCTATAGTAACAGTAGCCAAAGTCAGTTTGCAGGCAGCAAGCACCCTTGCTATTGTGTGTGTGTAGATTTACATGTCTGTCTAAAATTACATTGTAAAAAAAATATAACATTGCTTGTGTCATAGAGAATTGCATTTCTTTGCTTTGTAGTAGCTTTTAAACAGGGTTGTCATACATTGTGTTGAGTATTTCTTGTTTTATAAGTAATTTTATGCTTTGGTTTCTTTGTTGAAGGGTAGTTTAACAGGTTTTATCTTTACCATAGGAACTATAACAGTTTGTAATATAAAAAGCATATTTTTTCAAGCGGTAATAGTTTTTGTTTTTGTAACAAATTTCATTTGTTATTACAGTTATTTAAGGGTTGCCATATCATAAAAATATGCAAATAACAGCAAACTTTTATGGCCTAACCAGTGTCGCAAGTTGTAACAAAAAAAACCGTATAAAAATAAATGAAACAAAAGAAAATTCATTTTTTAACCATACTACATAAAGTCATAAAGTTCATACAGAAATAATGACTGCATTTCACTACACCTTATAAGAATATTTGGTTTATTTTTTAATGTAGTTACGATGATGAAATTATAGTTAGACAAACTGTCCTTTTAGGGCTGAGTAAGCTAAACTAAATGAAAAAACAAAGAAAAACGTGTTAAAAGTTTTCTAAATGATTGCTAAAAAAAATACAATTGCTTTTTATGCTTTCATACTCAACATTATAGCCTGTAGTAGCAACATTAAATGTGGCATGGAATAAATTTAAATGCAAAATGTTAAAACAGAAAAGGCTACTCTACTGCTACTGCTCAAAATAAATGCCAGGCTACATGGCTAACGTGACTTGACAGAGACGACGACGATGACGACGACTGACGAGACTTTTATGGCTGATGGTGTAAATGTTGCAGAGTTGCTCATATCAAGTTGAAACGTAACAAAAAAATAAAAGGAGAAAAGAAAACGAGAGGAGACGAAATCTATGAATTAAATTATACACCACAACCAGTCAAACAATGTGTGCATACATGATGTCGTCGTAAAAATAAAATAATTCTTGCATCATGCCTTTAAAAGAACTCTGCTCTGTTTGGCTTGCTGCGGCTTAACTAGCAGCTAAATGACAAAGTGACTGGCTGGCTGGCAGGCAGAGGCTGGTTTGTCTATCTGTCTGTCTGTGTCTTTGTATAGTTTTTCACGGCCTAAAGCAATATCATCGTCATCATCAACTATTATTTGACAGCTATAAAAATAGCCTCATTGTGTCATCCACATTTTATTTAAAATTCTCCATGCACAGCAACAACAACAATAACATAAACTACTCGTACAACGTTTACAACTTGAACATTTGATTATAACCATAGCACTACAGTATGACTTACATATTACACACAGAAGAACGTCATCAACATTTCCATCATGATTATATTCCATTCACATGAAGCATTCATTCCCATCCATTCCTGTTGAAAATTTAAACTCGATTGCATGCATAGCAAGACTGGCATTGTGACAAACAAGGCAAATGCATGAGTGAGTGAGTGAATGAATGAATGAGAATGAATGATTCGTTTGCTTGGCTGACATTTTGTCTTGTTGTGAGTTTTAGTTATTTTTTTTCTCTTTTTCTATAACAACGGCCCTCATTTAAATTCATTTAAAAGAAGAAAATGAAAAAAAAAATAAAATAAAATGCGTGCTTTCATATGTTATAGATTTTTTAAAGTGTTTTGTATAAATATTCCCTTTTTAATTCTGTACTTTCTTTATATTCGTCAATTTTGTTGTGTTTATTAATTTAATTTCCATTATTTGCATATGAACACAATATACGGCAACTATTTTGTTAAGCACAAAACAGCACCCACCAACAATTGATCTACATACAAATCTCAACAAGGCTCAGGAGAAAGAGTTGTGGGAGCGAGAGTATAATATACCGTTTTATTCCGAAGAAACTAGTTGCTGTTATGGTTCTTCATATTAATTACTCATATGTAATTGATTGTTTTGATGCGTATACACTCTTAGCAACATGTTTACGCAACATGTACACGCAACACGTTTATAATTCGAACCAATCAGCTCGTGTAATACGGCAAAATTCGTGTTTGCAAGCCCGAACTGATGTATAACAAACATTTTTGATATTTTGTCCTTTTCAGAAGGTCATCCTACTTACATTATAGCAATTCTACCAAACACACACACACACACACACACGGTGTACATTTCATGATGTTTGACAAACCTAAGTGGATATAGTAACAACAAATTACTCTCAACAGCTCGTGCCTGCAGTCGAAGATCGCTAATGTAATATATAACTGCTTTAGTGAATGGTTTTACCTAAGTGTTGTTTGTGTTATGAAAGTGAATTGGTGGATATGGTAAGACTTAATGCAATTAAACCGTACGTGTTAATATTTCGAAGTGAATAACACAGAATTTTGTCGTTGTTAGCAACACTTATAAATAAATTCCTGTTCTTAGAAACGAAGAGAATTGCATTTTTAAAGCTGACAGATTTATAATATATAAACACAACTACGTTGCATTAATTTTGCTATTTTAAATTTTCTTCATTAAATAAAGGATTCTTATTGCATTAATTAAAATTGTTAAGGATCTTTGGAAGACATTTGAATACATTTGCGATTAAGATAAAGCTCTTAATATATTTAAACTGGGCCAGTAGGACGCCCCTGTTTTTTTGTTTTTACGGCACTATAAAAATTTTAACATTAATATTGGCTGGCAATTAAACCACAAGTACTATTGATAATACACACCGCACCTCTTTTCTTGGAAACAATTGTCTATTGAGGTACTAAAACGTGGTAAGAAGATGAAAAGAAATAAATACCGAGAGTAGAAAAGCAATAAAAAAAAATTAAAACGTAACAATTACGAGGGTTATGATAAAAGCCAGCTGGAAAAACGTTTTCTAGTTAAAGCTTAAAACCAATAAAAGAAAACATAATTTGAAATTTATTTCTTAATGGTGTTTTGAAAAGTGAAATACTTTACTCTAGTATATGTATGTATGTATGTATGTAGCATTTCTTTATAGATTTTTTCTTTAATTTTTATTTTCATTGACTAGTTTTTTTTATTGGTTTTTAATTGGCTAAGCATTTTACAGTGAATTTAAACTCTCACTTGGGTGAAACATCAAAGAATTGCTTGGCTTGGCCATATGAAAACGGCATTACAAAGCCAACAAGACTCATCATATATTTCTTCTTCATTTTCAATAAAAGAAAAAGTCTATCATGAGTTTTTCCTTCTGCTTTTCTTTTCTTTTGTATTTCAAGTGAAAACTAAACCGTTTACAAACATACTTAAATGCCAAATTCTTAAGAAAACAACAACAAATACTTTTACCTGTGGATTTTGAAAAGAAAATAAAGTTTTGTTTTCTTTTTTTTTTAAATCCTTTTCAAAGAAACAATCTCTCTCGATATCGATGTAATTAATCATGACAAGTTTTCTCTTTAAACTTTATTTTCCAAACTTTTGTTTTTTTTTTTTTATTTGGCCCTTTTTGACCTTTTCGTCCAAGTAACGATGGATGGATGGCCTTTCCATTACATGGCTTGAAACCTTTTCAATAAATTTTCGATTGTCTCGTTACATTGACATGACATGATTGATTGTTTCTGTCTGATACTGATAGTAAAAATTTGTAAAAAATAACTAAACTTCCCATGACATTTTTTTGGGGAAATTTTCATTTTTATTTCGTATTTATTTTCAACAAAGTTTGCCCATACTTTTGTACAAATGCAGGCTTTAATAGTCCCGTTTACATTCATAGGAACGTTTTAATGATAGAATATTCAACAAGAAATTTTAACCATGCTGTAGGTATTGTGGCCTAAGGTGTCCCTAATAAATCCCAAATAGTTGCAGGTTTGAAAGATCTACTTTGTTAACAGTGTCTGGGTAGAAAAATCGACATTGTGGTAAACTGGAACTTGATGCAGATATCCCATGTCCAGAAATATAGGCGGTGAAGTTACCTTTTTGTCTATTTAGCAATAAAAAAGCGCTCTATAAAAATCGGTTAATATCTGATAAAAGATGGACTTATGGGTGAAGTGAACCACCAAGTGGGCTGTATAGATATGGTATCAAAGATTCAAAAACAGTTTTCCTTAGGATCGAGCTTTACTTGGGACCAGATATATAAGCGACGAAGCCTTTTTATATGAGCAAAAAAGTGCTAAAATGAAATTGTTGGGAAATGAACTTCAAAATTGTAATAATTCTCATTGAGTTCATATGCATTTGTATGTTATAGATCCAATAATACCTCATATTTTTAGCAAGTTGCATTTTTTTGTTAGATGACTTGGATTTTTCTGATCATTGACTTGTATTTTTTTCGACAGTGACTTGCATTTTTTGGTCGCTGACACGTACAGTTGCATTCATAAAAATAGAAGTGAGCCCATTGAAAAACAAAAGCTTAGTTTTTAAAAAAAAATTTTTTTGGTGTAATGTAATGTTGATTCAATACTAAATTATTTAAGTTATTCATTAATTAAATAAAGCTTTCAACAAGTATGTAACAGGAAGTTTAAAAAAAAATATCTTAAAAAGTGCTGTTCAAAATAATAGGAGTATTTTAGTTTTCATAAAGATTTACTATTAAAAAAGTTAAAAATGCTTATGACTATAATCAGAAACTTTAAATACGATTAGTATTTGGTAGAATAGCCTTTACTTTTTATTACGGCAGCACATCTACGAGGCATAGAGTCAACTAAATCCTGACATTGTTTTAGTGGAATTTTATTCCACCCATCTTGCACTACAGACCACAACTCAGTTGCATTTGACGGCGTCCATTTATCCATTTTAGAGGCGTGGAATATGGTAACATCACTTCTCTCAAAATGCCAACATAGACGTTCCTATCCATTATGTCTCTAATTGGATGTATTGGGCCTACACCATTATATGAAAAACTTCCCCATATCATTAATTTTGCACCAACATGTTTAACTGTCTTTTGTGTATACTGAGCTTTATATTTGGTGTTGGGCGGACGTCTACCATACTGTCTAGACCCAGTGGCACCAAATAAAAAAATTTTGCTTTCGTTGGTCCACAATAGGTTTCTCCATTTTTCTTTCGGATATTTGATATGTTCTTGGGCAAACTTTAAGCGTGCTGTTGCCTGTTTTGTATGTCAACAATGGCACCTTTTGTGAACTTCTTGCGAATAAATTGTTGTCCATCAGACGCCTACGAATAGTCATTTACGGCAAGATTCAGATCCTTTTGAATCTTTTTGCATACGCCAAAGGCTTCATTTTGCTGTATCGCACATTTCTGCGGTCATCGACAGTTGATGTTTTGCGCTTGCGCCCACGCGTTTCTAGCTTTTTTTTATATTATATTGCATTTGTGATCATTTGATTGAAGCAACTTAAGGTTTCCTCAATTTCTTTAGAAGTTTTGCCTTTTTTTCGAAGATTTTTAATTAGTTTTCTCTTTTCTTCAGTACAGTGATTTCCTCGTCCCACTATTACAAAAATTTATGTGAATCACTGTAGAAAAAGTTTTAACTACATTTTTCCGTACTTATTTTTCACTTTTTTCTTTAAATTATGTGCTGTGTTATTTTTATTTTTAAAGGAACACTCACACTCCTATTTTTTTGATCAACTGAATTCAGGGGCAAACACAGAAATGAATCAATTTCATCGTAAATATTAAGGTTATTACGAGATTCTTTTTTGTATTTTATTTCTTAAATATCGTTGTAACTACCATTAAAATATATCATGTTTTGCAAATTGGTACAATAAAAAATTTAACTTTGAAAATATTACATGGAAGCACTCCTATTATTTTGAACACAGCTGTACATATATTTTGGTTGATGACTTGCATTTTTTGGACGATGACTTGCATTTTATTGATCGTTGACAAACATTTTTTGGATAGATGACTTGCATTTTTCAGATGATGACTTGCACATCTTGATGGGTGACTTCCATTTTTTTGGATGATGACTTGCATTTTTTTGGACGACGACTTTCATTTTTTTAAAACAGTGACTAGCATTTCTTCGTCGATTATATTAGTTTCGACCCCTTCATCTCCGGTCTCAAGTAACGCCGCACTATGTGGCATTTACTCTGAAAAGCTGGCCAAAAAGGCAAAAATGAATTTAAAGAGTATGCATTATAAAGAGTATGCATTTCGATAGACAACAAAATTCTGCATTATATAGTGAATTTTCACGACTTTAAGTTGAGATTTGTAGATCTAAGACGATGTCAAAGTCAGGAAAGTGAAGAAAATTAAATGCGTTTTTGGTGTTTTTTTGAAATTTTAATTGGTTTATATGATATTTTTTTGTGGCTCAACGAATAGAGGTTTTATATTGATTTTTTTTTATTTGAAAGGTATGAGCAACTTCTACTTTCAGTTTTACATATATATATATATCTCATATATTATTGTTAAACTTATTTGTTCAAAATTTAAAAATAATAAAAATTTCACATTTTTTTTATCCTACCCAAAAAAACGATAAGGATTTTAAAGGTGAAAGTAGTTTTTAGTAGTTTAATGTTATATACCACAAGAAAATATGAACTCTCTACATTCAGGAGCAAGAAATAAAGTTTGCGCAAATTTGCGCAATTATTTTTGGCGATTTTTTGAAAATTTTACTTTTTTTTGAAAAATTAAAAAAATTAGACGCAGTGTTATAAAGCCATATGGCGTACGAATTTTGCGAGGAAATTCAGTAGAAGCGATACCAATCGAGATGTCCTGAATAGGTTACTTTTAAGCAGTGACCCTTTTAGAAGCTGCAGTACACAAAAATCGCAAAGGAATAGAAAAGCATTTTCATCAGATACTATTAAATTACTCCTTCCTGACATTGATGATGAAAATGATAACGGTTTTAACGATTGTAGTTAGTTTCACTTTTTAAGTATTTTTTGAAGTTAAGTATGAAATAATGTAAAATAAATATTATAAATAAATATTAATTATCATAGAAGTTTAAAAACTTAATTACATATGTATTATAACAATATGAGATGTATGTTTGATTTTCTTAATGGACTGTATGTGGTACCTAGGGGCACTTATGATCCGATCATAATAAAATGTGATCATATATGATTCAGATTCATGTTAAACATGTTCATGTCGAATTTCATCGAGGTAATAAAATTTTTAAACCAATTATTACTGCTGAACATATTTTCCTAAGGGGCCCTATTTTGGACCAAGGGGCAATTATGGTCGGTCCATAATTCCAACAAAATTTGGTAATCTGATTTAGATTTACAAAATACACGTTCATACCGAATTTCATCACAATACCAATGTTTTTAAGCCATTTATAAGCGCAAACGTGAATTTCTAAAGGGGACTTTATATGGGGACCAGGGACAAATGTGATCCGATTTTCACCAAACTTTACACTATGATTTCTTAGTACACAGAACTGATCCATCTAAATTTTATCATAATTGTTGCATAATTGCCATAATTATGTGTAAATAAGTGCAATTTCGAGGGGAATTTGTATGGGGGCTAGGCGAAATCACGGATCGATTTGAACCAAAATCAGTTGGGTTCATCCTTGGGCCTAATTATCACTAACACTATCAAAAAATTTCAGCCATTAACTCATAAAACACTTCTATTAATTTTGGCCAGGTTTTCAGGCAAAATGCCACATAGTGCGCCGGACCGTAAGAAAACCTGTTTTGGAATCCTTGATACCATGGCCATATAGGAATACCTGCATCAAATCCCATTTTTCCATAATATCGGTCATCCTACCCAGGCCAATGTTAACCCAATTTCTCAAAATAACACAAGAAAAAGTTAGGCGATGCTGCCAATTTTAAAGCTTAATTTGTTTGAATAAAAACTTCTAAGTTCATTGATAGGCAATTAATTTTATTACTTTCTGGTTATGGAAACATCTTTGTAAATAACATCATTAACGTAAAATGTCTTCATTTACGAGTATTTATGTCTGCATTTATCTTGGACTGCCAGGAAAACATTGCATTTAAAACCAAGCTTAACCCCTAATGTCAAAAAAAAACCCACAAATTTTGTTAATGACCCAAATTTTGTTGTTTTTTTATTTTTTTGGTGAAACCAAAAGTCAGATTATTAGAAATCCAAGCCAACAAAACGCCAATGAACATGGAACATGTAAAGGCAGATAAATGATGGCATTAACAGCCGTATGAATCAGGCTTTAAATAAAAAAAAAACGACTACTTTTCTTAAAACTTGACTCATATGACTATTAAAAAGCACAGAAAGGCAGACTAGAAAAATGTAGGAAATGTTGTTGTATTTGTTTTATAAACAACTTTTTCCTCATTTCCAACAGAGAGTGCGCACAATTGCGTTTGGCGCAGATGGATGGATGGATGGTTGGATATGACCTACTTAACCATAAAAATGAAACTTCATATGTAAGCGTTTGCGCGTGTATTTTTTTAAGTTACTAAATGGGTTAAACGACAACAAGAACAACAATAACAGAAATAAATAAATAAAGTCACCATCATCAGTATCTAGAA
Source organism: Sarcophaga carnaria (assembly GCA_958299815.1). Lineage (NCBI taxonomy): Eukaryota > Metazoa > Arthropoda > Insecta > Diptera > Sarcophagidae > Sarcophaga > Sarcophaga carnaria. Next base: position 124,453,728 of record OY283152.1, on the reverse strand, counting down.
AAAGAACTTTTTCCACAAGTTTTAAAGGCTGTCGGCTGTCTGCCTGCCATAATAACGTTGTTAAAAGTGCTAATTAAACTGTAATTCTTTGTTTTCTTTGAGTATAACAAAGAAAAACTTAAAAAAAAGAATATTTTGTGGTTTTCAGAAGAAGAACTAAATAATTGAATAAAAAACAAACAAAAAAAAACGAAAACAAATTCTATAAGAAAATCTGGAGCAATTAATTTTCGCTTCATTGACTGAGCATTTAAAACGTACAGTGTGAGTGAGTGAGTTTTATCAAGAGCATAACCGTTAAATTATTTACTTTACCGCCATTAAACGATTCAGTGATTCAGAAGTCGTACCATAACTTGGTTAATCGTGTAAATTAAATAACGTGGAAAACCTAAAAAGTTAATTGTCTGAAGTTAACAACCGAAAAGTATACGGGTTTGTAGTTAAAAGGGTTACAGTTGATGAGTGTTATTAATTTTTTGTTTGCGATCACCAAGATAGCGGAGCTGGACCGGGAATAGATTACGATGGGAAATATGATGATTACCTAAAGGGTGTTTTTTATTGAGTTATAGAACTTTAAGTTGGCATTACTTTTCAAGATGGCGACCGATTTAACAGCTGTCAAGTGATTTATTCTCATTTTGGTTTGGCAATTCATCATGAGTAGACTCACGCCTGAACAACGCTTGCAAATAGTGCAATTTTATTTTGAAAATAATGGTTCTATGCGGAAAACGTATCGCGCACTACGTCCATTTTATCGTCGACAAAATCGTCCATCAGAGCAGTTAATTCGATTAACCATGGAACGTTTTCGCACCACGTTTACTCTTATTGATAACTCGCATCCCCAGAGATGCTGTACGGTGCGTACAGAAGAAGCTATTGCTGCTGTAGAGCGTAGCATTGAGGAAGACCCAAATGAGTCCATCCGCCATCGAGCACAGGAATTGGATCTGTGTCCATCCACTTTATGGAAGATTTTGCGGAAGGATCTTGGTTTGCGTGCTTACAAAATCCAACTCGTGCAAGAATTGAAGCGAAACGATCATCAAGTAAGGCGTAGATTCGTCGAATGGGCCCAAAACGAGATTACCGTTGTTCCCGATTTTCATAAGCGAATTTTGTTTAGCGATGAAGCGCACTTCTGGTTGAATGGCTACGTCAACAAACAAAACTGCCGCATTTGGAGTGAAGGTAATCCTCAAGTGTATGTGGAAACACCGTTACATCCAGAAAAACTGACTGTTTGGTGCGCTTTATGGGCTGGTGGAATCATTGGTCCGTACTTTTTCAAAAACGATGGTGGTCAGAACGTTACAGTCAATGGTGATCGGTATAGAGCCATGATTACTAACTTTTTCATTCCTGAATTGAATAACCATGATGTCCAGGAGATGTGGTTTCAACAAGACGGCGCAACATGTCACACAGCTCGTGCCACAATAGATTTATTGAAAGACACGTGTGGTGACCGCCTAATTTCACGTTTTGGACCTGTGAATTGGCCTCCAAGATCTTGTGATTTAACACCGCTAGACTACTTTCTGTGGGGCTATGTAAAGTCATTGGTCTATGCGGTAAAGCCACAAACGCTTGACCATTTGGAAGACAACAACATTCGCCGTATTATTGCCGATATACGGCCACAAATGTTGGAAAAAGTCATCGAAAATTGGATGTCCAGATTGGACTACATCCGCGCCAGCCGTGGCGGTCATATGCCAGAAATCATATTTAAAATGTAATGCCACAAGATTATGTTTCGGATAAATAAAATTCATGTCAATCGAATAATCCATCGTTGTTTTATTACAACTTAAAGTTCTATACCTCTATAAAAAATACCCTTTATTTTCTTAGTTAATCACACTGACTAGGCACATTTTACCACGCGATTGGTGGCAGTGTGCAAAAAGAAGGCGCGCCTATGCTTCTGGAGAGGTAAAGCGTGGTACTGTGTTGGCATAATTAGGCTGTAGCTAAGCTGCCAGCAAGAGAAGAAGCAGTAGAGTTCAACAGAAGAAGAGAAAAAAAGAAATTCAAACACAGTGCCAATGTCTTAAGTTTTCAAGTAAATTAAGAAAGCAACTACATTTACATAAAGGAGAAAAATTTTACTGGAAAAATAAATATAAATTATCGTCTAAGGGGTCTTAATATAAAATCAAGTTTTAAACTGAATTTGTCTTCACCACTCCAGTGCAAAATAAAAAAAAGGAAAATTATTCACGCTGCGTTTGTATAGCCATTATCATCGCCAATCCTCTGGCAGGGAGACAGACATTCTTATGGCTTTTTGTGCATTTTTAAAGGGGGTTGGTAAAGTCATGAATGGAAAACCAACTGCAGTCGCCAGTACAATTGAAAAAAAAAATGCAATTTCCGTCAGTGTTAAAAAGTTGAAGTTTTTTTCTTTCTCTGAATAATTTTTCATACGAGTATTTATTGTGGAGTGGAGTAGAGTATATTATAGCTGAGATTTACATTTATTTCTCTTCTTTTCTTCTGTGCTTTCTGGTAAAATTTTTTTTATTTTAACAATAACTTGCTTTTCCTTTTTTTATGTGGTGTCTGCAGTAAATTTTGTTAAAAATAAAAAATTACACTCAACACTTGTTGTTTTTGACTTAAGCTTTTAAAATATTTTCCATTTGGTTAATGGATTCCCTCTTCTCTCGATCCCAGCAACAACAAAGAAACAGAGATCAATGAACATTTAATAAAATTAACTTTTAACACACAGAGTTGAGAGCGGTTCATAGTCACAGGGGTATAGGTTAGGTTGGGTTAGAGGACGTGTACCTGTCAGTCAAGACAGGTACAGTACCCGGAGGTCAGATTGACCCATTGTACAACGTCCTAAAGGAGGGAAGGATAGTATAGGGGGTAGGATGAAAGGAGCGTATATGGGAAAGGAGGGAGTGGGAAGCGGAGGAATCACACAGACCAGACACAACAAAACGATGGGAGAGCGCGACTACACCGATGAAGTCCTAGCCTCTCAACCAGCCTAAGCCACTAATGAATCTGTGGAGAGCCTTGATGTCGGCTCTCGACACAGAATTCAAAATCTCAAAGAAGGGCCTGCCAAGGGTCCTCAACCTCAATCTACCAAGGGCTGGGCAGTTACAGAGGAGGTGTTCGATAGTCTCCAACTCCTCCTCATCGCAACACGCCCTGCAATAGTCCGTCAGTGACCTAATCTCGCAAAAGGTATAGGTATACATATCAAAAAATACTCTATAGATTTACTCCGGCATTGCAATTTGCGTTCTGTTGATGTACAGAAACTTAAGGATAAGAATACGGAAGCTGCCTATAGTCAGTCCCAGATGCTCTGAAAATGTTCTTAAATCTTTGGCAAGACGTGAAACCCATGTTTAGGAAAACAAACAACCGTATCTCCAATTATAATGCGAGGCAATTCTACAATTGTCCTCTCAGGCAAGCAGTCATTTCCAAGAGCTCTTGAAATAATAATTCTAAAAGCCATGAAAAAATGTTACCAACTTAGCTTGCCAGATTAATAATAAGATTTCTAAGGCATTACAAGTTTCTTAAACTGTGGAACTTTATTTGAAATTTTCCTTTAGTATTCCAAAGAGCATGTAAGACGGGCTTACATAATACAATATTTAAGATCTTCTTTTAAACAATACACATTAAAACGAGACTCATATAAAATGTAATCTGATACATATTTTTTTTCTGTCAGTTGCATGTTTCATGCTCCAAATACTAAGTATGGATTTATGGATAAAAAAAGAATGAAATAATTGCATCTGTAAAGTATAACACAGAAAAAGAGTTGAAAATAAAGAAAAGATCATGGCAAATAATGCAACAGTTTACTAGTTTTAATATTTTTGCAGCAATTATATCACAAATCAGATATAAAATGTTAAATTTTTTTATAATTTTGGCATGCAATCGGAAATGTTAACCTGCTTTAAATGTGGATTTTAAGTAAATTTGGAAAAATCAAAACAATATTTTTGCAGAGAGCCAACAACAACAACAATCACAGAAAAAAGAGAACAAAACAGAGAGCACAGCAAAAAGAAAAATGGGAAATAAATTAAAAACAATTTTAATCAAATGCTGCTGGTTGCGAGTAACTCCAGAAAAAAAAAATTAAAAATAACAGCAAAAACGAAGAGAAAATCAAAGAACCTGGTAAACAAAGGAACATTTTTTTTCTTCGCCCTTCGGAGTAAACAATGTATGTATGTGTGTATACACATGTATATGTATGTACGTACGTAGCTAAAGACATCAAATGAAAGATTTATGAAGAAGATGATTTTACATAAAAAGAAAAAGGAAAACAAAAACAAAAAAAAGAGAATTGGATTTAAAGTTATTTTTATAACACCCAATAGACAGGGCGGTTAATAGAGAGCTGTGCGGCAAAGGCAACGTGTGATAAAAACAAAAAAGAACGTGTATTGTTTAATACAAGAATTGTTGCTGTTGTTATAGGGATTGTGATGGCGGTGTTGGCGGTGGTGATGATGGTATTTATGGTGGCTGGCATGTATAAATCCCAGCACTTTACATGACGTTAAGCATTAAAATGTAATAAATTATAATATTTAAAAACGGAGAGAGAGCAAAGCAAAGAGAACAGACAAAGGCAAACAACACCCCAACAACAGTAACAGGAATATAACAACAAGAACAACAAAAGTTCAATGTCAATTTCTTTATAATGACGAAAATAAATTTGAATTTTTTTTTCGTGTGTTTCGTTTTTGCTCTTAAATGACAGGAAGTTTCTGTTTAAAAATATATGTTGGAAAGTTTTTTTTTACATCATTTTACGTGTTAGTAGAAGGCGTGCGGGTGCGGGTGTACACTGTACACGTTAGGATGGGTAATTTAGAAAACAACTGTTTTTAATGAGTTTATAAATGATTGACAAGGGGAGAGAAATACTGGGATAAATGGCCATCATAAATAAAGAAAACTTTAAAAATAATTCGAAAAAAACACACACTCTCGACAATGTAAACGTGTTTATGGATTTCTTTAAAAATAATCAAAAAAAAGTATTTTCAATGAAATTTATTAAAACAAAACAACTTTATAGGTTCTTCTTATATCGGGTTTTTCATTAAGCGCTTCCCATCTCTGCATTTTAATAAAACAAAGTACGGTGCGTGTGAAAGATCATCGAAGCTTTTTATTCGTTTCACAGACTTATTGATGCCTGCCACGCCTTCTCTAGCTGCAGTGCATCCGAAATGTCCAATTTACTTTTCATGACTGTGGCATATATGTAAATACGACTGAATTTGACCGATGAAACGAGTTATGTTGACTTTGAGGACCGTTTTCGCTTGTGGCTTATTCTGACCTTTTTTATTGTCGTAAAACACTTGTAGAGCAGTATATAAAGTCGAAAATATGAAGACCGATGTTATGGTTCCGGTTATTCTTAAATACATACTTGTTTCCACTCTTATCTTATCGGAAAAAAATATGTGGGTCCTGTGGCGCAATGGATAACGCGTCTGACTACGGATCAGAAGATTCCAGGTTCGACTCCTGGCAGGATCGATCATCTGCAATATTTTTTGCTATAAATACTGAATGTATTATTTGCAAAAGAGCTAAAAAGAAATAGATCTTTCTGAGATCAAGATATGTAAGATAAGATATATTGAAAAGTATCTGGATATAACATCTCAAATGTTCTTAGAAAGTCAGATTCTATTTTTAGAGATTAGAACTGTATAAAGCTCTTTGCCAAGCAGAATATAGATTGCTTTTGCAACTGCTTGTGATATGTGGTCCTGTGGCGCAATGGATAACGCGTCTGACTACGGATCAGAAGATTCCAGGTTCGACTCCTGGCAGGATCGGAGCTCTCCATTTTTTTTTTACTTTAAAAGTTCGTGGAAAAACCTACAGTGATGAATACAATGATAGCAAACTTCATTTACGTATTGTATACGTCAACTTCATTTACATATTCATTACGGATTGTATATGTATACAAAACATACATATTTTTGGTTGAAAGTAAATCGGTTACAGAGTAGTAGCGTCTGTTCTTCAAAAAATGAACTCTGGAGGAAGCATACATACATAATTGGTCATTACAACCCTTCAGTCAGGATTACGTCCTAGTTTCTCACACCACTTATGTTGTGTGTGTTAATTTTATACATGAGTGGCGGGACCTACAGTTTAAAGTCGACTCCGAACGACAGATTTTTGAGAAACTTTTCATGGCAATTTTATTTAGTCTCAGAGTTTTTGCCAGAAATCTGCTGAGAGGAAGCAGGGCTCGCGAAAAATGTCTTAAAACGTAAGTACAGGTCATATTCTAACTTTTGGAATGTACAAAAACATTTAACAGATGGCGCTTTATAGACAATAATACTTCAATATGTATACACTTAAAGCATAGTACAGCTTTTAGGGACCGTTCCCAATTTAAATTTTATACTTTAATTTCGTTATATCCAACCATAATCATAAGGTCCTGTGGCGCAATGGATAACGCGTCTGACTACGGATCAGAAGATTCCAGGTTCGACTCCTGGCAGGATCGATCATCTGCAATATTTTTTGCTATAAATACTGAATGTATTATTTGCAAAAGAGCTAAAAATAAATAGATCTTTCCGAGATCAAGATATGTAAGTTAAGATATATTGAAAAGTATCTGGATATAACATCTCAAATGTTCTTAGAAAGTCAGATTCTATTTTTAGAGATTAGAACTGTATAAAGCTATTTTCGATGCAAAATATAGTTTACTTTTGCAATAGATTGTAATATGTGGTCCTGTGGCGCAATGGATAACGCGTCTGACTACGGATCAGAAGATTCCAGGTTCGACTCCTGGCAGGATCGGAGTTTATTTTCCTGCCTTAAGTGAAAAAAGAAAAGTTTCACAAAACTATTCCCCCCGCTCCTCTGTTACTTCGTCAAGTCCATTTAAACAAGGCAATGTATGTACTGCTAGCTCCCGGATTTTACATAGACAGCCTGTAATTTGAATTCAAAACTACGACAGCCTGTAATTTGAATTCAAAATTACCCGACATCTGTCTCTGTCGTTTCCAAAAATATCAGTCAGTTTTCAATTTTTAGATTTTTTTTTCAGAATTTTCAAAAAAAATCGGAATTTTTTATAAAATCTTATCTGTTTAGCATCGCCTAGCGTGATTTAAAAGCAAAAATAGATTTCTAAAGTCCTATGTATATGTAACACAAGCTAAGGTTGGCAACTCTTTTACAATTATGACACGAAATATGGCCAATATTAGCGTTTTTGTCATACTGTTCGAACAGAACTGCAATGATAATCAATTTAAGCATAATTTATCTGCTGGTGTTGTTGTGGTTAAACAACATCAAACCAATAATAATAACAATAAAAATATAAAAGAAAATATAGAAAAATATGAAACGAAATATTTATATAAAAATGAAAACAAACAAACAAAAAAAAATAAAACGAAAACGGTTACATCAGATATTTCAGCAATCATTTCTTTTTACATTTTCTTTTTTCAATAATTTTTTTTAGCATTTTTTTCTTATTATATTTCAATAAGTCATTATGTTAAGCAGTCACTAAAGCATTATCATCAACAGCAACACACGCTAGGTTGGCTACGCTGAAGATAATGACGATAATTGATGAGGGTAAAAGAGATGATGATGATGATGATGGTGATGTGAAGACAGACCTACAGATAAACTTCAAATGATTGACGGTTTTATGTAGGCTTTTGTTAACACAAAAAACATAGCATCTAACAAACATGGCTAGAAATGGAAAATCAATTATTTGTGAAAAAAAGAGTCTTGTTTTCGTTTACAATGTTTATAAAACTTAAAAAAGCATTCTTTTAAGATATTCAGCTTCTTTAACACAAAATAATTAAATAAAACGGTTGATTTTTGATTAAAAAAAAGTTGTAATGACAGTTATTTGATTTTGATTTTCTTTTATTTATTTATTCAATTTGTTTGCATAAAAATTTCAATCAAAATAAAGAAATTATGACTGTTACTCACGCATTTAGTGACTAAAACATTGATTTGTGTTCTTAAATCAAATTTGATAATCAAATTTTATATTTAAAACGCATAAAAACTAAGCAAATATTAACAAAAATCATCAAAACAAAACAAAAATCTTTTCATTTCATATTTATGAACATTTAACACACAAGGTTTAAAAGATAATCCCAGTGTTTTAGGTTGGCAACGATGTTTTTATGATATTTTTGATCGTTTGATAAAACGAAAATATAATTACAATAACAACAACAATGGCAACAAAATAAATATCATGTTTATTAATAGGCCGTTCAACTTAATTGCTTTCGTTGATTGTGTGTGTTGCTGGTGGGGATGTCTATTTAGCATAAACATAGCAGAAGAGCAGTTTGTTGTGTATTGCATGCTCTTCTTCATTTAATTGTGCGTGTGTTGATCAAAACCATATTACATATTATTGAGAATTACATGCATTTTGGTGATATTGATAACGGTCCTGTGGCGCAATGGATAACGCGTCTGACTACGGATCAGAAGATTCCAGGTTCGACTCCTGGCAGGATCGAAAATTTGTTTTTTTCTCTCAATATTTTTATATTATTAATTTAATATTATTTTTAAAATGTATTTTTCTTTTTATTTATTATTTCTTTTGATTATATTTCTTACAATTTTTATTTATTTTTCTTTTAATTTTATTATAATTTTTATTTTTAATAAATAGTAAACTAAATCGGGACTACCCTCCTCCTACATGTGCTATATGGTCCTGTGGCGCAATGGATAACGCGTCTGACTACGGATCAGAAGATTCCAGGTTCGACTCCTGGCAGGATCGAAATTTATTTTCTCCGTTTTGAATGGAAAGCCAAGGTTCTACAAAATAATTTTGATAACAAATGGATGCTAAAGAACATCTTGAGCTTTTGAGCAAGCTTTTCGAACTTTATCGAGCCAGTATTGAGATAAAAATTACCGAAATATGTAGAATTGACGGGGTCATAAAAATTGCACAAGGCATTTTTTGATATCTTCAGAATAAGGGAAATCTAGTTATAACCCCTTATATTCCAAATGTGTACATATAGCACTTTCGTTCACAGACAATTCCACACATTATACTATATGCAGATACCGATAAATCGTTTATGATCACAACAATAGTTATAAAATGTATGGTGCTCTGTTATAGTGTACATCATAGCAGAGCAAAAAAACGAATAATGCACGATCCTGCCAGGAGTCGAACCTGGAATCTTCTGATCCGTAGTCAGACGCGTTATCCATTGCGCCACAGGACCCCTTAAATCATGAGAAAATAAAAGCTTAAACGAACCGAAATAGTTTTAAAATTGATTACAAATTTAAATCACGAATATAATTCACGTAAAAAACATTTTTTAACGTAAGAACGCTCACCCATTAATATTACAATTCGATGTAAATTTTGTTAACAAATTAAATTAAAAAAAAAGTCAAGCTCCGATCCTGCCAGGAGTCGAACCTGGAATCTTCTGATCCGTAGTCAGACGCGTTATCCATTGCGCCACAGGACCACATACCGACCGCATGCTATCGCAAAAATAGACTATATTTGCTTCAAAAAGAGTTTTAAAATGTTAAATAGAGTTAAGAATATTGAAAGTATCTGAATAATAAAGTTCTTAAATCTAAGAATATAATCAACATCCGCAAGAATCATCATCTGATATGTTATGCCCTCAGATAGTTCCCTCACGATGCATATATGTTAGCTTATATATAATCTATAGCAGTACTCAGAATGTTTTTCTTTTTTTTTTTTTTTTTGTTCTATATCGTTATGCAAATAAATTATACAATTTATAATTTGAAAGAAAAAATATAACTATTTATCTCGATCCTGCCAGGAGTCGAACCTGGAATCTTCTGATCCGTAGTCAGACGCGTTATCCATTGCGCCACAGGACCATGTGTTGGAGCTTGGTCAAAAGTTGTCCTTGAAATGTATTGTAATGTTGATATTGAAGAAGAAAAATATTTGTTTATAAATTACAATAATTTACATATCAAATAATAATTAAAGAATTTTTGAATACATTATAGAATTTGTAAAATAATACTTTTTTCTATAATAATAGAAATACAGTTTTTTTTGTATGGTCCTGTGGCGCAATGGATAACGCGTCTGACTACGGATCAGAAGATTCCAGGTTCGACTCCTGGCAGGATCGAAATTGTTTTTTTTTTCTTTTTTGTTTAAATTTCTTAAAGCTATAAATTTATAGACGATTAATTCTTTAATTTAAAACCTACCCATTATATCTAGATTGCTTATATTTCAGAACGCTGTATTGCCAAATTTCAAAATAGGAATAAAATTACAATGAATATATGTAATATATAAGAAATAAAAACTTATTATAGTAAACTTCACAAGTGCAATTTTTTGCAAACTACTTAAAACACTCGCGTTTGTAATAAACGTTAAGAATTGGACTTTGATATGGTCCTGTGGCGCAATGGATAACGCGTCTGACTACGGATCAGAAGATTCCAGGTTCGACTCCTGGCAGGATCGAAATCAGTTTTTTCGAATTTCGTTTTATAAATCTCCATACTTTTTGGTTTTATTCTTTTTTAAACAAATTACTGAAATGATTGGTATTGATATTTAAGTCTAATAATTCCTTTTTAGAAGGACTAGTACTTCAAATGCATTGTTGCCAAATTTCAATTATTGAAAATCACCATCTATGGTAAGGATAATAGGTCCTGTGGCGCAATGGATAACGCGTCTGACTACGGATCAGAAGATTCCAGGTTCGACTCCTGGCAGGATCGTAGATTATTTTATTTTCTTCCAAAAATGCAAAACTATACTACTTTACATTGGTGCACATTTGTATTGTATTTATCTGGAGGCCTTATAACCCAATTAACTTGTTTTATTATAGTTTATTTCTTTATAAAATTCTTCTTTATTTATTTAATTTTGTTGATTAATTGCGATCGGTTGTGATTCTCAAATATTTACATATTAATTATCGGGTTTTTCCATAAATAACTGTATTATTACGATTAGGCATAGCTTGTGACTCAAATATGTGAAGATCATTTTATGTACGGTCCTGTGGCGCAATGGATAACGCGTCTGACTACGGATCAGAAGATTCCAGGTTCGACTCCTGGCAGGATCGAAGTGTTTTTTAATTAATTTTTTAATTTTAAAATGCCTCTTGTTATAACAAATATTAATTTTAAAATCATTAATTAACAATCAAAGTAATAAGATAACGTTTACGTGGAAAGTAAGCTCGACTTCATTGACTTTTAAAATAGTTGTGCGTGTGTAATTACTTTGGGAGAAAAAATCGTTAAGTACTTAGCAAGTACTATACAGCGTGGAAACTTTTCTTAAAATGTACTTTTTCATTGTAAGAATTCGAAAAACAAAAACAATTTCTGAAGAATTTAACAGTTATTTAGGAGTTTTATTTTACACATTCTGTTTGATGTATTAAGAAACAAAAAAGAATTGCATAAAAATAACATTGTTCTAAAATTATAAAGAAAATTTCCATTGTTTTGTCAATACCTCAAAATTGAATACTTTTACTTTTCTTTATAATTTTAGATAAAAATATAATTTTTTTGTTTCTTAATACATTAAACAGAATGTGTAAAATAAAATTCCTAAATAATTTTTCAGTTTCTTCAGAAATTGTTTTTGGTTTTCGACTTCTAACAATAGAAAAGTAAATCTCAAAAAAAGTTTCCATTGAATTGTCCAGCACTGTATGTCAGGGTACCAAAATTAGGAGAGATATTATAGGGATTGGGAGTAGTGCAATAGACCTTATGGTCGCAGTATTCAAGCATCTCTGCACGACAATAAAACTGACATTCAGTTCTGGCTGGTTAAACGTTTGAGTGTGTTAACTGCAATCCGACTTGGATTAATTCGAGAGTACAATCCTTGTTTACAACAGTCGCATTAAATTTTCTCTTCTTTAAGGTGAGAAATTGTTTGAAATGTCGAATAGTTTCTCTTTGCTAATCTGAACTTTTAATATTCTTAAGCAACCTAGCTTGATACAAACGCATGACCCAAGTTCTAAAGTCATCCATAGTTAAGGTAATGGATTTATACTTTAACATTGCTGTACAAAAATTATTCAAATATGGCGATAAATAGCATTAAAATATTTACTTTTTACAAAAAAAAAAGTTGACCAAATTAATTCTTATTCCCAATACCAAAAAATTAAAGTTTTTAACGCTTTTAATACCACACCTCAAACAGAAGTTCACAATAGAAGAAGTAATAATAACAACAACTAAATAAATAAACACTAAAATAACCAACAAATTGTGTGTGTTCACGGGTATGTAAACTTTACACACTAAGCAGAGGAAAAAAAGTGAAATAAAAAAATAACAAATTGCGACTAAAAGCTACAATAAGACACTGCACAACCAATAAACACCATCATAACAACAACAAAAATGAAAGACCTATTAAAAATAGCAATAAGAGGGAGAGTGAGTTAATGACTCTCTCTCTCTCTCACTCTCTGTGTTATTTAGCGTATATCAGCATATGTGAGTGTGTATAGGTAAAGTGAAAGGACATTTAAAACAAATACCCAAAAAAAGAAAAATTACAAGTTTGTCAACAAATGTTACAATGATCTCTTTTTTCATAAGATAAATAACGGGGGGAAAAAGATTAACAAACATATGGCAGTAGACATTAATATTACGGAAATCACACAGGGTAAGGGGTAAAGTAAAATAAAACCTTCGGTTGATATTATAGTTGCCTTATAAAAGCAAAATTTGGCAACTCTTTTTAGGGATATAAACAGATGTCATGTGAGAAAAAAATAATGAACAGAGAAAAATAAAACAATTACCTTGTAAATATAGAATTTGATGCAGTTTTGTCGTTAGTAATCCATTAATTCTTAACAAATACGAGATTTGTTGTTGTTTAACAAATTTAAATTTAATTTTTTTTTATGTAAACAAACGGTTTTTATCACCTATTTTTTGTAAATGTATACACCACTCGCACTTTGTTTTATCTGCTTGCTGCTCACGAAACAAATGCCTTTAATAACTTTGTTGCTGTTGTTTTTGTTGTAACTGTTGTTTTAGAGCTCCCCCAGAAAGGGGCGTTGAATAGTTTTCCTTGTAGGTTTTTTGCTTATGCTTTCCCAAGTACAAGAAAAAGAGCAAGCATAGCAGAATTTACAAGAAAATTTTTTTACTCACAACTCAAATGCTTGCTTTTCACAGCATCATTTATTAATACAAAAACCAAAACAAAAATTATCATTTAATTTAATAAATAAAAATGCACTTGGAAGTTTAATAAAAACAATAATTTGTTTAATGAAAAATTTAAAACCCACTAAAAAATTTTCCACACTTTTCTTTTCACTTTTAAAAATATGACATTATTTTGTAAATTTTCTTCTTTACTTTTCTCTTCTTTCCTTCTAAATTTTTTCTTTCTTGTTTAAATTAAAAAAAAATAAAACTACTCTCTTTTTCTAATTAAATATGTGTGTACTTTTTACAACCGCATAGAAAAAAATTTAGCACAAGAAAAAAAAGAAACCCCAGCAAACATTACACACAAACATTTTTCAATTTATTTCCAATCCATTTAGCCACACAAATAAATTAATTTTCTTCTGTTTTCATAAATTTATTAAAGTTTTCATTTAAAATTGAAAATTTTTTCAATTTTCTTCATTTTTTTTCACTGGGGGCGAAAATTTATTGCAAGCCAATGCACGTAAAGATAATAACCGCACTCGCAACAAACACCTTTAAACACCGACGTCACTTGCAACACTGTTTGGAAAAACTCTAAACAAGGCCACCCTTCAAAATTTAACGCCGTCAAATGTTCAATAATAATGACGGCTCTTTAACTAAAAGAAAAACAAATACGCAGTTTTGGAAAAAAACCGCTGAATAAATTTTTGGGTTTTAATTTAAAAAATTTGAATTTTTTTTAATGGATACAAGCAACGATAAAATATGCCACATTTTAGACGATGTCTCTGCTTAACCTGTTAACAGAGTATGATGAAATATTTCATCATACATGAAGTAGGAGAGGCTATCAATCACTCCATTTGTCAGATTACGATTCCTTCTGATGAATCTCGGGTTTACCAGATTTAGAGTTATACCAACAGTACAACAATTTTCTTATATGATCACAGAGGGACCAACGCTACCATTTCATTGTGCAAGCAGATTCTTTAGACTAACTATTCTAACCACATCGCAACCTCGACTTTAAAAGATTAAAGATCAAGTGATTAGTGACCTAAAACAGAAGTGTCAGGCTTTAATCTAATGGCTACTCAACGACTTTTAGTCCGTGTATATTTACACAGTCAGGGTCAAGGTCTCATCTCTCTTTGAAAGCCAATCCATTGCTTGTACAAAACAGATTTCAATCCTCTTTATTGTATAAAATTAAACAACTACAAACTTTTCTTAAAACTAATACAGACAATATATATTTGGAATTCAAAAAAGGACCAGTGAGTGGAAAGATTCTTATATTTATTCGTAAATCTTCAATGCAAAACAAATTAGATCGATTTCTCACTACTGTCCGAATTATTAGATTTCTGTTCGGCATCAAGTTCACCATCATTCCGTTTTCCTTGTCCCATTACACGAGCCTTATAACGAGCGTAAGCCAAGCCATAAACGTCAACATCATTGAAGAAGGAGTCGTCTTCAGGATCTAAAACATGACAGTATGGATCATCGTGGACATAAAGCTCACTGCCAGCATCCGACTCCGTTGTCGTGGAGTCACAATCACTATCACCAGCATCATCATATTCAAATTCGCTTTCGACCTCGTCTTCTTGTTCTCGGTCATCTATTAAGCCAAAATGCAACAATATTTGGGGTATTTTGTGAATTTATAAGGCAAAAAAGTGTGCAAAACTTACCCAAGACAACACGTTCCAAAAGAAAGCTTAGGTTTCTAGGGTCTACAGCATCCTCATCATCGTTTTCTCGATCACTATTTAAAGCCGCATCATCGTCTTCATCGGGATATTCGTTACCAGCATGATTTTCATCATTTGAATCATCGGATTCTAATGAATCATCGTCATCGTCATTGTAACGATCTTCGTAGACCAGATCATCAAATGGACGAACGCTAAGGGACAATATTTTCGAATAAATTACAATTGAAATGTAGTTTAAAATAGCTTAAACTTATAAATTCAATGCAAAAAAATAATGGATTTTCCAATATTTCATTTGGACCTATCCTTTGCAACAAACATTCTATGGAACTCTGTAGCAAAAATAAGAGATCTTAAATTGATTAAGGCACTATCTACGATTATTTAGTGGCCGTCACTTGAAAAAGTCTGCTAACCGTGCGATTCGGTAGAGAAGGAAAGACCTACGCCGTTAACGACATCCCAACAATAACTTCACACAGGATTATTTAACCAATTTAACACCTTTGAACTTGTGAACGAGAACAATTAAGGCAGCCAACATTCTGCAACATATACCCCTTTTACCCGCTGCAAATACCTCTCTGCCTCGGAGCCCCGAAGAAATAATATTCGAATTTTTTGGCAATATAAAATCGATGATACTTTACCGTTGCAATACCAAGAACTGGAGACTCTTTAAGCAAACTAATCTGCATCTTCTGGCCTAATACAATTACAAACTGTATTGCGAGGACTGGTGGACGCAAAGGCTCGAGAAGCCGCCTATATATGACGCGAAATAAAATGTTTGACTGCAAATAGCAACAAATGGAAAGCATGTAAGGGGGTTCCAGCAACTATCCCAGCTTTCAGTGGATTTTTTCATTAGAATCACCTGAACTTGGTTCCTTTGGAAGACAGACATCTTGTGAAAACAACAAAAATCTTTTCTTATTGTGTTTAAACTCGGGGAAATGTTTTTTTTTCGTCTACATTGCATTGAATGGTGAGGGGGGATGATGTTTCAACGTTTTTAAGTGCTTTTTCACAAGGGAACGATTTGACTTATCTCAACATCAACAGCATTGCTAACGACGTTTTCTTTTCTGGTAAACATTTCTTATACGACAATTAAGTGAGAAGTTTAAACGGCAACCAAGATTTCTTTCCTTTCAGATCTGTGCCAGCTACGTTTGCCAATTTACAACCGTTTGACTTGAATCAATGCGTGAAGATTAAGTGGCAACGATGATTTTTTTAGCTCTCATTTCTATGCCAGTCTTTATCTGCCAATTCAGTGAAATATATTCATCAAATTTAGTGACGTGAAATTTATGCTTCAGTTTTAAATGGCAACCAGGCCTAGACCTTAACAAATATGTATAACCATAAAGAAAATTAAGCCAATACGTTATCATTAATTATAAATTTAAAATTAACAAAGAAGAAAAAAAAATAAAGACTTGGTTTAAAAAACAAATTATAACAATAATAATAAAAACACGTGACTTTGTAAAGTTTACATTATGATTTTCGGCAATATTTGTTTATTTCAAAATATGGTCTTTAAATTGTTTATTTTTATTCTTTTATTTTTAATGAATTTATTTAATTATACTATATAATAATCAAAGTATTATTTATACATAAGTTGTGTTGGTTTTGGATTTCGATTTTTAAAGAAATTTCCATATTTGATTAACTTAATTCGTAATATTTATAAATATTTGCAATAGGAGGATATTATTATACTCTTTTATTTTTTCTAATTTTTTTATTCTTTTGTTTTTAATTTAATTTCATATACTCTATATAGTATGTATGTATGTATGTATATTGTTTTGGTTTTTAAACCAAGTATTTATTTATATTTAAATATATAAAGACAATTTGTTTTAAAGGTTTGGAAATTATTACAAAACATATATGTATATAAAAAAAGAATAGAAATTCTAGTAATATAACTTAAAACTATTTAAAAAAATTTAAGTGAAAAAAAGAACTAACTTATTTAATCACAAAGTATACAATTCATAATGGTATTTTCTTGCTTAAAAACAATTTTTTTTTCATTATGTATGTATATTAGAAGTATTGTGTGTTTAATATAGAAAAAAAGTGTAATAAAAAAAACAAGAATCAAATATCATAAAAAAATAATTACAAATTAAAAAAAAAGTTATAAAACCTAAGTAGACTATCGTATAAAACTAAACTAGAGGAGAACTTGTTCGATAGGCTCATTACATTACTATTATATTATAATATTATTGCTGAATAAAAAGAAAAACACAAAGTTTAGATACGAAGCAACAAAAGCACCCCAAAACGAAAAGAAAAAACATAAAACAAATAAAAAAAAATATCACCAATTGATGCAGAGGCCAAGATTTTTAAAACTTTTAATTTTTATAAGTTTAATTTGATTTAAATTGATTCCCGTTGCACACAAAACCCTTATGAATATTTAATTTACATGATGAATGAATGGCGTTAATAATGAAAATCAATTTCGCCACAAACAAATATTGTTCAATACGAATGCAACAACATACTCGTACATTGTATATGATAATATGAAATTAAAATAAATGAAAATGGTGAAAACGTTCGCAAAATGTGAAACTTTAAAGCTCTACTCTGCATATCGGACCCATGAAATATTATTAAAAGCATATACGGAGCCGTTCCATTTTTTTATTTTGAATTGTTTCCAACATCAATGAAATGGAAGATAATTTACTGTACAAATTTTCTCGATGTGAATAATTTTTTATAGTAAATGTATGGAAAACAATAATTTTCTGTAGAATTTTCTCCATAATCAGAAATTATGAATAACAATAAGACGTCAGAGTTGAGTTTTGAAACTACCGTGCAAAATATTAAACTTTTTATAGTTTTTTTTAGTAAATTTTTAATACCAAAATCACTTGCAAATATTACAATATTTAGGATAAAATAATTCCCGTAATGAATTATGAGTGATTTATGAGATAATCAAATAAAAATAAAAAACAAAACAAAAACCAAAGAAAACATACGAAAAGCAGCAAATAAATGCAATACTTGACAACAACTACAAAAACTCAAACTCAAAACTACTTGGCAACAAGAAAAAAAAAAAAAAAAAAAAAAAAGAAATATTAATAAATTCTACATACAAAATAAGAGATAAAAGTCTGTCATGTAAAAACAAGGTAATAAAAATGATTTTACAATATTAGCATATAATGAATGAATAATAATAACAATAATAATTAATTAATGATAATTTTTTTTTCTTTTCTTTATAATTTATAATAGGAAAAAGTAATTATTTGCTTGCTTTTTCTCTCTTATACACAAATAGGAGAAGAGGAGGAGTATTAAGTAGGATTGCATTGTCAAACTATATTCAATTGGCATGTTGCTGTTGGTCTCGTTTGAGGTGCTTTTGTTGTTGCGCATATAAAGAAAACAGTTGCCCTGAAGTAGTAATAGCAGTGTAGTGGGAGAAGGAACAACTACCAATAGTATGGTACATGTACTTCGTTGTAATAATTAAATGGATATTGGAGCCTATTTCAATTTGTTTTTTGGTTTAAATGGTGGTTTTACAGAAACAAAAATAAAGAATTATAAACAAAAATTATAATTAAGTATTCATAACAGGACAACAATAGATGATCAATTTAAAGAAAAACAAATTAATTCAATTATCTTATATTGTATAAATAATAGTAAATGCCTTAATAAAATTTGATTGTATCTTTTTTTTTTTTGTAAACTTATTTTGTATCTTTAATCTTTATGGAATTTTATGATAATATATCAATCATATCATAGAATAATTAATTTGAAATAATTTGCAACATCCTTGTCTTTATAATCAATCATAAAATATGTAAGCGAGTGTATACGTATATATCGTATAAGAAACGTAAATTTGGACGGGTTTTAATTTTGTATCTCACGCGATCTTCTTAAAGATAAAAGGTGTATCATATGGTGGTTCATGACAACGGGACGTGTTAAATATAAAACTATTACGAGTTAATGCTCTGGTCAACGTTGGATCATTGAAAAATTGTAACCTATTGTAATAAAAAGCAAAAGGAGATTAAAAAAATCCCACAGAAAATAATTGAAATTTATCTCTGGTTTCTGTAAGGCAAACAGTCATTGGATATTGCTTTACAAAAGAACACAGGCATTACAAAAATGGAATACTAAAGTGAAAACTTTGAATTCAAAATCGAATAAAATAGAGTGTAATACGGACATATTAAGCAAATTTAAACAGATAGCTTAGCTACTGGCAAAGAAACGGGGGTTTGCTGCTTCACAGTGAAATATTAATTCAGAGTGGGAATCGTTGACTCCTCTGGGTCGTTCGGATAAGTTTCAATCTGTATGGCATTTTGAATAAGGTTTATTGGAATTCATTATTTTAGTTTTAATGATAATAACCGCGTTTGGTGTGACCCACTTTTACTAAAGTAACCACAACGTAACGTTTTTGATTTCCGAATGCAAGTGTCTCACCATCTTTTGAATTAAACCCAACCTTCCTGTTTACTAGACGAGTTAGAAAGTACATTTAAAATCGATATCATTTGGAAATAAGACATTAACTTATATAGAATGGCAAAAGTAGTACGAAGTTGCATGAGAATGGTTTAATTTTTAAACACAATAAAATCCATTTGTTGCAAATTTGTCTCAAGGCTGAGATTGATATTTATCGGCATAATTTATGAAAAATTGAAAACAATACCTATATATAAATATTCTTAGAACTGAATCTGTTTCCTTAGAATTTGAAAACATCTCAACATGACAACAATTTGTTTAATTTTGTTACAATAAAAGAACTTTGGTGTCTAAACAATTTAAATAAAGAATTATGGTTTTAGGGTTAAATATTTGGAGGTTTTACACTACAACCGATTTTTTTTTTTTTTTTTGGCAAGTAAGATTTTACAACTAAAATATAAAAATCCTTAACTCTAGAATTACGTTTTTCTATACGGTTCTATTAAGTTTCCTTTAAAATGCTTTATCCAACAAGTTTTCCCCCAAGATATACAAACGAATACCGAGGGTATAAACTCTTTTGTACGCGTATACTTAAGCTTAATATTTTAAAACAATTTCTACACATTCATTCAAATATAAACAAACAAAAAAAAATTTTAAAAAAAGAACAAAAACTAAAAAAAACCTTATCGAATTTATACTAACGAATAGCAGCAGAGTTAGACTTATGAAAACTAATAATAATTAGAAGACTTTTACAAAATTTAATGAAATACTTGACACTAACATACGTTACGATGTGTTTCTGGGTTTTTGAGTGCCTATTTGTGTATGTATATGTACTTTTTTTATATGAAACGATTTGTTAACATAAACATATCGACATGTAACACCAACCTTAGATAGTTGTCATCCATAAGATCTACATAGTCGGCCTGTTGTTCATTATCGGGTATATAGAGGTCGTACACATAGCCTGTATCAGAATCTGTCGGCATTGTAATGGCAGCCGCAGCAGCGGCAGCAGCTGCTGCTGAAGTGGAGGCTTCATTTAAATTATTAATCATACTAGCCAAAGCAGCGGATCTTGCGTCAAGACTTTCCACTTCATCTGTTGCAGTCTTATTAACATTTGTTGTGTGTTTTTCAATGTCAACGATGGTTATTTCTTTTGATCTATCATTGGCATTGTCATCCGCATCGAGTGTGGTGCGTAAACGATTGACCACACGAAAACGTTGTTCTTGCTGGTGCTCGCGCATTTCCTGTCGTGCCTTGGCGGTGGCATTTAAGGGTCTTTGAGCTTTTTGCAGAACCAATTCTTTGGCCTCTTCTTTGGTTAAACGAGCAAATTGTGTGGTGGCCGTGTCATCCTTTTCAACAGAGAACGGAATAAAGAAATTATGCACATTAAGTTTTAATTTATTTCTTAAGTTTATCTATACCTGTTCCTTTATAGTGCCGGCAAATTTTAATAATGTGGATATTTCATCTTTGAGAGGGGCAGACGCCGTGTTTTCCTCTTCATCCAGACGTCGACGTTTGCCATTTAAAACAAAGGAGGATAAAGGCTCTTCGTCAATGCGTCTTTTTACTCTTACTACCGCTGGCATTTTGTTAAAATCTTCTAAAAATTATTAATTTCTGCTGTTTGATCTACTAAGAGTTAAGTTTCAAATAAGAATTATTTCTTTTTTTTTCCAGCGTTTTAATAAACTTTAGTTGACGGAATACACGCCGTTTTTCTGGTTCACCGTTTTTCTTTCTCTTGCTATGCAACAACAAATTCCTACAAGCAAAACGCTGCTTCTTCTTTTTTAATTTGCAAAAAACTCACTGTAAAATAATAACACACAAGTAATGTATAGTTGTTTTTACATTACAAAACCGTTTAAATAGCTGAACTATTTTCAAGGAAAACAACAGTTATTTTTTCTAAATACACTCAAAGAAAAAAGTTTTAG
The DNA here is from genome assembly GCA_958299815.1 of Sarcophaga carnaria. NCBI lineage: Eukaryota > Metazoa > Arthropoda > Insecta > Diptera > Sarcophagidae > Sarcophaga > Sarcophaga carnaria. The sequence goes on along the minus strand of OY283152.1, from coordinate 124,432,232 downwards.
TTGTAAATTTTTAATATTTCTGAAAAAATGCAACAGTTAGAGAAATTATACGGAAAATATGCTTAAGTCAGATGAGGGGGAAAAGGCTGCGGACCTGAACGTTTCGATAGATTTATTGTTTGTTCTTATCCGTAAATGTTCAAATCGAAGTTAAAAATAGAGGAAATAAAGATTTTGTTTGTAAAAGAAAAGATAACTTGAAAAATAATTGCTGAAGTAAGCTGGATGTGTATGAACTCATACTAATAAAATGTTAAATAAAACTTTCTCATAATTGTTTGACTTTATTTTTGTTTTTTTCGTTTAAGATTAATTTTTTTCAATAAGCACACATTTAAAGCAATAATTTTTTTCCTTTTTTACTAAGGAAAACATTAATGAAAAACTATATAAATAAGTTTTTTTTAATAAATTTTTTAAATACTAATCCTAATTGCTATTAGCATTGAGTATACATTTATAATGTATCTGTGTTTTTTTTTTATAAAGAAATCTCAGATTTTTGCTGTTTAAGTATTTATGTAAATGTATGCACCGCTTTAATCGGGATACAAATAGTCCTGCAAAATATTTTGAAAAGCAATTTTTATTTTACCACGATCTCGTCCATTTAGTTTTTGTATGTCCGGCAAAAGGCTCATTAAAAACATAGCATCCGGATCAGTTTTGCAATCACACAATTCTGGTGTAGCTGGTGCAGGAGCAGCTACTAATGTCGTGGAGTTAGTAGAGGCTGCAGTCGGTGTAGCCAAAGGATTTAAAGTGGTTGTATTGGAAGCCACTGAATTTATTGCGGATATTTCAAAGCGTTGGTGCTGATGGTGACCATGCGCATGACTCAAAGTGGAGGCGTAATGACTGGTAGAGGAATTTAAGCGTGTTGAAGAATTTATTACGGGCTCATTGTCATTGGAAACTGCCGTAGAAGTTGAAGCAGAGCCATTAGAATTATTGCTGTTATTACTAATGCTGCTACTGTTGCTGTTATTGAGGCTTTGAGTGGTGGTACTAACCACTTCTAAAGGTTTGGCAAAGGTGGGTCTAACAAATGATACATTGGTGGTATGGTTCGAAGTTGAAGAGGAAGCCATCAGTGAAGAGCTAGTAGTTTGCGAAGAGATTATATTATCATGAGATCTGGCTCTTTTGTGGCGAAAATCTTCATAGAAACCCCTTGTCTGTAAACGTTGCAAGTGTTGCAAACGTAATTGTTGCTGCTGTTGTTGTTGTTGCTGTTGTTGCCTCTTTTCCAAAGAATTTAAAACAAAATTTCTCATTTCAGTATCATCTGCATCATTTTCATCTTCATCCAAAGCATGATTACGTTCTACGTGATCATATTCATCGGTATTATCTTCACATTCGGACTTGATATCATTGGCCAAAGTGGAATGAGCAAAGTCTTGTGGATTACGGGGATCATCATCAATCAAATCATCCAATTCGGAAGAGTTGGGTTCAGGATCATCAAAATATTCCAAATAATTGTCCAAAGGTGGCTGGCTAGGTGAAGCGGTATTTGAGGGGTTATGCAAAGAACTGGCAGCAGCTGAAGCCGCAGCCGCTACGGCTCGTTCTCTTTGCAAGCGATTGGATAAAGAACTGATTTGCACCAAAGCATCTTGTACTTGAGAGTCTAAGGATTTAGACTGTTGATGTTTTCTGCAGGATAATAATTGCAAAGAAAGAGAGAAAAACAAATATTCTTAGTTTAAATGCTCCGTAAGTTAAAGCAACACTCACTTCCTTAAATAAGGATGTAGAAAAAACATGCGATCAAAATATGTCCAACAAGGCGGCACTTTCTCCTCCAAATAGTTCGTATACTCGCGGCGAAATGATATACGCAAATTAGTCCATTTCGCCAAACTAGCACCAGCTAAAATTATTTGTTACATTTAATATCATGACGTTTCAACGCTTTACGCTTAACGCTTTTGTTGTGTTTTAGCGGTATGGTGTTGCAACTTACGATTCTTTTCCAATTTCAAATCAACTTCACGCCAAAAATTTTCTACATACGGACGACAAAAATAGTACTTATGCCGGGGATTATAAATTGCTTCATTACGCTGGACCAAATCAATTAAACCAAACACTTCTTCGGTTAACCATCTTGTCGACGTACAGGCGTTATTATTATTGTTGTTGACGGTCGATGAGGCCGCATTTGTCGAGCCCGCTATTGAGCTGAAATATTCCGTAGACATTTTTTATAGTCACATTATTACTTTTCAGCGAATTCTGTTTTATATCCTTAAAACTGTTAATTTTTTGGCACCATGAGAAAGCAATTCAATAGTTTTATTGCGAAAAATTCTTGCAAAAAATTTTCACCATTCAAATAAAATCTCACAGCTGATGTCAATAAAAACAATAAAAATGTGAGGGTTGTATTTCGTAATTGGCAAAAATTTTCTTATTTATGACTCACTGAGTTGAGTAATTATAGAAGTATGGAGCACCCTGTTCAAGCATTTCGTTTGTTTTATTACAAGTTTTGGCGCGTATTTGGAGTAAACAAACAGCTGTCATTTAAAATTCTTGGCGTGTGTTTTTGTATCTTCAGTATATTGAAGATTTTGATTTTGTTTTTATTAGAATATTTGCTTAAGAATTTAATTTGTTATAAATAAAAACTTAATTTAATTGTCGTTGTTGTTGGTAATTATAAAAGAAATATTAGAGAATGGATGTAGCAAATGCAAATATCGGGCAATTGCGTGTCAAAGATGAAGTGGGCATCAGATGCCAAAAGTTATTTCAAGATTTCTTAGAAGAGTAAGTGTGTATAGACACAGTTGCTGCTACAGGAAATGATTTCTTATTGTTTCTTTATAGATTCAAAGAAGATGGTGAAATAAAATATGTAAAGCCAGCCGCTGATTTGGAATCCCCTGATCGTTGCACATTGGAGGTCAGTTTCGATGATGTGGAAAAGTATAATCAAAATTTGGCTACCACTATAATAGAGGAATACTACAGGCGAGTTAAACTTACACAATTCCCATTATCCAGTTGCAACTTAATAATATTTACTTATAGGATCTATCCCTTCCTGTGTCAATCGGTGTCCAATTTTGTTAAGGACCGCATAGGCTTAAAGACCGAGAAGGAATGCTATGTTTCCTTCACTGAAGTGCCTACACGCCATAAGGTGCGTGATTTAACCACTTCCAAAATAGGTACTCTTATACGCATTTCTGGGCAAGTGGTGCGTACCCATCCCGTGCACCCTGAACTGGTTTCGGGTGTTTTTATGTGCTTGGATTGCCAAACAGAAATACGTAATGTAGAGCAACAATTTAAATTTACCAATCCCACCATTTGTCGCAATCCTGTATGTGCTAATCGCCGTCGTTTTATGTTGGATGTGGAAAAGTCTCTATTTGTGGACTTTCAAAAAATACGCATACAAGAAACACAATCTGAGTTGCCTCGCGGTTGTATACCACGTTCTGTGGAAATAATTTTACGCTCGGAATTGGTTGAAACTGTGCAGGCGGGTGATCGTTATGATTTTACCGGCACTTTAATTGTTGTGCCTGATGTGAGCGTGCTTAGTATGCCTGGAGCTAAAGCAGATGTGGGTTCCCGCCATAAGCCTGGCGAGCGTCCAGAAGGTTTAACTGGTTTAAAGGCTTTAGGCATGCGTGAGCTTAATTATCGCATGGCATTTTTGGCTTGCAGTGTTCAGCCCACTAATGTACGTTTTGGTGGCACAGATTTGCCTATGTCTGAGGTAACCGCTGAGGATATGAAAAAGCAAATGACCGATGCCGAATGGAACAAGGTGTATGAAATGTCCAAGGATCGTAATTTATATCATAATTTGATAACCAGTTTATTTCCCTCTATATATGGCAATGATGAGGTAAAACGTGGTATTCTCTTGCAATTGTTTGGTGGTGTAGGCAAGACCACTCATGAAAGTAAGTTGTCCTAGACCATCTTGATTCTCTTCAAACAATAATTCAAATTTCTTTCCTTGATTCTTATAGAAACCACTTTGCGTGGCGATATCAATGTCTGCATAGTAGGCGATCCCAGTACAGCCAAGTCCCAGTTTCTTAAACAAGTGGCTGACTTTTCTCCTCGTGCTGTTTATACTTCCGGTAAAGCTTCTTCAGCAGCTGGCCTTACTGCTGCTGTGGTACGTGATGAAGAAAGTTTTGATTTTGTTATTGAAGCTGGTGCTTTGATGTTGGCCGATAATGGTATTTGCTGCATTGATGAATTCGATAAAATGGATCCCCGTGATCAAGTGGCCATACACGAAGCCATGGAACAACAAACTATTTCTTTAGCCAAAGCTGGTGTAAGAGCTACCCTAAATGCTCGTACTTCTATATTGGCTGCTGCAAATCCCATTAACGGCCGCTATGATCGTTCGAAAAGCTTACAGCAGAATATTCAACTTTCTGCTCCCATTATGTCACGTTTTGATTTGTTCTTTATATTGGTGGATGAGTGTAATGAGGTGGTGGATTATGCTATTGCCCGTAAAATTGTCGATTTACACTCGAATATCGAGGATAACATAGAGCGCGCCTATACCCGTGAAGAAGTGTTGCGTTACATAACCTTTGCCAAACAATTTAAGCCGGTCATTAATTCAGAGGCTTCCAAGCTCTTGGTGGAGAACTATGGCCACTTAAGGCAACGTGATACCGGGACCTCGGGCCGCAGTACTTGGCGTATTACTGTGAGACAATTGGAGTCAATGATACGTTTAAGCGAAGCCATGGCCAAGTTGGAGTGCATGAATGAGGTACAGGAACGCCATGTTAAAGAAGCTTTCCGTTTACTTAACAAATCCATTATAAGAGTCGAACAGCCGGATATTCATTTGGATGACGATGATATAGACGAGGCCTTTACTGGTGATGTGGATATGGATGAAAATGGTGCTAATAATGATGCAGCCCTAGTGGATGCGGGTGAAAATGGTGACCCAGAACTTAATACTTCAGGTCAAAATCAGTTGCAAAAGAAAAAACTTACTTTATCCTTTGAGGACTATAAAAATCTATCCACTATGCTGGTTCTGCACATGCGCAATGAAGAAGCTCGATGTGAGACAGAAGGCTCGGATTCTGGCATGAAACGTAGCGATGTTGTTACCTGGTATTTGGAACAAGTAGCCGATCAAATTGAATCTGAAGATGAATTAATTTCACGTAAAAATCTTATTGAGAAGGTTATTGATCGTTTGATTTATCATGATCAGGTTATTATACCCTTGAAGACCACAGAGCTTAGGCAGCCTGGCAAAAGTCCTAGACGCACAGACGACGAAGATGACCAGGATGATCCTTTATTGGTGGTTCATCCCAATTATATTATAGAATAGATTTAAGTTAAAGAAGATTTTTGAAGTTCAAATTGAAGCCACCATTTGTTGATTTCGTTAAAATTCACTTTTTTTTCTACATATTGACCTTAGTTTATAAGAGACCTTGAAAGGTATATTTTTTATGTATGCTTAGGATTTTAAGAGTTAAAATACAAGATTTTTTTTGGAATTTTTAATAAACGTAAAATAAACCACAATTTTATTGGAAAATAAAACAGTTGAAAGATTTTGAGTGGGAGGGGGTATTTGGAATGTTTTTCGAAAGGAAAATTCAAATGAAGTGTCTTTTAAAATCATCAGATATGGTGAATGGTTCAGCTCCTAATCGAACCCTAATAGTTCCTAAAAAAATAGCAAAGTTTTGGTACCTAAATGCAGCAGGCTTTTGGCAACTCTCGACAGTATGCTAATTGTCGTCAATACTTCTTAAAAATCTGTCCTTCGAAGTGATCACTCATGGATAAAATTAACACGAATGTGAGTGGAACGAGCATCGGAGTCATAATCCTGGCCAAATGCTAATAAGATAAGTAAAATGGGGGATTTTGAAAACCAGATTTAAACGCTCTTAATATCTTGAGAATCCTTTGCGGCATGAACTTGTGTACTTCACCAAATCATTCTTAAAGAAAACAGCCACTATTTTAAACATTTTGGTTTAGAATTTATTGTATATCAAAAAGTGTCCTCCACTAGCTAACATACTTGTGTAAAATATAAAAATGAAATGTTTAAACTTATTTATAAAGAATGTTTAGATACTAGGGTGTGTGTATGAGTTAATAGCTACAATAACAATTACAAATTTATAAGTGCAGGCATTGTTACTTAAGTGGTATTTCATCAAATAGAAAGAAAGAAAAAAACTTATAAAAGAAAGAACTGCCGCAACAAACTACCAGTAGTTTAGCTTTCATCATCTTCAATTTTGGGAGCCAAATAATAGCGTATGTAGCCCAACTCTTGTATGCGATATTCAACTACCAAGGGCACATCGGCCGACATGGACAATTGAACCTGAGCCGACAAGGGAGTGGCTTTGGTAAAGGCATTCAGGTAACGACAAGCAAAAGTTAAAGTAACCGGCTCTTGCATTTCAATAATAACAGCTTCTTCCTCCTTGTCTACACTTGAGGTTTGAGCCAATTTAACATTGGCTGATCCTACATCACCAGAAGCAGAGAATTTAACTCCCTCCTTGGTGCAGCATATCAACATGGACTCACTGAATTGAGCCAAATCACGGCATATGCGAGCAAATTCCATGGCTGGCATACGCACCACACAGGAATAATCTGTTTCGGGTATACCCAAATGTTCCTGATCGAGATTCATTAGTTTCATTTCATAGTCGGAGACTTTCTCGTGATTGGGTGATTCAAACATGAAAGTAACCGTATCGGCATTATCCTGGGCTTTAACGGTAACAGTATCATCATTGTTAGCACACTTTAAAATCTTGGCCATGCTGCCCAAATTCATGCCCATGGAAATGTTGCGATCACAACGGAATTTATCAAAGCCATCAGAGCGCAAAGTCAAGGAAACCAAAGAAACATGAGAATTGTCCATGGCTTGCAGCTAAACAATAAACAACACAATACTAAATATACTTGTCAATTGCTTATAATACACAAATTTTCTATACCTGTATGCCGGAATCGCTGCAATCAAAAGTGCCCTCATTGAGTAAATCTTTAATGGCATCCAAGATTTTCTTTAAAATGGTGGCATTAATTAAACGTGCTTCAAACATTTTTTATTCTCGTTTTTAATAATTATATGAACTTATTAACTTCTTTTGAGTTTATTTAACTGTTTTTATGAAATATTTCTACAATTCTTTACAGCGTTTTATATTAAAAGTATTGAGGCGTGTGTTATTGTGTGCAAAATTTAATTTTGTGAGGCAATTCGCACCAAGAACAATGACAGCAAAACGCTTGTTTTGGCGCCAACTGTCAAACACTGAGAGTGCTTGCAATTATAATTGTGTTATCAGTTCGTAGTACCTGATATTATCATACAGTCTTGTTGTTATTTATAGAGACAGTTTCAACAAGTAGTTCTGTGTAAGTGTTGGAAAAATCATGTTTGTTAATAAAATTAAATAGAAAAGTGCAATTATCTTAAGGAATATAAAAAACGTTTTAAGTGATGCATATACACAGTGAAAATAATTATTAAATTGTGTTGATTTATGTAAAAAAGAAAAATACAAGCAAGGAAACAACATATAACATATACCATGCGGTGAATAGCGAAACTGGTGTTAGATATCAACAGTTGTTGACTGCTAATTGAATGTGTTATCATTACTTTGTGAGTGTCATGAACATTCTCCTTAGTAGTTAGTTATAGCGCGTATACGCTGACGTTGGTGCAAAAGAAAAAGAGTGTTTTCGTTATAATATAAGATTAAAAGATTCGATTTATTAAAAAATATAACGCAAAGATACATGAATTAATGGTTTTTAATATATATAAATTGATAATTATAAAAAAGTGTTGATTTAAGTGAAAAGAAAAGCTGATAAAGAATGCAAGATGTAACGGACGCCATTGCTGGCAGCAACAGTTGCTTGGTAGCGGTATGTTATTAACAAGTAGTGAGTGCCATTAATAGTCTTGTTCTTATTAGTCGACAATTTGAGCTGTGTCCGTTGGTGTAAAAGTTAAAAAGTAATGTTTTTCGTATAAAATAAAATTTAAAAATGCAATTTATTTAAAAGAATGCAAAAAAATATTACGTGATTGTACTCCCTACAAAAATTATTATTAAAATGTGTTTATTTGAATAAAAAAACGCAAGCAAAGAAATCAATTAGTAACGAACGCCATTGCTGTTATAAGTTAAAGCTCTTCTGTACAGTAATTGTCGGTAGTAGTGAGTGCTGTGTACATTCTTGTTCTTATGTGTTAACAAATTTAGCGTGCACTTTTCACATTATAAAAGTATTGTTTTAATAAAAAAGCATTTAAAATTTCTTTTTATCTAAGACAAGCATAAAGTAAAGCAAAGTGATGGCATACAATGAACGAATAAAGCTAAAATGGTATTTATTTATACAAAAACAAAATGCATACAACCAAACCAATGTGTAACGGACGCCATTGCTGTTAAAGCTCTGCTTTACAGTAACAGTTGGTAAAGTGACTGCAAAGTTGTTGATTGGTAGGTGGGTGAATTGTCAAGTAGTTGTAAAATCCGTAGGTTTCACATTTATTTATTGCCTTTCAGTTTTTAACAAATTTAACATTCTCAGTTTCTCACTAACACACACACAACTTTAAAAATGTAAACGAAATTGATTATCAATTTTGTTTTCGTTCGACAATTTCGATTCTTTCGATTTTTTTAAAAATTATTCCGCTATATTTGTAAATAAAATTGCTACCCTTTTCCTCGTTTCAAATTTAGTGCAATTAAGTATTTTAAATTTTCCTTTACATTTTTTTGCGATCACAAAGAACCTTTTGAAGAGTTCAGGGTTTACTTTGCACAAACTCTTTGAATTTGTGTTTCCCTTCTGGTTTATTATTATTTTCGTGAAGAGATGCCTTAATACTGCTACCATACGATCTACTGTACTCCCTTCAAACTCCATAAGCTATTCCTATAATGTCTCCTCCAATCCAATTGCCTTGACAAATTATAGGATGCTACTCGGTTGTCAACAATGGCAACTCTCTGCCTAGAACTTAATATGCCCTCAGGTGTTTCTTTCAGGGATGCATTAATGCCTCATAGTTTCCACAAATGTGTTCCAATTAGTCGTTCTTATCGTCACAGAATCTACATGTGGGACAACCCCTATTCTGAAACCTGAGTTCAGTAGCCTGAGTCTATGGTGCCTTGTCAAGACCGTTTACCATACGTACATACATATATAACTGGGGCATTACAACCCTTCAGTCAGGATTGCGGCCTAGCTTCATCACACAACTCATATTGTGTGTGCTAATTTTATACATGATAGGCGAGACCTACAGTTTAAAGACGATTCCGAACGACAGATTTTTGAGAAACTTTTCATGACAATTTTATTTACTCTCAGAGTTTTTACCAAATATATACAAAATATTTTTTCCTTATTTTGTTTTATTCGAGATGTCTATGTTTAGGTCTGAACCACGGTGTCGCTTTCAATAAGTCACACACACCGTCTACTAGACTACGTCGACTACAGTTATCTCAAGTTATTCCTGGATAGTCGGATGCATGACTCATGTCTTCTTTTATTGCAGTTTCCCAACAAAAGTTTCGATTGCCTCAAAACCGCTTGGTTTGAAGAGTTTTTGACTCTCTATAGATTTCGTTGAGATTACCGTCCCATACATCGCGCAAGCTCGTCTGCATGTTCATTGCCAAGAATTCTTACGTGACATGGGATCTTCGGCCGTATTCTGTTCTATTATTTACAAATATAAAACTAAGGCCAAATGGTGGATAAGGAAACCTTTTCTTCCTTTTCTTTTTTGCTTTTAACAACTCAGTAAATAGGCCTCCATTTGATAAAAAAAAAACTCTTATATTTTTAGATTTAAAATTAAATAAATATTGTCTCTATTTACATTCAATATTTATGTTAATTTAAAAGAAAAAATAAAACAATAACGCTGGCTTTAATTGAATAGAAAACATGGAGTAAGAGAAAATGACGCCGTGAAATATGATCTAATCGTCGTAAGACTGCCTTCCTATCGTCAATTTGAATTAAAATATGCAAATTGAAGTTGAAATTGAAATTATCGATGAAGAGACTAAAAATAAATCGATATTTTGAGAGTATTATGCATAAGAAAGAAATGGCGTAATAAGATGACATCTTTCCTAATAAAATCCTTAGAAAGAAATTCGAAAAAAAGAACAACTTAAGCAAAGAAATATTAAAAGATTATTTTAGTTCGATTAGATAAAGTTGTAAAGAAAGTTCAAATTAAATTCTCGTATTGTTCCTCAGCTTCCATTAGTATGTTGCCCGAAAATGTGTTATACCAGATAGAGGATCGTCGCCAAAGTTGAAAGATTTGTTCGGGGGAGACTCCATGATCTACCTTATTATTTCCTCCTTTAAATCCTTTCTTTGTGCACATATTTCATCTGTATGTAGAGGTATGCGAGAAGTCTTTGTAGAGTTTATAGCCTTTGTAGGAGTCGACAGTAGGGCTGAATATACACATCATAACCCATTTCCCCCGTCCAATTTCGGGACAGCGATGTCTATGTTTCAAGAATTGGACAGAAACCCTTTGGTTTCCTAATTCTCTGCTTGAGGTAACAGCGTCTAAGCATCTGTTTTGTTAGGTTAGCTAAGTTTGCCACAAAGTAAGTGAATCAGAGACGAAAAAAGATCCACTGTGGGGCCATTAAAGGATTAGAAAAATTTAAAGAAAAAGAAGAAATATACGAACAAAATGATGAAGAATAGCTTGACGTCAGTGCTTACACCCAGTAAACTACCTACACAGGTCAATTTGTTGAAATTACATACGCTGGATATATAATCCGCAAAACCAGGATCCAGGATTTGTATGCTTAAATTGGCAACCTTCGCAATCCGGGAATAATTGATTGAGATTTTTAGGCCAGACTCTTAATCACTACCTCTGCTACGGAGTACTCCTAAAGGCCATTGAGTTGCACGTTATAAGGGGCAGTTAATGCCCGTGAGTAGGGATATAAAGTCTTAGCATAATCAACGTACTGTTTAGGCTGATGTTTGCGGAGTTTAGAGTGATTGTCGCAAGTGTTATTTGTTGCAACAGGCTTGGAAGCCCCATTAGCTGATTCGTATGCTTTAATGCTTCAAAATTTTTTTAAATTTTTTCTCCTTTTTTTCTTCTAATAAGAAAAGGGGTTGTGGATTTCAAATTGATATCAAAACAAATAAAATCAATACCATTTCAATTGCCAATATTTGCTGTAATGGACCATCTTCTGTAACTGACAACAATCGACACACATGTACTGTTGATGTGGTGTGATAATTAAGAGCTTCTGAGGGTAAAGGAAATACAAATAAAATCCCACTGAGCTAAGGATCAGATAACAATTTAAGTGATTTCTAATGGTTTTCGAAAATCAAAAATAAAAAAATTTGAATAAAAAGTATAATAATGCCTAACATGAAATGAATAGGCAAATAAATCATTATGGGCTTAGCAATTGAAAGGAGTTGGAGGGGGGGGGGGGGGTGGTTATTATTATTCTAATTCTATTCGTTTTTCTTAGGCAAAAACTTTAAAGGTTGTTAAACCATCTTGAAAATTTTCTAAAAAAATTAAAAAAACCAAAAACAAAAACAGAAACTACCCTGTGGTATTAAAAACAAAAATGACGACAAGTATAACCTATAAATTCTTAAGGAAGTTAAAGAAGAAGGTTTTTATGTAACATATACACTTACATACACCTACACCGACAACACTTAAACTCTATATGTGTATGAATAAGCACCGCCTTCCAATATAACAACAACATTTTTATTTGAGGTATGTTTTTATACACAAACAACTAAACACCAGAGAAAACAAAACAACAGGTTTTATGTTAACTTTATAAGCTTTAAGTAGGTGTATTGCGCGAGTGTATGTGTATGCATGTGTAAAAACAACACCAAAATTTCGTTTCTATTAAGGCAAACAAAACAAATACCAACAACACTTTGCAAAATATTAACAGTAAACAACGAATGTTATTGACGTCAAACTGTAAACAATATGTATGCTGAGACTACGCTTTGCTTTAAAACCCACTAACATAAGGGAAGAAAACAAAACAAATAACAACAACACTTTGTATAAACAACGAATGTTAATGAGTTAAAAATGAAAATGTAAACACCAACTGGTTAATACAAAAACAAACAAGTAAACACAGATTACATTACTCTTCTACATTGTAAAAACAAAAACAATTATTAGCTAAAGCCTAGACACAAACCTTGTATGTTATGTTGTTGAACTGATTGCATGTCCAAACCTTTGAAAGCTTTTGATTTCTTTGTTTAAGTGTCTTTGCAAAAACAAATAAAAACAAAGCAACAGGATTTCTGTGAATGAAACACAAACACGCGAAGTTTAACGATTACCACTTTCATTGCTCTACGAATTGTTTTCGTTTTTCTACAAAGAATTCTTGTATAAATATAACAGTACATTTTAACAATTCAAACATTCGTTACTTGTTAGTGGCGTTTAACGTTTGGTAGTAAGAAAAAAAAAATCACGCTCTTAAACCGTAAAACTAAAAATTAAAAAAAAATTGGAAAAAAAAACATTTTTGAAACAGCAAAAGTAATAAAAAAAAGTGTTAAAAAGTGTAACGTTTTTTTGGAAATTACAAAAAATAATTGTTTAAGATTTTAATTCTTAATATTAAACAAATAAATACAAGAAATACTTACAGTTTTAAATAAAAAAGCGATCAATTAAGAATAAAAAATTAAAGTTTCAGCGAAAAATAAAAATTTACAGAAATTAAGTGTTAAAAATCAACAAAAAACAACACTTTGAAAAAGGGTAAGTTTTCTTATTATCTTAAAATTAATTAAAGTTTACAAATGGAAAAAAATACAATTTTTCTTAGTATTAAGCATTTAAAAATCATAAATTAAAATCTTAATTTTTTTATTATTTTCAAAATAACGCGCTATAGATTTTGCAGTTTCAAAAATAAAATTAAGTGGAACACTCACTCGTAAAACTATGATTCCTATGAAATTTTTATGTCATTATAATGCTTGGATCTTGCCACACTTTGTTTTGGCAACTTCTAGAACTCACTGTTAATTTATTATTGTTTTCTTTTCTAACATTTTGGTGGACAATTGATGTTGCCAAAATGAGCAATTACTCTCTTTCGCAACTTTACATGTAATAAAATCAATATTGGTGGTGTTCAACGGCTCATGTCAGTGTCTTGTTGAAACCTTATACCGTTCAGTTCATAATAGTCAATTGCAGACCTAAATTAATCGGTTATCATACTCGATATACACTCTTTCTAGAAAATTAAAAAAATAAAAATAGCATTGATGAGTATATTTTAAGCGCATTTGCTACAGAGTAGCATGGACATTTTCATCATTTTTAGTTTAACAATATTTTACACGCATTTGCTACTGAGTAGCATCAACATTTTTTGTTAATTTTCGTAACTTTAACAGTAGTTTTATATGCAGGTGCTGTATTTTATATGCATTTTTCATTAGTTTTTGTTTAACAATGTGCAATCGATTTTTTCTACGCAGGTGCTGTATTCTAATAGAAATAGCATTGAAATGTTATCATTTACATGCATTTTCTACTAAATAGCATAAAAATTATCATTGGTTCTGGTTTAAACAATATATGTATCCGATCAGTTTCACAGGGATGTGAAGAGATATCCTAATATTAAACACTTTGTAGAAAATTCCAAACCATAAATTATTTTTAGTTTACGTCAGTGTAGACTTCCACAGAGTCCCCAGAGCAGAAATATTTACGTCATCGAGAGACGAGCTTCATTCAAATTATATGTATTATGTATTATATTATATATAGTTATAGGCGATGGGCTATAGGCCATTATCAGAGCTCTTACCTCCAATGAGATTGACTCCAAATTAGTATGGAACTGATATAGCCGATATGTTAGAGTTTACGGCAGTCAGGAGATAGATAAGTTTGCGAAGTAATTAACTTCCAGGCCAGAATCTTTCTTTGAAGTAGAAAGAAGAGCTTAGAAGGATAAACCCGATAAAAGGAAAGATGAAAATAGGAATGAAAATAGGTAGTGAAACAGTCAGTGCCTTTAAGGTCGCTTGACTATTCACATATACATTTGAACGCCTTTTCTCTTTGTTCAATTAGCTCGCAGACTAGGTTCACTAGCTAGGTAATTGCAAACACGTCGGCTTGAAATGCATTGCATTCATCTGAGAGCCTATAGAATAACTCCATTCCAACTCCGAAGTAGTAACCCACCTTAGTTTTAGCTTTCCTCCCTAAAAACCGCATAATCGATAAGTAGTTCACTGCCAGTACCACACCACTGCTCACTGTGTAGAAATATCACCGATAATATTTTGTCGAAATTACATACCTTGACCATATAATTCGTGAAACCTTCACTCAGGGTCTCTAGGCTCAAGTCAAAATATTAAAAATCCTGTCTTGCCAAAACTCCCTGTTCTTTCATGACTCCATTGCAAGTTCCTTGCAGCCTTTATTTTAATCATATTCAACAAAGTGTGAGAAAACACTCCAACACTTTATTCAGGCACTTCTTTCGATTAGCCGTCTCATATACTCACATCACCACCACTGGATGCTAAACTCTATTCAGCTAAGGAAGTACAAAAGAAGATAAACAAAGTAAAGCATATTTGCAGGCATATTTAAAGGCATACTTTAAGGCTATTGTTACCTTGACAAAATTACCAACTTAAGCCAGTTACCTTCAGAAAAAAGAATGAAAAAAAAGAGGAAAATAATGTTTCAAAGACAATTAAATTCTTCTTTTCCTTAGATTTTCATTTCTTTTTTCGTTTTTTCTATTTTAATTTGAAAGTCAATAAAATTAATTGCTTTAATTACTAAGACAAAGAGCAGAGAATACTTGGAATACATATTTTAACTTGTTTGACAATTAATTTCGAAGATTAAGCAATTAAGAAAGTCTTTAAAAAAGTTTTAAAAACAATAAAAACAAAATTACTTTATTTTCTTAACTTCTGCCTCTTTGCTGCCAACAGCCTTGCCTGGTGTTAAAAACCACCAGGTTATTTCCTTAAAAAAAATAAAGAAAAAATTTATTTAAATAAACAACAATAACTGGCTATGACGGAAAACAATTAAATAAAGACAGCAAAAAATCACAACCAAAAGGTCTCTGGAGGACAATAAAAAACCTATAAAAAGTCAACCTTTTTTCCATAGAAAACTTTTTCATAAAAATTATCAGAGCACAGCACAGTCAGAGTATTAGAAATCAACAAGTAGTAAGAGAAATAGGGAGAAGGATAAAGGGATTGTAGAGAAAAAAACATTTAAACAGATTATTAGTTAATTTATAAAGAATAATTTAATTATTAGAACAATTAGGCTAGACTCAGTGGAGAGTAATAACCCACTTAAGACATACGTAAGGTTTATTGTGATGCCGCGAATCAAAATCAAAAGAGTAAATATTCTCTATAGGAAACTATTCAGACTCCAGGTCCGAATCTTATAGCAAGTGTTGGACACTGATAGAATATATGAAATACTGTCCCTTTCTCATCCCTAGATCCACAGCAACTGCAGAAGTCATTTGACGGCATGCTTTCAAATAGGGCACTGTCTTGTGAAAACTGCAATGGATGGCTTTGCAATTTAAGATCACAGCCATCTAGCTTAGCAATATTATGTTATATTGCTAATGAATTTAAACTCCCCCTGTAAAATTGTCTATCCGTTTAATTAATGTTACCAAAACACCTATGCCCTGTAATATGTCGGAAATTGTAAGCTGCCATCTCGCTGATAGCCTTGTGGTAGCGTTAGACCCTCCCAGAGGTTGTTGTGTTTCGATTCAGTACACCGACAAACGCATGGCTAAAATAATAATTATCGCAGTCCTTTTGGCTGACACTGCAATATCTCTGGTCCTACATTCGGCCCTCCTGCACGGTCATTCGACTCGGATGACGAGTTCCACTTCTTCATATATTCAGCTACCGTACTGGTTCTCTTTGGACCCTCACCTTCACTAACTTTTTCTACTTCATACCTATCATGTCCCATAATTCGAATCACCTTATATGGCCCTAAATACTTCGGTCGTATGAGCAATACCTGCTGACTCCGAGAAGATGCCTCCACCCACAGATTCATCCAACTTGAAAAGCGATCACGAGGTGCGTCATACCATTTTCCTATATCCCTTTATAGTCCCAGTTTGGGATCACTGTAATCTTGAAAGTTCCGAATTCGGACAGTATTCTTTTGTAACCAATATTGGCATTGCCTAGTTGTTTGTTTATTCGAATGTTAGAAGAACACATTTTGTTCTTTTGCCTTTATTCTCCAAAGGCTTTAAAAAGTTTTTGGTTGGAAAATGTGATCAAGGATCAACGTGGGGGTGCAGTGTCATCAGCAAAGGTAGAAGTGTCGTGTGATTACTAAGGGCCAAAAATTTGAAATGAATTCCTTTTAGATGTTGAAAAGTATTCAATACAGGATAAATTTGTTAAATTTCCGCAGCCAATTCTTTTGGATGCTTCTGTTAGTATTTGTTTGTTAAAAAAAACATATTTTTAAGGCAAAAAACGTGTGTATAATTTTGATTTTAATATGTATGTATGTTTGTCTTATTATTGAAATTTCTAAAGAATAATCTAAATAAACAACATGATCATTAAGGATTAAAAGCGTAGATAGAGACAGTATTTATTACATTATTTAGTTATTATAGTTGTTGTATAAGTATGCGATGATTTTGGCCAAAACACAAATTCTTGTTAACATATTTATTTTGCCATTCTATACGTCTTTAACTCATTCCCTACCATACAGCGCTTTCCATAACCACTAACCATAGTTTCTGGTTAAACACTACTAGGCAGTTACGAGGTCTACTGCTGGCAGGCATCAAAAAATCACACACACACACACACTATGAAAACCACAAACAAATCCACATGAAGTTTTTTCTTTTCTTTGAAAAGCAGCACTTTGTATGGTCGTATTAGTATTAGTAGTAGTTGAGTCTGCCTGTGTGGTACAGATTGCCGTTATCCCAGCATGGCGTATGCCATAGCATGAGAGCAGAGAGAAAGCAGAAAGAGAAGAAGAAGTAGAAGTAGAAGAAAGTAAAACAAACTGGTTAATTTTGTTACACACAATTGTGTGAAGGGACAAGCAGCCACATAATAAGCCAATTTGTTTTATATTGTGTTAACAAAATAAATATATATTGTATAATAACAACAACAAGATAAAGAAAGAGAGAAAAAGAGCAGATAAGTGGACATGCTGTTAATAAAACCAATTCAAATAAACAGTGACGACCACAAGACAAAATAGTTTGTATGTCGTAACTCTTTTACTTTTTAACTCTAGAAATGAGGAAAAAAATATGAAAAAAAGAAAAACAAATCTGAAACTATTCTCTTGATTTCTAATTGGCTACAGCATTTTATTACATACCATATCGACGCCTCCGTTCTATAACATTCTAAGTCGAAAAAGTGTGTTTTGAGTTATGAGCTCTCAAAGTTTTCACGCGACATACAACTATATGTGTATTCTAAGCACATTTTTCCCTATAACTTCGGAACGGATCGTCGCATCTTAACCAAATTTTGACAGAAATTAAAAAAATAAAAATAGCATACAAATGTTATCTTAATGAGTATATTTTACGCGCATTTGCTACAGAGTAGCATGAAAATTTTCTTCAGTTTTCGTTCAACAATATTTTACACGCATTTGCTACTGAGTAGCATGAACGTTTTATTAATTTTTGTAACTTCAACAGAAGTTTTCTATGCTTCGGAGTATCGTGAAAATTTTCATTAGTTTTTGTTTAACAATGTTCAATCGATTTTTTTACGCAGGTGCTGTATTCTAATAGAAATAGCATTGAATTGTTATCATTTACATGCATTTTCTACTAAATAGCATACACATTTTTATTGGTTCTTATTTAAACAATATATGTATCCGATCAGTTTCACAGGGATGTGAAGAGATATCCTAATATTAAACACTTTGTAGAAAATTCCTAACCATAAATTCCACATGAGTCCCCAGAGCAAAAATATTTACGTCGCCGAGAGGTGAGCTCAATTTAAACTGAACAGGAGTTACAGGCGATGAGCCTGTAACCACCTCTAATGAGACTGACTCCAGATTAGTATGGAACTCGGAACTTCGGAACGGATCGTCGCATCTTAACCAAATTTTGACAGTATTTAAGTTAGAGAACGTAGAATTTAAAGAACATTAAAAACGTTTTAAGTACACTTAGAACGTTATAGAATGGAGGCGTCGATATTATGTGATTTCTTTTTTAAAGTTATTTTATAAGCATATTTTATTAATTTGTGAAATTCTTTAAGGTAGCCTCACGACATAAAATAGCGTGATCTTGGTGGTCGGAAAAAGAAATACAATTATGGGACGGTGGCTCAAAGACTATTTTGAGGTTCTTTGATCTTGTATAGGAAAAAGCTAATGCAATTAATAATCACGGTAGTATATCCAATTCAATGGAATATTATAATACTGCGGCTTATATTCCATCGCTACTACAACTGATTGTGCTTTCGCAAAGTTTAGGGGCTTGTTTCTAGGTTAGGTTAGGTTAGGTTAGAGGACGTGTACTTGTCAATTACGACAAGTACAGTACCCGGAGGTCGAATTGACCCATTGTACAACGTCCTAGTTTCTCACACCACTTATGTTGTGTGTGTTAATTGTATACATGAGTGGTGGCACCTACAGTTTAAAGTCGACTCCGAACGACAGATTTTTATTTATTGAGAAACTTTTCATGGCAATTTTTATTTCTCTCAGAGTTTTTGCCAGAAGTCTACTGAGAGGAAGTCGCCGAAGAAATACTTTTTGTATTTTGCCTTTGATGCCTGGCCTGGGGCTCGAACCCAGGCTTTTGCGTCTAATAAGCCAACACACTACCTACTAGACTACGGCGACTTCTCAATTGTTTCTAAAAACCTCATATTTTTAGCATATCTATTCGTAATCGAAATCGACGTAAGTACACTGCAAAACAATCTTCCTGCAGAGCTCTCTTTCTGCAGAGTACTCTTTCTGCAGAACACACTTCCTGTCGAATACTCCTCCTGCAGAGCACTTTACCCGCGGAGCACTCTTCTTGCAGGCCACTCTTCCTGCAGAACACTTGCCACATGAATAGTTTTAAATCTAAAGTCCACTAACACTACTCCCTCTTTGCTTTCTCCCACAATCTATTTTTCTAGATTAACTACATAACTAAAGCTCTCCGGGAGGGTTAAATGTAAAGAAGGCATCGTTTTGTTGAAATCACATCCTGTCATTCTTGAGCAAAATTGACAGCCGCAACATGTGTGGTGTGAGAAACTAGGTTGTAATTCTCGTCAAAGGATTGTAATGACCAATTAAGTTCATAAGTCAGAGCCACAGTTTGGCTTCTTTTTAGAAGAACCATTTGTTTAAAATACTTGTTCTTGTTCTTTGAATTGCTTAACTATATATATTAATGTATTGTTATTCAATTCCTTAGATTATTATTAAATTATTGTGTTATAAAATGATTATGAATTTTCGTTAAACTTCCAAAGAATTATGAATTTCCTATCACAACCAATTATTGGATTGTTTGATATTCTAATTGAATTATTTCCGTTCTCTACTTATCAAAAACGAAATGTTATACACGAAATGTTAAAAAGATATATTAATTTCTAACGGTATAATGTAATGTAAAAGTAACAGGTGGTGGGTTACGTTTGATATTAATTACCTATGTACACATACACATTAAAATATTACTTATACGCCCGGCAGCAGTTATAGAAAATAGAAATTGAATTTGAAGAAAAAAAACAAAAAAGAATTTTTAATTGTAATTAAAATAAAAATTGTTGATGAGTTTTTCATTTCTTATTTAATTCGTGATATTAGGTTTCTTGTTTATTTCATTGTTTTTATTTCATTTAGACTTGTCCTATTGTTATGGTGTTATAAATACTAGGCATACAATAATTAAATTATTTTTGAAAACAAAAGAAAAAATTCACAAGAAAAAATCATAAAAATAAAACATTGTGATATTTATTACCGAACAAATGTTTCTTTTTTCTCTCTTTCTTGTTGGGTTGACTTTATACTCCCGCTTCCTAATTTCCTTTTCCTGTTAACTGTTGTTTACATAATGGCCGTGTTAAGTTCTTTATTTAATTATATTGTGTTTACACACACACACTCACACATTATTTTATATTCCTCTTCTATTCATAATTTAATTCATATTCACAGTCGCATGAACACAACAACAGTTTATTCTGCACAACTCAACACACACTTGCTTATGCAAGCTTATAAATAACAGCTCTTTCACTCTCACTGTCTCTCTGCCTTGCTCTCCCTCTCTCTCATATTTATCTTTATTTTTTATTTAATGATTATTATGGTATGAATAAAGGCGTTAATTTGTAATATCTTCCTCTCTTTTGTTGCTTTTTCTTTATTGTGATTAAAAATAATAAAATTTTTTCAAAAAGTACTGCCATTGAGTGGCTATCAAATGAATTAAAGTGTGGGCAATGAAATCTGTTCATATTGTATGTTTTTTTGTGTTTTTTGTTAGCATGTCGCGAAAATTTCAAAATAATAATTTGCTGTGCATTAAACATGTAAAATATAATGTATCTAACTTTACTATATATTATGATTTCCATGGTGCTAGGATGGAACACAGAACTAATTTTTCTTCGGATTCTAGTTGCCTTCTCTTTCTACTTTTTTGGAGTTTCCATCAGATTACAATTTTGGTTATGTGGTCTTCCTAATAAGGGGTTCCTATTTCGTTTTTAATAGCAACAATACTTTCATAATCTAAAGGGTGTTTTTATATAGGTATAGAACTTTAAGTGGGCATTACTTTTCAAGATGGCGACCGATTTAACAGCTGTCAAGTGATTTATTCTCAGTTTGGTTTGGCAATTCATCAGGAATAGACTCACGCCTGAACAACGCTTGCAAATAGTGCAATTTTATTTCGAAAATAATGGTTCTGTGCGGAAAACGTATCGCGCACTACGTCCATTTTATCGTCGACAAAATCGTCCATCAGAGCAGTTAATTCGATTAACCATGGAACGTTTTCGCACCACGTTTACTCTTATTGATAACTTATTGATAACTCGCATCCCCAGAGACGCTGTATGGTGCGTACAAAAGAAGCTATTGCTGCTGTAGAGCGTAGCATTGAGGAAGACCCGAATGAGTCCATCAGCCATCGAGCACAGGAATTGGATCTGTGTCCATCCACTTTATGGAAGATTTTGCGGAAGGATCTTGGTTTGCGTGCTTACAAAATCCAATTCGTGCAAGATTTGAAGCCAAACGATCATCAAGTAAGGCGTAGATTCGGCGAATGGGCCCAAAACGAGATTACCGTTGTTCCCGATTTTCATAAGCGAATTTTGTTTAGCGATGAAGCGCACTTCTGGTTGAATGGCTACGTCAACAAACAAAACTGCCGCATTTGGAGTGAAGGTAATCCTCAAGTGTATGTGGAAACACCGTTACATCCAGAAAAACCGACTGTTTGGTGCGCTTTATGGGCTGGTGGAGTCATTGGTCCGTACTTTTTCAAAAAAGATGGTGGCCAGAACGTTACAGTCAATGGTGATCGGTATAGAGCCATGATTACTAACTTTTTCATTCCTGAATTGAATAACCATGATGTCCAGGAGATGTGGTTTCAACAAGACGGCGCAACATGTCACACAGCTCGTGCCACAATAGATTTATTGAAGGACACGTTTGGTGACCGCCTAATTTCACGTTTTGAACCTGTGAATTGGCCTCCAAGATCTTGTGATTTAACACCGCTAGACTACTTTCTGTGGGGCTATGTAAAGTCATTGGTCTATGCGGTAAAGCCACAAACGCTTGACCATTTGGAAGACAACATTCGCCGTATTATTGCCGATATACGGCCACAAATGTTGGAAAAAGTCATCGAAAATTGGACGTCCAGCTTGGACTACATCCGCGCCAGCCGTGGCGGTCATATGCCAGAAATCATATTTAAAATGTAATGCCACAAGATTATCTTTCGGATAAATAAAATTCATGTCAATCGAATAATCCATCGTTGTTTTATTGCAACTTAAAGTTCTATACCTCTATAAAAAACCACCCTTTATTATGATTTAGGTAACCCGTTATTGATTTTAAATTGAAAATTCCGAAAACCGAACCCATATCTTTACTTCATAGATGAAGAGGCAGACATTATCATTATCATTATTTGTCTTCTTTCTTCGCAAAATGTTCAATTCATTATGCGAGAAAGAGATACAAACCCGAGCCATAGCAATATGCAGGTATTGCTCTCCTACGAAGAGTAGAGCCTCATATGTCTGTCAAAAAATGTTGCAGAATGACCTGGTCGCACAAAAGCTTAATAAATACTTGGCTAGGAGATGTTACAGGAAAACTTAACCTATCCATCTGACAAATATTGTTTGGAGAAAATTTATTTTAAGGTTCATCTCAATAAAGGAAAGAATAATGTCAGGGAGCACTAGCCTCAGGGACTTCAACATCATTATAACTTCTGTGTAGTGTAGTAGTCATCCTTACTGCTATGTACCGGTGGATTCTCTGAATATAATTCGCCCATTGGAATTGAAACCAGAATGTTTAGTGCCTGCTCTACAGATACATTTCGCATAGCGTCCTCATGCCCTCACAAGAACTGTGTTTTCTCTACTCAACACCATGCCAACTTTATTTCCAAAAGTGTTTGCCAACACCAATGACCTTTACAAAATAACCCATCATACTAATGTTTTAGAATGCCGTATGGTTTTGCATGATAATGATGGTCATCAGTCGTCAGCGTTTATCACAATAATTATTATGAACGAAATTCAATCAGGAATGCGAGTGAACTGTAATCAGGAAAACCGTAATGAAAATGATGAAAATGTAATTACAACGATATGAAAATGGTTGGACGTGATTGTCACAACATGAAGTAAACTACATATTTTATGGCATATGTTTAGGCGCTTAAATAGTCGCCAAATGACATTTTCGGTTGGAAACTAATTAAAATGGAATGAAAAGATTTCAAAAACCTTAAAGTGGTTGATGAGTGATAAAATAAATTAAATGGAAATTATAATACAAATTTGGGGTGAGGGTGTAATAATTTAATAAAATGAAGCATACTTTTGGGTTGTGGGTTGGCAAAGGGAAGGGATACAAGGAATTTTTATGTGGAATTGATAAATAAATAGCGTTGCAATAAAAAAATTTATATTTCTGCTTTTAACAACTTAGTTCTACAATGTTTTCCATGTATAATTTACATTTTTATTTATTTTTCAAACAATGTTTTACAAATGCAACAGATGTAGTGTGTTTCTGGTGTATTGTTCAATTTGATTGGCATGTGTTTTAAAAAACAATTTGAATAAGGCAGGGGATTTCATAAATTTTTTGAATTCAAATCTTTAAATAATAACAATACAAAAATAAAATAAACATAGTTTCAAGTGGAATATTATCATTCAACCCTTATTCCACACTTTTTCCACACTTAAACCTTAACTGGAGTTTACTTACTCTTAAAAAAATCAACGACATTCTTTCCATTGTGTTGTCTTTTACAGAAAAAAGAAAATCTATTTTTGCAACAAGTTTTTCTCTGAATTTTACTTTTTTTTCATAAATTTTTGTGCATGCATTACAAAAGAATTTCCTGTTTTCAAATTTCTAACCAGGTAAACAATAGTTTTCTTATCATAATACAAGTGCGACAACATCTCTAACAATATCTATGACAGAAAAAAAATGTAATTTCTTTTACAAACACACGTTTTAATGTAGAAAAAATGGTGAAAAAAATTAGTTTTTCTTTACAAGAAAAACATTTTGAAACAATGGAAAATTGAAAAACTAACGCACATGTGGAGGTGTACTGAAAATGGTAATGGAAAATTCTTTGTTTTTTAAATTTAAACATTCAGTTTGATATTTGGTTTTGAATGCCTAAAAGTATGCTAAGGTTTTTAAATATAAATGTAGCCCAAAACTATGCTTTAAATAAAGTTTGTTATCATATCTTCACTGAAAGGGCTTAAATTTTTTTTTATAAATTTTTATGGAATTATTGGGTGTTTAACTCAGATCCTTACTTACTTAATAGTCAGGATTACAACCTCTCTTCTCATACAACTCATATTGTGTGCGTTAATTCTATCCATAAGTGGTGGTACCTACTGTTTAACGGTGACTGCGAATGATTGACAAATCCTTCATGGCATGGTTTACTCTCAGAGTTTATCCCAAAAGGATTTTGAATAACGAGCACGCGTCTCATAAGACTCTGGCGTTTCCTCTACTTCCAATTAAAGAAACGTTTCTTATTGATTGAAATCGTCATTCAAACATGCAACATCGTTCAAATGCAACTGACATTTCATACTTTTCACACCTTAAATGCCTTAAAATATGCTTTAAAATTATTTATCAAATAACTCCACACATACATACATATTCAATGAAAATGAATTTCTCTATTACTCAAGTTTCAATCTGTTTATCGAGAATATTTTGATATTATTTTGGCAAAAACTAATTGAATGGACCAAAATATAAATTGACTTTAAAAGCCTGTTGGCAAATACAATTACAATATGGTGTAGGACACACACACTCAAACTCAAAGACACACACACACACATGCACGTATATAAACACATTGTGTATTATTTGGTTAAACCATAAAATTAATTGAAATTCTAACGGAAATATTTACTAAAATAAACACACTTAAACCTACAATAAAACACAATTACGTGCACACACACACATATAAGCATAATTCCATACGCCTACAAATATGCTTTTACTTATCCAAACGTATATATTTTATTGAATATGAGCTTTATTTAACCGAAGGTGATGATAATTTATCATAAAAATTAAAAAAAATGTTGTGAAAATTTCAATTAGAAATTGTTTTGTAATGAAATTCTGTGGCACACATTTAGGCGCTAAATAAATTTATTTAACGTTGTATTTATTAAAGGGTAAATTGGTAATACATTTAGGCTGAAATTATTTTTTAATATGAGGAGCTAACAAAATTACGTCTCTTTACTAAAGACAATCCAAAAAATGGGGAATGTTAGGTATTAGCAAAGAAAATAAAGTATAAAGAATGTGCATTTTAACATATTTTGGAATATTTTTCAAAAATATTTCATGACGCGGGGGGAAAGATAGAAGGGAAGGTTACAGAAACCAAGAGCGTAACAATGCGTTGTTCTCATCATGCGTTGTTCTCATCGTGCGTTTTTGTTGTTTGACTACTTTTTTATTTATTTTTCTGGTGTTAAAAACAGACGTCGGCACCAATGACCCTCAGGGTAAGAACATCTTCGGCTTTTTACACATAGGACATGAACACCAAGAATGTTCGTTAAAAAGAGCAAAAAAATCTTGTCAGTTTTTAAAGAAGAAGGTTCATGTCAGACTTCAATTATACACCCAAAGAAATATCACAGTAGTATTCACTAATATCAATGAGAAATGATTTCGATTTTTGGAAGAATACTTGCCAAGTTAAATTCGGTGTCTTAGTGTCTTAGTGGAGTACAATTTTTCTATACTTTCCGATTACATATACATATCATTGGGTTAATAAGTAGACTTGACATTATTACTAACAATTTTCCTCTAGGTTAACACATGCCTATGGTTATGGGTTAGTGAGTGAGAGAGAGAAAATAAGTTGAGAGAATTTATTTATTTACAGCCATATAAAATTGTTAGTAATATACTCTATTTTTATTTTCATTTCATCAACATACATATGTAAAGCTGTCTATCTTTGGCTTAAAAATTAGGCCATGTTTTTTAGATAAATAAAAATAAAAAGAATAAAAAACCATTTTTTATTAAAAGAAAAAAACGAGCATTCCAAAGCATTTAAAAAAATATACTATCGGACAAAATAAAATACGCCCAGCTAATGACATAGAACATTTTTAACACAAAATATTCTTCGAGTGTTATTCTGAAATAAAATGATAAAGTATCCACAGCACATGTATTCTTGTCGCAGTTTGATCGACAACTAAATCAAAAAACACAAGAATACATACACATGTACATACGTACAATGAGAGCAACACATTGTTACGCTCTTTGTTTGTGTTCATTTTCCTTCTGTCTTCCTCCCTCTCATCAAGAAATGATTTTTAAAAATATTTTGGTGAGAGCGGGTCGTAATGTTACGACCCGCCATAAGAAATTTTACTTCTACATGATGCGCATTCTTTATATCCATATTCTTTGGTATTAGTTAAGAATGCTTTATTTGGAAAGCATTTAGATCACAAGCTTTTAATGCTAACCATGGTTTCAATTCTAAAATCTGTTTTTGAAAATTTAAGAAAAAATAAAATTCGAAATTACAGAGGACATTAAAACAAGCAATTGCTTTTAAAAACCCCCAAACTAAGAAAACAGAAGCCATAATAACAAGAATTCCTCTCCGTGAGAAAGAACCTATGAGAACGCCATTGTCTGCTCATTTATCATAATCAAATGAAACAAAATCTTGTGACAATGTTTTCTTTAAAATAAAAAGCGCGCTAATCTTTCAGGCACATTTAAAGATTTAAAAATCCTTTAATTTTTTTCCAAACATTTTTGATCCCTTCCAACACAAAGGATTCTTGCTTGGAATTTATTTTTTCGAAACATGCTTTTTCTTGTATTCCATGTTGTTTTATTTGCTAATTTAACCGCCTGGTTTTTTTTTGCCTTACCATAACAACAACAACAACTCCCCAGGGTTATGCTAATATTGTTAATCAACACTGCTTAACATAAGTAAAAACCCCTGTAGGTTAAATAACGGAATACATGATTTTGTGTTAAAGTTTGTAACACACTTGAAAGGTTTATGGCCACATTTAGTTTAAATTACATTGGCACTCTGTTTTTTTAGCTGGAGTGGATTTTGTATTAAAGAAATGGTTAATCGTCTTCGCATTATTTATCAGTTATCTTGGCTATAAAGTTATGGAGACAGTGAGAGAGAGAGAGAGAGAGCAGTCATGGAAGACAGTTACTAAACTGCTAGTTATGAAGATCTTCTCTTATTATTGCTGTGTCTTACTATTCTCATTGAAAGCTGAGGTTAATCGCACTCTAATCAAGAGAATACACTAGAAGGATGTCGTACTTGCCTAAGAATATCTTGTCATAACTCACGTTCTGACCAACCGAGTCTAGGTTAGGTTAGGTTAGGTTAGAGGACGTGTACTTGTCAATTAGGACAAGTACAGTACCCGGAGGTCGAATTGACCCATTGTACAACGTCCTAGTTTCTCACACCACTTATGTTGTGTGTGTTAATTTTATACATGAGTGGTGGGACCTACAGTTTAAAGTTGACTCCGAACGACAGATTTTTATTTATTGAGAAACTTTTCATGGCAAATTTTTATTTACTCTCAGAGTTTTTGCCAGAAATCTACTGAGAGGAAGTCGCCGAAAAAATACTTTTTGTATTTTGTCTTTGATGCCTGGCCTGGGGCTCGAACCCAGGCTTTTGCGTCTAATAAGCCAACACACTACCTACTAGACTACGGCGACTTCCAACCGAGTCTAATGGTCGTAACTTAACGTAAACTTCATCTTGGGGCCAAACGATTTCAATAAGCAGTGAGTCTAATGGTCGTAACTTATTGAAATCGTTTCTCCCCAAGATGAAGAATAATGGAACATGGTTTAATGTATGATATCCACGATGACTTTAGTTCCTCTCATAGAAAATTGCGCTCCTTTTAACAAGCTTTTTAACGACTACTAGGGTAGTCGTAATAGATCACAATCTCTTGATTTAGCAGCGTAGGCCTACAAAGTGTCTCTCAGGGCTTTTTTCAACTTCTCAGCTTAGTGTGTGGGTTTGTGACATGTTTTATTTTTGGTCTTTTGTTTAGGTTTTCATCCATGTCGTTGTAAAGGGTGTTTTTTGTAGAGGTATAGAACTTTAAGTAGCAATAAAACAACGATGGATTATTCGATTGACATGAATTTTATTTATCCGAAAGATAATCTTGTGGCATTACATTTTAAATATGATTTCTGGCATATGACCGCCACGGCTGGCGCGGATGTAGTCCAATCTGGACGTCCAATTTTCGATGACTTTTTCCAACATTTGTGGCCGTATATCGGTAATAATACGGCGAATGTTGTCTTCCAAATGGTCAAGCGTTTGTGGCTTTACCGCATAGACCAATGACTTTACATAGCCCCACAGAAAGTAGTCTCGAGGTCTTAAATCACAAGATCTTGGAGGCCAATTCACAGGACCAAAACGTGAAATTAGGCAGTCACCAAACGTGTCTTTCAATAAATCTATTGTGGCACGAGCTGTGTGACATGTTGCGCCGTCTTGTTGAAACCACATCTCCCGGACATCATGGTTATTCAATTCAGGAATGAAAAAGTTTGTAATCATGGCTCTATACCGATCACCATTGACTGTAACGTTCTGGCCACCATCGTTTTTGAAAAAGTACGGACCAATGATTCCACCAGCCCATAAAGCGCACCAAACAGTCAGTTTTTCTGGATGTAACGGTGTTTCCACATACACTTGAGGATTACCTTCACTCCAAATGCGGCAGTTTTGTTTGTTGACGTAGCCATTCAACCAGAAGTGCGCTTTATCGCTAAACAAAATTCGCTTATGAAAATCGGGAACAACGGTAATCTCGTTTTGTGCCCATTCGACGAATCTACGCCTTACTTGATGATCGTTTGGCTTCAATTCTTGCACGAGTTGGATTTTTTAAGCACGCAAACCCAGATCCTTCCGCAAAATCTTCCATAAAGTGGATGGACACAGATCCAATTCCTGTGCTCGATGGCGGATGGACTCATTCGGGTCTTCCTCAATGCTACGCTCTACAGCAGCAATAGCTTCTTCTGTACGCACCGTACAGCGTCTCTGGGGATGCGAGTTATCAATAAGAGTAAACGTGGTGCGAAAACGTTCCATGGTTAATCGAATTAACTGCTCTGATGGACGATTTTGTCGACGATAAAATGGACGTAGTGCGCGATACGTTTTCCGCACAGAACCATTATTTTCGAAATAAATTTGCACTATTTGCAAGCGTTGTTCAGGCGTGAGTCTATTCATGATGAATTGCCAAACCAAACTGAGAATAAATCACTTGACAACTGTTAAATCGGTCGCCATCTTGAAAAGTAATGCCAACTTAAAGTTCTATACCTCTATAAAAAACACTCTTTACTTGTTTTGGTTAATTAAATAAAATACCATCACATCATATGTTTTTTTTCTTATTTTTTTTTTTCAAAAAGGATTAAAAAAAGTAAAGTGTGAGTATTTGAAGAGATTTTTCATGTTTCTGTGGTTAAACAAACGAAAACAAGAAATATAATGAAGGTTTTAATTTACTGACGACAACAATAACAACATGAACAACAACAACAACAAAAACAAAAGTAACAACATACCATAGATAAATATATAAACGCTGGTAATTAGAAAGGCATGTTCTTTGGTTGTGGCTTATTAAGACACAACACTGTACAACAGGGGATTTCCTTTGACGGCATATGTATAGAGAAGGTCCAGAAAGAAATTTAATTTTGTTTATATTAATTCAACTGATTTACATAAAAGAATTTTAATAAAATTTAATTAAGTCCGGGAAATGTGGCACTCTCAGTCATAAATCCTGTTAAAAGTTCACACATATCCTATACTCTTATGATCTCGTCTAGCCTATTCGAAATTGTTCAACATCAGAAACACATTGACCACAAAGTCTATATCTTCAAGATGTTCATTGAAAAGTCAGGCTATATCTTAAGCTCTCTTTTACTATCATAACATAACATAATTATGATGGCGGTCTAGGGATTACGGCCTAGTTTCTCACACCACTCATGTTGTGTGCGTTCATTTTATACATGAGTGGCAGTACCAACAGTTTGAAGTCGACTTTGAACGACAGATTTTTGGAGAAACCTTTCATGGCAATTTTATTTTTACACTCAAAGTTTTTGCCAGAAATCTACTGAGAGGAAGTCGCCGAAAAAATATTTTTCGTATTTAGTTTTTGTGAAGTCGCCGTGGTCTAGTAGGTTGGCTTATTAGAGGAAAAGCCAGGGTTCGAGCCCCAGGCCAGACATCAAATAAAATACAAAAAGTATTTCTTCGGTGACTTCCTCTCAGCAGATTTTTGGCAAAAACTCTGAGAGTAAATAAAATTGCCATGAAAAGTTTCTCAAAAATCTGTCGTTCGGAGTCGACTTTAAACTGTAGGTCCCGCCACACATGTATAAAATTAACACACACAACATAAGTGGTGTGAGAAACTAGGTCGTAATCCTGACTGAAGGGTTGTAATGACCAATTATGTATGTATGTATGTATTTCGTTTTGATGTCTGACCTGGGGTTTGAACCGTGGCTTTACGTCTAATAAGCCAACACACTATACCTACTATACTAGGGCGACTTCAACTCTTTCAACTTCAACTCTTTCCTTTCAATTAGTGATAAGATTCGGTCTGACATTTTCATGATTTTACGAACATCAATACCAGATCTAACAGGCCAGAAATCATTCTATTTTTTGCTTTAGTCGTTGGCGAGATTGATTTAAATGCAGAAGATGATTCAAGAGACTTGAGTTATCATCCGAAATCTGATTTAATTTGCTTTTCTGAAACCCTATTATTAAAATAATTTTTACATTTTTATTTTTTTTTTTCGCATAATTTCTAATGGATTTCCGTAATTCCTATAAAAGCAAACGATCAACAGTATATTGAACTCACTTGCTTTCTCTCGAAAACACCACAAAAAAATAAAAACACTTGAGCTCATTAATGTTGGATTGTTTTAACACCCGCATTATTTGTAATAAATAAACACACACATAAAGAAAAACAACAACAACAACAATATTTCAATATAATTAAATAGAGAATCAAACAAAAAAAAAAAAAACAAAATTCTCTCTTCCTTTATGAAATAAAACAAAATTTCAACAACAGGTTTTTTCCTTGTTGTTGTTTTGTTTTTGTATCCTCTCTTTGCTGCCAACTGGCCTGGCTTCATCAACCACTTTGAATGGGGGTGGGGGGGAATAGTTCAAATATTAACATCTCACTCTGCATGTGAATATAAACGTAATAGATTTGTTTTATTCGTTCTGTTTAAAGCGTTAAATGTGTTTTAGGTCTTTGTGCTTAAGAGTCTACGTTTAAGTGATTTTATTAGCCATTTAAGTGCCTCTCAGTAGCATAATAAAAAAAGAGAGTATGAGAGAAAGAAAAAATTCCTTTAAAGAAAAATCCCTGTTAGACATTAATTGCGGTAAATGCCGGGGTATTTTCTAAGAGTTGGTTTTTGTTTTTGCTATACCTTACCGTTAATATTGTTGAGTAATATGATAATAAGGAATTATATTCTAAAGACATGGAAACCATTAAAGTAAGTGAAATAGGGCGATGGGAAAGAGAGTAAGAATGAAAAAAGCAAAGTTTGCACACATAAATTATAATAATAAAAATATCGTGTTATTTATTCATTTAGTAGTCTCAAAACTGCCGATTTAACAAGATTGCCAGCTGTTTTATGTCTTTCATATGAAGAGTCACTTATTTGTTGAGGTTATTATATTGTTGCATTTTACCTTTTTAAAAAAACGTTTAAATATGAGTTCGTTAATTGCAAACAAAGTAAAAACAAATATGTGTATGAAGTCGCCGTAGTCTAGAAGGTAGGGTGTTGGCTTATTAGACGCAAAAGCCTGGGTTCGAGCCCCAGGCCAGGCATTAAAGACAAAATACAAAAAGTATTTTTTTCGGCGACTTCCTCTCAGCAGATTTCTGGCAAAAACTGTGAGAGTAAATAAAATTCCCATGAAAAGGTTTCTCAAAAAAAAAATCTGTCGTTCAGAGTCGACTTTAAACTGTTGGTCCCACCGCTCATGTATAAAATTAACACACACAACATCAGTGGTGTGAGAAACTAGGACGTTGTACAATGGGTCAATTCGACCTCCGGGTACTGTACTTGTCTTAATTGACAAGTACACGTCCTCTAACATAACCTAACTAATATGTGTTTAATTTCAGTTAAACTCTCTTTATCCTTTACAGTACTTTTGTGTCCCACCGTATACAACTTAACGATACAACAATAATAATCTGTTTATTCATTTTGCTAGTTAACACAATTATTCACTTTACAACCACGACTTGTTTTGTTCACACGCAACTTCACACAAGGCTGACTGAATTAACACTGACTGCTGCCTGCTTTGAAGTCGCCGTGGTGTAGTAGGTAGTGTGTTGGCTTACTATTCGTAAAGCCCGGGTTCGTATCCCAGGTCAGACATCAAAAATGAAATATGAAAAAAAAAATATTTCTTCGGCGACTTCCTCTCAGCAGATTTCTGGCAAAAACTCTGAGAGTAAAATAAACTGCCATGAAAAAGTTTCTCAAAATTATGTCGTTCGGAGTCGACGTTAAACTGTAAGTCCCGCCACTCACGTATAAAATTAACGCACACAACATGAGTGGTGTGAGAAGCTAGGCCGTAATCCTGACTAAAGGGTTGTAATGGCCAATTATGTATGTATGTATGCTGCCTGCTTTGTCCAGCCCTTTTATAGTCCGACACAACCAGTCTAACGAACATTCTTCGCCTTCTCGATAGCTCTATTGCTAATACATTGTTGATTGTGTACTTTGCTTATGCTGTCTATCCGTTTTTCTCACATACATGTTGTTGTTGGTACCAGGCGCAACCAGGTTCGTCGTACATATGTGTGTGTGCAGCTTTAGATAATCAACACGTTCATTGTATTCTGAGTGCTAGTGTGTATTTGTCTAGTGTGGCTTTTGTTTATCGTTTTTGTTGTTAAACGATATTAGGTCGTTTCGATTTGCGTAACAATATATTGCGATACGCATTTTAGTGTTTATTAAGACAACAAAATATTACAAAGACAAAACAACGCAGAAATTATGAATAAAGTGATAAGAAAAACTGCATAAAAAGAAATGAAACAAAACAACATTAACTTCTGGAAGTTGGCAAACTTTATAGGCTGACAATGGACCTACTAAGCAAGGAGTTGGGAACCTTATATTGGATATCACAATAGACAAAGTGTTGGGGATAATTCGTATTTGTCGATTTAATGGCATTCGCAGCAATTAGACCTGTTTTACGGCTTAATATATTGTATTTTACATCTAAAATTAGGCATACAATCACCATTCACTACGCTGTAAATATAGTGATTGAGTGCCAGAGCAACAGGCTTTCCATGTTGATTTTTCGAACAAAATTTTCTTCAACGATGAAGTTCGTTTTGCGCACGGTGGCTCGGAAGCAATCGCAACACGTGGCAATCTAGTGGGCATAGTGGTCTGAAAGAGTCATTTGGCCGTCGTATTTTTTCGAAGATGGTCTTAAAGAAATCGATGTCGTCAGTTCGTAGTGCTTTGACCGTATGACAAACGAATTTTTTTATTCATATTTCGTTTCGTTATAGAGGTTTGGCCTGGGGCTTATTAAATAACTGACAGAAACAAGAATGCAGAGAATTATATACTCCTTAATAATAACGGTGAATGTCTGTTATTGAACTATGAAATTGTTTACTGGGTTATTGCTTGTTTAGATGTATTAGTGAGTGTAGCAGCCGATAATAATATCATTTCAATTGAAAGCATACTTCGAGCATTTAACATACTTCGTCATGTTAGTGTGCAAACCTAAAAATATGCTTCTGTTTTTGTACTTGTTTATCGAATAACCTAAATGTATGCTTGAATTATTTAGGATTTTGTTTCAAGCATTGTTTTTGGTTAGTAAATCTTTTAGTCTTGTTTTTAAATATTTTACTAAAAAGTATTTCAAAATCCCTGTATAAACCTCTCCCATATGAATGAAGGATTATAGAAATATTTTTAAATTGCTTATGGAAATAATTTATTATTAAATAAACACCATAAAAAGAACTATTTATTTAAGCTGTAAAAAAAAGCTTTAGGAGAAATCTATCAGTATTAAATATTTTGTTTTTATTTTTTTTTTTATTTATCCTCATAACATTTTTATGGACTTGTTGTTTATGACTGTGTTTCAGTAAACGATATTAACAAACATTTGCAGAATTATCGTTATTGGCCACATAAAATATGTTTCAGATTCGGATTTTGAATCTGTAATAAAAGATAAATTGAAAATGAAAGTATTTTAATAAAGTAAAGATGACAGCGATAATCTTTTGAAATTGTCATAAACTTGGAAACTTAAAGTATTTATTTATGAGTATACTTTTAATATATTTTTTTATATTGATTTCTTTTATTTTTATATTTTTTTATTGGAAAACAAATCCCTGTAACGCAGTGTAACATTTTAGAGAAAATTAAACAATAAATTGCATCATAAAATTAAAAAATCTGATAAAGAAAAAAGTTTGATTGACTGATTGATGACTTTTTTTGATTATAAAGCAATGTACAGCCAATTAAAAGAAATATTGAAACGTTCCATACAATATGGATTCTAAATGCTGATATTTGTACAAAGAAATGATGGGAAAAATACAAAAAATCTTTAAAACTTTTCATTCAAAACATTTTTCAGAACAATTTTAGGGGATACAACCATAGCTGCCAGATAAATGAGGCACCAAATCGTCAAATATTTGCGAAAAAATCGTCAAAATCGTCAAATACGTTTATTGAAAACGTCAAAAAATCGTCAGAATCTATTGTAGTAAAACATATAAAGTCAATGTATGTACATATCTGAGTACAAAAATAAAACATTAAAAAAATTGTTAGAAATTAAAAGCTAGCGTCCCTCATCTTCATTTATTAATTTTTTTTTTTTTTCGAAAACGGAGAAATTTTATATGATTTTCAAGAAAAAAATGTTTGTCGACACATAAGGGCAGCAATAATATTGCATCATCTAAAGCTATGGATGGTGTAAGTATTAATGTCAAAATCTTTTGACATTCTGAGCATGACCGACCGAGAATGGAATAAAACTCTCATGTATGGGTCAGCGCCTCAACGTCTATTTTGAGGTTTCTCGACCATGTACAGAAGAGGCCGTAGTAGCTCATTAATGCGGATAGTGTATCTAACTCTTGAATCATTGGAGCATTGTTGCAATGTGGTTTGTGTTTCACTGTTTTCCGAAAATCATACATTCCTACGTAACGCTCGTCTTTTGGTCGATTGGCCTGTGGATCGCACACTGCATTACAGTAAAAATACTATTTTTAGTCGGACTATTCGTATGTGGAAATCAATTCCTGTTACTTATGGTATAAAAATATACAAGCCTATTGTCCATAAGCACTGTTCGCTCTTTCCTTCTTGCCATCCATTTCCTGAGTATTGGTCGTACTAAAAAAAAAATAATGTCGCTTGCCTTTGGTCTTCCGATGGTAATATTAGAAGCTATACTCAAATTTTTAAAATTGTCTGCAACGACAAATGATAAATTATTCTCAAATACGAGCTAATTTAGACTTGGCGATTTCTTCTTCTTAAAATATTTCAAAATAATGCTCTAATGAAACGGCAAAAAGAAATTGACTGAAAGAAGTGTTCCGTGAACTTGAAGGTAGCGATGACGAATTTTATTTTGACTCTTTCAACACTGACTTTTTCCTTCACAATCTTGCATACTGTGTATTACTGTTTTTTTCAACGAAAATTAATTCCGACCAGCATGACACCCCTATATAAAATTAATACGGTCGCAAAGGGTTAATCACAGGTATTCGAACGTAACTTAATAAAATATCGTATAATAAAGTAAATAAATTTCCAATAGTAGCAATTACGACGCAAATACGAAGCTTAAAGTGGCTTTCAATGTACTAAAGTAAGAATATGATGTAAATTTTTTATTTCCAAAAATCGTCAAAATGATATTTTTGGAGCTCAAAATCGTCAAAATGACGATAAATCGTCAAATCTGGCAGCTATGGATACAACAAAGATTTCCAGTCAAGTTCTCTCAGTTTTAAAAAGCGCATTGAAGATATTAAGAGAACACAATAACTTTACATACCGAATTCGTCAGTATAATTTTTTAGTTAGGATTACAACCTAGCTTCTTACACTCCTCATGTTGGGTGTGTTAATTTTTTTTATCAATAAGTGGCGAGACCTACAGCTTAAAAACGACTCTGTAGAATAGATTTGAAAAACTTTTCATGGCATTTTTATTTACTTTCAGAGTATTTTTTGAAGTTAAGTATTAAATAATGTAAAATTTATTATCATAGAACTTTAAAAGCTTAATTACATATGTATGTATATCGACTATTATAACAATATGAGATGTATGTTTGATTTTCTTAATGGACTGTATGTGGTACCTGGGGGCACTTATGATCCGCTCATAATAAAATGTGATCGTAAATGATTCAGATTCATATTAAACATATTCATGTCGAATTTCATCGAGGTAATAAAATTTTTAAACCAATTATTACTGCTGAACATATTTTCCTAAGGGGCCCTATTTTGGACCAAGGGGCAATTATGGACCGACCATAACAAAATTTGGTAATCTGATTTAGATTTACAAAATACACGTTCATACCGAATTTCATCACAATACCAATGTTTTTAAGCCATTTATAAGCGCAAACGTGAATTTCTAAAGGGGACTTTATATGGGGACCAGGGACAAATGTGATCCGATTTTCACCAAACTTTGCACCATGATTTCCTAGTACACAAAACTAATCCATGCTAAATTTTATCATGATTGTTGCATAATTACCATAGTTATGCGTAAATAAGTGCAATTTCGAGGGGAATTTGTATGGGAGCTAGGCGAAATCACGGATCGATTTGAACCAAAATCAGTTGGGTTCATCCTTGGGCCTAATTATCACTAACACTATTAAAAAATTCCAGCCATTAACTCATAAAACACTTCTATTAATTTTGGCCAGGTTTTCAGGCAAAATGCCACATAGTGCAGGGGTTGAATATATCCCACTAGACAATGGCGACTTCATTATACCTTTACTGTGTGACTAATTCTGGCCATTTAAATTAAATTGCTTGCTTCAATCTCTTTAATTGTTGTAAACTGTTACACGAATCAATTGTTTGAACAGATTGCCAAAGCTCATTATGAAAATTAACACACACAAAATGAGTGGAAGGAAAAGATAGGTTGTAATTCTGAATAAAGGATTGTAATGACCAATTAAGTAAATAATAATTGAAAATTAACATTAATTAATGACGCTTTGCTGACTTTTAATAATAATTTCATTTATTGAAAGCGTTTAAACGCTTTATCTTTTAATCATTTGCCCTTTAACTACTAATTTCCCATTTTGCATATGAAAAACTAAAAAAAAGATAAAAATTGAAATGAAAAACCCATATTAATTCGATTATAATTTAATGAAATTCTGAATAAATATTTTAATGAATTTCTATTTAAAATTATTGTAACAATAATGAAGCATTGACATAAATTTGTATCTGCTGTAGTAATATTTGTAACACATACTATGCAGTGTACATATTGTACATACAGTTTGTCAAAAAATTCTTTGCACAGATCAAAAAAATGTAAAATGTGATCTTCATTCAAGAATTCCAACAACAAAATCTTTACATACTTTTTTATTTTTGCAGACATTCTATAACTGTACTTGTTTACGACCATAAGGTGCCAATAGTTTTCTAATAGTCACACACATTACAATAATAACAACAATAAAAGAACTTTACACAGTATAAAGGATGTCAAAAATCTTTGCATATTGAATGAAGATAATAAAAAAATGGCAAAAAATGCCGTTATCTCCTAAAAATGTTGTGCATTTTGGGTTTTTTACAAATGAGATGGAATGTGAAAGGGTTTTATTAATGAAGTGATTTTTATGTAATAAGTGTCCTTATATTTGAATACAAAAAATGCCAGGATAATGAGTTTCAAAAAATATTATACAATTGGTCTATTTCAACTACTACGAAGGCAAATCTGCCAGGGAAATCGCCGATATGTTCTCCTTGAACATCAGGACTGTATATAATATTATATCCCGTGCTGAAAAAGAAGGAGGACTAGACTTAAAAGGATTTACAGGCAGGCCAAAAAAGGTGACGCAGCGAGTTGAAAGAAAAATTATTAGAATCGTGTATGGTAGCCCACAATCCAGTACGAGATGATTAGCT
This sequence comes from Sarcophaga carnaria, assembly GCA_958299815.1. Taxonomy (NCBI): domain Eukaryota; kingdom Metazoa; phylum Arthropoda; class Insecta; order Diptera; family Sarcophagidae; genus Sarcophaga; species Sarcophaga carnaria. Next base: position 124,393,840 of record OY283152.1, on the reverse strand, counting down.
CTTCAAGTGCAAAAAGACTTTGGGTTACGTATTTCCCAAGAAACCATCAGAAATATTCTTCAAAAACACAAATATTCTTCAAGAGTGGCTAGGAAAAAACCCCTGCTGTCAGCACAAAATGTCGAAAAGAGATTAAGATTTGCCACCGAATACATTTCACTTCCTCCGGAGTACTGGGACTCTGTTATTTTCTCAGATGAGACGAAAATAATGCTTTATTATCATGACGGACCATAAAGAGTTTGGCGTAAGCCTCTGACAGCACTAGAAAATTAAAATCTTATTCCTACAGTAAAGTTTGGAAAACTGTCTGTAATGGTATGGGGCTGTATATCCAGCAAGGGAGTTGGTGTAATCAGGATTTTGGATGAAATAATGACTAAGGAAGTATATCTTGATATTTTAAAAAATGAACTGATCGCCAGCATTAAGAAATTTGGTTTTATTGTCCCCGTTAATCCGAATAAAATTAATTACAAGTGCTATCAATATAATGATTCTAATCATAAATCTTATTTATGTAAGTCCAGGTTACTTTACAACTGCTCCAAAGTTATTGATACTTCTGCCCAAAGTCCAGATATTAACCCTATCGAAAATTTGTGGGTTCATCTAAAGCAAAAGGTAGGAAAAAGATCGCCCACAGATAAAAACGAATTGATAAAGTTCATCAAAGAAGAATGAAAAAAATACCATTAGAATATGCCATTCCGAAGCTTATTCAATCCATAAGAAGGTGTCTACAATCGGTGATTGATGCTCAAGGTGGACACACAAAATATTAGCACTATAATTTAAAAAAAAATTGCGTGTCTTAATATTTTGTCAAGTGTGCAAACATTTTTTTGACAGTAGTAAAATTGGATTGTTTTTGTTTTTTAATATTTTACATTAGAATATTTTCATTGTTATAAAAGTTTTTTATTTATTATATTAACAAAACATATGTTTATAAAATCCTGTTTGAAAAAAATGAAAAAGTTGGTTATTTATATTAGAAATCAATGAATTTTTCGAAGTTTTTTTATTTTTCTCTATGTGCAAAGATTTTTTTGACAAACTGTACATGTACTACCCAGCCAGCATTTTTTGAAAATTTTAATCAAATTCGAGTCTTTTTTGAGTCTTCTGCGCGATTGAAAAGTAAGAGAAGTAAGTAAAAGATTCATTTGTCGGGAGAAAAATGTTACTACGGGCGACTCTTCTCAAAAAATCAATTATGAGTAATTTTCTATATTAATTTCGAGTAATTTGCGATACGTTTTCGAATAGTTATGTGATCATTTTTGAATCGCTTTCTGATCATTTATTAGCCGTATTTAACTTCGTTTATGCTTCTTTTTCGAGTCGTCTTTCAGTCATTGTTTAATCGCAAGCGAGTCTTTTATGAGTAATTTATCAGTATGTTTAGGAGTCCTTTTATTGTCATTTATTAGTCATGCTTGTATTAATTTGGACTCCTTTTTGCGTCATTTATGATTAGAATTTGAGTCATTTATTACTCGTATTTCTAATTGTATTTTAATCTCTTCAAGTGTTTTTTAGTCGGTTTTCTGAGTCCTACGTTTACACTGCCGCGATTTCAAAAATCATGTTCCTATGAACGTTAAGTAACAAAGAAAGAATATTAAGTTTATATTCTTGATGTATGTACATCAGACATCAAAGTTCATTTAATTTTTTTTTTTTTTCATTAAAAATAGTTCTTAAAATTAGCATGCTCAAAATGCTTTTGCAGAATAGCATTTACGTCCTAATCTGTGCTTTTGTATTTAACATGACAAATATCTGAAACAAAATATTTTATTTGTTATACTTTTAAACAAATTTTAAAAAAAAAAATCGAAAAATTTCTATTTTATTTCATAGCCGTCTTTTACATACATAAATGAAAATTTATACAGAGAGGGTGTAAAAAAGCATTGTTTAATCTTCCATCTGTTCAAAATATGATCATAAATACATACTTATAATCACTTTTCAAACACCTGCATGATGTGTTTTTGATTAATCGTTTTTCAATCTTCAGTATAAGTACAATATAATAATAAATAATGTAAATAATAGTCACATTTTAAACATCTGGATGATTAATTTTCGATTGCTATACAATTTTTTATTGTATTTTAAATCGAACTTATTTTACTCATTGGCGCGAATCATTTATGAGTCCTTTTTTAATCGTGTAACTGACTAATAAGTTTTTGATCACCAAAAGTACTCTAAAAAGACTCAGCAAGGTGATTTTTCAAAAAACAATCTTCCAAATGCTAGCTGGGTATACATACATTCACATACATACATATGTCTACAATATTTTAATGTGTTAGTAATTGCCATTAAATGTTGTCTATCAGCAACGCATTTTAATTTTGAATTTTTCACAATAAAAATAATTTCCCTTTTTGCCAGTTTTTGTTAAAGGAAGTTAATGTTGAAAGAGAGAACGAAACAGAGAGAGAAAGAGAGAGAAAAATGTCAATAATCAATAGGTCAAAGCTATTAAATAATTAAATAGCATTTATACTCTTATACTACCATTAAATAGTGACAGTATGTTGTGTTCGTTGTAATGTTTGTAACACATGCTAACATTAGGAGACTGTCCACGGAAAATGACAAGCCGTCTTGAGAGTTCCGCAATCATTTGTGGATACGTCCTGTCTATAATACGAACCAAAACGATCTATTTTGCAGTACAAAATGGCGTTTGAACAAGTTCCTCTTGAATTTGTTGACAACTGAGAAGAAGAAAAATCTTTCAGTCTGTTATCGTATGTAATTGGGCGGTTTTTTTTTGTATTTTTATGCAAATGGAATCGCCGATCAAAATGTAAAAAACCATAATAATGAAACGTAACATTGGCCCAACTGCTGGCATTAACGTGGAATCAACAAATTCGGATTAGGCGCCACACTTTCTCTAATAAAGGGTGTTTTTTTATAGAGGTATAGAACTTTAAGTTGCAATAAAACAACGATGGGTTATTCGTTTGACATGAATTTTATTTATCCGAAAGATAATCCTGTGGCATTACATTTTAAATATGATTTCTGGCATATGACCGGCACGGCTGGCGCGGATGTAGTCCAATCTGGACATCCAATTTTCGATGACTTTTTCCAACATTTGTGGCCGTATATCGGCAATAATACGGCGAATGTTGTCTTCCAAATGGTCAAGCGTTTGTGGCTTTACCGCATAGACCAATGACTTTACATAGCCCCACAGAAAGTAGTCTAGCGGTGTTAAATCACAAGATCTTGGAGTTTAATTCACAGGTCCAAAACGTGAAATTAGGCGGTCACCAAACGTGTCTTTCAATAAATCTATTGTGGCACGAGCTGTGTGACATGTTGCGACGTCTTGTTGAAACCACATCTCCTGGACATCATGGTTATTCAATTCAGGAATGAAAAAGTTTGTAATCATGGCTCTATACCGATCACCATTGACTGTAACGTTCTGGCCACCATCGTTTTTGAAAAAGTACGGACCAATGATTCCACCAGCCCATAAAGCGCACCAAACAGTCAGTTTTTCTGGATGTAACGGTGTTTCCACATACACTTGAGGATTACTACCTTCACTCCAAATGCGGCAGTTTTGTTTGTTGACGTAGCCATTCAACCAGAAGTGCGCTTCATCGCTAAACAAAATTCGCTTATGAAAATCGGGAACAACGGTAATCTCGTTTTGGGCCCATTCGACGAATCTACGCCTTACTTGATGATCGTTTGGCTTCAATTCTTGCACGAGTTGGATTTTGTAAGCACGCAAACCAAGATCCTTCCGCAAAATCTTCCATAAAGTGGATGGGCACAGATCCAATTCCTGTGCTCGATGGCGGATGGACTCATTCGGGTCTTCCTCAATGCTACGCTCTACAGCAGCAATAGCTTCTTCTGTACGCACCGTACAGCGTCTCTGGGGATGCGAGTTATCAATAAGAGTAAACGTGGTGCGAAAACGTTCCATGGTTAATCGAATTAACTGCTCTGATGGACGATTTTGTCGACGATAAAATGGACGTAGTGCGCGATACGTTTTCCGCACAGAACCATTATTTTCGAAATACAATTCCACTATTTGCAAGCGTTGTTCAGGCGTGAGTCTATTCATGATGAATTGCCAAACCAAACTGAGAATAAATCACTTGACAGCTGTTAAATCGGTCGCCATCTTGAAAAGTAATGCCAACTTAAAGTTCTATACCTCTATAAAAAACACCCTTTAGAAACAATATTTCCAAAAGTGCTTATGTTGCGTTGATACAACAGGCCCTATCACAGCTATAATGCTGTCATTCTCTTTAAATTTCTTAATAATCTTGCCAATTCTTCTCGCAGTAGGTCGATTATGACTATCGCAATGACCTCGTAATGTTCGAGAAGTGGTCACTATTAAGACGAATTTTGTTACAGAAGTCTTATTAAACGTGAGCCCGTGGTTAATTCACAAATTAAAAATAATTTCACGAAACCCTATATTTTGCATTTTATTTAAAAACTGAAAATAAAAAATAATTACGATGTTCGAAATCTTAAATCTTTAACTAAGACATTAAAAAACAGTAAAAAAATAAACTATTTTGAGCGTTTTTTTATTTTATTTTTCCATTATATTTGCAAGTATTGCTACCTTCCCATACATGCCAGCACTTGCAATATTTATTGGAAAAACTAAATAAAATTCATTGAACCAGATTTATAACGTGTATGTTTGGTATGGCAGCAGCAGTAGCAGCAGCAATAGCCAGAATACCAATGCATTGCTTTAACATTCACAAACAACGGCAAACGGCTACAACGACAACAAAAAATTCTAACAAATTAAAGCAATCAAGTGTAAAGTTTTCCATAATCCTTCTATTACATATGAATATGAGTGTGAGTGCAACAGAGTATGAGTACATATTCAAATGTGTGTATAAGTTTGATTTGCACACCCACACATAGTCAGAAGCCCAACTGTTATTGAAACCGTTTACAAATTTCCTTACTAGGGAAATTCCTATTCTAGTGAGAAAAAAAAATAAATTTAAAAAACAACTAAATTTAGTGATAAACTCTCTCCCGCTCTCTCTATCTGTCTCTTGTGTATGTTTGTATACATACATGTACTATGTTAGGTAGTAACCTTATAAAATATGCTTAACAAAGTTTGTGTTGAAAATAAAAAAGGGAAGAGAATTATTTTGGAAAATCTGTGTATGTTTAATGCTATTATGGTGTACCCTGTGTGTGTATAGATATCTACAGAATGTTTATTTCTTGTCTTTAAACTGGTTTTTTGAAATTATTTTGAAAATATTGATTTAAAATTGATTTAAAAGGGCATTTACTATGGGTTATACCTACTTTCATGTGGTTAAAACCTGTTGCTGCTGGATTTTATTCTATTTTTGTTTTCGCTCTTAATACACTCAATTTATTTATTGATTTTGTCCAAAAGTAGATAAAAATAGTTGATAACTGTTGTTTGAACTATTTTAAGAACAACATAATTTGTTGTTATCAAAAAAATGAAAGAAATTACAATTTTTTTTAACGATAAAGAGAATTTTCTGCATTTTTTATTTAAATGAAATATGTAGCTTAGTAGTTCTATAATGAGGACATATGAGTGACATAGTTTTTAAATTATTAGAATCATTCATACGTCGCGTTATAATATTTTATTTCCATACAGAATTTTGACTGATAAAAACTTCTTTTCTTTTATTTTCATTTCAGAAATTCAAATAAATAACAAGGGTAAGTGCTAAAAAGTCTTTTAAAATATAGAAAAATGTAATACATTATATTAAAAGGAGACAAAAAGGATAAAATAAAATAAAATAAGTAAAGTAAAGGAGAAGACCTCCAAATCCCATTGGCACTAGACTACTGTTGCATAAAACCCAGATAATTTTCAAGGACATTTGGTTTAATATTTCACTTGCTTTTGCTAAGGTGGTACACAAAATTATATTGAAACTTAAAACAAAATAAAAATGGAAAGAGGAAAAATTTTATGATGAAAGCACTCACTCAAATTGATAACTTGTTGCTGTTGCCACCACTTTTACTATCATTGTCAACGCCACCACTACTATAGATATATCTTGCTTACAAAATGGCCTTTTAAAGTGAGACTTCATAAACAACAATCCTAAAAAAGAATAAAGGAATGAAGAGAACAATGAAATGATCAATAATTTAAAAACCATTTACGACTTTAAAGAAAAATCCATTCTCTCTGCAAAAGCCGAAAAGCAAAAGAGCCACAGTAGTTTGCATTAAATGACCTTCGCCTTTCGTTTCATAAACTTGAGTTTTCTTTGTATTGAACATTTCTAAAACATCTGTCTTTATTTATTTCAAAACCCTAACTATGGTGTGAGAAAATTTGAATTCTTAAGGGTATAAAGAAGTGTCACAAGTATCGATAACAAAAAATATAAATTTTGGCTTTTAAGAAAATTATTATTGATTGAGTTTCACTGAAAATTTTCTGTAAAGGAGGGGAAATTCACTTGAAAATTTCTTATGATAAAATATTTTAGGGATAAAGGAACACTTTATGAAAAAAAAAATTATTATTGTCTTAAATTTTTAATAGAATATTAATTGTTGTGATCGAATTTTGTTTTATGAAAACTTGTTGTTATCGAAAAATTTTCTAAAGAAAATTATTGTTATCGAAATATTCTGTATCGAAAATTATTTTTGTCAAAAGAATTATTTATTAATTGTTGTAATCGAATTTTGTTTTATGAAAACTTGTTGTTATCGAAAAATTTTCTATAGAAAATTGTTGTTATCGAAATATTCTGTATAGAAAATTATCGTTGTCAAAAGAATTATTTATTAATTGTTGTAATCAAATTTTGTTTTATGAAACCTTGTTGTTATCGACAAATTTTCTATAGAAAATTATTGTTATCGAAATATTCTGTATAGAAAATTATCGTTGTCAAAAGAATTATTATTGTTATCGTAAAATTTTTTAAAAAACTATTGTTATCGAAAGTTTTTTGTTATTGTTATCGAAATATTTACCGCCAAAGAATTTTCTATAGCAAGTATTGTTATTTCGAAATAATTGTTATCGAAATTATTCACATATTATTGCAAATACTGCTGTTATTGAGAAATTTCTGTTCGGCTATTCTAGGAGATTGATTTTATTGTTGTTATCGAAAATTATTTTATGGAAAATTTCCTATATGAAATGACTGTGATTGCAAAATTTTATATGCAAACTTATTGTTATCGAAATTCTTATCATAGAAAACATTTTTGTGGTTATTGCTACCGAAAAATTTATCGAATTGTTTTTAGCATTTATAGTTGCTAATGTTTTTCAGTTGCAAGTAAATAATGAAATAAAAATATTCTTACCATACCTACAAGGGGTGATTACGATGTAATTAATTTTTATAGCATAGTTCCACATAAATCATACGCCTTCATTCAAAAAAAAAAATCAAAAATTCATTTCCAGTTGGTCAATTGAGTAGCTGAAGAGAAAATGAACAAAATCCAATAAATATTAACCGCTTAAACCTTTAAGTCATAAAATCTGATTTTCATTACGAATTGCTGTGAATTGTTATGTAAAGAAATGCCCTTTCGCGTTAACGTGAATTGTAAGTGTCAATTGGTTGACAGAGACAGATGGAAGGAGAGCAAAAAAATAAACCGACGACAACAATTTGTCAGCTCAAATACAAACAATAAAAAAGAAGAGTTTTTTATTGTTAAAGTCCTACACTAAATGGGCCATAATGCCACAAGAAAGAAAACGTGAATGAGTGCTGAAGGAAGAAATGATGATGATGGAGGAGGATCTATAACTTACTTAACAAATAAATAACAATATAAGTAACACAACAATAATATTTATTGTTATTATAACTGCAACAATAAAACAACAAATGAGGAAGAAAATGGCAATCAATTGAAATAATCATTTGCACAATTTGTTCGAGAACAAAGACCACAGAAGAAATGTGGCAGAATATTTTAACAGCTTCTTATGATTTTACTTAAGAATGCTTATCATAAACTTTAATATCTTGTAGTTTAAGACATTGCATTAAAGTATTGCATTTGCAGTATCCAACTGCCAATCAAAAAGAAGAAAATAATTGTGAAACGGCTATTGACAACATTTTAATGCAGGCAACGTGATTTTCTTCATTGGATTTTTCCATGCAATTAATCCGCCAACAAGTTTTTGTTTTCAAAATCCATTTAAAAGGATTTGTTTTTATCACCAATTGCCACTGTGGTCGGGTGATATTAAATTTCAATTATTTTCTAACATGAAATGTGTTTTATTAGTTGCACTCTCTGTTTTGCAATTGATTTTTATCGATTTCTAGAAGGAAATCTAAACTAAAAAACCACACACTATCATTATAAACCACAATTATGTGGCTTAATAAATAATAACATACAGCAGGATTGGAAATTATTGGAAATATTTCAATAAAAATTTTGCGTTTATCAGAACTTCTTACTTTATTTTAAATTTTCATTTTCATAGTAATTGTATTTACTCTCAGGATTTTCTCCAGAATACAGACGCCGAAGAAATATTTTTTCGTATTTCAATTTGTTGGAGATGCCTGACTTGGGGCCCCACGTATAATAAGCCAGCACACTACCTACTAGATTACGGCGACATCCAACACTTTTCTTCTCTTTATTGCATAAAAATCTCCTTCGTTGATCATATTCTCATAATACTCTTTAATTTACTCTTTACTTTTTGAAACAGTAATTTTCTCTTCTCTTTAATTTTCTATAAAAAAAAGCCAAACTGCAACATTGTTTTTTTAACACAGTAAAATATCCTGTTAGAATAACCCACTCTTTTTAAAGCTCTCATTCCTATATGAATCATAGTATATGACTCATAAAAAACTGTATAAAACAATAGAAAACACGTACACACACACACGCTTATATTTATTGATGAGCAAACACTCTCATTATTAAAGTAGTTGTAAGGCCAGGCAGCCAGGCAGCCAGGCTCTGGCAGACATTCATTCATTCATTCATGTACTACCTTTAAAGCTGTCATATTGTGAATATTGTGCCGTACACCGGTTTTATTTTTATAAAAACACTTACCTATACACACATACACACATAAACATAAATAGCTGTCCTCATAAATTCATTTTTAAACACACATAAACTCTTCAATTTCACACATACTTTTGCACTCGCTTTTTTTCTGTGTTTTGTTTTCATTTATTTTGTCTTCACGGCTACTTGAGCACTGAATAACTAACTGTGTGAGTGCGTACATGCATTTGTTATAAAATTTCTTGTTTTTGTTTCTCACAGCATTACTCTTATTAGTACGTGTTTGTGTTGCCGAACGATAGCGAGTGAGTGAGAGACAATATTGTATGACAACTGACAACTCGTGACTTCTAGTTAATTAAAAACAAATTAAAAAAAAGCGAAATTTTAATACAACATAAAAAATAAAAACAAAAAGAGAGTGGCAGAGTGAAAGAGAGAGAGAGTGAAGTGTGGGAAAAAAGTTTTTAAGTGAAATTATGTGCACATAATAATGTTGTAATCTTTTTCACACTTTCTCTCCCTGTGTGCCTTTCTCTCTTTCACTCTCTGTCGTGTAGTTTTCTGTTGTTGAAGGGAAATTGAAAATTATTTTAATTTCAATGATTAAAATGAAAGTCAGGAAATGGGTCTGTTCGCTATTTTCTGTTGTCACTTCAGAAATGTTACCTTTATGGCAGAGGGCTAGATGATGTATTGTGAATATCTATGCAAGAAAAAAGAGCAAGAGGAAGATGACTTTTTAACTGCTTAAGAAATGCAATTTTTTTTATTATTTTCGAAACAAATTCATAGTTTTCCGTAATTTTAAATCGGTTTTTAATATAATTTAATGTTTCTATAAGTATTTTAATGATCAGTTGGCCAACAAGTTTGTGCTCTTTGACTGCATTCGAATTTTTTGTGAGTTTACCTCAAAGACTGTAAGGTTTCCTTTCCTTTTGAAGCCATAAGGTATTCACAAATACCGTGGGTAAGGTAACTGCAAGCAAATTGTTTTTGTTTTTTAGAACATAAAATTCAAAAATGCAATAAATTTGTACATCGTTTTTGACTTTTTGTTTTTTGATAAATTAAAACAAAAATGAAAATTAATTTTAAACTTTTCCCAGAAATAATAGAATGATAACAAAACTAAGGAAATACAACCCCAAAGCTAAAGCAACGCAAATAAACAATCGTTTTTTCTTATTTTTTTTTGTAAAGATGATAGTGACACGAATAAAATGCTTAACGCAGATGATATTCGTCATCAAAACTAACGTTGACAAATTTCGTTGCCAACCTAAACAAGGGAACAGATACAGGGTTTATTAAAAAAAAGTCATATACAACAAGAAACCAAATCTCCCTACACTCTCATGAATTTCTTTTGCAAAGAACAGCAACTAGTCTGTGCATTATAATTTCCCTTGTCTTACTGCTTATTTACATAAACAACGAATCTGTGAGTGAGTGTGTTGGTGGTGGTGGTGGTGATGTTGATATTTTAGCTTCAACAATAGCAACAAAAAAAAACCCGAACAAAACAAAACTATGAAAGGGACATTATTTAACAATAACAAAACGACTGCACTGAAAAAGAGACAACAATGACAAAAACAAGTTCATGTTACTCAAAACAAGAAGAATGATGCTGCTGATGTTGTTGATGTTGATAGAAAAGTAACAGTAAATGCACGAAGATTACAAAAAATAAAAAAAACTTGCTTCGTGTAATATTTAGAAGTGTAGGGATAATTCTACACATTACTTTACAGTTATTTTTTAGTGATGGTTGTTGTTAAGCAAAAAAAATAAACAACAACTGTTGCAGTATTGCAAAACGAAAGAAAAAATACTTAAAAAGCGAGAAAAACAAAACTACTCAACCCACATAACAGGTGCTCTCTCTTAAGAATACAAACACAGTTTGTAAGTACTCTCAGGCATGCACATGCATACGTATGCGATGCTTATATTATTTCTTTTGGTTTAGTTTTTAGCATTGCCATGCATGAATGAATAACCAAATGAATGAACATTATTCATACGCTAAATTACGGTTGCACACACACGCATACGCGGCCAACAAGTCGCTGATTATAATCAAAATGCTGAGACATATACATATACATATATGTATAAATAAGAGGTAGAGACAGAGCGATAAAGAGACAGGGGTACAAGTATGTGTAAAACATGCTCTATGCCCTCCTCCATGTGTTCATTTTCATTATCATTTTTGTATTTGAGGTTTTGAGCAAATAAACCATCATTTGAGAGTGGGTTTCAGTTTTAAATATTTCTTTTAGCGTATGCATTAGTATGTGTGCGTGTTCTTTCCATGGAGCCTGTTATCTATTACAGTATTTGCGTGTGTCTATTTATAATTCTTAATAATGAAAGCATTATAAGAGAGTCGTCATATGCTGTGTCAGTGGTTTTTATGGTTTTCAAGATTAAATTGCTTCTGTTTTCACACACACATAGTATTTTTAAGCCTGATTTAATCTATCATGTGTTGTTAATGAAAGTTTAGCATAGTTTTAGTCGCAATTCGTAATCTTTAATTTTTTTTTAAATATTTGCATTTTTTTATACAATGGAAAAACGTATTCGTAAATGGCAAACCCTACTTTAAATAAATGAAGTGTTAGGAGAAAGATATTTAAAAGCTGAGGCTTTAACAGACGGGCGATTTTCAATCCTGATAATTGCTGTCTTAAGCGAGTAATTTTGTTTGATTTATTTTGCTTTCCTTTGAAATTTTATTTCGTTTTCAAACTCCTTTAATTGCTTGAAAACTTTTCTCTTTTTTTATTTTTTATTTTTTGAAACACTCTCTCACACTCATTAACCTTAAATGCCATGGCGAGGAGCAAAGGAAATGGAGGAATTACATTTAATTTCCGGTGATAAAATTTATATTTGTTTAGACTGTTTTGATTTTTAAATGGTTTTAAGCCTTAAGGCCAGTGATTTAAAATAGACTCTCTCTCTCTCTCTATCCTCTCTTCATGGCGGTTTTTTCAACATCAGCCACATCATCGCCATCAAGCTCATCATTTGATATTTAAGATGAGTTGTGTGGTGAGAAACTTAAAATTTAACTTCCGGCAATCAGGTAATGTTTTGATTAGAAATTGCAAAAGTTTTTAAAACATATTTCTCATGAGAAAGAGTGAGAGAGAGAGTGAGAGAGAGAGAGAGCGAGGTAGCAAGGCATGCACGCGCCTTAATTCAGGCACTAAAAATTTCGTTTAAGATAAGAACCAGCATCAGCATCTGCATCGTTTGTTTTGTTTTCTCCTCGTTTCTTTTTGTTTTTGTAACTGTATGGTTAGGACTTTTGTATTCGTGTGTTTTTCACAGTCGACTAGTGTGAGAATTTTTTTTTTCTTAAAAATCTTTGAAAAAGAATTTCCAAGTTTTTCTGTATTCTGTCTGTGTTTTGTTTTAATTTTTAGCCTTGAGTTACTTAGTTTTTTTTACTCTTTAGTGTTTTTATTTTGTATTGTTTTTATAAACACAGACGAAATTGTATTGAATTTTTGTGGTTTTTTTTGTTGATTTTTGTTGATTTTTTTTCCATCTGTTTTGTTGGATTTAATGGAGTTGAAGGGACAATTTGTGTGTGTGATAGTTTTTACTCTAAGGATTTGTATTGAAGGATAATTTAAAATTTAAATTGAATATCATATGCAGTTTAATAATGCAAATAAAATAGTGTGGAATATCTCTTTGCTTTCCCTAGGCACTTAAAAAAGTTTTTAAATAAAATTTGGAACAATTGAAACACAAAAAAAAAATTGAAAGGTTAAGACAAACAAATATCTGCTAATAAAAGAAACAACAAACCCTTGGGTTTATTATCACATACCGCAGGTTGACCTAAACCACACACTTTAAACTTTCAGACATGACACTGCTGAACGAAGATGGTATGGTCCAAGCATTGTATTCAAATAAAAGGTTCTTCGAAATCGTGGCATTAACTCGACTTCACTTTTGCAATCGTAGAATAAATAACACTTTATGACCTTTATTAAGCAAAACAAAAAACAAAAACTCTGTAGTGTAGGGTATCATAAAGTCGGTCGTGAATATTTACGCATTCTCATTTTTTTTCGCTTGTGTGTTCTGTTATTTGATAGTTTTGACCTAAAAACCAATGCCAATTTCACTGTAGACTTTGAGGTAAACATTCCTGGAAAAAAGTCGTTTTTTTTCCAAAAATGTTTTGTTCAATGCCGAACAAATAAATTTGTTAATGGCAAATGGACTGGGTTAACAGTTTTAGTTTGAAATGTTTACTTATGTTGTTATGACAGAATACATGGTTTATGGTTAGAATTCTATTTTATATACAGATGTTATGGGCTGTTTGGAAAGGGGCTTAAGGATTATATTACCTTTAAGTGGCTAAGAGATACAAACAACAACAATACATTATAAAAAAAAGTATTTTCAAGAAAACCATTCTTCAAGTCCTTGATTGTTAATGTGTAACAAAGTTTGTATATTGAGAAGTGCGCACAAAAAAATTTGTGTCCACACTTTTCCTTATGAAAGCGAAACTGAGTGGTAAAATTATTGCAAGCTTTGCTTAAAGTCAAGAAAAAGTCCTTGCTTCTCGCTCTGTGACTTATATCAAAGAATATGGATATAAAGAATACGCATCATGTAGATGCGTAGATCGTAACATTACGACCCGCTCTCGCCAAAATTTTTTTAAAAATCATTTCCCGATGAGGGGGGAGGAAGACAGAAGGAAAATGAACACAAACAAAGAGCGTAACAATGTGTTGCTCTCATCGTACGTATGTACATGTGTGTTTTTTGATTTAGTTGTCGATCAGGCTGTGACAAGAATACATGTGCTGCGGATGCTTTATCATTTTATTTCAGAATAACACTCGAAGAATATTTTGTATTAAAGATGTTCTATGTCATTAGCTGGGCGTATTTTATTTTTTATTTTGTCCTATATAGTATATTTTTTTTAAATGCTTTGGAATGCTCGTTTTTTTTCTTTTAATAAAAAATGGGTTTTTTATTCTTTTTATTTTTATTTATAAAAAACATGGCCTAATTTTTAAGCCAAAGATGGATAGCTTTATGTTCTTTTAATAATAAAATCGATTTTTTATTTTATTTTTATTTATCCAAAATTATTAAGCCAAAGATAGACAGCTTTACATATGTATGTTGACGAAATGAAAATAAAAATAGCGTATATTACTAACACATTTCTATGGCTGTAAATAAATAAATTCTCTCAACTAATTTTCTCTCTCTCTCACTCACTAATCCATAACCATAGGCATGTGTTAACCTAGAGGAAAATTGTTAGTAATAATGTCAAGTCTACTTATTAACCCAATGATATGTATATGTGATCGGAAAATATAGAAAAATTGTACTGCACTAAGACACTAAGACACCGTATTTAACTTGGCAAGTATTCTTCCAAAAATCGAAATCATTTCTCATTGATATTAGTGAATACTACTGTGATATTTCTTTGGGTGTATAATTGAAGACTGAAAAAAGCGACATGAACCTTCTTCTTTAAAAACTGACAAGATTCTTACGCTCTTTTTAACGAACATTCTTGATGTTCGTGTCCTATGTGTGTAAAAAGCCGAAGATGTTCTTCCCCTGAGGGACATTGGTGCCGACGTCTGTTTTTAACACCAGAAAAATAAATAAAAAAGTGGTCAAACAACAAAAACGCACGATGAGAACAACGCATTGTTACGCTCTTGGTTTCTGTATCATTCCCTTCTATCTTTCCCCCCGCGTAATGAAATATTTTTGAAAAATATTCCAAAATATGTTAAAATGCACATCCTTTATACTTTATTTTCTTTGCTTATATACACTATCCATGCGAGGATGATGTCAGTTTGTAGCAAAGAAATAAGACCCAAGCTTCACCTAATTAGCTCTTATAATGATTTAATAAGAATTACAAATTAAAATCGATTCCGACAACAAATTTTTGATAAGCTTTTCATGGTATTTTCATTTTAAATTTCTGAGAGTATGTTGCCGTAGGAAATATTTTTCATATCTCGTTTTGTTCGAGATGTTTGAACTGGAGTTTAAACCACAAACTCGTGTTTAATAAACCAGCACACTACCTACTAGACTATGGGTTCTCGATTTATACAGAAAATATTTGATTAACATTTTTACTACAAATGCCATGCAATATTACCATTCGTTCTATTTTTTATATGGCAACTTCGAGAACTTACTGTTGATTTGTTATTGTTTTCATTTCTTCTTCTTTATCCGTTAAGGTATTATTGCTATATTTTATTATTTTGTTTTCTTAACAATATTATAAAAATTAAAACGTTTTAAATTTGTTTATAAGTCTCTTAAAAGCATTACTCTTTCAATAATAATAATCATATTAAATTAGTTTCTGTTTTTTTATTAATTAATGTCCCTTTCATTATATCACTTGAAAACCCTTTAAAAAACCTCAAAGTTAAACACATTGAGTGTGTAATTAAATTTTTTTAATGCAATTCCATGGTAAAAAGCAATTTTTTTATCGCTTATAATTGATTAATAAATCACCAGGATATTAATTAACAATTAAATCCTTTTTTTTTTGCTTCGAAACGGATTTAAAATTTCATTCGCTAGCTCACACAGTGTACTGTCCTGGTCTGGCCAGGCCTGGTCTATCTTGTCTGGCATATTTTTTTTGCAAGTAAATTTGTATGATGAGTGTATGTAAGGGAGAGTAAAGGAGTGACCATCATCATTATTAAAAATAAGCATTTAAAATGTGTGTAATTAACGTTTAATAATGTAAAGCGACGTGATGAAATCATTTAAAAAAAAAGGAAAAGAAACTTCAATTCATTTACTGGCTTAATGTTCGCCCACAATTTGCCATTGAAAGCCTAAAATTATTTAAGAATTCCTCCTCATTTCTCAATAGCTATGGTTCAGTAGTTAGTTCTGCTTTACCTCTCATATGTAAGTGAACAATTTTGTTCATTTTCTTTGTAATTTCATTTCAATTTCTCTTGGAAAAATTAAAATATTTCCAGAGAAAGAAGAAAAAACAAAGAAAATCAAATAAAAATGAAGCCCAATAAAGACGAAAAAAGAAAAGAAAATAAAAACCAATCGAACATCAGACTCATAAATCAATCAATATATCCACCATCCATAACCATATCCAGAGATGTGCCTTTTACCAATTGCCAAAGCCTCTGTTGCCATTCATTCACATAACAATACTGTGTGCTCATGTTCATGTTCATGTTCATATTCATGAATGTAATGCTGGTGTTTGGTAGTTTGCTTGACTGATTTTTTTTTTTTTGGTTTTACTTTCTCGTTATGCTTCACATATCATTTCATTTCGATTCATGCAGGTCCTTATCTTATCCTTATTCTCCCCTTCCCCCTTTACCTATTTTGTACTTGTTGTGCCGAAAAAGGGAAACCCAAGAGAAAAACCACAAAAAAATACGCCAATAAAACCATCAAATAAAATGCCTTCCAACACTTTCTCGCACATCCGCCAACACTTTTAGCCAACTTGAGTGTTAACTTTATTAATAAACCGTTAAAAGCCATGTGGGCTAAAGAAAAGTCATTAAATATTGGAAAAGCAGTGCCGGGGAAAAATGCCTTCAAAAACTTTAATGCTCTCAAAAAGTTTTAAATAAATTTTTAAACATTTTTCTCTCAAGGACAACAGAAGCAATACCCATTTCCCTTTTGTGTTTTGGGCAGCACTACATACTTAATTGGTCAGGAGTGAAACCTAGCTTCTCACACCAGTCAGGTTGTGTGTGTAAATTTTATTTATGAGTGGCAATACCTACAGTTTAATGCCGACTCCGAACAGCAGATTTCTGAGAAACTTTTCACGGCAATTTTATTTACTTTCCCCAGAGCTTTAACCAGAAGACTGTTGAGAGAAATATTTTTTTGGTGTTTTGCTTAAGACGTGTTTGGCTCTACATAGAGCCTCTTTGTAGTTAGTTTTACGCTGCCAACTTCCCTCAGAGTAAAATCAATCCTTTACCTTTTAAAGTTAAGTCTACAGTTGTAAAGAAAAAGATAATCTTTCATGTTCTAGGGTCTACAAACTCGCGTGAGGGCAAAGGTTAAATTTCACTCAAAATCTCTTTCAGGCTAAACCTACAAACTTACTATCACTCTCTGGGGTAGCCGCTTTCGAAGAAGCATAACTTGTGGGGAAATACCCCACGTACACTGAGCGCCAAAAGTGTGTAAACACCACTAAAATAATTAATTTTCTTAGGATAGCGAGAAAAGTAAATGAGAATAGTCGAATAAATTTCCAAAAATAAAAACGTTTATTTATTACTTATAAAATGTTAAAACAAAAACAACAATTCATGATAAAGGAACTTTTTTTATACTTAAGAACAAAACTGTTTTATACTTCAAAACAAAAGTGTTGACTCACTTATGACGCTCAGTGTAGTTTACTTTCCCCTTAGAGTATGCAACAGTATTTTTCTGGTTTTTTCAATATTTTTCGACCACAATTTCATGTATGACTAAAGGAAATTAATAAAAATACAACATAAGCAAATTCCATATAAAGAAAAAAGAAAATAAATTCGTCTCCTTGTTGACCTTCAATATCGCGTTATCCCTTTAGTGGTTTTGCAATTGAAGATTATGAAGATGTCACGAGACACATAACACTACCAAGATCATACAATTTCAGGTCTTTAGATCTTTTATTGTGGGGATAAGCCAAAGATCGTATTTATACTGATAATCCCCCAAACGTTGGAGCATTTGGAAGCCAACACTCAAAAACATCTCATCATTGAAATACCGTTGGAAATATGCAATAAAAACTATATCAAGGGAGTCGTGTGCTGCAAACAACCCATAGGAAGTCATTAAAATGACATTGTCTCGCATGCATAACGGCGATGGCATGGTAAAGGGTGTTTTTTATAGAGGTATAGAACTTTAAGTTGCAATAAAACAACGATGGATTGATTATTCGATTGACATGAATTTTATTTATCCGAAAGATAATCTTGTGGCATTACATTTTAAATAAGATTTCTGACATATGACCGCCACGGCTGGCGCGGATGTAGTCCAATCTGGATGTCCAATTTTCGATGACTTTTTCCAACATTTGTGGCCGTATATCGGCTATAATACGGCGAATGTTGTCTTCCAAATGGTCAAGCGTTTGTGGCTTTACCGCCTAGACCAATGACTTTACATAGCCCCACCGGAAGTAGTCTAGCGGTGTTAAATCACAAGATCTTGGAGGCCAATTCACAGGTCCAAAACGTGAAATTAGGCGGTCACCAAACGTGTCTTTCAATAAATCTATTGTGGCACGAGCTGTGTGACATGTTGCGCCGTCTTGTTGAAACCACATCTCCTGGACATCATGGTTATTCAATTCAGGAATAAAAAAGTTTGTAATCATGGCTCTATACCGATCACCATTGACTGTAACGTTCTGACCACCATCGTTTTTGAAAAAGTACGGACCAATGATTCCACCAGCCCATAAAGCGCACCAAACAGTCAGTTTTTCTGGATGTAACGGTGTTTCCACATACACTTGAGGATTACCTTCACTCCAAATGCGGCAGTTTTGTTTGTTGACGTAGCCATTCAACCAGAAGTGCGCTTCATCGCTAAACAAAATTCGCTTATGAAAATCGGGAACAACGATAATCTCGTTTTGGGTCCATTCGACGAATCTACGCCTTACTTGATGATCGTTTGGCTTCAATTCTTGCACGAGTTGGATTTTGTAAGCACGCAAACCAAGATCCTTCCGCAAAATCTTCCATAAAGTGGATGGACACAGATCCAATTCCTGTGCTCGATGGCGGATGGACTCATTCGGGTCTTCCTCAATGCTACGCTCTACAGCAGCAATAGCTTCTTCTCTACGCACCGTACAGCGTCTCGGGGGATGCGAGTTATCAATAAGAGTAAACGTGGTGCGAAAACGTTCCATGGTTAATCGAATTAACTGCTCTGATGGACGATTTTGTCGACGATAAAATGGACGAAGTGCGCGATACGTTTTCCGCACGAAATAAAATTGCACTATTTGCAAGCGTTGTTCAGGCGTGAGTCTATTCATGATGAATTGCCAAACCAAACTGAGAATAAATCACTTGACAGCTGTTAAATCGGTCGCCATCTTGAAAAGTAATGCCAACTTAAAGTTCTATACCTCTATAAAAAAACACTCTTTACAAGCAGTATAATGAAAAATGTTTCATCGAAATTGTAGCTTTATTCAGGTTTTTTTTAGGAATATGACTGACGAATGATAGAAAAAAAACAATAACAAATCAACAGCAAGTTCTAGAAGTTGCCAAAACGAAAGTAAATACTGTTGCGAAATAAAAGTTTCATCGAAATCGTAAGATTATGTGTGTTTTATTTTGTTACCGAAGAGTGGAGAACCCTGTCATAAAGAAAATAATATAATGCTTTTAAAGGAATTGTGCACAGCTTGAATTTATTTCTCAATATCTTGTGTTAGTACATGTTAATATTGGAATGTTATTTCCTGGCAATATCGGCAACATGCCCATCTCTTATTACAGGTCAATAACTGACCAATATTTCTGTGGTTGAATAGGTTTATCAGACTCTTTATCAACACTTGGGACACTCAGAAAAAAAAATAATGGTTAACGACGATGATGATGAAGTATTTGAAAAACTAAAGCATATAAACAACAAAAGATTATGGAACATACGATATCAAGGATTAACAGTGAGAGCCATTAACAAAATAAAATAAAAATTTGTAGCATAAGCTAATCGATCCATAGAGCCTTAAAAGTAAACTAAAAATGCAAAAGATTCTCCTCCTTTTCTCTTTTATTTAAGAAAAAATAAGAATAAAGTTGAACCATTTATTTTGGTGGCATTAAAGAGCATAAAGTTTATGAAGACAAAATACCTAAACAACAGGAGCAAGAAATAAAAAAAATGTGAGAGTATGAGTTAACATGTGTGTGTGTGAGTGAACATGTGCTCATCAAATTTCCTTTTTTCCGGGATAAAAAGCTCTTTGTTCCTGGACAAGACAACAAAACAAAGACACAGGTTTTATATTTAGCATGTTTACATACATGGCACATAAAAGAAACGCACAAAAATCATTTGTTATGATATTACTGTCATCATTATCATTATCATATATATACACACATGCCCACACACAAACAAATGCAAATAAAAAGGCAACAACAATAACAGTTATGAAAAATATAAATGTATCAATGATACTCTGTCTCCTTTCGCTTGTCTATTTTTAATATAGACATGCCGTATAAATATTGTATGAAAATGTAAAGAAAGAGAGAGAGAGAG
The DNA here is from genome assembly GCA_958299815.1 of Sarcophaga carnaria. Classification (NCBI taxonomy): domain Eukaryota; kingdom Metazoa; phylum Arthropoda; class Insecta; order Diptera; family Sarcophagidae; genus Sarcophaga; species Sarcophaga carnaria. The sequence continues at coordinate 124,373,383 of OY283152.1, read as the reverse complement.
AGAGAGAGCAGTTAAGCTGGCATTGTAAAGTTGAGAAAGAGAGAAAATATAATGATGGCAATATAAGGCAATGAAATGCTTATAAAAACCCACACACACACACCCGCATAAAAGGCTTATACTATAATAAACACAACAATGCTTATGTTTATTCAAACGTAAACAAAACGACCTCACTTGTGTTGTGCTCTCTCTCTCAAAACATGTTTATAAAACGGTTTTAGGATTTCCAACATGTGCATAACCTCAATTGACACTTACTCACTTACTTACACACACGTACATGTATGCATAACTGATATGCTCACATACAATAAAATCCTTTTTTTGCGCGTAAAAACATGCTTGTTGTACTATGTACTCGCATATAAATATTTAATATTGTGTTTAAACGTATTGTGTTTTTGTGGTTAGTTTTTTGAAAATCATTTTTTTTTTCTTTTCTTTTTTCATAGAATTCATAGAACACTAAGAATAGCGTGTGTTTTTATTTAAAAAAAATATTTAAAATTATTTTTTTGTTTTTGCTTGCTTTAGAACGAACAAACACCTGTTTTTGGTGGTTATGCTTAGGTGTCAGATCAACAATACATGGATTATTGTGTCATTTTTAAAAAATCTTAAGAGATTTTAGAAACGTTATTTAAAGCTCAGTTTTAATGGTTGTGTTAATACCCTGTTGGTTAATGGTTTTAAGGCAACAATTGGTGACATAAGTGGGATTGCGAAAAATTGTACGGCGAATTGCAGGGCGATTATTGTCGCTATAAGAAAAGCTCAAAAAGATAATAGAATTTCCAATAATGGAGGTGAATACAGAAACCCAAGAAGTAAATGGATCTACAATACGAATAGTAGGGAAAATATACTGGGCAGACAGAGTAGCGGCATTAATTGATCATCTATGGATGACAGCAGACTCATCTTGCTACTGCGTCTTAGCAAAGAAAATAAAGTATAAAGAATGTGCATCTTAACATATTTTGGAATATTTTTCAAAAATATTTCACGACGCGGAGGGAAAGATAGAAGGGAATGATACAGAAACCAAGAGCGTAACAATGCGTTGTTCTCATCATGCGTTTTTGTTGTTTGACCACTTTTTATTTATTTTTCTGGTGGACGTCGGCACCAATGTCCCTCAGGGGAAGAACATCTTCGGATTTTTACACACATAGGACACGAACATCAAGAATGTTCGTTAAAAAGAGCGTAAAAATTTTGTCAGTTTTTAAAGAAGAAAATTCATGTCGCTTTTTTCAGACTTCAATTATACGCCCAAAGAAATATCACAGTAGTATTCACTAATATCGATGAGAAATGATTTCGATTTTTGGAAGAATACTTGCCAAGTTAAATATGGTGTCTTAGTGTCTTAGTGCAGTACAATTTTTCTATACTTTCCGATCACATATACATAACATTGGGGTTAATAAGTAGACTTGAAATTATTACTAACAATTTTCCTCTAGGTTAACACATGCCTATGGTTATGGATTAGTCAGTGAGAGAGAGAAAATAAGTTGAGAGAATTTATTTATTTACAGCCATAGAAAAGTGTTAGTAATATACTTTTTTTTTACTTTCATTTCATCAACATACATATGTAAGGCTGTCTATCTTTGGCTTAATAATTTTGGATAAATAAAAATAAAATAAAACATCGATTTTATTGGAAAGAACATAAAGCTATCCATCTTTGGCTTAAAAATTAGGTCATGTTTTTTAGATAAATAAAAATAAAAAGAATAAAAAAACCATTTTTTATTATTAAAAGAAAAAAAAGACGAGCATTCCAAAGCATTTAAAAAAATATACTATGGGACAAAATAAAAAATCAAATACGCCCAGCTAATGACATAGAACATTTTTAACACAAAATATCTTCGAGTGTTATTCTGAAATAAAATGATAAAACATCCACGAAACATGTGTTCTTGTCGCAGTCTGATCAAAAAACTAAATCAAAAAACACAAGAATACATACACATGTATATACATACGTACGATGAGAGCAACACATTGTTACGCTCTTTGTTTGTGTTCATTTTCCTTCTGTCTTCCTCCCACCCTCATCGGGAAATGATTTTTAAAAAAATTTTGGTGAGAGCGGGTCGTAATGTTACAACCCGCCATAAGAAATTTTACTTCTACATGATGCGTATTCTTTATATCCATATTCTTTGGTCTTAGTCAGCCAAGTATGAGAATTGTGTTAAGAGTCCATATGAGGCATTGCTTAACGAGGATCTGGGGTAAATTCTAGCAGAACTATTGCATACTACCATAAGTAGAGGTGATACTATATAACAACTCCTTTGTAATTTTGCCTCTTTTGATAGGGGAAAGATGAATTCCTTGGGTAGGAGATTCCTAAAGAATTTTAATTCTCTATAGAGAGAGAGACGACATTCTGACTGTGCTGGGACTTATAATGGGATTAAGATGGCTGAGGATACATGTTCACCTTTGCGTAGCTGCTTGGTTTGTTCTCTTAAGTGGAAAAATTTTACAAATTTGGATTAAAACTTTTCACAAAAGTTGACTTTAAAATGGAAACTGTTTCCCTTTTTAAAATTTATTTTTTTCTGATTTTTAAAACTTGTTTCTAGTAATCAAATAATAATTCACTGTAACAATATTGTTTCCATTATAATTGTTATTTAATTTCCATTTTAATTAATTAACTTTTAATAAATTTCTGTTACGTTTGGATACAAAACCCATTAGCGGTATTTAAACTTTTTCAATAATTTCAATGACGCCCCTCATTGTCTTTAAAGCCTATGTGAGTCACTAAATGGCAATAAAAAAAAAGAAATTAAAATTGTTCGTTCGTACAACAATAAATATGTGCATTTACTTGCTAAATGTCACATCAATATAATCAATAACAATAAAAACAATTTAAAAAAATAAACACTAAAAATATATGACAAAACATTCAAACTGAAACAATAGAGGAGAGAAACTCTATAAAATGCAAGCAACACCCTTTGTCTGCGCCACCAATTCTAGTAGAAGGAATATCATAAAATTGAAAACGATAAGTAATCGATAAAAATGCAATTTAATTTTTAATAAGAAAACAAAATAACAATAACAACAACAACAACAACTAGAATTTATATACAAATGAATCAACTTAAGACAAAGTATGCACAGACATACATATATGTTTACATACAAGCATGCATTTACAGGACAGCAGGTGGTAAAATAAATAGGAACACTATAGACCCTTAATGGAGTCAAGAGTCTTAAAATCAGAATTTCTTTACATAGATGTCATCGTTAGTGCCAGACTCGTACGTACAATTAGTGACAAACTGAAAGAGGGGCTCTTCATAAAGATTCCAAAGAAAGGACTCTTAACTCAGTGCAGGATTTAGAGAGGCGCTGCACTCTGTCTGCACAAATCGTCTGGCAGATACTCTCGCCAATGACTTCGTGATAAAAAGGCTGGTTTCGTATTGAACACATTAACAGCCTGGTCAACAGGATATGACCAAAGCGCCAAGCCAACAATGAATAGAAGAACGAATAGAAGGAAGAGGAAGCAAAAGGAACTTATTTTAAAAATTTGTTAAGGATTTTTTTTAATAGCTGTCCTTAATTTGAAAGCCTTGAGTGTTGCATTTCATGCAATTTTTCCAATTCAAATAACATCACGCTGTCTTTCTTAATATAATTTACGAAGTGATGATGCCATTCAAATTTTATTTTCAATCAATTTTTGTTTGTTTTTTTTTATTTAAAGCTCACAGTCAGTCCAATCCATTCATCCATTCATCTGCTAAGAAAATCCATTCAGTTGAAGTCAAGTTAAGAGAAATTTTAATTGAAATGTTTTAAACGTTAAGGAAAAAGAAATTATTTTTAAAACAATAAAAATGACAGAATTTAAATGAAATAATTTTGAATTTTTATTCTTTCTTTTTTTCTTGACTAAAAACAACAGAAAATCAAGGCTCTTAGGTACATAAAGTTGCTTCAAAGGCACACAGAAGACAGTAGGAAAGTGTAACGAGAGTGTATATATAACCAAAGAATATGGATATAAAGAATACGCATCATGTAGAAGTAAAATTTCTTATGGCGGGTCGTAACATTACGACCCGCTCTCACCAAAATATTTTTAAAAATCATTTCTCGATGAGAGGGAGGAAGACAGAAGAAAAATGAACACAAACAATGTGTTGCTCTCATCGTACGTATGTACATGTGTATGTATTCTTGTGTTTTTTGATTTAGTTGTCGATCAGACTGCAACAAGAATACATGTTTCGCGGATGTTTTATCATTTTATTTCAGAATAACACTCGAAGAATATTTTGTGTTAAAAATGTTCTATGTCATTAGCTGGGCGTATTTCATTTTTTATTTTGTCCCATAGTATAATTTTTTTAAATGCTTTGGAATGCTCGTTTTTTTCTTTTAATAAAAAATGGTTTTTTTTATTCTTTTTATTTTTATTTATCTAAAAAACATGGCCTAATTATTAAGCCAAAGATAGACAGCTTTACATATGTATGTTGATGAAATGAAAATAAAAATAGAGTATATTACTAACACTTTTATATGGCTGTAAATAAATAAATTCTCTCAACTTTTTTTCTCTCTCTCACTGACTAATCCATAACCATAGGCATGTGTTAACCTAGAGGAAAATTATTAGTAATAATTTCAAGTCTACTTATTAACCCCAATGTTATGTATATGTAATCGGAAAGTATAGAAAAATTGTACTGCACTAAGACACTAAGACACCGTATTTAACTTGGCAAGTATTCTTCCAAAAATCGAAATCATTTCTCATTGATATTAGTGAATACTACTGTGATATTTCTTTGGGTGTATCATTGAAGTCTGAAAACAGCGACATGAATCTTCTTCTTTAGAAACTGACAAGATTTTTACGCTCTTTTTAACGAACATTCTTGATGTTCGTGTTCGATGTGTGTAAAAAGCCGAAGATGTTCTTCCCCTGAGGGACATTGGTGCCGACGTACTAGAAAAATAAATAAAAAAGTGGTCAAACAACAAAAACGCAAGATGAGAACAACGCATTGTTACGCTCTTGGTTTCTGCAACCTTCCCTTCTATCTTTCCCCCCGCGTCATGAAATATTTTCGAAAAATATTCCAAAATATGTTAATACGCACATCCTTTATACTTTATTTTCTTTGGTATAACTTAAAAATGGGGAATGCCAATGATCTTTACTTGCATGTATGGTAAAATATGGTATAGTATACGATTGTAAGAAAAAAACTTGATGGAGCTTTCTTGAGAGTAAAATAAAATTGCCATCAAAAGTTTTTCAAAAATCAATCGCTCATAGTCAACTTTAAACTGTAGATCTCGCCACTCATGGCTAATAATCCAGACTGAAGGGTTGTAATGACCAATTAAGTTAAATCGGTTTAAAAGGGAGGAAGAAGAGACTGTCTTTCGCCTCATGCGTTAGCTCTTGTCCTGAAAAGGCGGAGCTCTTGAACAATTTGTGGTATTGCAATGGGCCTAACATGTTTTCTAAGTAGAACCAATAGCCAACCCAACCTAAATGATATTATAAAGGGTGTTTTTTATAGAGGTATAGAACTTTATGTTGGCATTACTTTTCAAGATGGCGACCGATTTAACAGCTGTCAAGCGATTTATTCTCAGTTTGGTTTGGCAATTCATCATGAACTCAGACTCACACCTGAACAACGCTTGCAAATAGTGCAATTTTATTTCGAAAATAATGATTCTGTGCGGAAAACGTATCGCGCACTACGTCCATTTTATCGTCGACAAAATCGTCCATCAGAGCAGTTAATTCGATTAACCATGGAACGTTTTCGCACCACGTTTACTCTTATTGATAACTCGCATCCCCAGAGACGCTGTACGGTGCGTACAGAAGAAGCTATTGCTGCTGTAGAGCGTAGCCTTGAGGAAGACCCGAATGAGTCCATCCGCCATCGAGCACAGGAATTGGATCTGTGTCCATCCACTTTATGGAAGATTTTGCGGAAGGATCTTGGTTTGCGTGCTTACAAAATCCAACTCGTGCAAGATTTGAAGCCAAACGATCATCAAGTCGAATGGGCCCAAAACGAGATTACCGTTGTTCCCGATTTTCATAAGCGAATTTTGTTTAGCGATGAAGCGCACTTCTGGTTGAATGGCTACGTCAACAAACAAAACTGCCGCATTTGGAGTGAAGGTAATCCTCAAGTGTATGTGGAAACACCGTTACATCCAGAAAAACTGACTGTTTGGTGCGCTTTATGGGCTGGTGGAATCATTGTTTCGTACTTTTTCAAAAACGATGGTGGCCAGAACGTTACAGTCAATGGTGATCGGTATAGAGCCATGATTACTAACTTTTTCATTCCTGAATTGAATAACCATGATGTCCAGGAGATGTGGTTTCAACAAGACGGCGCAACATGTCACACAGCTCGTGCCACAATGGATTTATTGAAAGACACGTTCGGTGATCGCCTAATTTCACGTTTTGGACCTGTGAATTGGCCTCCAAGATCTTGTGATTTAACACCGCTAGACTACTTTCTGTGGGGCTATGTAAAGTCATTGGTCTAGGCGGTAAAGTCACAAACGCTTGACCATTTGGAAGACAACATTCGCCGTATTATTGCCGATATACGGCCACAAATGTTGGAAAAAGTCATCGAAAATTGGACGTCCAGATTGGACAACATCCGCGCCAGCCGTGGCGGTCATATGCCAGAAATCATATTTAAAATGTAATGCCACAAGATTATCTTTCGGATAAATAAAATTCATGTCAATCGAATAATCCATCGTTGTTTTATATATAAAAAACACCCTCTATTATATTTCTACCTTTCATAGGCTGAACAGTTCATAAAACTTTTGTAAATTAAAACAAAAATTTTTTCAATTTCAGAGCGTTTATTTGGGTATAAAGTTTCCTAAATTACAGGCCTTTAACTCGGGTTTGTTTTTTATGGCAAGTTTTCTTTAATTTTTGTTTTCTTTCTCACATCCTTAAGCAACAACAAACAAAGCGAAACAAGAAATTCAATTCTTAAGACAACAACAAAAAACAAAACAAAAAACAAAAAAAAGAAGCGCAAAGATTGCTGTCTTGTCTGATACTTGATAAAACATCAACATCAAGTGTATCTTTTGAATTACAGCAGACACACACATACACAAACATATACATACATAGAGAAACACTTGCTTGCATAAAATAACTGAACAAGCAAGTAGAGGAAGAGGAAGATGAAAAAGAAAGGAAATGTTTTTTTTCACTTCCGGCTTAACTTTGACTTGCATTGTTTTGAAATGAACACACAGTTAAAGCGAAAGAGAGTGAGAACCAGAGTGGTAGAGAGAAAGAGAAAATTGAAAGATTGTTATTCCGGTGATTTTTTAATGCATAACGTTGGGTGCTATTCAAGGCATGAATAGTCATGGTTGCCTCTGTGTGTGCGTGTGTGTACATGAAATTTGTTTCAAAAAAATTCCTGTGACATCAGGAAATTTTATAAATTTTAAACTAAAAAATACAATATATTTTTAAAGCAAAAGTGTTGCAAAGCAAATTAAACATTTCAAAGCAATTATTGACATTCCATTGACCTTTAATCTACGAGACATAGATTATCAAACCCAAATTACAATAGCCTTGAAGGAAATTACCAAAGAAAAGTCATGAAAATCGTATAAGAGACTCAATCATGTTTTCCATGACAAAAAAGAGAAAACAGCAACCAATCTGTGATAATCAGCATGCAACAACCATTGGCACCACAAACATAGTACCCTGTCCCCATAAGGCCAAATTAATTACAAACCAAGTGAGAGATACGAGACTTAAGCGACAGATACTGGCCTTTTGGCCAGTAAATTTACTAGAAAAACCAAAAACCAAAATTTTCTACTTCTTCTCTTAGGCTAACAAACAAAAATTGAAGATGAATTGGCAATAAGGCTTCAATTCAATATGAGGGCAACTACAGCAACTACAGCAACTACAACATTGAAGATGACAAATTGTTTATTGACAGACAACACGTAGGCCTTTGTGTGCTACTGTAAATCTCTTGTTACTTCCTGTTTTTGCTGTTATTGGAACAGTTATGGAAAGATTAATTGGCATTTTCAAGGTAGTCAAGCATAGTCCTTTTACTTTTGCAATTTCAGTTGAAAACCCCCTTAAAGTATGCTTTAATATTAAGCTATTAATTTACAGCCTATTACTATGCAAATGTAATAAAAGTTTTCAAATTACAGACAACAAAAGAGGGAGAGAAAGGGAGAGGAAAATATTTATTCGAATGATTTCTGTTGGAGCTGTGGATTTGAAGAGAAGGAAGAGACTAATTTCCACCGCAAGTGTCATTGCCCGCTTCTTACTATGAAAAGTCAGCCACCTTCAGCTGAGTTCTCCAATAAAGATAAGAATAAAGCCAACAGCGAAATTAATTTTGTCATCGGCAAAGTTTTCTATATGGACAAGTTTATCTCCGGATTGGTTATTGAATTGAAGTATCATAATGGACCGAACCTCTTCTCTAAGTGGGATCCTATCATGCCACCATCCATCATCGCTCTGCACTGACGTCGATAGTTGGGACGATCACGGCCGGTAACGTTGTCGGGATTTTGATCGCGAGTAGGGAAAATTGGACCTCAGTGGCGAATTACGTGGAGAGCTTTCTAAGACTGAAGAAGAGGGATCTTGAGGCTGCGGAACATGTGGGCACGCCGGAATAGATGAAACTGGCACACGTGCCAAGCGGAATTCGAGGCAGGGACCTGGACTAAAGGAATAGTGGAGACATTTAGATGTCTCTTCAACTTTCGACACGCAGTCCGGACGCGGATATGAACACGCAGGGGCCAAAGGGCCAAAGGGACTCCACTCCGAAGTAATACCACCGTAGTTCCGGAGTGGGCACAACAAGTCCACGAGACGAGGGGGGATGTAGTGGGTGAGGGCCCCACACACGGGGGATGTGACGACTTCCTCTATGGTGCGGTTAGGTACATTTACCCCTCCTCGGCGTGAAAAAAAAATCATGCCACCATGCATATACTGTCAGAAAGATGGTCAAGATTTGAAATAAATTTCAGTATATTTGTCTGTATTCTGCAGTTAAAGTTCAAAAGTTCAAGTATTTTGTTTTAATTTGAACAGAAAATAAGAAAATATTAAATTTAAATTCACAAACTATAACAATATGATTTTTATTAAAAGCGTTATCTCAACATAAGACCTTTAAATCATTTTATATGTATGTATTGAGATTCTTACTTCAATTGCTGTCTCACTCTCATAACAGTTATCGCATTACTATTGAGAGATTCTAACACAAACAAACCTAATGCTTTGATAATGACTTTCAAATTGTTTCTTTAGTTTATTTACATAGTTAAACTGTATTTATTTAACGAACTAATACTCCCTTTCCTGTGTGTGTATGTTTGCTTTTCTCGCTCTCTCTCTCTCTCTCTCTCTCTCTCTCTTTCATTCTTTTTGAACCACAAACCGTTAAGATAAATAAATAATTACGTTTATCAAGTCCTTTATTTAAATTGTATGTGTACGTGTAGATGTGCCACTCAATTACTCTTTAATACCATGGCAACACTTTCAATATCCAATCTTTTTGTCCGTTATTTATACAGAGCGAAAAAGAGAGAGAGAGTGTGCGTGTGTGTGTAGCACAATAGCATCTGTGAACATGTGAACACAATTACTGGAACGTGCATAAATTAACAACCAAGTATGGATGGTTGGTTGGTTGGTTGGTGTCTATAAAAGCTGCTCGTAAATATTGCAACGACGTATGGTAGTCAGTTAATGTCAGGGATGGAAGAGTGTGCAAGGAAACGCAAAAAAAAAATTAAAAACGAAATTCGTTTTAAACACAAAACAATTGATGTGCAATAGCGATACTATTTTGTAAAGTAAACAATAATCAAATTAAACTAAAAACATTAAACAATAGAAGAACTTAGAAAAGAGACTCTCTGTGTTCCTATTCAAGGAGATTATATGTCTGCCAAGGGGAAACTTACTAACCGAAAGAATATTGCACTCACGGAAAATCAAGGCAAAATATTGAAGAATATTATTGCGCTTTAAAAAATAATAGGATGGGGGAATAGTGAAACAAGGGTGGAAGAATTCGGTTTCAGAGTGTTGGTCTTACAAGCAGAAGTCTACGCCTTTGCTCTAGATGTCCTTAGTTTCACTTGAACATGAAGTACAAAGAATGTTAAATCCGAACACATATAAGATTAGCTCGATTTACTAGAAACTCGATGTCTGGGAAAGCGGAATTAGTTAGGCAGGAGCAATAGTATTCTCCACAGCTGTATTCCAGGTCGTGTTCACAAAATTGAACTTACTACGAGGAAAGTTTCCACGCTGTTTATAAGGTCAGATATTTGGAAGGTTAAACTCATACCAAATGAGATAGTAAACGGCCTTCAGACTAAACATTGTTGATTTATATAGGGTGTTTTTTTATAGAGGTATAGAACTTTAAGTTGCAATAAAACAACGATGGATTATTCGATTGACATGCATTTTATTCATTTATCCGAAAGATAATCTTGTGGCATTACATTTTAAATATGATTTCTGGCATATGACCAGCACGGCTGGCGCGGATGTAGTCCAATCTTTACGTCCAATTTTCGATGACTTTTTCCAACATTTGTGGCCGTACATCGGCAATAATACGGCAAATGTTGTCTTCCAAATGGTCAAGCGTTTGTGGCTTTACCGCATAGACCAATGACTTTACATAGCCCCACAGAAAGTAGTCTAGCGGTGTTAAATCACAAGATCTTGGAGGCCAATTCACAGTTCCAAAACGTGAAATTAGGCGGTCACCAAACGTGTCTTTCAATAAATCTATTGTGGCACGAGCTGTGTGACATGTTGCGCCGTCTTGTTGAAACCACATCTCCTGGACATCATGGTTATTCAATTCAGGAATGAAAAAGTTTGTAATCATGGCTCTATACCGATCACCATTGACTGTAACGTTCTGGCCACCATCGTTTTTGAAAAAGTACGGACCAATGATTCCACCAGCCCATAAAGCGCACTAAACAGTCAGTTTTTCTGGATGTAACGGTGTTTCCACATACACTTGAGGATTACCTTCACTCCAAATGCGGCAGTTTTGTTTGTTGACGTAGCCATTCAACCAGAAGTGCTCTTCATCGCTAAACAAAATTCGCTTATGAAAATCGGGAACAACGGTAATCTCGTTTTGGGCCCATTCGACGAATCTACGCCTTGTTCAGGCGTGAGTCTATTCATGATGAATTGCCAAACCAAACTGAGAATAAATCACTTGACAGCTGTTAAATCGGTCGCCATCTTGAAAAGTAATGCCAACTTAAAGTTCTATACCTCTATAAAAAACACCCTTTAGAATATTTGTATAGGATAGGATAGGGGGGATCGCCAATATGTAGATTCTGTAATAAGGAAAACTATCATAAGCGATGTTATAGTATCTTAGAAGGATTTGTGTGCTTAACAATTACTAGACAGGAAGTTAACACCTTTGCAGCCACCGATCAATGAACCCACGATAAGAATGGCTCTTACTTCAATAAAAAGAGAGAATACGTCAACCCTTTTACGTTGCTGTCTCCCTTTATTTCAATGATTTTAAAAGATTTAATGCCTAACAACTTATTTTGTTTTTCTTGTTGTTATTTTAGTGTAAATCAGTAAGTTCATAAATTTATCGCAATATGTCAACGAATGACAACACAACTTAAAGTCTAAATAATAAATTAAATGATAAAAAAAATACAACAAAAAGGTTCCATTAACTTAAAGATTTAAACACACATACACAACAAAATTCTGTTGAATTCTCTACCACAGGGCTAATGCTACAGCTACTGTGTTATACACAACACAAAGAAGAAGCAAAAATAAACACAAACACACAGATTTAATAGCCGGACAGCTCTACATTCTCTTCTATTTAACTCTCTGTTTACTAACATTTATGCCTATGTGTGTGTATTGTTGTTGTTTGTTTTTTTGGTTACCACAACTTCAATACTCGTGTTGTGTGGTCAAATATTCAACAAGCTGTACAAGCTAGTAAGAGTGTAGTGTAGTGTAGTGGTAGTGTTGAGTAGTGGCTGAAAGTAAAACAAAAATAACACAAAGAGAGGCAAACGACTACAACGGCCGAAGACTTACATGTGCTTCAAAGGTGTCTATTTCTCTCCCGCTCTTTGTAGTTCAATTTAGAGAGATGTAGTGTGGGGAGTTAATCACTCAATATGGGTATGTGTGTGTGTATTGATACACATTACAACACATCCGCACACATAAACTCATATCGAAGGGTAGACATAAACAAAACATGTGTCTTTTTCATTATTAACTATGGTTTCTTATACAAACAAAACATAAATACTTATGGCAAATGCTCTCCCTCTCTCTCTCTCTCTCAAAGATAATATTGTATAGGAGGCATTCCACTGTAAAATAATAATCCGAAGATGGCAGTATATCAATTTCGTTTGTGCTATGGATCTGTTCGTCTGAATTTCAACTGAAGGCTAGAAAGCTCGATTAAATCGAGAGTACCTCTAGTTTTATCTCTTGAAAAGCTCTCTTTCGATCACACGCAGTAGCGACATCTTCTTTAGCTTCTTAGATAGTCTGCAAAGCCTAACCATAAGTCCTAATGTGAAATGACCCCTTTTGGTTTAATATTTCAAAACTTTCCTTTCCTCTCTTCCTCCCCATACTTTTTTTCTTCGGTTTTTACAGATATTTACTGGACATATTGACATTGTCGTCCTGTCCGTAAACGAAAATTAGACATTTGGGGAAGGTTAAGTTTACAAGTTAAACAATATTGTTGTTATTATTACTTCATATATATATATATATATGTATGTGTGTGTATATGTATGTATGTATGTGTGTATATCTATGTATGTGTGTGAGTATTTGTTGTTTATCCTTATCCTTTATTTTCTGTGTCAAAATGTAACCTTTCGTTGTTTTCCTTGGGCCTCAAAAAAATAAAAATAAAACTGTGACACAAAAAAAGGGAGCATCAAGAAGAAAAAAAATTAATTAAACATTTCAGTAGGCTGGGATGATTTTACGCTAAATTGACAACACTTTTAATGTGTTTTTGTTTTTGTATAAGTGTGGGTATTTAACTGTCAAGGTGAACTGAAACAATTTTTTTGAAATTGTTGAGACTGTCTTGACACAGCAAATTAAATACAGAATACAGCAGAAAGACTCCTCTAAGTCTCTTTTTTAAAAGTTCATGTAGTTGTTAACTGTCTGCTTGTCAGTCTGTCTGTCCATCCGACTGTTAAGCAGTTAAAAATGATAAATTGTTTCGAATTAATTAAATGAGTAGCAAGTCTAGGCAACACTTTATTAAAAATTATTATTTTAACAACTTTTTGACTTGGAATACAAGGGTTACACAAGTTACATAAACATACACACACAGAAAGCCATGAATTGAAAAAGCATTTGAAGCTTGTCATTTAAGTGTTCGCCTCTAGATTAGTAGCAGTACACTTTGCTTCCGATTAGTGGATAGTTAGAGTAGTTTGACATCTTGGCGCTATCTTAAGGAATCTTCATTTTTAAAGGTTCCACGAATAGGGGATTATATGCATAGTAATGGTTATTGACCTGGCTCACAATTTGCCTCATTAGTTAGAATATTTATTGCCTCATTTCCGATTGCTCTCCGATGACTAGGTATAAACTATAATACGTACCGCTCTGTACCAGGAGTATGGAGTCCTTGATTCCGTATTTCTCTATTTTCGGCAGTGTGTGCATTGCTTTGAGAAGTTTCCCACTTGAAGATTTATTCTCCCAAGTTTATTCACACAATTAAGGGCTGTGGAGATCAACGTTTTCACCACAGACGTCAGGATCACCAATGTTTTAGAGATTTAATGAGATTTGTTCCACAAAATCTCACACTGTCGAGAAGTACTCGTTTTGCCTTTGGTTCCTTCGCTAGTTCTGTCCTTACTAATGCTCAATTCGTATATGAAAGTTTTGGAATTCCTACAAATTTTTCTATAATCTTGCCAATTATTTGCTCAGTAGGTGGATTATGATGCTAATATTTACCCCGTAAGGCAGTTAAGGTATTCACATTTGAATTGTCACTTCCGCAGCCAGTTTTAATTATTTGTAATTGTTCTTCGGTTGTTAAACGATCCCTATTCGGTCCATATTCGATGAAAAATATTTAAGAGCTTGCCGGACTATCAGTATTGAAACTACTAAATGGATAACTTGACATTATTAATGTTATTTTCCATAAAACGATGAAAAATAATGCTCGTACTTAAGATTTTTTCAATATAAAGGGCGTTTTTTATAGAGGTATAGAACTTTAAGTTGCAATAAAACAACGATGGATTATTCGATTGACATGAATTTTATTTATCCGAAAGATAATCTTGTGGCATTACATTTTAAATATGATTTCTGGCATATGACCGCCACGGCTGGCGCGGATGTAGTCCAATCTGGACGTCCAATTTTCGATGACTTTTTCCAACATTTGTGGCCGTATATCGGCAATAATACGCTGAATGTTGCCTTCCAAATGGTCAAGCGTTTGTGGCTTTACCGCATAGACCAATGACTTCACATAGCCCCCACAGAAAGTAGTCTAGCAGTGTTAAATCACAAGATCTTGGAGGCCAATTCACAGGTCCAAAACGTGAAATTAGGCGGTCACCAAACGTGTCTTTCAATAAATCTATTGTGGCACGAGCTGTGTGACATGTTGCGCCGTCTTGTTGAAACCACATCTCCTGGACATCATGGTTATTCAATTCAGGAATGAAAAAGTTTGTAATCATGGCTCTATACCGATCACCATTGACTGTAACGTTCTGGCCACCATCGTTTTTGAAAAAGTACGGACCAATGGTTCCACCAGCCCATAAAGCGCACCAACCAGTCAGTTTTTCTGGATGTAACGGTGTTTCCACATACCATTGAGGATTACCTTCACTCCAAATGCGGCAGTTTTGTTTGTTGACGTAGCCATTCAACCAGAAGTGCACTTCATCGATAAAATGGACGCAGTGCGCGATACGTTTTACGCACAGAACCATTATTTTCGAAATAAAATTGCACTATTTGCAAGCGTTGTTCAGGCGTGAGTCTATTCATGATGAATTGCCAAACCAAACTGAGAATAAATCACTTGACAGCTGTTAAATCGGTCGCCATCTTGAAAAGTAATGCCAACTTAAAGTTCTATACCTCTATAAAAAAACACCCTTTATTTTCACACCAATTTGATGGATTGTAGATAACCCACGATAATTATATTTTCCGCTAATAAAACTCATTAAATTGCATTCAATTTTGATTATGCGGCTTTTGGCTTTTCTTTACATTAAAATTACTTGACAGTTTTACTGTGCTACTCACCCATACACACACTATGTACATTCAATAAAATAAAGAGATATACTGTGTGTTTCTTATTTTATGTTTATTACATTTTACAAGTGTTACTGCATAAGCAAACAAAGAAAGTAAAAGAGCGAGAGAGAATGAGAGAGTAAAATCAAAATGAAAATAACTGCAATAAACACTTGCCTTAACACACTGCGTCATAATATTTATCACTTTATTACTTAACAACACTTGCACGCTCTCTCACAAACAGATCACACACACACACACACATTGCACTTGAAAGTTTTTATTTTTGAGTACTTTACTAGCCTTACAACAAAAATTAAGCATGTGTGTGGGTGCGTTATTGGTTGTGTTTTGAAAAATCATTATTGACACCAATAATGTTGTTTTTATAGCGTGTCAAAATAATATCCATAAAAAAGAAACACTCTTAAGAGCGTAGGAGCGAGAGAGAGAGAGAGCACAACCAATAAGTATTACTAAGAGAATATTACATTAAAATTATTACTTTCTCATGCATACATATACCAACACTTAGTGTTATGAAAACAGAAAATAACCACAAGCTTGTGTTTTTTTTTAAGGGGACTATAAAATTTATAACACATTGACTGACTGACTGTTATATTGCATGTTGAAGAACAAAAATTAAGTGAAGCTATAAACATCATTAATAGCATAACAGAGAGAGAGAGGGAGAGAGAGAGAAAAAGAAGATTTTTATTGTTACCAGTTTAATAATAAATATTTATTTAAATAGATTTAAAAAGAACTCCTAAAAGTATCATAAACTGTTAGAAGAAACACATTTATCGATAAGAATAAAATACTAAATAAGATGTACGAGATGTTAGAGCTGGGGTTTGAACCGCGGTTTTGCGTCTAATAAGTTTAGTTATCCGACAAAAGTTGAGGTTGTGTCAAACTCTTGGCTTTATTTGTCCTTTCGCAGAGTTACCATCTATTGCTACTCCACAGAAGTGCACTGGCTTCCCATCCTTTAAACTCATTTATCTGAACGATTTAACAGCTGTCAAGTGATTTATTCTCAGTTTGGTTTGGCAATTCATCATGAATAGACTCACGCCTGAACAACGCTTGCAAATAGTGCAATTTTATTTCGAAAGTAATGGTTCTGTGCGGAAAACGTATCGCGCACTACGTCCATTTTATCGATGAAGCGCACTTCTGGTTGAATGGCTACGTCAACAAACAAAACTGCCGCATTTGGAGTGAAGGTAATCCTCAAGTGTATGTGGAAACACCGTTACATCCAGAAAAACTGACTGGTTGGTGCGCTTTATGGGCTGGTGGAACCATTGGTCTGCACTTTTTCAAAAACGATGGTGGCCAGAACGTTACAGTCAATGGTGATCGGTATAGAGCCATGATTACAAACTTTTTCATTCCTGAATTGAATAACCATGATGTCCAGGAGATGTGGTTTCAACAAGACGGCGCAACATGTCACACAGCTCGTGCCACAATAGATTTATTTAAAGACACGTTTGGTGACCGCCTAATTTCACGTTTTGGACCTGTGAATTGGCCTCCAAGATCTTGTGATTTAACACCGCTAGACTACTTTCTGTGGGTCTATGTAAAGTCATTGGTCTATGCGGTAAAGCCACAAACGCTTGACCATTTGGAAGACAACATTCGCCGTATTATTGCCGATATACGGCCACAAATGTTGGAAAAAGTCATCGAAAATTGGACGTCCAGATTGGACTACATCCGCGCCAGCCGTGGCGGTCATATGCCAGAAATTCATGTCAATCGAATAATCCATCGTTGTTTTTTTGCAACTTAAAGTTCTCTACCTCTATAAAAAACACTTCTCTTTCTCTCGTGTTATCGAAATTATTATTTACTTTTATTTGTTCTTTAAACTATTTTTCCTGCACTTACTCTTATAATACTTTTTGGAGCCTACTTTATGGAGCCTTCAAACATGCTATTATCAAATTATGATTGAAGGATAAGATTCTATTGGCTTTTGTAGCACAAAATACAGTTTTTATTAAAGCATACTTTAAGGCGTCAGGAGGCATGCGGTATTAAAGTAACTTTATTAAAAAATTCTTTGTTTAATGGGTTTTGTGCAGTTGTTTAAAATTTAACAAATTTTAATTGAAAAATTCCGCAACGATTTTATATTTCATTTAACATGAAAACATGTAATCTTAAAAAAACTGTTGCCTACTCTGAGGCAGGTAAAAACATTAACACAGGAATAAATAATGGAATATATTGTGTAAAAAATATTGCATACTTTGAGGTAAATACCTTAAACAAGCATAAAAACCCCTTCAAAAAACAACAGAATATAAAGCAGGGTCTGAAAATATTCTCAAATTGCAAGCGTTTGTTGTAAGCATTAATTTAAAAGTTTAAATTGAATTAAAAATGTATGTACATTTAATTAAGAGCGATTCTATAGTACAACTCTGTCTACTCTCCAGGTTGCTGCGATACCTCTTAGAAATTTAAATTTGCGAATAAGACAACGAAATATAGAAAAGAAAAGAATAACAAATCAACAGTAAAGCTATAACAGTCACCATAATGTTTAAATAAATCGAAGTGTAAGGTTGCCAGACAGTTGTAATAATTAGCACATTCCATATTCGTAAATGGCAAAACTTTCCCTAAAGAAATGACATTTTCGATGAGGGATATTTAAAACGAAGAGCTCTACCAGTTAACCAGATATAATAATATTGTGATGATTTTTTAACAAATCTGTGAAAAAGTGTCCCTAAGAAAATCTTCAAGTATTTAAAATGAAGAATAAATTCCTATTCAATTTTTTATAGGCATATTCAACCAGCACAAATGAAATCTTTTCCGTACTTAAACTTGCTTTATTTAATGTTTGCTCTACGTCATCATTATCATTATTTACATCGTCATGTATTGCCTACTTTTGGGGGTGTTTAAACATGCATTTTTAAAAGCTCAAAATTGACTTTTGCCTCTCGTAAGTGTGTTAAACATTTATGAATGGCAACTTAAGCAAGTAAATCTCGAAACATGATTGAGATTTACGATAATTTTTCTCCAAAGAAACATTGACTCCACTTAGTCTTGTATTTTAAACTGAAAACAAAACAAAAAAAAAGTTAACAAAACATTAAAGAAAATTGCATGTTAGACTCTCATTATCACTCGAGCACATCACTTCATAGCATGCTACGTAGCAGTAATAACGACACAATGATTAGCACTGACTTATCGTACATTGTTTGTGAAAAACAACACACAAAAAAGCTGTTATCCAGCCCATAAATGTCTCTGTGTGGCTTCCCCCCATATTATGATGATGAAAAATTATTAATTGTTAGCAATTGACACTATAAACGTTAGATATGACATGAACAAGCACTTAAGCGAATAATTTCAAATCTAAAGTGGATATGTAGGCTCATACACATTCTAAACGCAATACAGTTTAGATTATTTAAATAAAGGCAAATATTATAAGAATATGTTAAGCATACTTTTAGGGAGTTGAAGAAATTAAAGAATACTTTAGGGGTTGTTGTTCAAAAATCGTATTGAACATTAAAAAATATATTCTTGATCAGCATAGCAGAGAATTTTGAGATATCTTTTATTGAGTATATGTATGGCCATATTATTATTGTCGTCTAAAGGTGTTAGAGTACAGCGACCATGCGATATATTCCATCTATACAGGGTATCTCTATAATATCTCCCTCAATCCTGTTGTATTCACTAACTTCAGGGTATTTTTTGATGGCGGGAAGGATGTGCTTAAGAGAAGGCTCCTACGATATACGATCTCCCTCAATCTTGGTGCTTTTACTAACTTCAGGGTGTTTTTTGATGTCGGGAATGATGTGCTTAAGAGAAGGCTATTCGCCAAGAATGTGAGAACTATTGCCGAAAGTTCTGATAATAATGATGGAAAGTTCCATGCCGTTCCTGGAAGGTAATCTATACTAACAGTTCCCACTTGGATATTGACATCAAATAGAAAGAATTACTTGTAAACAAAGGCAAAACTAAAGGGTCCGCCAAATAACTTTTTTTTTTTGAAAATGCTTTAAAAGAAAAACTTCTGAATATTTTCTCAAATTTCTTTTTTTATTTGAAAGTCCTTTCCTTTCGGTTAATAATGGCAAATAATTCCATTCAAATGGCTGTCTCGGCTGGCCTACACGATCGGTCCAATTTTTAAGCACATTATCGATTGTGTGCAGCTGTATTTCACCAATGGCTTCACGAATATTGTCCTTTAAAGCGTCAATTGTCTCTGGCTTGTCGGGGCGTAACACTTATCTTTGACGGCACCCCACAAATAATAGTCCAACGGTGTCAAATCGCAGCTCCGAGGTGGCCAAACGACATCAGCTCTGCGGCTGATAATGCGATCTTCAAAAACAGGGCGCAAAACATCGAGTGTAGCTTCGGCTGTGCGGCACGTAGCGCCGTCCTGTTGAAACCAAATGTTGCCAATATCCTCCTCTTTAATTTCATTCGTTCAACATGGCCCGTTAACGATCGCCATTGACTGTAACGGCCACTACTTGCTCATTTTCGAAGAAAAATGGCCCAATTATGCCTCTGGACCAAAATCCGCACCAAACAGTGACTCGTTTTGGGTGCGTCGGCTTTTCAATGTATGCGTGCGGGTTTTCTGTGCCGCGACAATTTTGCTTGTTTACATACCCGCCAAGATCAAAATGGGCTTCATCTGAAAAGATGATTTTTTTTGCTAAAATCGGCATCTTCTGGCCAGCCGAGGCAGCCATCTGAATGAAATTATTTTCCATTATTAACCGAAAGGATTGTAATTTCATATAAAAAAATAAATTTGAGAAAATATTCAGTAGTTTTTTTTAAAGCATTTTCAAAAAAAAGTCATTTGGCGGACCCTTTAGAAAAATCAAAAATAATGTTTTCAAAAGATCTAACCGGACAGGCCTTTATGTTAATATTCCCGGCTGTTGTTTTTGCGTTAGAATCGTTATTAAACAAAAAGCGACTACTGATTGAGAAAAAATAAAAAAAAAACTTTTTCTTACACTCAAACGCACGCACATACATACATGGGCCCCCATCGAAATTATAAAAAAAAAACAACTCTAGTATGAGGTCAACATTATTATTATTATAGTTTTTATTGTTATGTTGTTGTTGTTATTGACATTTTAGGAAACAACTACGTTTTGCTTGTTGTCCCAAACACCCGCCACCTCTTGCAAAACACACACGCACATTATTACATTCTTAAAGCACTTGGGCTTGACTGTCCGTCTGCCATACAGCCAACTAAACAGTTATCGTACTTGAGAGAGTTTTATTAATGACGTTGTTATGACTCAATTGCAGTGATAACAGCACGACAAATTATACACACACACAGAGAAAAAATCTTCTGCTCTATATGGACTGTATTTACAAAAAGACCTTACAAATAAGACTATAAAAGAAGCATAATTTTAGGTGTTTTTTGTTTTCTTTCCTCTAAACAAGCAAGTGAAGTTAACAACAGTTGTGTTAATATTTTCTTTTGTTTCTCATATTGTTGTGATGAATGTTAATTACACAGGCATTTTAAGAGGTGTTTTAATTGCTTTCTATTCCACAAAAAAAATTGTTATTAAGGCTTTATATGTGGTGAATTAAACTAATTTTTGAATTAATTACTTTAATGTATTAATTAAATAATTAAAGAGGTCAACTTTGTTAATTTGTTCATTGGCAAGTTATAATCAACGTTTATCATTTTATAAGAAATTGCATACTTTTAGGCGGTCAAACGTTTCTTTCAACCATTTAGGCGAACAAATTAAAGTTTAAAGTTAGTTATGAAGCATTAAGTCACACTTCCAAGTCGCTGTTTTGAAGAGCAGTTTGTATAAAATCATGCCATAAATTTAAAACAAAATATTCTCCTCCAAGTTCACTAGCCTTTATCACGCACAATTTCTTTTCAAATCACACACTTTTTTGTGGTCTTCCAATTGAATATGAGAGTGCCAATATGATGAAAACCATTTAGAAGGACAAATAAAATCTCTGTTTCAGGAAGAACATTTAAAAATAATAGAAATTATGTACAGATTTGGCTTTAGATTTATGAAAATTGTTTAAAACACATCTTTACATAGAATTATTGTTGATTTTTAATTAAAAGTTGCTCAAAATAATCCAGCATTTTGGGTACAATCTCCATTATTATTGGTTATCAAAACCAGTTTGTCAAGATTACGACTTCAAGCCATAAGTAAAGAGTCTGAACGACTGTTTTTTTCAAAATATGAGAGCTGTGGTTTGTACACGGAGCTGTCATCTGTTAAGTTAACTTACTTACTTACTTAATTGATCATTACAACCTTTTTAGTCAGTATTACGACCTAACTTCTCACTTCACCTTTGTTTTGTGTGTAAATTTTATCCCTTACCCGCTACAGTCCGGACTGTAGTGTGTACGTGTCCCTACGTAATGGGGACGAGCCCCCCGCGGTCGGCTGAGGGTGGGTTAGTGTGAAGCCAGGGACGTTCGATTAAAAAAATGAGTTGCGGAACCTACAGATTAAAATGAACACCAGATTTTTGAGAAACTTTTCATGGCAATTTCCAAGATGACTACCGAAAGGAAGCCGAAGAAATATTTGGGAAATATTCTCCTCCAAGTTCACTAGCCTTTATCATGCACAATTTCTTTTCAAATCACACACTTTTTTATGGTCTTCCAATTGAATATGAGAGTGAATAGAGGTTAACAATAGGTTAGGTTAAATAAACCTTATGCAAAATATAATCGGCTTAGCTGTAGAGTTTATCGAAAAAAAAAAAAAAATAGAGAAACCTAAACAAGTGGTGCCTAAAGATAGGCAATGTAATAATTAAATTGACAAACAAGCAAAAGCCTAAATATATGCAACACTTTGTTTTTTTATTGAAAATAATCCAACGAACCAATTTTAAAAAATTCTTTATTTCATACTCGAATCAGGTTAAATGCTTGTAAAAGATTTTAAAACGCACTATAAAATAATTACTAAAATATCCTAGGCTAGGCCTGCAATACTCTACAGAGCTGAAGTATGGTGAAGGAAGACCAAACAGACAACGATCATTTTGAGCATCGTTGGAGTGTACTGCAGGCCACTACAGCATAGAGAATACAGTATACTATACTCATATACGCTAGGTTCACTAGTGCGAACATGAATGACGCACTCACGAGTGATCTGATAACAATCTCTGAGTGGGGCCGCGCGAACAGGGTCGATTTTAATGCGCGCAAGACCCAATGTTGTTTTTTGACACACCGGCATGATGCTGGTGCTGGTGTTCTGTCATCTGTATCTATGGGTAATGTAAATATTAAGGAGGCGGATGCTGGGTGATGTTCTGGGCATGAGAATTAGTTGTGATGCTCGTTTTTCGAGTGTCGAAGGAGGCATTCAAGTGCCTTGGTTTTTTAAAACGGTGCAGAAAATACTTCACTCCATCCGACCTTCTTACTATTTACAGGACCTGTATCCGACCTCGTATAGAGTACAACTCTCATGTATGGGCCGGTGCTTCAAAGTCTATTTTGCAGCTTCTCGACCGCGTACAGGAGAGGGCGAAGGTGCTTATTAATGACAGTAGGGTATCCAACTCTATTGATTCGTTGGAGCATCGTCGCAATGTGGCGTGTGTTTCATTGTTCTATCGGTACTATAATGGGAGGTGTTCTCGAGAGATAGGGGGCTTGGTTCCCGATAATCACATATTTTTACGTGGTACTCGTAGTTCTCGCAGAGCACATCCTTTTGTGGTTGATTGTCCAGTGAACCGCACAATGCATTACAGAAAAAATTCATTTTTTGCCCGCACTGCTCGCTTGTGGAATGATCTTCCTGCGGTAGTTTTTCCTGTCAGTTACGATATTGGTAAGTTTAAATCAAATGTCCACAAACACTACTCCATCTTTCCACCCTCCTATAACCTATTTTCCTAAGCTTGCACGATGCACTGCATGAGTAGGGGCCATCCCCTGAGTGCTGGTTTTATAAAAAAAAAAAAAAAAAAATTAGTTTTGGGCCTGGCCTCATCTTCATTTAGGTAAAGTTATTAAAAATGCTCGCTGGGTTATTATTACCATCTCTGGTTTGCTTGTATCACGTTTAAGAATTTTTTTCTTATGTTGAACGACTTTTGGGGGAATTCAAATGTTTCTGTTTTTCCTTCCTTTTTGGCCCTTGATGTGACAACATATTCTCCTACTTTTTTGAGGGTTATTATTCCTCTTGTTGTTGTTGTTGAATCCCTTTTTTGTAAATATTTTTTTTATATTTTTTTTCGGGTGAAGGAAGTGTGAAAAAGGTCATTTTGGCCAAATTGCCACTGTGGTCGTTAGTTTCGAGGTTAAGCGTGTGTCGTGCATCAATGTGAGAATTTTTAAAATGTGCCTTCATTTGTTATCCCAAAAAAAGGAGCGAACTGGCAAAAAGACGAATCCTTTTTGGTTGATTAAATTGTTGGCAAAAAGTTTATTTGCAACGAAAGACCAAAAATTTATAAAAATATAGACGGGCATACTCAACTACTTGCTAACCAAGACCATAAGCCATACCCATATGATGTCTAGTGACATTATTTCCAAATCTCTTTCTGTGATATGTATAAAAATGAATCACAGTTGCAATTAAATAAAATCATGGCATCCATGTGTAATACACATTTAAAAAAATATAATACATATGCAAGGTTAAGTTAGATTAGATTGAAACTTAATTCTGCTTGCTACAGATCAGTAATTCAGGGGAATTCATTTACAGTAGTTAAACCAGGGTAGCGTATAGCTAGGGAGTTCGAAGTGGATATCCCCAAACAAATTTAGACTCATGTAGACAAATGTAACCCGTTACTATTTCAGACTCAATTTTTGTATATAATCGTGGAATCACCCATAGCTTTTGATAATGCCGCTGATTTGTCTAATTTCTGCCATCCCCAGGTCAGTTTTTTTCCTTTCACTTGCATTATTTTCTTTTAAATTAATATCTCTGACGTAACTTTTTACAAATTATTGCATATGTGAGGGATTAAAAACTACAGCATACTTTTAGGATTTTTTTTAAATTTTTACGTCATAGTTTTCTTAAAAAATCCCCAATTTGTAAAGACTATATTGACATTACCCACACTTGATAATTGCCCCAGTTTGTAATATTTATTTAAAATAGTCATCATCAGTTAAATCGTCAAATACAGGAATTTACAATAGACTTAAGCAAATATTTCAAAGCGAAAAAGTAAAAGCAAATAAAAAAAAAATAGTGTCAGCTAATAATGCAAAGTAAATAGAAAAACTATGTGAAGTTAAGAATGATATACAAATTGTAATAACAAATTAAACTTAGCTAGAAAAAACAAAAAAATAAATTAAATTAAAGCATATTCTAAGGCGTAAAAACTAAAATAAATTGAATTAAAGCATATTCTAAGGCGTAAAGAAAAAACCTCTTTAGACTTACCAAATCTTTAATTTTAAGAACTCCCTTAGACTTTCATGTACTCATGTACTTTGCGTATGCAAAACAACAACAAAACTCATTGCCTATCATAAAGGCTTTTGAAACAAATACCAAAGCAATAATTAAACAATTGCCTACATTAAGGAGGCTTGTGTGTATACATATGCTTCCCCTGTATTTGCTATTTGCTGCTTATTAAATAGCAATTAATAGCGTATTCTGTGTAAGTATATAATGGCATAGAAGGCTATCTTTATTTGGAAATTAATCTGGCTATTCATTTCAACAGTTTATTAGCCATTCATAAACCTCAGCAGCGAAACATATTAATGTTGCAAGCCGTGTGTTTAGCAAACATTTTTATTGGCCTCCCCTATAACACTCCTCTCAATAGTGGGTAATTAAATCTTTTCATAAAGAAGAGAACTGAATGTAAGAGCTTGCGTTTAAGTGTTGTAGTGGTAAATATTAAAGCGTATGAAATTTAAAGCATACTTTGAGGACGAGAAATGTTAGATTGTATTGTAAGTGTACAACCCAGTTTTTTAGGTTAAATTATTTGTAGAGTTACGAAAAAGTAAAATTTTCTAAAACATTTAAGAATGATTCTTAAAATATATACAATGTAGCCTAATTTTAGGATTTTAATTAATTATATCATATTTTGTGCAGACTAGGAGTAAGATTTTAATTAAAATTTGGGTAAGATTGTAATTTCAGCGATTGTTTTAACACTAAGCAACACTAAACAAAGTATTTAAAGAATATAAAGAACTAGCCACTATCATGCTCGATAATCAAGTAATAATTGAATATTGCCTACTTTAAGGTATAGCCAAAAATTTATTTGTCTTTAATAATGAAGAATTATTGCAATCATTTACCATAATATTGTTAAACAATATCTGTGAATTTTTTTATGGCGTAAGACGTAAAGAATTTTTGTATAGCCTGCCCTTAGGCATATGCAAACAATATATTAATTCTCATTCTATTATTAAAGGTATGCAAAAGGGAATAAAATTTAGTTTTATTAAAAAAAAATTTGCTTTAAAGAAAATATTTATTGCATACTTTTAGGGAAAGTAGCAAATAAATTATTTTCTACTAAAAAATTAGTGGAAGTAATCAGATTATAGATGCGTATATATCATGCTTTAAAAGTTATATTAAAAAATCTTTAAACATTGCCTACTTTAAGGCATAGTAAACTTTATAAATTTAATTTTATATACTTTACTTTAAGGGTTTAAAAAGTATAGAAATTATGGTCAATATTGTCACTTTAACTATGGTTATTTGTTTTGTGTTGTATAATTTTCAATAATATTTACTTTTTGTCTGCAGTATGACGTACAGAAATTTTTATTGGCTGCTTGTAGGCATACATATTCTTTTCATTAATTTTTAAATATGCAAAGTTTTTTTTTTATTAATATTAATTCGATTATCAAGAGTTTCGCGAAAGAAATTAAATGTAAATTTAATAAAATTATTATTTTAACAAGTATTCCACTGCATACTTTTGGGCATAGGTTTTTATAATTAATATTTTTATAAATTGAAATACTTTTTTTAATATAATACAATTACAATAGAAATTACTGCACTCAAGTAGAGGCTAATTAGGCAAAAGTCCATGGCTAGGTAAGGTTAGGTTAGAGGACGTGTACTTGTCAATTAAGACAAGTACAATACCCGGAGGTCGAATTGACCCATTGTACAACGTCCTAGTTTCTCACACCACCTATGTTGTGTGAAGTCCATGGCTTAAACCGTTTAAATTTAGGCTTAATTAAAGTGTTTAATATAATCTTGTTGTAAAATTTTTATTTGTGTTTAAATTAATTCCCTCGAACAGTGCTTGTATATAGGCCAATTTATTAAATATATAGAAACCATTGCCTACCTTTTGGCTGGCATTGTAATATTGTAGTTCTTGTTTTACAAAATGTATTATTTTAGTAAATCGTAATAATGTTCATAAATGATTAGATTAGATAACTTAAAACACAGAAAACTTAGCAATTGTTAAAAAAATATGATAAATACGAACAAAAACAAATCAATTTATGGAGACATTAATTGCCTTGCATTGCCTTGCCTTGAAAAGATAAAATACCCGAGATAACATACAAAATCTAAAGCATTAAATACTAGAGAACGAAAAAAAAACGTTGCATTGGTTATCCCTTAAACTGACCTCAATTGTATTAATTTAAATAGAAATATTTTATGGCATATTTATAGGCACTACAAAGGAAATTTAATAGGAAATTATTTAACAATTTAACAGTTTTTTCTCTTTTTTTTAGATTTAATGTGGCCACAAATTTTTTTATGTTCCATTTAAGGTTTGCAAATAAAATTCCTTCTTAAACTGTTTTTATTGTAAACCAAATAGTTGAGAATCTTAAAAAAGATTTTTGAAATTCTTTTTTCATATCTTTTCTTTCAATTTACTGTGATTGATGGCCAATCATTTTTGCATTTGGGTCAAATCAAGCATTCAAGCCATGAAAATATGATGCAAACCATTTAGAAGAACAAATAAAATCTCTGTTTCAGGAAAAACATTTAAAAATAATAGAAATCATGTACAGATTTGGCTTTAGATTTATGAAAATTGTTTTAAGCAGATCTTTACATAGAATTATTGTTGATTTTTAATTAAAAGTTGCTCAAAATAATCCAGCGTTTTGGGTACAATCTTCATTATTATTGCTCATCGAAACCAGTTCGTCAAGGTTACGTCTTCCATCCATAAGTAAAGAGTCTGAACGACTGTTTTTCAAAACATGAGAGCTGTGGTTTGTACTCGGAGCTCTCATCTGTTAAGTTAACTTACTTACTTACTTAATTGATCATTACAACCTTTTCAGTCAGTATTATGACCTAACTTCTCACTTCACCTTTGTTTTGTGTGTAAATTTTATCCCTTACCCGCTACAGTCCGGACTGTAGTGTGTACGTGTCCCTAAGTAATGGGGACAAGCCCCCCGCGGTCGGGTGAGGGTGGGTTAGTGTGAAGCCAGGGACGTTCGTTTAAAAAAATGAGTTGCGGAACCTACAAATTAAAATAGACGCCAGATTTTTGAGAAACTTTTCATGGCAATTTCCCAGATGACTACCGAAAGGAAGCCGAAGAAATATTTGGGATTTGATATTTGAAGGAAGTTGATATTCCTTCATGTTGAGCTCACAACATGCCAATTAATGGCCTAGGTGTATGCCGAAATACATAAGATCCTTGGTTGATCTCTTCCCTTTCTGCCAACCTACGCGGCTAAACCACGGCACTACGCACTACATAATGAAAAGATTTGTTATGTTTGATGTTTGGTTTGTTTGTTATGATGCCATTATCATATAACAACGACTCAAATAGTCTTGATGAAAATTTATATTGCATATTTTATGGCTGGTTTATAATTGAAAAATTTGTTGCATAATTAAAGGGTTACTTTTAATTTGTTTTTTTTTTTTTTTTTATAAAAACAACTTAGACAGCATATACATTGCTTAATTGGGTTTCTTTTTAACATTTCCATTAGCAGTCTGAAAAATTAGGACAATTTCTATTCCAGACTTTTAACAAATAAATGAAAATTTAATTTTTGGCCCTGAAACTATGCTATTCAATTTGCTTACTTCTTAACACTAATTTAATTTCCCAATGAAAAGAAAAAAAGGAAACCTCAAACATAAGCTTGGTTTTGTAAATGCTTAACAAACCATAAACAAATAAAGAAATTTTTTTAAAAACATTTTCTGTTTGTCTTTATTGTAAATGTTTAAAAAACAATGAAGACACAAAAAAAAAAATAAATCTCCTAAAAAGATACACCGAAAAAAAAAGGTTGCTGTTCATGCGTTCCTTTTTTGTTCGCTTACATACCAATAGGATTATAAAAACGCTTTAAGTCTCCTTAAGAGCTTCAAATAAGAAGAAAAAATAGAAAATCGAAAGGAAACAAGTGGTCAATATTAAAGCAATTGTCAACAGAATGAGGTGGCTAAGAGACAGGAAAAAGCAAGTCTTTATGAAATAAAGTAATAACTTAAACATCCTTCGGCTTTTTCCTTTTCAAAAAGGAAAAATAAAATCATATTTAAAGTCTTAAACATAAAAATGAAAGCATATGAGCAAAAAATATTCAAAACTAGGGAGTAAAAAACAGTAAAAAATAAGGAAAATCTTCACATATGTAATTAAACAAAGGTAACAGATGCAAAATTTTGCTTTCTTTTGATTTAAAAGTCAATAGTTTTTAAGATTTTATATTAATTCGTTCCTAAAAGTAGGCAACAAAATGTTTAAATCGTTTGAACATAGACAGATGCCTAAAGCAGAGTAGCACTTTAAGTTATAAGCCAAACACAGTTTACTTAAAATCACAATAAAAATGGAAAAAATAATTTAAAATCATTTTCAATTGTTATGTTCAAATTTTGCCCCTTAAACTAGGCTTCTAATGTCAAATACAGTACAGTGATTGGTGATAATGTTAGAAGAACGAAAACTATAATACGATATCAATTTGACAGAGTGTTTCTTAGAATTTTTATTATCAAACTTCATTAGAATTTTTATCCCCAAAGTATGCTTTAATTCACTACATTTTATTAAAGCTTTTAGAAAGTATGTTAAATAACAAATTTTTTTTATAATTTAGCCAATAAAATGTAAATTTTAATGACCTACATTTGTTAACGCCTTAGCTTATGCCTTAAATAAAAACTTAAAATCTATTAACCACAAGAAAACACATTTTAAATTTAACAATTAACACAACATGCATACACACACACACACACAGAGAGAGAGACAGAAAATTATTTAAATTCCATTTTAAATAACTTTCAATAACCAATTCAATTACCCACTCTATTGTCTCTTGTATTACACACACACACACACATACATTGCTACTGCCATTCTTTACACACTTTCACTTTTTCTATCTTTCTCTTTGTTTCTCTTTTGCGTTTCTAGTGCTTGCTCACTAACACAATAGCAGTGGTGCTGTAGCATAAAAATCCTCTTTTAATTACACACTTAACTGAGCACTTATAGGCGTTAATAAGTTTACAACTTGTCGTTTGTTGTTCACTGTTGGGACAACAACAGCAACAACAATAAAAAAAATAACAGCAAAACAACAGTTATTGCATTAATTAACTACCATTGCCAACCAATACCAATACATTGGAAAAGAAACAGAGAGAGAGGCAGAGTACGTAGGTATAGCATTAATCAACACCCGTTTTTTTTCGCTCTTTGGCTCTGTGTATGGTGTTGTTGAAGTAAGTGTAATGGCTGGTCTAGTATTGTTTATTCTCTGCTGTTGTAATGTGATGCCAACAACGGCAAGGACATTGAAAACAATATTTAAAATCATTTTTTTTGTTGTCTCTCTTATTTCTTTTTTTTTTTGTCTCTCTGAAATATTTAAAATGTTGGGGTTTTTTGTTCCAACATTTATGTCATGTTGACAGTTGCTTTAGACAGTTTTGCGTACTTTTTTCTTGGTTGTTGTCTTTAAGCAGAGAAGAAAAAATTCACAGTCGTCTTTTACAGGCTTTGCCTCTAATATTGAAACTATTTATTCATATTGCAAATAGTTGTGGAAAAAGAAATTGTAATCTTTGTAGATTACAAAAAAATAAAGGAAGTAAATTAAAAAAATATGTAAGTTTTGCGCCTTAAAGTATATTGAGATTTTTAGATAGACCTTAAAAATATGCAATATTTTAAGCTTAACTATGTAAGTATGTTGTTCGCTTTGGTCTACTGCGTTCAAAGGCTAAATAAGGGCTACTGGCTGATGTTTATTCTCCAAAATACGAACAAAAGCTATTAAACATACAAACCGTATGTAAAATCTACTCAATCTCACTCGAATTAAGCGTACCAGCAATTAAAAAAACAGTTTTTTTTAAATAAAATGTTGCCTATCTTCAGGCTTTTAGAAAATTATTTACTTTCTTAGTAAAAATGAAAATGATTGCCTTGAAATTAGGCCAAACATTAAACCTTGATTTTATGGCTTTAATTATAGCCTACTTTAAGGCTGTAAGTTAATTTAAAAGTAAATTCTATGTAAATTTCAAAACGATATAATTTTTCCTATTTTTTATTTGAGAACAAACAATATTCTTCTCCAAAGTTCTCAATAACCACAGAAATTTTGTTTTTTGTTGTAAATGATGGTCATTGTATTCTATTTCAAAGGAGTTTTGCTGCTGTTTCATTGTGACTAACATTTTACTGATATTGTTAAGAGTTGAATAGTGAAGCATACTTACAGGCTATGTTGAAATTTCAACGCCTAGTGGCGCAAATAGTTTTCAAAGTCTTTAAACCTGTGAGATGTCTGTTGTTTTTTGCCATTTTAGTTTTTGTTCGCCATTTTAGTTGGATTCTATGGATTCTTGTCGCTAAAGTTTTTGATGAAAAATTTGTGCAAAAAATTTCCCATTTCTGCAATTTGATTTGCCTCTATTATGCGGCATTATTTCAGTTGTTTTAACTGGTTTTTTTAAACACGATATTTTCTATAGGCAGCCTTTTAAATTCTTTGCTATTTTAAGTGCTGCATAGTATATGAATGTTTCGTTATTTTTATTTTAAAAGTTTTCAGTTTTTTATGCCTTCGATAAGAAATTGAAATTTTTTCACTAATTTATGATGCCGTTCAACTGGTTGCAACTTTTACTGGAAAGTTTTCCGTTTTAAGATGGCAGTTTATTTAGATTAGATTCGTACAAGAAATACAAGTATTTTTTAAATGTTTATTTAAGAAAATTGAATTTTAATTCCGTGATTTATTTAAATTGTGTATCATACTCAAATCTACGTACTCGAGCCGGTACTGCGTTGACTTATGGGCAAAAAATTCTAAGAGGAAATTTGCCACAGGAATATACTTTCATATTTCGTCATATTCAGATGCCAAGACTAGAGCTTGAACCAAGTTCTCAAGTCTAATAAGCCAACATACTACCTACTACTAGACAACAATGACTTCAGCAAATTCCCATTCTATCTGAATCCGGATGTGTGCTTTGAAATCCTTCAGTAGTTGATTGCTTTCCACCTGGAAATTGATCCTATAAAGTAGATATTAAGGATGAGGTTTTAATAGACCTTTTTTTTCACCCAGGAGGGGTAAATGTACCTAACTGCACCATAGAGGAAGTCGTCACATCCTCCGTGTGTGGGGCCTCACCCACTAAATCCCCCCCTCGTCTCCTGTGGACTTGTTTGTGCCCACTCCGGAACTACGGCGGTATTACTTCGGAGTGGAGTCCTTTTGGCCCTTTGGCCCCTTCCGCGTCCGGATTGCGAATCGAAAGTTGAGGAGTCATCTAGGCGTCTCCACTATTCCTTTCGCCTAGATCATCGTCTCGGTTACGCCCGGCACGTGTGACACTATCACCTATGCCGACATGCTTACTCGTTCTGCAGCTTCAAGATCTCTCTTCTTCCGTCTCAGAATGCGCATTACGTAATTCACTACCGAGGTCCAATTTTCACTACTCGCAGTCATAACGCCGACAATATTAGCGGCTGTGATCTTTCCGACTATTGACGTCAGTACAGCGTGCACACTCGAAAACAGTGTGCTCTGCGTCATCAATTACCTCCCCTTCCTCGTACAGGCAGTAAGGGGAGGCGGCCTTGCCCATTCTGTGCAGATATTTCCTAAAATATCCGTGACCCGATAGCATCTGTGTAACGTAGTAATTTATCTCTCCAAATTTCCGACCAATCCATGGTCTTATGTCCGGGATAAGTCTCGCGGTACATCTTCCTCTATCCTCCTCGTTCCATCGTTGTTGCCATTTTGAAATGGTGTTCCAGCCGATTTCGCCTTATAAATCTCCATCCGCTCTGCCGCCAGCAGATCCACAGGGATTATACCCGCTATCACCAGTACGGCCGGAGCAGACACTGTACGGTACGCCGATGCGACACGCAATGCAGCCGTTCTCTGTACCGATAGTAGAAGAAGTGAGTTTGCCCTCTTCTTAACATCTAGTGTTTCGGCCCAAATTTCGCTCCCATAAAGCATAATGCGGTTTCCAACATCCATCAGGAGCCTCCGTCTCGCCGGTAGCGGTCCTCCAATATTCGCCATTAATCTGCTGAGCTGTCCGGCGATCTTCTGGGCCTTGTTAGCCGAGTACTGAATCTGATACGAGAAAGTCAGTCTGGGGTCCAGCCTTATTCCCAGGTATTTCACCGAGCTCTCGGTCCTAATTATCTCGTTTCCAATGCTCATGTTCACATGCAAGGAGATACGACGACCAGTGATTAGCAGCAATTCCGTTTTATGCATGGCCAGGTCTAGGCCGTGGAAATCCAACCATGCTTTTGTCCTTAGCATAACGCGTCTAAATTTTCGTTGTGCCTCTTCCGTGTTCCTGGCCGTGATAACAGCTGCGATATCGTCTGCGTATCCAACCAAGAAAGTTCCGTCCGGCATATCCTCCCTTTTAATAGACCTTAACGGAGTTACAATTGAGACCTGATGAAGCCCTCTTAAAGTGTATGCTTTACTAGCCAATTCGTTGCCATAGAAATTAGAATGTCCAAAAATCTAAACAAATTTCATGCATGACAAAAGCAACTAAGAAAGCCTCACTGACACCCCTTGTTAATTGCAATTAAAATGCATTCAAGTTTCAGCATTTATTGCAGGGCGGCAGGACTACTGTACAAACGTATTATTTTTTTAAGTAAAAAGTGAAGTGGGCCACAATAATTTTATGAATAAATATTTTAAAATTTTACACACACACACGCAATTAACAACAATTTTGTTTTTGCAACCATAGTTAACCATATTGCAACATAATTTTTATTAAAATTTTTTTTTTTATTATTTTTCTCCATGGAAATGTGTTTAAGATTCGTTTAAAAAAAAACATAAAATTCAGTGTGTTATAGGAGGGCAGGGTATGTGTATTAATATTTGCCATGTAGTATTGGGTGTTGCACAATTACGGAAATGTTGCAAGCCTGTTATGATGCATGTGCTTGGGACATAAACACAAACACAAAGCAGGCGGGCGGACAGCCAGGCAGACCGGCAGACACTAACAACAAACGTTTCATTCACCTTTTAATCAGAGCCCAGCAATCTACTGCGAACAGCCAACAATCTACAGCCGAGACAATATAATACAACGAGTGCATTGGAAAGCAAAGGGGAATTGAATGGTTCGTTACTCATGGGCATAACTCGTTGGTGATTTCCTGCCATCAACACAACATAATCACTTTACTCGCCTTTAAATATAAATTACAACGTGTATGCATTACGTTTAAAGTATTAAAAAAACGAAAAGAAAACATATTTTCTTTTTCCTTTATTTTAAAATTTTTTTTCCTCAACGAAACAAGTGAACAAAATTTTTGTTTTCAAAAGAAATTAAAAAAAAAATCGAAGGGAGTTTAAACATGAGGCTTTAAGGTATCGGTTTACTTGAAAAATATTAAAAACAAACAGTAGCAGTGAAAAGAAAAATAATCGATAACAAAATACCCAACAACTAAAACAACAACAACGTCCGACGTTTACAAAGCAACACAGTTTGTTAAAGTTTTTCTTGTTTTTGTTTTTACCATGAAAAATGAGTTGCAATCGCTTTTAATTTTTTCATCTTTTTTTCGTTTTTTTTTTGTTTTAAATTTCAAACAAATAACCTCTCCTGCCTTATGTTGTTTTTTTTTTGGCACTCTTTCACCATTTACATGTTGTAATTAATGTTGTTGCTGTAGCCGTGGTGGATTTAAATATTTAATTTCACAAATTAAAAGAATAAATAAAACCCAAGTATAATAACAGTTAACAACTGCAATAGCAATTACATGCCATTACATACATACACAATAAAAGTGTTATAAAACTGAAGGAATATTATATTATTCCATGAGATTGATTGATATGATTGAGAAATTAATTTAAAGGGTGTTTTTTATAGAGGTATAGAACTTTAAGTTGGCATTACTTTTCAAGATGGCGACCGATTTAACAGCTGTCAAGTGATTTATTCTCAGTTTGGTTTGGCAATTCATCATGAATAGACTCATGCCTGACTAACGCTTGCAAATAGTGCAATTTTATTTCGAAAATAATGGTTCTGTGCGGAAAACGTATCGCGCACTACGTCCATTTTATCGTCGACAAAATCGTCCATCAGAGCAGTTAATTCGATTAACCATGGAACGTTTTCGCACCACGTTTACTCTTATTGATAACTCGCATCCCCAGAGACGCTGTACGGTGCGTACAGAAGAAGCTATTGCTGCTGTAGAGCGTAGCATTGAGGAAGACCCGAATGAGTCCATCCGCCATCGAGCACAGGAATTGGATCTGTGTCCATCCAATTTATGGAAGATTTTGCGGAAGGATCTTGGTTTGCGTGCTTACAAAATCCAACTCGTGCAAGATTTGAAGCCAAACGATCATCAAGTAAGGCGTAGATTCGTCGAATGGACCCAAAACGAGATTACCGTTGTTCTCGATTTTCATAAGCGAATTTTGTTTAGCGATGAAGCGCACTTCTGGTTGAATGGCTACGTCAACAAACAAAACTGCCGCATTTGGAGTGAAGGTAATCCTCAAGTGTATGTGGAAACACCGTTACATCCAGAAAAACTGACTGTTTGGTGCGCTTTATGGGCTGGTGGAATCATTGGTCCGTACTTTTTCAAAAACGATGGTGGCCAGAACGTTATAGTCAATGGTGATCGGTATAGAGCCATGATTACTAACTTTTTCGTTCCTGAATTGAATAACCATGATGTCCAGGAGATGTGGTTTCAACAAGACGGCGCAACATGTCACACAGCTCGTGCCACAATAGATTTATTGAAAGACACGTTTGGTGATCGCCTAATTTCACGTTTTGGACCTGTGAATTGGCCTCCAAGATCTTGTGATTTAACACCGCTAGACTACTTCCGGTGGGGCTATGTAAAGTCATTGGTCTATGCGGTAAAGCCACAAACGCTTGACCATTTGGAAGACAACATTCGCCGTATTATTGCCGATATACGGCCACAAATGTTGGAAAAAGTCATCGAAAATTGGACGTCCAGATTGGACTACATCCGCGCCAGCCGTGGCGGTCATATGCCAGAAATCATATTTAAAATGTAATGCCACATGATTATCTTTCAGAGAAATAAAATTCATGTCAATCGAATAATCCATCGTTGTTTTATTGCAACTTAAAGTTCTATAACTCTATAAAAAACACCCTTTATAAGGGGTGGTTTATGAGACGAATCTAGCGATTTCTCGATAGTCCAACTGAGCCACACCTGACGCTGACAGCTAGAAGTAGAAGCAGAGAGGATTAATACCATTGGATCCCGATTAATGTGGAGTTTATAGTCTTTCTATCCAAGTATAAGTCTAATATAAGTCTTTCTATCCAAGTATAAGCAGCCATTTAATCACCATGCAACATTGCAATGATCTGGTGGTCTAAATGAGTTCCTGATATCCAATACCTCGATATTCACACCACTTCCCGCTTTCTCATCCAATTTAGAGCCATCGGTATATATTTTTTGAGAATTTGGAAGAGGATCTCATATCATATCTCATTCAGATAGTTTTAAGGTATCAAGAATAAGAGTACTCTAGCATGTTTATAAAACTATTTACGCCAGTAGTTTGCCGAAACTGCTCCAGGAGAAACTAAGTAGGAAATCAATTTAGCAGTACGTTAAGTAAACTGGTTGCTGTTGTCCCCAAACCACTAGTAATTAGGATGGGTGACAGCCTTCTTACGAAGGCAATTACATTGCTTTGCAGTTGCAATCAAACCTTTTTATACCATATTTTATATGACAGTGTAAGTGCATTTAAAACCCAATTGAAAACTTGCTTCATCATGCAAATACCACACAATAAAATTAGATTGAAATGCCAGCAGTTTTGTAGTAATTTTGTAATTTCCAATTAATATTTATTAAAGCTTTGCAACTATAGGTGTGAAAAACGTAACATATTTCGTATGACCTATAAAGAACAGTGCATACTTTGAGGCTGCACTGGTTCTCATTAAGCCAACAAACACAATTTTAATCACCAAATTGTGTAAATTTTTCGCAATTTATCATGAGTTTTATTTACAGCATCGAAATCTAATTTGAATAGCAGCTGTCTGTCAACACAGTGTGTGTGCATGCAGTTTATAATCACAACACTTTTGCTGGCATTGTAGAGACTATAATTAGGTGCCATAAAATTATATGTGTGTTCGCTTTTATATGGGGGGTGTCAATATTTAAAATAAATTTGTTTCATTTCATTGTTTTTCCTATAATCGTATGGAACCCAATTCATTATAACAATTAATTTTATTTTAAATATACGCACGACCACATTAAAAATAGCTTAATTTTGAAGCATACTTTTAGGTGTTTATGTATATGTGGTTGTATTATAAAATCTGTTGGAAATTAAATGTTTTGTTTAGATTGAATATTTTAAGGTTATTATTTAGAATTTGACTTTTATTAGTATTATTTTTATAAAAACCAAACTCTCTACTAAACATTTAAACATTTTTTAAAGAGTTTTTGTTTTCCATTGTAGGAAAAAAATTTGTTCAAAAATTATTGGAAACCATTTTTATAGAAATTCTATTTAAGGTACTTTATTCCAATCAAAAATATTTGCTCAAGCATTGAGCGGTTTTAAGACACTCGATTATTCTTAAAAATAATTTTTTTAAGTTTTTTTTTACAACAAAATTTTGGTAAAAGTTGTAGGAAATTTTAATATTGTATGCAGTACTGCATTATCATAGCATAGTAAGAAAGTAAGTTATGAATAAATGTCGCTATTTCTACGGAACCTTATGCGACTAAGCTTTTTAGGGCGCCTACCAATTTAACATAACCTAACTCAACCGTAAATAACGAATTGTTCTCGATACTTACCAGGAAAAAATGATTTTCGAGGTTAAAATGCATTTTTAAACTATTTTTTGCAGCCATAAATTTAAAAAATTCTTCTTATTTTTTAGTTCATTTAAATCTATTGAAATAAAAACAACCTGTTGTATGCCTTAATGGCTTTTGGCCATTTAGATCGAATGCATGCATGGCCCCTAGCAAAAAAAAAATGAAATTAAAAGCTTTTAAATATTTGAAATATTTTCAGTTGCTCGTAAATTTACTTGAGGTTTGAAACAATACTTTAAACTATTTTTTTCTATTTTTTTTATTTCCTATTTATCCACAGCGTATGAGTATGAGTATGTTTATTACAATTAATATTAATCATACCATATGGTGGTGTTTACTTTTAAAATTGAATCTTTCTTTTGGTTTAGGCGTGAAGAGCTATATTTTTTTCATATTCAAGATTTCTTTTAAAACATTCCAGCACACACACTGAAAACGCATTATCATCCAGTCATTTCGAAATTGTTTATTAAACAAAAACAACACTCACACCTATACGCACACACTATTTGGTTTTAGTTTAAAAATAAACTCATCAGTCTTACTCGTCACCTCACACTGTTTTTTTTTTTTTGTTCGGCTTTGCCCGAGTGAGAGATCAATGGAAATTGAAATTATGCTGACAACAAAAATAAAGACAGTAGCGGTAGACACACAGACAGATGTGTGTAAAAACAATACGAATTGCGTAGTGGTGGTAGTGATAAATCATTTTTAAAATGAACTTTAAAAGTGACAGACATTTGAAAATCCCTGTATTGACTTAAGACAAGCATTTGTGTTCTCCTCCTGTATGTGCTTTCTTTTTTCAGTGTTGATGTTAGTATTAGGCAAGTCATAATCATTCTCAGTTAGGCCTTTATGGTTATGATGCTTGTAAGAGAGTATCATTGTTATTTTATTGCTGTTGTTCTCATGGCTAGTGGCTGTTCAATTCTATTTTTAAGTGTGTCTCAATTGTGGGCTATAAAGTGATATTAAAACATGAAAACATTTTGTTATTGTTATCGAGCGGTTTAAAATATATTTTAAAGCACATTTTCTTTTTGTAGGGAGTTAAAGTTCTTATGATTTTAAATTCTTTTTGTTCCTAATTCTCTAAAAAATTTCATACATTTTGTCTACGATTTCAACGATTTGAATTGTATGTAGAACTAGCTGTACCCTGCACGTGTTGCTGCGCTACAAACAAAAATAAATTTGAAGGAAAGACATTACACAAAAATA
The DNA here is from genome assembly GCA_958299815.1 of Sarcophaga carnaria. Lineage (NCBI taxonomy): Eukaryota > Metazoa > Arthropoda > Insecta > Diptera > Sarcophagidae > Sarcophaga > Sarcophaga carnaria. Next base: position 124,334,178 of record OY283152.1, on the reverse strand, counting down.
TCCAATTAATTTTGAATCATTTTATTGATTTTGTTTCCAGTTGTCCAGATGATTCAGACGAACGGGCCTGAGTAGTACGCATTCGATCAGTTTCTAATCTCACTTGTCGTTGTTCAAGGGATTCATGCGATCAAATGCACAGTTTACGATTTAGTTAATTTTTAATAATTTTCAGTGGCGCCACCTGTCGGAAATTGGTCATACCAACTTAGAAACCTTCCTAGGTTCATGAGCAATAACTTTGCTAAAGACCGTAACATGATCAAATGCATAGTCTACGATTTAAATCATTTTTAGTAATTTTCAGTGGCGCCACCTGTCGGAAATTGGTCATACAAACTTAGGAACCTTCCCCGGCTCATGAGCAATAACTTTGCTAAAGACCGTAACATGATCAAATGCATAGTTTACGATTCTATTAATTACATACAAACAAACATTCATTTTTATATATATAGATGCCTTAAATTTTTCTTAAGAATATTCTTAAATTTCAATTAAATAGGTACCCGAATTCAACCTTTCCTTTTAGAAAGTCGTTAATCCGTTCCGCATTCAGCCTCCGTGTGGTTCAAAGTGGGCATGTACAGCTAATTGCAGATCTTCTTACGACCTCACTGCCTGCAATTGTGTTTATTTAAGATGACAATATCTCTAGAAAGATATCGTACTTTTTAATAACCACACAGCTACAACAGGCAATAGTTTACAGCTATCCCTCTACAAGATGGCAAAGCAATGCAGTCTGCGCAATACATGAGACATTCCAGAAAACTGCTAAATTGATGGCTTGGCCAGCTACAAAGCAACCGCTGAACTTTCTGTTGCCTTCTCTAGATAGGGAACCCCATGAGACACTGCACGCTGTGAGTGTGTATTGGATACGGGCAAGAATGTTTACATGAAATTTCTTCATCCAATTCCATCTTTTGATTACGCTGTAATCAGTTAGTTTACGTTCCCCAATAAGCCGTTTATTATTTAAAATTTAATTTTAGATTCCCTAATAATGTTTTATTTGCCAAAATCAATTATTATTTGGCAATAATAACTGTCAAGTGCATACTTTTAGGCTTTTAAAAACAATTTTTATTGTAAATTAAATTAAAAATTGTATTCAACATGGATTTATAATTGAATTATTATTTAATATGGTTTATTTTATTCATTTAGTATATAATATACAGATAAACTAAACAATTTAATTAGTTTTCATTAAATACTTAAAAACAGATTATAGAGAGATAATTCCCTTAACGCCTGATGTTAGGCACTATAATTTTATTTGCTCTGTTTATGTTTTATTTTTATTTTTTCAATTTTTATTGAACACACTCAATAATTATTTTAATTTATTTAATTATTTAACCACAAGTCAAATGTTATTTTTTTATTTATTTTTTTATGTTATTGCTGCTGTTATTGTTGGCTTAGCTTAAAATATCAAAAGCATTAAATTGTAATAAAAAGTTACAGAAATACAACAATAACAACAAAGCATTCATAAACAAAACACCAGGGAATACCCAGGGTGGGTAATAATGTAAAATGCCTGTAAAAAAAAAGAGAAAAAAGAACAGAAATTGGCATTAAATTACAAAGTTTAAATGGCAACACATACATACCCACGCTTAAACACATTTAAACATTCGGATTTTCTTTTTAATGCAATAAATTAACGCAATTAATTAATGGTTGTCCCGCACATTATTTGTTAAAAAAAAAATTGTGGTCAAATAAGTTTTTCTTTTCAAGCTTTAGAGGATTTGAATTATTACGATGGATTACAAGCATTTAGAAATGTTTTAAGGAAACAAAAACCAAAAACGAATGCGTAAATAATTTCAATTGAAATGATTTTAAGCGATGTTTTATTTTTAAATTTTTAGTGACGAAACAATTTTAAAATTTCTCCCCCCTTTACAATAGTCATCCATCATTTAGGAATCCTTAAATCTATTCAATTACGTGCAAATATTCCCTTATTTAAAACAGATTTTTCTTTTGTTTTTTTTTTCTTCCAAGTTTTTGTCTTAAAAAAACATGAAAATAAAAAGAAAAACATATTTTTTTAACAGCTTAGCACTCAATCCAAACACATTCGTTTTCGTTGCAAAAGGAAGAAAAGGTTGTTAAAAACATCTGTAAATATTATTTTAACGTTCATTTAAACTAAAACTAAAGCTAAAAGGAAATGAAAAAGGATAAAGGATTAAAACCCAATAGGAAATACATACATCGTTTGAGTAGAACTTCTAAGTTTGGATTTTATTATCTCCTTTTAAGGTTTCATAAAATCATAAGCAAAGCTTTAATCTTGTATTCATATTTAATAGTTTAAAAATTATTTCTATTGTTAAACATATGCTAAAGGATCTTTTTTTTTATCAAAAAAGAAAGGGTGGTTGTAAAGGGTGTTTTTTTATAGAGTTATAGAACTTTAAGTTGCAATAAAACAACGATGGATTATTCGATTGACATGAATTTTATTTATCCGAAAGATAATCTTGTGGCATTACATTTTAAATATGATTTCTGGCATATGACCGCCACGGCTGGCGCGGCTGTAGTCCAATCTGGACGTCCAATTTTCGATGACTTTTTCCAACATTTGTGGCCGTATATCGGCAATAATACGGCGAATGTTGTCTTCCAAATGGTCAAGCGTTTGTGGCTTTACCGCATAGACCAATGACTTTACATAGCCCCACCGGAAGTAGTCTAGCGGTGTTAAATCACAAGATCTTGGAGGCCAATTCACAGGTCCAAAACGTGTAATTAGGCGGTCACCAAACGTGTCTTTTAATAAATCTATTGTGGCACGAGCTGTGTGACATGTTGCGCCGTCTTGTTGAAACCACATCTCCTGGCCATCATGGTTATTCAATTCAGGAATGAAAAAGTTAGTAATCATGGCTCTATACCGATCACCATTGACTGTAACGTTCTGGCCACCATCGTTTTTGAAAAAGTACGGACCAATGATTCCACCAGCCCATAAAGCGCACCAAACAGTCAGTTTTTCTGGATGTAACGGTGTTTCCACATACACTTGAGGACGTAGCCATTCAACCAGAAGTGCGCTTCATCGCTAAACAAAATTCGCTTATGAAAATCGGGAACAACGGTAATCTCGTTTTGGGCCCATTCGACGAATCTACGCCTTACTTGATGGCTCAAGTTTGGCTTCAAATCTTGCACGAGTTGGATTTTGTAAGCACGCAAACCAAGATCCTTCCGCAAAATCTTCCATAAAGTGGATGGACATAGATCCAATTCCTGTGCTCGATGGCGGATGGACTCATTCGGGTCTTCCTCAATGCTACGCTCTACAGCAGCAATAGCTTCTTCTGTACGCACCGTACAGCGTCTCTGGGGATGCGAGTTATCAATAAGAGTAAACGTGGTGCGAAAACGTTCCATGGTTAATCGAATTAACTGCTCTGATGGACGATTTTGTCGACGATAAAATGGACGTAGCGCGCGATACGTTTTCCGCACAGAACCATTATTTTCGAAATAAAATTGCACTATTTGCAAGCGTTGTTCAGGCGTGAGTCTATTCATGATGAATTGCCAAACCAAACTGAGAATAAATCACTTGACAGCTGTTAAATCGGTCGCCATCTTGAAAAGTAGTGCCAACTTAAAGTTCTATACCTCTTTAGAAAGAAGCATAGTCGTTTCGAATAAATAATTTGCTTTTCTCAGACAAATAGTATTACAATGTGTTTCTACACTTGAAAACACTTTTACTTAAACAAACATCATTACATGCCAAATATGGTAGACAAAACGGAGACGTAGCAGTAATTAAAACAATGATATATGTACCATCTAGTTCATAAAGTCACCAAAAAAAATACTGGCTGTAAGATAGAAGTAACATTTTGAATTGACGGCACGTTCAAATGTGTGAACACACGCAACAGCCTTTTTTCCAATTGCAAAGGCTTCTGGATTCTCCAAGCCCCATAAGCAGTAATTTTCCTTGGTGACTTGGAGTTTCATTCTAAAGAATGTCTTGTTCAATCTTGTTCGATCACTAAAGGATCAATAATCGCAAATACAATGAATGCTTTCACTAAATAAATGACGCTACAAATGAAGGATACAACATATATAACAGCTTACAACCTTGCCAGATTGATTTGATAACAGAACAATGCATTGCAATATTTCTCTCAAAATTGTAAACATTTGAAATATATTTGAATATGTAATTTGTGTGTGCTAATTTTACACATACCAACACTGCCTTCAGTGTCTGTTGCTCACTATTATCATACTTGTTTGCCTACAATTTAAATTTTACATTCTCTCGGAGCCTCTAGAGATCATAAAATAAACAAAAACTCAATCAAATGCTCTCTTGTTGGGTTTGTTTACAAAGGAAAAAAATCTCTCTGGCCTACAGGCACAGTTAGACGACGCTACTGGTATTATGCTTGTTAGTATACACGAACTGATGTTCCCATCGTTAAACGAACAACCAAGGGCCGAGCAATGTATGTTTATTTATTGAAAAGTGTATGCATGTAGGTGTGTTTGCGAGTATACATATGTATGTGTGAATATTTATTTAATAACTAAAGTAGTCGTTTATAGTTGTAGTACAGTAGTTAAGTGTTGCATGAAGACAAACTGCACAATTACAATATAAAACATACGTATGTATGGTATATATGCCATCATATGAAGCTGTTCACGTATATTTCCTCCAATTCTCTCAATCTCTCTCTCTCTGTCTCTCCTTGTTTGTAATTTATGAATAAGTAATTTGTGCTCTATAAAGCATGCATGCAAATTGTTAAGGATGAAAGATGTTGGCAGATATAAATTTCATTTTTAGTTAAAAGCCATTTAAAAAAACGGGCGCTTTAAATAATAATGAAAATGGCAAATAAAATAAAGAGAAATAAATCTATAAATAAATTTTAGCAATTATTGTAAAAATAACTGTGATTTTAAGTGTAGTTGCGATTTCACTTCGAATATATTGGCCCCTTAAACACGCTTTGTTCTGTTTTAAATTTTTTCTCATTGTCTATCACCCACTCTCTCTCTCTCTCTCTCTCTTTCTCTTTTTTTTGAGCATAAAATACAGCTGCTGGTGTTGTTCGTTTTTTATTATGCATACATGCCTGTTATTTTTGCTCCCAAAACATCTTGAAACCAATCATCACCAGCATCATCATCATCATCGTCGTTGTTGTCCCATTTGTTAGCGTCATCAATATACAAGTGTATGTGAATTGCCACGCTACTAAGGCTGCCAAAGTTTAGCATACAGCTCCATATGAATGTTTCATATGTAAAATGGAAATCGTATAACGAATTTGTTATTCTTCTTTTTTCTCTTCTTCTTCTTCTTCTTCTTTTCTTCAAGCGTAACATAATTTTATTTTTTGTTTTTCATTGTGCTCCTTAGGTTTGTAGTGTTAAAAATTGACTCCCTGAGTGTGCTGTACGAGCCCTTTAGGGCTGTAGGCGAAGTTGTAGCAACAGCATCAGCACCAGCAGCAGCAGCAGCAGATGTAAAAGATCAAAACATAACAATTCATGATAAAACATGTTAAAGTTCTTAAGAGTTCTTAAGTTTCTTGCCACCGGAAGTCTATTTTCTTTTAAAAAACAAATTTGAATGCACATTACAAAAAAGGAAAAAGCAAAGTTAGCAAGCATCACAAAATAAATAAAATTTACCTTCTTTTCATAAAAACAAATAAAATAAAAACTAATGGTTTAAACGTAACAGCGAAAACAAGAAAAAATTTCAGAAAATTTGAATTTTATTGGATTTGTATTAAATCTGTTTATAAAAATTTTGATTGTCTTTTATACATATTAAAAGCCTATTTAAATTCTAATTTGAAATATATTCTTTTCCTTACAGATCAGTTTTTTAAAAGCCGTTAAACAAACATGCAGTTGCCAAGTCAATTAATGTATAAAATCACTTTGGGGATATTCCTTACGCTATGCGCCCACAGTACCGGTGAATTACTAAGAGATGAAGGTAAGCACAATATCAGAACGATTTTTAAAAAAATCAAAATTCTTTATCTTAATTGGTCTCTAAATTAAAATTATTTGCATTATATTTCTTTATAGCTTCCCTTAACAACCTGTATAACACCCTGCTGCAACGTGAGTACGCTGGCCCGGTGGTGTTTCCCAATCAAAGAGTCGTACGTAAGGCCCAACGGTCACCATCATTACGATTGCGTTTCGGTCGACGGGCCGATCCCGAAATCGATCAAATGCCCCAGACTGCCGAGAAACGTTGGTTCGGCGATGTCAATCAGAAGCCCATACGTTCACCATCGCTAAGGCTACGTTTTGGTAGACGTAGTGACCCCTCTATGCCTATACACAGCGCCTACGATATAATGATGAACGAACAGCAATTGGCAGAAACCAATGACAATGATTATAATGATGCCTATGACGGATACTATGAGCGTGTGGTAAGAAAGCCCCAACGTTTGAGGTTTGGTCGTAGTCTACCATTCCAGGCGATTAACAATGTCAACGAAAACCAATTAAGCAATGATATCATGGATAATGAAGAAGATTTCGATTTGGCTAACAATGAAGACGATTTCTATAACACCCTGATGCATTCCCAAAAAATCAGAAGCCTTTTGATGTCCCTACAGAAAAATAACGATGAGGATATGCGTGCAGTTCGTGTTCCTTTAGATGAAGAAGGCGAAGAATTTGAACGAGGCATTAGGAAACCAGGTCCATTGCGTCTACGTTGGGGCCGTAGCACTGGTGGCAGAAGTTCTCAAGTTAATAGCGAGGATAAGAACATTAATGAGCTGGATCAAAAGGTAAAGATATCCTAGTATCTTTTATTTATTGTTATCGAAACATTTCTTTTAGAAAAATATTGTTATCGAAAAATTTTCTAGAGAAATTTTATGTTATCGAAAACTTATCGTAAAATTTTCTGTAGAAAATTCATGTTATCAAGAATTTTTCTTTAGAAAATTCATGTTATCGAAAACTTTTCTTTTGAAAATTCATGTTATCAAAAATTTTTCTTTAGAAAATTCAAGTTATCGAAAACTTTTCTTTAGAAAATTCATGTTATCGAAAACTTTTCTATAGAAAAATCATGTTATCGTAAAATTTTCTGTAGAAATTTCATGTTATCAAAAATTTTTCTTTAGAAAATTCATGTTATAAAAAACTTTTCTTTAGAAAATTCATGTTATCGTAAAATTTTCTGTACAAAATTTATGTTATCAAAAATTTTTCTTTAGAAAATTCATGTTATCAAAAACTTTTCTTTAGAAAAATCATGTTATCGTAAAATTTTCTGTAGAAAATTCATGGTATCGAAAACTTTTCTATGGGAAATTATTGTTATCTAAAAATTGTATATAGAAAATTCATGTTATCAAAAACTTTTCTTTAGAAAAATCATGTTATCGTAAAATTTTCTGTAGAAAATTCATGGTATTGAAAACTTTTCTATGGGAAATTATTGTTATCTAAAAATTTTATATAGAAAACTCATGTTATCAAAAACTTTTCCTTAGAAACTTCATGTTATCGTAAAATTTTCTGTAGAAAATTCATGTTATCAAAAACAATTCTTTAGAAAATTCATGTTATCGAAAACTTTTCTTTAGAAAATTCATGTTATCGTAAAATTTTCTGTAGAAAATTAATGTTATCAAAAATTTTTCTTTAGAAAATTCATGTTATCGATAACTTTTCTTTAGAAAATTCATGTTATCGTAAAATTTTCTGTAGAAAATTCATATTATCAAAAAATTTTCTTTAGAAAATTCATGTTATCGAAAATTTTTCAATAGAAAATTCATGTTATCGAAAACTTTTCTATGGGAAATTATTGTTATCGAAAAATTTTATATAGAAAACTCATGTTATCGAAAAATTTTCTATTGGAAATTTTTGTTTATAAAAAGTAATATATTAATGTAGTTAATCTATAAAATAATCTTGTTGTTTTATTTCTTTACAGAAAAAAGTCTCTGATATAACCAACAACGTTGATAAATCCGTTAATAATTCTAATAAAGACTAAATCCTAAACTCAAGGCATGGCTAATTGAAATATGAATTGAAAACATAAAACAAAAGGACTTCATTCTATTTAAGGCAGTAATAATACATATATTTATTTAAAAACAAAATAATTATAAAATATAATTGAAAACTGTACACATTTTATTCTTTTTTCTAATTTATGTTTTCGATGCTATTGATACATTATGTAATGGAAAAAAATATTTAAAAATAAAGTAGTAAAAACTATATACATATACAATACATATAAAATAATAATAATTCTTAAAGTCCATAAACTTTAACATGAAAATCGATTTTTATTTATTGTAATTAAAATATTCTGTTAGAAAAGTTCTTTAAAAATTCTCATTATTTAATGTTTTGAAGAATAATAAAATGAATAAGATTGTATATAAAAAAAGAAAATTATATGAAATAAAAATATATAATTTAGTCTTATAATAACTACAAAAGAATTGGCCCCTGTTTAAATTAAAAATTCAAATTTTTTAAAAGAAATTATGGAAATATACCAACCGACCTCTCTATTCTTGTTAATTTTATTTTAAAGAATTAACATGTATTTCTTTCAATATTTTATAAACCGTTTTCAAATAGAAAAATTTAAGCTGCTCATTATGGAAGAAAAAAGAAAAATTTAAACTCTCATTGTCTAAGTATTAATAATCAAAAAGAAAACAAAAAGAAATTCAAAAACTTATAGAAATCTAAGGAATTAATTTGAATACTTTAATTTAATTTAATTTATTTTTTTATTTGTATTTTTTTTTTTAATTTACACCATCATTAGAAAAATTAGCAAAAAAATATTAAAATTAAAATTTAAAATTAAAAAGCAAAAGAAAATTGATTGTATGTTCCATTTGTCTGTTAAAATTATTGTAAAACAAAGTAAATAAAAAAGAAAATTTTTGCAAAAAAAAATTAAATTAAAATAAAAATTTTAAAAGTAGCTTTTAAACAAACAATTTTGTGTTAATTTCTTTAGTAACTCAAAAGAAAACAAAATTAAATATTAAATAAAATATTTAAAACACTCTTACAATAACAACAACTATTTATGAACATATTAAATGGACTATTTTATTATTTATCCATACAAACAAACAAACAAAAAGAAAACAGAAAACAAAGAGAATATAAAATCATATTTAAAACAAAAAGACAAAAAAAAATAAATATTTCTATACATCTATACTATATTTATTATAAATGTAAATAGCTACACAGACACAGGACAAAAAAAAATAATATAAAATACAAAAAATTAAAATATAAAACAAAAATATATTATAAACTCTCATATGTATGTATAAAACAAAAACAAATAAACAAACAAAACACCGAAAGTATATTGTATTGATTATTATAAAATAAATAAATAAATAAATAAATATTATTATTATTATTATTATATTATAAAATACGGAGAATTTAAAACAAAAATTAATTTTGGAAACTTCAAATAAAAACCAACAAAAAAAACTCAAACTTAAAAGGTTTCGAAAGACAGTGTTTTATTTCAAGAAGAAATTTTTAAGAAATTTAAAAAAAGAATTCAAAAAAACGAAATTAGCTAGAATAGATCGAAAAAGCATAAAAGGTACCCAATGACTATTCTAAGCAGATTAGAGTTATCATCTCTTTAGTAGTAATCCCCAGTACTACCTTCTCAGTTCCCTTCTCTTCCTCGCCGCTGCAGCTTCTGCAGGCCATGACTAATGCATCTCGCATGACGACATAAAATGCAATGTCCATTACCGAACAGATAAAGCCATTAACACTCACAATATTCATCCCTGATAATAAGAATAAATGCTTCCGCCTCCTACGACTTTGCGCTTGGCATGTACGTGGTCTAGTAGGTAGTGTGTTGACTTATTAGACGAAAAGCCAGGGTTCGAGCTCCAGGCCCGACTTCAAAACGAAAATATGAAAAATATTTCTTCGGCAACTTCCTCTCAGCAGTCTGCTGGCAAAGGGCAGCTGATTTATATCCATCAATCATTCCATCAATCATTCCATCAATCACCTGCATAATTATGTATGAGAGAATAATTATTAGGACGAAAGTGATGATTTTGATACGGATCGCAAAGATCGCATGGATCAGCAGAAATGAATTTCGAAGAAGATGACTTAGAGGCCCTGAAAAATGTTGTCAAGCTCTAGAACAACTTGCAATATCTTGGCAGTCACGTGATCAGCAGCATATTCAGCACTTGTTTTGCAGCATATTCTTGAGAGATTTTGAAAGGTGATCTGTTGTCATTCCAAGGTATTTCAATTTTGCAAGCCTTTAGTATCCTTGAGGTCGCTGTAGTAGGTAATGTGTTGCTACCAGGTCAGACATCAATGGGAAAAATAAAAAATAAAATTGCCATGAAAAGTTTCTCAAAAATCTGTCGTTCGGAATCGACTTTAAACTGTAGGTACCACCTCTCATGTATAAAATTAACACACACAACATAAGTGGTGTGAGAAACTAGGTCGTAATCCTGACTGAAGGGTTGTAATGACCAATTACGTACGTACGTATGTACGGAATATATCCTGAAAAACAGTTTCTTTCTTTTCTTCGCCTCTGCAGAAACTGCATAACCTTCTGCCAAGGTCATTGGCCATATGCTTCTTATATGAACACATCAGATACGATATACAATAATAGCACCGACAATGTTTGTGATTAGAACAGGCCACTCCGATATTCTGAAACGACCTTCTTGCTAAAACTACAGACTATGTGGTGCCAAAAGTGATATTTTCCTCTGTGTTGAGGATTCTTCTCATTTCCAACGCGGACTGGTGCACTGTTATTCTCAGAAGGATTAAAACTAGATAAAGGCACGGCTATTGTGGCCGTAGGTAGTCCCTTTAAATGAAAATTCTCAAGCGATTTTCGTTGACAGTCAGGATGTCTTAAGAGCAATTGAGCCAATCTGCTCTAAGTCACGACTAGTTTATGACTATAAGGACACTATAAGATCCTTTATATCGAAAAGTGATATTTTCCTCTGTGTTGAGGATTTTTCTCATTCCCACGAAACGTTGGAGAACTTCCAACGCAGACTGGTGCACTGTTATCCTCAGGAGGATTAAAACTAGATAAAGGCATGGCTCTTGTGGCCTTAGCTAGGCCCCTCAAATGAAAATTCTCAAGCGATTTTCCTTGACAGTCAGGATGTCTTAAGGGCAATTGAGACAATCTGCTCTAAGTCACTACTAGTTCATGACTATAAGAGCTCTATAAGATCCCTTACACCAGATCGGATTAATCTTTGTTGGGTTCCGGGCTATAGTGCTGGGCCTGAGAACGATATGGCTGGTACACTTGCTACGCTGTGCATGCTATTCATGCTACCTCTTTAGATCTATCTTGACTTAGATTTGAGATAAGAATAAAAGACACGGGGAGCAAAGGGCATTTGATTACATATCAATGACGGTAGAGTCGTTTTGCAACTCAGGCTTAATAAGGCCAGCGTTCGATTGGTGACAGTATTTTTTACAGGCCATTGTGAGGTTAGGTCGTCATGAAGTAGCTATCGCAGGGTATGTGGAGATAAAGAAAAATTGAAGACTATAAGCCTTTCACTTTAGTAAGGAATTCGTCCAACGTTTGATTCGGTCAAAACCCGATATTCGGGTTCGCCTGAGTTTTGGAATAGAATTGTACTGACTAAGGACGCTACGTTTATCCTTGATTATCTAATTTATCTGTTATAAGCGATCTTTGGTTTAGCTAAGATTCTATTCATCTCTTTTTCTTCTTCTATGAAATGATCGTAATGGATCCAATGACTTTCGAATGTAATTGTAGTTACTACCATAGCTATATACGTGCTTAAACCAGTCAACGAATTTTACACCTTATATGTCAGTGGTCGACATACTTGCCATAGGTTAGGTTAGGTTAGGTTAGAGGACGTGTACTTGTCAATTAGGACAAGTATAGTACCCGGAGGTCGAATTGACCCATTGTACAACGTCCTAGTTTCTCACACCACTTATGTAGTGTGTGTTAATTTTATACATGAGTGGTGGGACCTACAGTTTAAAGTCGACTCCGAACGACAGATTTTTATTTATTGAGAAACTTTTCATGGCAATTTTTATTTACTCTCAGAGTTTTTGCTAGAAATCTGCTGAGAGGGAGTCGCCGAAAAAATACTTTTTGTATTTTGTCTTTGATGCCTGGCCCAGGCTTTTGCGTCTAATAAGCCAACACACTACCTACTACACTACGGCGACTTCAGCCATCTTTAAAAGGACTCTCCAAAATAAGGACTTATGCAATAGACGGATTCATTTTGAAGTCGGGAAGGTCAATATTGGTTTGTTTTATCACAATAGGGCTAAGCTTTGGTGTAAGTAAGACCTTATGTGTTACCTACCCTATCACAATCAAAAGAAAATTATTTGGCGGCAAATCCGTAGATTTATAAATATTTATGATTTACTTCACTTCACAAAATGTTTGTGTTCATATTGCATATTTTAAGATTTTTGAAAATCCGTATTTAAAAACCAAATCACTTAAAAAATACTTTTTCATGTGCTTATGTGCACGTCGACTAATGTGACATTAAAACCACTTAAAACTTCATAAGTGTGTTAAAATAAAATGTTCGCGTGCTTAAATATTTTAACGTGTGATCTGCATGTCTGCATGTGTAAACAAGCGATTACACGCATATTTATCGATAGTGCCAGACACAGTACATGTAAAATATTCAAAATAAATCGAAAATGAAAAATTTTTTTTTTCAACAACTAATGCTGGAGAGAGTTCATACATACGAGTACATACTTGAATAAATAAATAGGATTTTACCGTTATGCAAATATTTAAATTTCCATAAGCAATGATCTGTTAAGGAAAAAAACATGGTAAACTTTTTAAACACTTTATTTAACAACACCGACAAAGTTCTTCTTTTGTTGATTTTGTTAAAAGCGATAAAAAAATAAAACTTTGTAACTCTTAAAGCCAAAAAAAAAACCGATTCACATACAAGTTTATGCATGTAAATATACTTACCGGCTTCCAAACATAATAAAGAAAATTCCAAAACAAATAAACTGTTAATGAGTATTTAAATAAACTTTTTCGGTTTTTTTCTCTCTCTCTCAAAAATAATTAAATGATAAAGTTTTTCTTTCTTTTTTTCCACTTTTTTTTATAAAAAAAAATATTTGAACTGAAGAGAATTAAAAGACAATATTTTTAAAGTATAATTTTTATGGCAATAGTTTGTGTCATTGTAGGTGTAAAATAACAACTATTAGGAAAACAACCGCAATAATTGCAACATAGCAGGTTGTTGTTAAATGCATCAACACACCTGCTGAATCTGTGGTGTCACCATTGTAATCTCAACCAGCAGAACTTATATTTTATGAAACTTTTTATTTGCTTTCAATGGAACGAACACACAAAACTACACAGAACAAAAACAACAAACAACACAAATGATAATACTGCTTAACCACAACACAGTTTTCAGGTTATTGCAGGACATGCAAAAGGGCCTTTTATCCATTTAGTGGGTGGCAAGATAGTCAACTATCAACTGAATGTCTTTCATCTAAAGCGTCTTAATTTAGTGACAGTTTACTAAACGTGTATGGCTTAACAATCGAAAAAGGCGTAAAAATAAGTCAAAACTTTTACCACCAAAGCGGTGACATTTTTCGTGCAGTGCGTAAACAATCAAAGCGAATTTTGTAACAAATTCCGTTTTGCAAGCGTTAGAACAGAAGTCTTTTTGTGCGGATGTTCCAATAAATCGATAGAGTCGGATACTTCTAAACCGTCTCTAATCAACGTAATCGGCTATTCCTGTATGTAATCGAGATGCCTCAAAACAGACTTTGAGGTACTAGCCCATACATTAGAGTTGTATTTCTTTTACGTACGGACCAAAACGACCACCAAGATTATTTGATTTGACACTGTTACACTATTTTTGTGAGGCAACCTCAAAAACCGTGTCTACGTCAATAATCTTCTAACGTTAGAACCAGTGGTGTTGTGCTAATTTTTTTTTTTACCGGAACGCGTTCCGGAGTCCGGTTCACGGTTCGGAAAACAAGCCGGTTCGTTCCGGTTTTTGTTCCGGTTCGGGTTCGGTTCAAACCCTTGTTTATAAAAATACATATAAAAATTCGGCAAAAATTAGAAAAAAAATCAGCAATTCTTTTTAATTTTTTTTTAACGTCAGCCAATTCTCGTTATCAGAAATCATCTTTAGTTCCGGAACGCGTTCCTGTCCAAAAAGGAAGTAACGGAACGACGTTCCGGAGCGTTCCGGCTCGACAACACCATTGGTTAGAATATTGGAAAATCAACACACACATATATGTATGTCATGTCATCGTCGAGATACGAAAGCCCCACAGAAAGTAGTCTAGCGGTGTTAAATCACAAGATCTTGGAGGCCAATTCACAGGTCCAAAACGTGAAATTAGGCGGTCACCAAACGTGTCTTTCAATAAATCTATTGTGGCACGAGCTGTGTGACATATTGCGCCGTCTTGTTGAAACCACATCTCCTGGACATCATGGTTATTCAATTCAGGAATGAAAAAGTTAGTAATCATGGCTCTATACCGATCACCATTGACTGTAACGTTCTGGTCACCATCGTACGGACCAATGATTCCACCAGCCCATAAAGCGCACCAAACAGTCAGTTTTTCTGGATGTAACGGTGTTTCCACATACACTTGAGGATAACCTTCACTCCAAATGCGGCAGTTTTGTTTGTTGACGTAGCCATTCAACCAGAAGTGCGCTTCATCGCTAAACAAAATTCGCTTATGACAATCGGGAACAACGGTAATCTCGTTTTGGGCCCATTCGACGAATCTACGCCTTACTTGATGATCGTTTGGCTTCAAATCTTGCACGAGTTGGATTTTGTAAGCACGCAAACCAAGATCCTTCCGCAAAATCTTCCATAAAGTGGATGGACACAGATCCAATTCCTGTGCTCGATGGCGGATGGACTCATTCGGGTCTTCCTCAATGCTACGCTCTACAGCAGCAATAGCTTCTTCTGTACGCACCGTACAGCGTCTCTGGGGATGCGAGTTATCAATAAGAGTAAACGTGGTGCGAAAACGTTCCATGGTTAATCGCATTAACTTCTCTGATGAACGATTTTGTCGACGATAAAATGGACGTAGTGCGCGATACGTTTTCCGCACAGAACCATTATTTTCGAAATAAAATTGCACTATTTGCAAGCGTTGTTCAGGCGTGAGTCTATTCATGATGAATTGCCAAACCAAACTGAGAATAAATCACTTGACAGCTGTTAAATCGGTCGCCATCTTGAAAAGTAATGCCAACTTAAAGTTCTGTACCTCTATAAAAAAACACCCTTTATTTCCTGCATAATGGAAAAGGCAAGCATTTGCATAACGAAATAATTATTTTCTTCAAATCTTGGCTATATGCTTGTTTTATTTAACTTGACTTTTGAAATACGAACTTACTTCGAAAAAATAATGAAAAATTTAATTGAAAAAAAATTAAACTGCCCTTCAAATATGGACCTTGTGTCCATAATTTGAATTTGAATTTATGTTACAGAAAACCTGTTTGAAAAAGGCCCCCCTAAACATTCCATTGCTCTCCTTTTACACTCCGTTTAAAAAGTTTTGTTTACATTTCTCCCAGGACCTCTAGCACATGATTCTATTTATTAAAATAACACACACAAATAGAGTGTTAGAGAGCAAATGGTAGAGAAACCGAGAGTATAATGTTTTTTGTTATTCCTTTATATGTATGTATGTATGTATGTATGTATGCCAGTATTTTAGTATTACTTGCAGATGTTTGTAAGCATTTGTGTAAATGTGCGTACTTATGAGGATTTTAAACTGTATGTGTATTAAAGCAATGTGGTTGAATATAAAATAAACCAACATAGCTTTTATTGTCGCTTATAATTAACTTTTATAATGGCCTCGTTAAAATCTACCACATGTACAAATTGTATGTGTGTGTGTTTGTGTAAATAAAAGTTAAAATTTTTTTGTTGTTATCCTATGTGTGTTTGTGCAAGGATGTACTACTTTTTTCTACCTGTTACATGCCAGCTTATTTCGGTCATTATGTTTTGCTTTTTTGTTGTGCTAATTTTCTTCTTTTTTTATTCTTTTTATTTATTTTAAACGCTACTGATGCAATGATATTATTGTTGTCGCCGTCGTTGGTGTTGTTGTTGTGGATGGGAGTTTGTTTGTTTATTTTGTCATAAATACCGTTAGTTGTTTCTCTTTCAGTGTGTGCGTGTCGTGTGTGTAGCATGTTTTGTTATTCATCTCGGTGTTTTGTTTGTTTTCGCTTAACACCTACAAATAAAGTCATGCCAACCAACATGTGTGTGAAATTCCCGTTATCATTAAAGCAAGTGTGAGAAAAAACACATGTGAGTGAGAACAAAAAAAAATGTTCACTTTTTAAATCGTACCTTATGGGTCGTAATGTTATGCAAATGCCATAAACTTGATTACATGAATTTTCACTCAATAATTTTTAAATGGATTTTATGTTCTTACTCCCGTTTTTTTTTTCTAATACTTTGTGATATTGAAATGTACAACAAAAGAAGTCATACATAAATATGTAGTATATAATAAAAGGATTTGTAGACTGAACAAATGATGTAGAAAAACAAATGTTTTAAACAATAACTCAACATATGAGCCGTTTATTTTGAAAGTGGTGTAAGTCCATTTTTAAAAAAATTTATTTAATGATAACAATAATCACAATCCTGGTCGGTCTTTGGGTGAGAGAGAGAGGGTGGTGGTGGTGGGAGAGTATTAGTGTGAGAGGCGGGGGAGAAATGAGCAAAAGGGAAATAATGTGTGTTGTTGTTGTAATTGTAGTTGTGTGCTGCTGCATGCCCCCTCTCTTCGTTGTTGTAGGGTCCATATACGACGGACGGAGGGAAAAAATAATAAATATTTTTTAATTTTTTGGAAGTGTGGTGGATTTTGTTGTGGTGAGTTTTTACAAAGTGTGGTGAATTTATCCGGTGTGGTGAATAAAACCGAAACTCACCAAAGTACAGTTATTCGAAATGGTACTGTATTACCATAAACCAATGTACTGTATAGTGTGAATTGGGCGGTGTGTGTCTAGAATAAGTAATTTTCACATCTATTAGGGGAGGCATTCACCGACATGTCTGGTTACCATTATGCACTGCATTACCAATTAATTACCAATCGATTAGTGAAGAATACTGAATAAAAGGAAGTAGACTCAACGAACGAGTAAAAGAGTTGCCATTGTTGCGTACTATTAGAAATTTAAAAAATTAAAAGAAAATTGCAAACAAACAATTAAATCTAAAGTATTTTGTAAATGAATTTTTGAATAATTTCTTTCTTTTATATTTTATCTAAAAATGCTAGAAATATTTATAATTTGTTTGCTTTATTCGTAAGGCATATCGGATCTAAATTTAATATCAGGAAAAATTATTAAAGAGAACTATATGAATTCATAGAGTTGGTTGGTTTTTTTCCTCTTTGGTGATTTCTTTTTCAGAAGTTGGCAACAGATTTTTAGTTTCCTGGCAACTTTGAATACAATAATGCTAAGGGACACCAGTGTTGAAAAATTCAGTACTTTAGTATTTTTTCAATACTTTTCTATTTTTCTAAAACTAGTACTAGTACTATTAATGGCATTAGCTAGCAACAGTTCAACAACATAATGGCTAAAAAAGGTCTTTAGCCCCGGTTAGCCAGACCAACGTCCATGCAATCCATGTACGTTCGATTTTAGAATACGGAAAGAATAGAATATGCTAAAATGAACGTACATTCCGTTAAGATCCGTCGACAATTGCCTAAACGGGACTTTTACGTTTCCAATCAACTGTTTTTGTTTTGTATATGAGAAATACGTATTCCATTCCGTACGTGTATTAAGTATAAATAAATAAATATTTTTTATAAAAGTACTATTTGATGCAAAAAGGTACTTTTTCAGTTATAGTTTAGTACTATTTCAAAATTTCAATTTCGCAACTATTGTACAATGGGTCAACTGGACCTCCAGTTACTGTATTTGTCTCAATTAGGAAGTACACGCCCTCTAACCTAAACCTACATGTTTGTTCTTAATAAAAAAGTTGTTGTTGGCTTTCGACTGAACTAAAAACCAAACGTTAATTCTCAAGCACCAGTGAAAAAGTAATGCCAAGTTTAGGTTTTTGGACAAATATGTGTTTGGGATAGATTACAGCCAATGCGATTTCATAGAGGTGTTGTTATTATTGGAGGATTTCAGTTTTATTATTATGTTATTGAGAGAAATTTTAATTGCAGCCATCAACCAATTTTCATTGAATCCTTTAATTAAAATAAAATCTACCCGAGTTGGTGTGGTAAAAGCCATTCACAATGATGCAATGTATAAAGAAAAATGTTTACTTTCGAGAAAGGGAGAGATAATGATAAAAAGGGAGATAATGAGTTTCTTCTTCGTTTTAGACATGGTACAGTTTCAATGAAATAACAAAGTATATCTGTTTGTTTGATTTTTAAAGGATAATAAAGAAATATTTGTCAAATGTTAGAAAATTTGGAGATGTACGAACAGACTTTTTAAATTTTAAAATTATCTTAATAAAAAAATATAAATTCTTGATTTTCTAATACGTTTTATATACATTACGTTCTATTTTTAACCATAAGAGATGAAAATGCAATTTATTTTTTATTTAAAAACTTCAGTATCACAGAACATTTGTTTCTACGCTAACACCAGATATCTTTTTATTTTCCTTTCTGCACGCTGCATGACTGTGTCTGTCCTAAATATAGTTTTCAAGTCACTGACCGCCTCAATATTTTTAGGCTACACGCTTTGGTGTCTGTAGACTTGACTATGTGAAAATGTTCATTGAGTTTAAGTTCGAATTGGAAAGTTTGTCCTGCAATAATTTAAAATACATTAAAAGTAGCATTGCAATTATCATTTAACTTAGAAAATGTTCTTTCCAATTAAAAATACTCAATAATGCTTACTTAAGTAAATACATATGTTTTTATTACAATATAAAAACATTATTTAAATAGAAGCAAACAATTTTCAATATACTTGTTTAATTTTCTAGAATCTTATTTTTATTTTTTTATTCGAAAAGAACATTTCTTTTTTTTAATTCTACAAAAAATTACACAAAATCTATTATTTCATAAAAAAAACAAACAATTAAAACTAAGTTTTAAAGCATTTCTACAAGATGGATTCATTATTATAGAAATAAAGGACCAAAAATGAATGTTAAATACTGCCAAAATTTTTATCTAAAACTAAAAAAATAAAAACTAAATTGTGTAAAATATAAATGTCTGTGCATAAAAAAATACAAAAATGTTAAGACATAATGCTGTACAATACATAATCTCAAAAAATAAAAAGAGTAGTTGTGATTATTAATTAATAAAAAAAAATATAGCGATGGAAACTAAACTCAAAGGAAAAAATAAAATAAATTACAAAAAATAAGTGTGATCTTTTCAAAAAGCTATAAAAAAAAGGAGTTAAGAGATTACTCATTATTCCACAAACTTTTACTTTAAAATTTTACAAAAGATTATTTAAATTAAACCACGTTTCTATGTGATTATTCCAAGTATTGTTCTTTTAATATATTTTTTTCTTCTTTTTTCACGTCCATTCTGCGGTTCTTGTTTTGCTAATGGTTTTGCTCATTCTTAATATTTAAACTTATAGCCTAAATAAAATTTTTTAAAATACTATCAACTTCAAATCCTATAATTGTTAGGTATTTTATATTATATGAATATATATTATATTTGTAATTTATAAATTCGAAACAAATATAGAACGATGTTTTTAAATAAAATAAAAAAATAATAATAATAATAAAAAAAAAAGTTTTATGAAAACCCTACCCGGCTAGTTTGCGTATTTTAAAATCTTTTAGATCTCGCTGTGGTATTAATCTTAAGTTATGTTCATTGGCTAAATGTAATACAGAGTAAAATGCTATGGAAGTGGAAAGAGCCTCAGTCATACTGGATGTCAACAACTCGGGCAGATGTTCATAGATTTCATGGAAACTCGCTACACCGTCTTGATATTGCTCTTCTTTGGGTATAGGATGCTGGGGCATTTCAGTATCATTGAAAGGTCGCTTAAGCTGCTTTGTAAGCAGTGTCGTACAACTACGTTTAAGATTCTTCATGTCTATGACTTTCGCCCTTTTTGCAAACGGTACTACGATCTTAGTAACTTGTGTGGGGGCTCCTTCAAAATCGTTGGCAATTTCCAATATCGTATCATTGGCGTTATTATTCGGAGGGAAATTACTCGTTTGGTTATCATCAACATCCATACCACCAACTTGACTAATATTGCAGGGATTGTCATTACCTAAAGGTATATCGTGATGCATGCCCTCAGCATCATCGCCACCAAAGTGATCATCTGTTGCCACATTATCGATATCATTTTGTAACGTGTCCTCCTCAGAGTCATTGCATATAGTCATGCTAGACCGCTGCTCACTGCCCTTTATGTAGACCGGCAGGCCAGGAGCCAGGGTGTAGTAATTAAATCTGTCTGGATCCAATTGCAAATCTATAGGCAGTTTTAATTTTCTTTGATCCCATTTCTTTTGTATATTGACTTTGCGGCTTTTATATTTCTCATCATATTTTATAAAGAGTTCATCGTGAAATTCCCCAAATTTCAAATGTTTTGATTTGCTTCTATCCAATGCTCGCCGGCCTTTTCTGTTTCTTTGATTTAGCAGTCGACCAGTATTACCACTACCATCATTCTGTTGAGCTGCTAAAGTAGACGGTCTTGTACGAGTTCGTTTGAATTTCCAATGTGAGGGACCAGCCCAAAATTGTGAGATTTTGTCTAAAGGACGATATGAATATTCAAGTTTTGAGCTGGCATCTACCGGACGCAAGTCTTCAATGAGTACAGGAGCTCGGCGTAAACCACGGCAGTTATTAATGGCAGTACGTTCCTCTAAAATAATGAAAACATTTTTCATTATTAATTATAAATCATTTTAACACTACTACTACTAATGTACTCTATTCTAATTACGAATATATTACCTGTGGTCAAATCGTCCAATTCTTCATAGTTGACATCCATTATGGGAGCTTCCTGTGTTAAGCTGGGCATAGGTTCACATTCAGCATTCATATCAAAAGCCATGCCCACTTCATTATTGTTGGCAAAAGGGGCTATAACATCTGCGGTCATATTATCACCAGCCATTGCATCATCAGAGCCCGGCGGACCATCTTCAAAGTCCGTATACATGCTATTCATTCTAGAACGTCTGTTGTCATCGTCTTTTTCCTCTGGCGTATTTGATATAACATATCCGCCATGCATTGGGCGTAATTGTATGTCCTCAGGACGATTTATTTTAAACAAACGATCACAGGCAGCCAATTCCAATTCATTGTCCGTTTGCAAATCCACCTCCTCGGTATAATCACAGCTGGGCAAGGGATTGGGATCCCATATAAGGAAACTGGTTTTCAAGCGCAACTCTGAATCCGTGGTAAGGAGAATGTTATTCATCAAACGATTTGAGGAATTAATAGAACCAACTGTGGAATTTAATTTTCCAAAGACAGGATCTTGCAAAGGCACTGTATCCAAACGGGCATTTAGTGTATCCTTATTTTTTGTTACTGTGGAAACATTTTTACGTTGTTTTTTGGGTTTGGATTTAGGCGCCTGTTTTTCGGCTGACTCTACACCGGCTGCACTAGCATTGGGATCATTACTACCATCACCGCCAGTAGCCACTTCATCTTCTGCGTCATCATCATCCTCGTCTATTGCTTTTTCTTTGTATTTTTGAGCATTTAATCCCGCCGACATACGCAGTACATCTGAGTGTATTGAATCTACTCTTAAACTATAAACTTTTGAAGAAGCCTCTAAAGAGGAACCGGCAACCTGTTAAAAAAAGTGTGATATCAGAAAAAACTTTAATTCATATTTTGTATGACTATGCGCACTTACCTTAAAATTATTTAAAGACTTATGATGTCTTTCCAACAACGTCGACAGTGTGTCGATCAATGACATTGACCAGGCATTCTCCTTACTTAACTTATTGCCGTTATAGATCTCCAGACATTTTTTTAAAGTTTCATTATCTTCAAACGTTGTCGACTCTGCCGTACTGTTGCCAGCCAATAGGGTACGACGTCTGGCCTGACGCCTTTCCTCCTCATCATCGTTGATGGTCACATTTTGTTGACCCTCTCGAAATGCTTCTGAACGCCGCAAAGGAGAATCGGTATGGGCTGGCGTCATATTATTCTCCTGCAAAATACCCATGTTAGCATATAACATTATTAAATAAACAAATCAATTTTTGTCCTATTCTGCTCTTGGGTACTTTAAATGCACCATAAATTTCATCTTTAAATTTCCCTCTTCTACCCGCGTCTTTTTTATTTCATCTAATTCAACAACTATTTGACACACTTTTTGTTTACACACCTTTCGAATGAGTTTGAGTTGAGCTGCAATTGCAAACTTTTCTTATATTTCAGTGAGAAAAATAACTGTTGTTCACTGGAAAATTGTTCTTTCTTTTTATGTTTTTTCCACAATTATTTATTTAATTTTTGCACCTTTCTTCTATTGCGTTATTTTTTGTTGCTTTGTTTTATTTTTCTTAAAAAATGCGCTTGTAGTTGTTGGATTGTATGAAATTTCAGTTGTTTTCAAATAAAAAATCCAACGCCGTTGCTTGCCAGAGTTGCATTTAAATGTAGGATTTTCCTTTGATGCTTGAACAAACAGTGTTGCAATGAAGTAATGCCACATTGTTAACTGTTTGAGTTTAAATTTGAAAAAGTTTAGATATTTTAGGGTTAAAAATGAACTATATGACACAAATAATTCGTTTAAAAAAATAATATTAAATTAAATTGAAAACACTTTATTTTGTGGGTAATAAATAAATAATTAAAAACCAAAATAAAAGTAATTTATAAGTAATTTTAGTAAAGACATACGTTGTGAATTTAAACGGGAAAAATAAAAAACGTCTTCATTCTAATTTGACGTTTCTTTTGAAATAAATTTTGCTTAGTTTTAAATGATGTGTCTTTATATTGAGATATACATTCAATACGTATCAAGTAGGGAGATGGGTTCAAGAGGTACAGCATAGCCTCTTTGGCAGTTTTTCCACTAAAGGGTGAACATTATGGGTCCCATAATCTCCAGGTGCTTTTATATTTGACACACGTTCTCAAACTTAGTCAATTTTCACTTGAGTTTGTGAATTCCGCTAAAAAAAACCTTAAAGTTTGTTCTTCCCAAATGATGCCTTCTCCTTAGAACATTTTAATGATTCGTTTTAATTTTCAAATTAAAATGATTTTAATCAGAGTGGAATAAAAATGAAAAATTAAACAAACCTAGTATATATTTAAATTTATATAAAAACTTATTTAATTTTTATACATTCAAATTTCGTTTGCAACTAGTTAAATCTCCTTCAATTAAGTTCATACATCTGGCTCTTCCAATTAGAATTGCTGACAGCCAAGTATGGCATCTTGTTAAATCCCACTCATACTTATAGGAGAAACGTCATCAAAAAAGAGAAAACACAAAAACAAGAAACTCTGCGAAGGAATTTTTACAACAATTGCAATATAAATTTAAATACTTATTATTAAGTCCTAAAACTAAATGGAATTTCATTAGCAAAATGCATTACAAACAATTTATAACTGTGGTAAGTATTGAAAAATAGTTAAATACTGTAATCTCCGTTCATTACAATAACAAAAAAACCTTTAGTTTCTAATTTTTATGGTGGCTTTATTGAAACCGGCTTCCGGCAAAGTGAATAGCAAAACAAATGCCATCATCGATGATGTTAGCGAATATAAAGATTTCAAAAAACTGTTGCGCACCAAAACAAATGTGTTGGTGTTGTATACAAGCACCACTAAACAATCTGGCGAGCCAATACGTATTTTCAAAGAAACCGCTGAGACTGTAAAGGGCACGGGAACGATGGTTTTAATGGACTGTTCCCAAAATGATAAGAAAAAATTGTGTAAAAAGCTGAAAGTAAATCCCGAGCCATTTATTTTAAAGCACTATAAAGACGGCGATTACCATAAAGACTATGACCGTCAAATGTCAGTCACCTCAATGATAAACTTCATGCGTGATCCGGCAGGAGATCTGCCCTGGGAAGAGGATCCTGTGGGTAAAGATGTAGTCCACTTTACAGACTATGTGAATTTTGTTAAACACCTGAAGAAAGATTTAAGACCTATGTTGGTTATGTTCTATGTGCCCTGGTGTGGCTTTTGTAAAAGATTAAAACCTGACTATTCAAAAGCTGCCTCAGAATTGAAAAGTGAGGGCTACGTTTTGGCCGCAATGGATGTCGAACGACAAGCAAATGCTTTAGCCAGAAGAGCTTTTAATATAACAGGCTTTCCCACCATCATATACTTTGAAAATGGCAAAATGAAACAAATTTATGAAGGTGACAACACTAAAGATGGCATAATGGCCTTTATGAAGGATCCTTCTTCTTTGCCTTTAAAGAAACCCAAAGAGGCCGATTGGTCTGCCGATGCTAATTCAGAAATTGTACACTTAACGAAACAAAATTTTGAACCTGCCTTAAAAGATGAGAAATCAGTTCTGGTTATGTTTTATGCACCCTGGTGTGGCCATTGCAAGCGCATGAAACCTGAATACGAAAAGGCAGCAGTCGAAATGAAACAAAAGAATATACCGGGTGTCTTGGCGGCCTTAGATGCTACTAAAGAAAGTCCAATAGCAGAGCAATTTAAAGTTAGTGGTTATCCCACCATTAAGTATTTCGTCAATGGCCAATTTAAGTTTGACGTCAATGTTAGAGATGCCGTGAAAATCATAGAATTTATGAAAGATCCAAAAGAACCACCGCCGCCACCACCACCAGAAAAACCTTGGGAAGAAGAAGAGGATACGGAGGTATTGTTTTTAAACGATCAAAACTTTGCCAGCACATTGAAAAGGAAAAAACATGCTCTAGTCATGTTTTATGCGCCCTGTAAGTAATTTTTCGTTTGTTTTCTTTTTAATTTTCTAAAACTTGCATTTTCTTTTTCGTTTTGATAAGGGTGCGGTCATTGTAAAAGCACAAAACCAGAATTTAAGGCCGCCGCCAAAGCTTTGAAGGATGATCCGCGAATGATATTGGCTGCTGTCGATTGTACACGTGAGACCACCGTTTGTACACAAAACGAAGTGCGTGGTTATCCCACTATTAAATACTTTTCGTATCTTAAAACCAAAACGGATTATACTGGTGGTCGTAAACGTGAGGATTTTATAGCATATATGAAGAAAGCAAATGAAGTTTCCAAAACGGAACAGCGTGAGGAATTGTGATGGCTAAATAAATTGTAAATTTAGCGCGAATCCTAACTACCCCACCTAAGAAACTTTATTTGTTCTATTAATTAACAACACTAACTGTGACTTTATTTATATTTTTTATACGAAAATGGTATTTAAATTTAACTCAGTATACATCATATATTGTCAACAAGAATTCAAACAGCTCCACAAAATTCAGATTTTGTTCGAAAAATATCTAAATGCCAAGTGATTTTATTACAAATTTTTATTAGCAGTGCACCTTGAATTTTTGTTCACGACATATTTTCATATCTCATTTTATGTTTTCTACTTTCTATACAGTGAATCTCATGTGTTTTCTTTCCTTAAGTATTGTCAAAAGTATTTTATTCTTAGAAATAAACCGGCTTTATAATGTCTACATTCCTATTAAAAAGTTATACTCAAATTAATAATAAAACTATTTTTTCTATTGTGTTAAAAGCTATTTGTAAAATTGATTGTTAGAGGTGTATTCCATTTTAAATTGCTTAAAGGTAAAGGTCTATGGTTTGAGTAAGTTCGCTATAACGACTACGATTGTACAATGCTTTCAGAGGTTATTCGACCCAATGCGCTCGCCCTTAAAAAAAAGAGTGGGCAAGAAAAAGGGATGGAGAATAGCAACAGAGTAGAGTTCAACAAACTACGCGAGGATCAACGTACACTCAGCCAGCTTAATTGGCTCCCGACATCGAGTTCAAATCCTTAAAGAATCCCACACCCCACATACTACCAAGTAATAGAGAGGATGCTCTACATTCTAATTTCTCTTCCCCTTATAAACTGCAATAGCCTAGCTAAGAACTATCATAGACCATTATCCGTAAGAAACACTGTCACCAGTCTAACGGTGGACTTCATCACAAACTGTTCTATACGAAGAATAATTATTTTGTGTGATGTTAATAGATTTTCATTTGTCAGACCCTATTAGCATTTCAACTACTTGACTGAATTTTTAAAAATACTTTATCGATTTTCTCTACATATTTGGCGGCTATCTATGCATTTTTACTAAAATTTATTTTGAATGGCAGCATACATAGAATAAGAATAGGTCTTCTTCCGATTGAAATATACAGCCATCCCATAAACATTTAAGAATTATTGATCATTTTCTGACAGACATAAACTGGATTCACTTTAGCACCACTAGTTTTGAATTCTGAAGGCATAAATAGCTTTTGTTGATGTTTGGAGATAATAGAGAGAATCCCAATTTCCCGCAATTTTTATTTACACTATCTCACTCGTTAGATTATTAATTATCCAAAAAAAAAAAGAAAAAAGCGAGTGTAGTCTTTTAAATTACATACGAATTCCAATGTCCGTAAAGGATTTATTTAAAAAGACACCTTAAATGACTAACAACACTTAAAGCAGCTGTTTATCTCTTGCCACCAACACGGGGAGCAGCCTTTTGTTGAACCTTGGCAGCCTTTTGCTTAGGAGCTGACTTGCTCTTGGGTGCGGCAGGTTGAGCGGCCTTCTTGGCAGCCTTAGTGGCACGCTTTTGTTCCTTGGCAACCTTGATGGCTTGATCGCGTTGAGCGCGACGTACCTCGGGTTTCATGTTACGCTTAGCCATGATTTCGGCCAAGGAAGCACCAACAATAGCGCGTTGGAACTTTTGTGTTCTGCGGGTACGCTTCTTGGTGGCTTCCTCCTCAATACCTTTACGGTGCTTGCGACGGTACAAGACAGTCCAGGTAACCTTACGGGGATTACGCTTCATCAAGTACGAACGTTCGCATTTCTTGTCCAAGAAAGTGAAGGACTAAAAAATAAGTTTGAAAAATGTTTCCATTAAAATTATGCTAAAAATTAAATAGAATTTATTCCAGCTTACCTTGCCGTCAATTTTGACCATGGTTTTGCCATGGCCTGGGTAAATTTTGTACCCACTGAATGAACACAAACCGATTCTAGAAAATAAAAACAAAGAAAGTATTTCGCCATTATTTGTAAGGTCTCCTTAGAAATGCTATTTTGCACAAAATATTTTTAGGACACTGTATTTTATTATAAATTCAGATATTTGAATTGTTTAAAGATGTTTTTAATAATTTTTGCTTTAGTTTTAGATTAATTACACTTAAAAAATTTACGTACTTCATCTTGAGTTGTTGTCAGTAGAAAGAAACGGAAATGGGTTAAAGAATAGAAACTGTCAAAAACTGACAGTTTTTTTCACACTGCTAAAATTAGTGACATCTGGTGTTATGTAGCAGCTCAAGAGTTGCATTTGGTTTTTGTTTCTTAAATAGAGTTGCATTTAGTGGTACGATAAACTATACTACTGTGTATTGCTTGGAATGCAAAGAATAAACTTTCTCGTGTTCTATTATTGTTCGTTCGTTCATTCAATATTTCCTTAAATTGTGTCATAAAATTTGCCGTTTTAGAAAGGTCTACTTTACTAGGAGACCATTTATTTAATAAATATACAATAATTTTATTTGTATTTTGAAAATTTAGTTGTGTTGAAGTGAAAGGTTGTAAATTTTTACTTCCATAAATTGGGTTTTAACTATCGCAACCAAACAAACCATTTGCAATGGGGCGCAAGAAGCAGGGATGCGTCATTAAAACCTCAGCAACTGCTCAAAAAACAACAAAAAAGGTAATCAATCACAAACAATCGTGTGATACTCGTACACGTCTTCAAGCTTTCTTATATTGTTTATTGTTATTTGTTTTCTTAAATTGTATAAATAGATAATTTGTTGCTATTTGAGTTACTTTACTAATTCTCCTCTTCTTTCTCTTGCATCCTACAAACTAACTTTGTGTATGTGTAGGTTATGTCTCACGATGCCTTCATGAAACGTATCAATAAATCATTATATTTTGGCAATGATTTCTCGGAGGAAGGCTCTCATGTTGTTGAGGTATCCAAACCATTGGCTGAATATGCCTCCGAACTGTTTAGCGATAGCCACCGTGGCTATACCCTAAATCGTTTAAGCAGTGTTGAGGCTTCCAGTGTACAAACTGCTACTCCGGCTACTTTGATTATGGCTTTAATATATTTGGATCGTTTAAATGTTACCGACCCAGGCTACGTAAGACGTATAACTCCTCAGGAATTGTTTATTGTGTCTATGGTAAGCTTTTTACATAGAGAGAGTGGTATATAACCTGTTGATTCCTTTTGTTTTTGTTTGCATTCATTAAACACTGAACAGATGATTTCAACAAAATTCTATGTGGGTCATGATGAAGAAATCTACTTGTCTGACTGGGCTGAGTATGGTAATATGACGGAGAATCATTTAAAACAATTGGAATTAAACTTTTTATGCGCAATTGTAAGTACAGAAATGTTTCCTAGAAAATTATTGACAATTACTTTTACTTTTTATAGGAATGGAACATATACATATCGAACGAACAATTTTTCGAAAAACTTACAAACATTGAAAAGACTTTGGCACGAAGGGAAGGTCTACGGCGTGGTTGGTTAACCTACGGTGAACTGATACAAATGTTGCCGCCCTTTGCATTGGCCAAATTTTTGCTCAACAACATTACCATTATAGCTGTGAGTTATGCCGCCAGTGTTATAACCATTGCCGGTGCATTATTTTTGGCTGCTCATGTACCCGGTACTTCGTTACATCGTCAACGCACGCAGTTAGCAACGAATACTACCGATATATTAAATGATGCGGAACTCGATAACAATAGTGCCACGATTAATGAAACCTCTCAGTCAGTGTCCTCTTCTTCGGTTATAACACGTCAACACAATCGTACAAATTTAGCTTTTAATGTTGAAGATGAATTGCTCAAATTGGAACAACAATATCGTGAGGAAGCATTGCGTGATAGTATTTTGCAAAGACAAAATGAAATTTCCACAGAGTCTCGTTTAACTTTACCGCAACAAATGCTAATGGCCAAGATTAATGTGAAACAAAAGTGTGCCAAACATGGCCAACAATACCAGCAACAGGGTCAATGGTTTGCTCACAAAGAAGAATACAGTGATTATGAGCAATTAAATAGAGGCCAGACCAGACCAGATTTAGATCTTGCTAAACAATGCCAAAATGTAATGCTGCAGACCCGCCCTAATGGTTTAATTGACAGTGCTTGTACTGATTATGTACAAACATCAATAAATAATCCACAGTCTTATGATAATTCCACAATGGTTACCATGCTTTGGCATTTCCTAACCGATACGGTACAGCATACAAGTTTTATGCGTTTGCCTTTTGTATGGCTGAAGTTTATGTAAAGGATGGGAAATATGACAAAAAAAAAGCCTTAAAATGAATGGGTTTTTCAAAACACACGTACATATATTTACATATAAATATACATATGTATGTGAGAGCAAACCCATAATATATTTTTTCTTTATTTTTTATTTTATTTTTTATTATCAAACATTTGAAATTCTTTTTTAAATTAACGAATACCTACAATGAAGTTAATAAATAACTTGAGATGTTTGCGAAAACAATTTGCAGAAGAATATTAAAAAAATTTAATAATAATTAAAAAAAAATATAAAACAAATAAAAATCAAAAAAAATAACTAAATAAAATTAAATAAAAAATTAACGAAATATATAACAAAGAACCTTAATTTTTAAATAATTATTTAATTTATAATCGAAAAATCTATATAAAAAATAAAAAAATAAATATTTAAATCTTAAATAGTTATTTAAAAATTAATAAATCAAGAGATCTTACTTATTATATTAAAAAAAATAAATATTTTTTTAATTAAAATCAAATATATTTATAAAATGTAATAAAACTTATATATTTTGAACAATAACTCTAAACAGCTTTGTTAATAGTTTAGGAAAAACGAATGACATAGTTCTGATGGCTGTAGGCAAATCTAAAGAGACTCAACAACGTCATTTAAAGCGGTCTTGAGATCGTAAATCAATGTTAGTGGGGTTAAGGATAAACTCGGACAAGACCACAGTAGTAACATTTATGAGAATGTAACAAATTGCTAAATGGAAGAATATTAGACTTCGGTATGAGGTAATCTCATGGAAAATCAGTTGTACCTAATTAATTGTGAACTGTGGGGCCGTTGTTTACCCAGGCAGAACGAATTTGGAAACAGCTCAGACGAAGTTGGATAACAACTTTTAGTAGGGGCCAGAACAACAGGGCAGCTCCACACATCTAATAGGGTCGACACTTTCTATGGTGTGTGAAGAGTTGTTTGTAAGGGAGGAGATAGACGGAGACCAAAGCTGTTGCCGACAATCTAAACTCTTATTGTGTAATTAGTTACGAAGAGATTCAAGTCATGCATCAGACTATCAAAAAGCATTCTGATGTAAACAGCAGACTTAAAAAATACATTTTCAGAATAGAAACCGCCTTAAACCCAATGAATAAAACATTAGAATACATTCTTGAAACATATGCGGCATTAATATTAGATAGAACTGAGGCACTCACTCATTAGATCTTCTGGTCGCATTACCACCATTAGCACCTCTACAAAATAATAATAAGAATACTTAGAACAAACGAAACTTGTAAATTATTTTTCCTTATCGCGATTGGGTTGCTTCTCGGAATTTGTTTCTTTTTCCACAACGCTTGTATGCCTTTTTGTAAGCTAATGAATTGTCCATACAAAGATAATTTTTTAATCCTATTAACGTCTAATACTTTCAATTTGTATATCATCAATTCAGTTTCGAACAATTAAAAACATAAGCGGTGTTATTAAGTATTTCGATTCGAAAGAAAATTCATTCGAATTTTACAGTGTAAATTATTGTTTTAAAAAAATGTTGCCTTCGAATCGAAATACATTATGACCGTTGAGTATTTTGTTTTTGAAATGATTTATTTTCTCTACTTTTTATTTCTTATTTAAATAATTATTTCTTTTCTGTTTTATTTGTTTCTGAAATTAATATTAGACACACAACTAATTAAGTTTTTTTATTATATTATGATTATAAGCTAAAAAAAAACATTGACACTGATTTAATTGAATGATAATAAAGCTTTTCTGATTTTCAAAAATTCTCTTCTTTCAAACTACTCTAAAGGATTTTCTTTTAGTTTTTTCTTTTGTGGTAGTTTAGATTTCCTATACTTTTATTTTCTTTTGCTTTGTTTAATGCTCTTAAATAACTAATTTGACATACGAGAAGGTATGTTTTATTTGGGGGCTCTAAACTAATAAAGTAAATACAATATATTATTGGTGCTTTCTTTTAACTTATATAGATGCTAGTCAATTCTAATATTTGTTTCGCTAATTGGTTTATATATTCTTTTTGTTTAACATTTATTTAATAATATGTTTATGTATATATTTATAAATCATTTATTTGTTTCATAGTATAATAAATAGCATAAAAGGTACTTTTGTTTTACACACAATTTTTTTTTTTAAATTATCTTTATTTATTTTAAGGTATTTTTTATTGGAAGAACATGTATGTAAGTGTAAATTTTAATAAAAAAAAAAGAAATTGGAATTCGTAAGTATTAGTTTTGTTTTCTATTTAAATGTAAAAGTGCACTTAAGAGGATTAGAGGCTAGAGGCTAGAGGAATAGATGTTTAGAAAACCAAAAAAGAATTAATTTCTAAATATACAAACATGATTTACCATCTAAAGTTCTTTTTATCAGCTAAACAAATAATTAAAAAAACAATTTATTAACAATAAAATATTGTATAAGAGCCAAACATAACAGTTTATGCAACATTTTTACAAATCTAACGAAAATTTCTCTTAACGTGTACGAATTTGTTTAATTTACTCGAAATTCTTGTATACTTTTGTACAAGAAAATAAAATGTTCAATTTTAATTCAGGGTTAATGAGCACGAAATATTCGAAATATTATGCCTTGTATAGATCGCATTTTCAGATCAAAGTTTCTTTTCAAAGAAATACATTTCAAATAGTTTAGGTGTGATATTTGACAGTATCTCAGCCACTCAGGGATATAATTGGCTCAAACCGCTACATTAGCAAGCAGTATTTGATGTGATAAACGAATCTGGATGTAAAGGCAGATTACTCGGCTTCTGTGTCTTGCCTAACTTTTCCACAAAGCCCTTACGATACGCAGCACTGTTTTTCGTTAACCTAATAGATCCACTCTCTTGCGCGTGTTAGATCTGTGACTAATACAGCCACTACGACATGCACCTGCTACCAATTAATAACACACAACTATTTAATATTTGATTCAGTAGCTTTAATTTCTTGCTCCTGACAACAGCAGCAAAGGTGCAAAACAACAACAACCTAACACACACTTTAGACGGATATATTAGGATTTAAAAGAACCCATTTTGAAACAAGTTAGTGGTTAAATGTCGAAGAAGTCGTTGAAAGATGATAATTTGGAATTAAAAGTTAGATACGATCCGAAGATATCATTTGTGCTCTGTGAATTCAATGTGTATTAAAATTTATAAGAATTTTGTTTTAAATATAGCAGCCAGCATTCATGGCATCGAAGAAATATTATACATGAAAAGAATTCAAGCAATTGAAATAAATAATAAAGAAAAATTCTATCTGATGAAACCCTGTGTTAACAAAACCATTATGTCAGCAACAATGCAAATAAAAAGTTTTTAATAGTACCCGTCTCATATATGTATGTAAATTCCAATAGTTGAAAGGTAGACAACTAATTTTATTCTAATTAATATTTAAAAAAATCAAATAAGTCAGCAATGCTAATAAATTGTTTAATCTACAATGATTTTAGGGCAGTTTTCTTTTTAAGTGGTATTACTGGACGGTGTTAATGAAAGTGTTTTAAATGAAGATATTAAGAATATGAATTATTAATTTATTTTAGGCGAAACTATAGTTTAGTATAGTATTGTAGTACAGTATTTATAAAAAAGTACAAATAGTTATTTGTTCTTTAATGTAAAAAATAAAACTTTAATAAAAAAACGTTTGTTTTCCACCAAATATAAAATTTGTATTTAATTATACAAATTATTAATAAAAAAATATTATACATTGTTAATTAGAGGTAGTCTCACACAAAATTAGGGTTTTTCGTTTTTGTTAATAAATTCTTTACATAAAATTAAAATCGTTTTATATTGCTTTTACGTTCGCATAATAAAAGTTAAAAAAAAAAAAAAAATAGAAAAATAATCTTTGTTTTTGTTCTTAACATGTTAGAAACTAAAGAATTTAAATTAAAATTATTTTTTAAATAGTTTAAAGCTAATAAAAAATAAATCAACACTTAAGTTCTGTTCGTTAAACACGCTACAATCACTGTTGCCTTACTTTAGAATCATGTGGGATCCTGTTGTAAGTAAATTTATTGAGCAGTCTCTGCTTTCTTTTTCTCGTCTTCTTCCTTTTTTGCTTGATGTTCATCGTCAACAGTTTTACGATCCATTAATAATAAGGGGAACATACCTATCAAACAACCCACTGTTATGCCAATAATACGACCCTAAAAAATGTGAAGTAAACGTTAGAATGTTAGAATTTTTGTTTATCACAATGAGGAAGCACTTTGAGAGACTTACATTATTAGCAGCTCTGCGACTAGATTTCATTTCCATTTGTATGGGTGTTAAATCGGGTGGTTTTAAGCCCAAATATTCACAACCTCTTTCAACATAATAGGCCGAGCCAATACCCAATACATCACTAATAGTATTACCCAAGCCGGCAGCTGCCATGGTAGATATGCACATGAAAGTACCGAATATATGTTCAATATAATCACCCTGTAAATAAAAAAAAAACAAAAATATTAAAAAAATAGTTGGATCAGATCACATCCACCATCTGAGCCTAAGATACGTTTTCCCTTTCTACACAGGAGGTGACACAAAAATTTAACCATTTTGTAGGTTTTTTTAAAAATTATAGCCATGCCGCTGTCACCTTATCTGTAAACAGATTTTACTCATGATGCACGCCTGGCACGGACTGGCTCCTCGGCATGTAAATCAATTCGAAAGCGTTTGATTTGTTGTCTTGTAAATAAGTATTGTAATAACATTTTCGGTATACATAGTGGCCTCCCACATTAAATTTAGTTGAATTGGCAATAATTTTTTAAAGTGAATATATGAAAATTAAAAACTGAACAAATAAATGACAAATGATGAATAAATGTAGTTGAACTTACAGCAATAATCATGGTAAAATTATCGAGGAAACCAAAACCCACAAATGGCACAGCATTTACAAAGAAAACTAAAAAAAAGAAAGAAAATAACAAATTAACAACATATTTCATGAATTAATAATAAAAAAAGTGTTTTTCATGTTTAACTTACTTTTCCATAAATCGGAACTCGTTGGATTGGCGGCTTTTTCCGCTATAATTAAAAAAGTTTGAAAAAAAAGAGGGAAAAAAAGTTTTGTTCAAATAAAAAAGTTTTCTTTTGCTATTATGAGAAATTTAATTTTTCTTTTGTTTTTTTTCAAATTCATAGAACATCTGTCTGTTCGTTTTATAAAGTTTTAATTTTATTTTTAATAGTTTTTGTATTTCGTTAAAGTTTGTTTGCCTTATTATTTTTGTCTAATTGTTCAAAAAAAAAAAAAAAAAATAAATGAATTGTTTATGGTGTTTAGATTTATTTATTTTGTTTGTTTGTTTACCGGCTTTCTTTTTTAACCAGTCATCTGGGAAGGCACAAAATGAACCAGTCGGATCGACTTCACCCAAAGCGGGCACTTTAGATAAACGACCAAAACGTGTACGCCATTGTGTAGCTGCAAGTTTTCCTGTTTGTTGTTGTGGTTGTGGTTGTTGTGTACAATTATTTAAAGGATTTATAGTTGGCAGTGTTTTTAAATAGTGATGATTGTGGTGGTGGTGGTGATGATAATAGTTCAAGAACAACAACAATCATAAGAATTAGAAGTAGTTGAAGAATAAGAAGAAGAATGTTTGTATTGTTTATAAACGTATCATGAAAATAGAGAGAAAACACAATAAAATTATTAAATAAAAAATTAAATAAAAAATAAATAAAACAATAAAACAAAATTCTTAAAATTAAACATAAAAAATATTCAATTAATAATAATTAAAAATAAATTCATAGAAAAATCAGTGACATATAGTGACAAACTTATGCAGTAGTAGTCGTTAGGTTAGGTTAGGTTAGAGGACGTGTACTTGTCAATTAAGACAAGTACAGTACCCGGAGGTCGAATTGACCCATTGTACAACGTCCTAGTTTCTCACACCACGTATGTTGTGTGTGTTAATTGTATACATGAGTGGTGGGACCTACAGTTTAAAGTCGACTCCGAACGACAGATTTTTATTTATTGAGAAACTTTTCATGGCAATTTTTATTTACTCTCAGAGTTTTTGCCAGAAATCTACTGAGAGGAAGTCGCCGAAAAAATACTTTTTGTATTTTGTCTTTGATGCCTGGCCTGGGGCTCGAACCCAGGCTTTTGCGTCTAATAAGCCAACACACTACCTACTAGACTACGTCGACTTCCAGTAGTTGTTTAGTACACTTCCTATTCAATTTAGGTTGGGTTAGTTTCGCAGCGACCAGTAAATACCTTCGCCTAATAGACAGTTTAACTTTACAAGCTTTTATTGAAACAGGAAAAATCGGAAATCACTTGGTGATAGGCTCGGACTATAAGATGTATGTATTAGAAGTTCTCAATCAAATTTAGAAGCTTTCAAGCTTTTCAAGTCTTTGTTAGCGTAAGAGTCGTCGTTGTGGGTGATAGCAAAGAGTATGGATATAAAGAATACGCATCACGTAGACGTAAAATTTCTTATGGCGGGTCGTAACATTACGACCCGCTCTCATCAAATTCATTTCTAGATGAGAGGGACGAAGACAGAAGGAAAATAAACACAAACAAAGAGCGTAACAATGTGTTGCTCTCATTGTACGTATGTACATGTGTATGAATTCTTGTGTTTTTTGATTTAGTCGTCGATCATATGCCCGTGTCGATCAGACTGCGGCAAGAGCACATGCTTCGCGGATGCTTTATCATTTTATTTCAGAATAACACTCGAAGAATATTTTGTGTTAAAAATGTTATGTCATTAGCTGGGCGTATTTCATTTTTTTATTTTGTCTCATAGTATAATTTTTTTAAATGCTTTGGAATGCTCGTTTTTTTTCTTTTAATAAAAAATGGTTTTTTTATTCTTTTTATTTTTCTAAAAAACATGGCCTAATTTTTAAGCCAAAGATGGATAGCTTTATGTTCTTTTATTAATAAAATGGATTTATAATGGATATTTATTCATCTAAAATTCTTAAGCGAAAGATAGACAGCTTTAAATATGTATGTTGATGAAATGAAAATAAAAATAGCGTATATTACTAACACTTTTATATGGCTGCAAATAAATAAATTCTCTCAACTTATTTTCTCTCTCTCACTCACTAATCCATAACCATATTTTCCCAGAGGAAAATTGTTAGTAATAATTTCAAATTTACTTATTAACCCAATGATATGTATATGTGATCGGAAAATATAGAAAAATTGTACTGCGCTAAATCCCTAAAGACACCGTATTTAACTTGGCAAGTATTCTTCCAAAAATCGAAATCATTTCTCATCGATATTAGTGAATACTACTGTGATATTTCTTTGGGCGTATAATTGAAGTCTGAAAAAAGCGACATGAACCTTCTTCTTTAAAAGCTGACAAGATTTTTACGCTCTTTTTAACGAACATTCTTGATGTTCGTGTCCTATGTGTGTAAAAAGCCGAAGATGTTCTTCCCCTGAGGGACATCGGTGCCGACGTCTGTTTTTAACACTAGAAAAATAAATAAAAAGTGGTCAAACAACAAAAACGCACGATGAGAACAACGCATTGTTACGCTCTTGGTTTTTGTAACCTTCCCTTCTATCTTTCCTCCCGCGTCATGAAATATTTTTGAAAAATATTCCAAAAAATGTTAAAATGCGCATTCTTTATACTTTATTTTCTTTGGTGATAGTTTCTTTTCTTAGATTAGCCGTAGGTATGCCGTAATAGTAAACGATTGTCTATTAAATGCACAACAGACTGTTCGTAATTATCAACTCCACCTTGGCCACTCGATCGTTTTAATATTCGCTTGATATTGTCAGAATCACAAGATGGATTTATAAATAACAATAAATCAATAGGTGATGGGTACCCTAAAGTCGTAAAATAGCACCACGACCGCGTACAATAGAGAGTACGCGGTCGTGAAACCAAGAAGTTGCGATCCATGCATAAGAGTAGATCCAATTAAGTGAAGTATTAATTCTGTTCACCGTCTTTAGAAAGCAAAGCACTTGAATGCTTCTTTCAAAAACTAAAAAATATTCTGTTCCTTTTGGAGAGCATACTTGAATTGCAATAACAACAACTGTATATACAATGTAGATTTATATTAAGCAATGATTTAAACAAATCACTGTTAACAGTTTAAGAGCTTTGATGGCATAAATTGTGTCTTCTGTCCCTCTGTAGCTTAATTCACTTTCCTAACAAAATACTCTCCACTTATTAAACTGTCTCATAAATCTTCAAAACACAATATGTAGGCTGTGGTATAAACACAAGCATCTCTTAATTTCTCTCTCTCTCTCTCTCTCTCTGTGTGTGTGTGCCTTAATGAACTTATGTTTTATGGTATTATGGTTAATACATGTTTGGACAAAGTCTATTACACATGAGTGATCGGTGTGGTTGTGCTTGGGCAGGTTAGAATTCTGTGTGCGAAAACTGTTGACATTTTAAGGCTTCTCAATATAACACACACATACACTTGGTCAAATATTTGAGTTGCTCATTTAGTTAGAGATTATTTTTTGTAAGGATGCACTCACATTTAAGCATTCACTCAACACATACATATTTGTGTACATAAGCATTTATTAACATAAAAATGTATGAACTTGACATTTAATTAAAATTAAATATTTATAGTTTAAGTTGTCCTAACCGACAGAATGTAAACGTAAGGATTTAAAGAGCAATAGACAGACATCTCCTTCTATTTGTACAATAATTAAATTGATAGAATGAATAAAACCATTAAAATTAATTATAATAATCTATATATATAAAAATGAATGTTTGTTTGTATGTAATTAATATAATCGTAACCTATGTATTTGATCATGTTATGATCTTTGGCAAAGTTGTTGCTCATGAGCCGGTATGACCAATTTCCGACAGGTGGCGCCACTGAAAATTACTAAAAATGATTTAAATCGTAAGCCGTGCATTTAATTATGTTATGATCTTTAGCAAAGTTGTTGCGCATGAGCCGACGAAGTTTTATAAGTTGGTATGACGAATTTAGGACAGGTGGCGCTACTGAAAATTACTCAAAATGAATTAAATCGTAAACTGTGCATTTGATCATGATATGAACTTTAGTAAAGTTGTTGCGCATAAGTCGACGGAGGTTTCTAAGTTAGTGCGATTAATTTCCGATAGATAGCGCTACTGAGAATTATTCAAAATGAATCGTAAACTACGCATTTGATCATGTGTTGATCGGACAATTGCCAGACATTTTAGGATTCATCATTTATGATTTTAATAATATTTAGTATAACTCATTCCCGTAAAATGTCAATCACAAGTTTGAAACATTTTAATTTTGGAAAATTTTTAAAAATGATGTTGGGTTTAATTGGATTGGGAACATCGTGGGATTCTAATAAATTTAAACGCCTTTTTCACGTCGTTCCCGTGCAATCATGCCTCCAAAGCGACAAGCAATTGGTCGACTTAAACCTCAAGAAGCATTGAGACTGGAAAATCATCGAGTACAAGCCGCTGAGACCCGTTCGCATGAATCACTTGAACAACGACAAGTGAGATTAGAAACTGATCGAATCCGTACTACTGCGGCCCGTTCGTCTGAATCATCTGGACAACGGGAAACAAAATCAATAAAATGATTTAAAATTAATTGGATATTTTTGTGTAATGTCTTTCCTTCAAATTTATTTTTGTTTGTAGCGCAGCAACACGTGCAGGGTACAGCTAGTATTTTAATAAAAAATAATAAAATAAAATTGGAGCAGGCATAATTTAGTAGTTAATGCGTATAATTAGTGTTCATGTTTTATTATATTGAATATTATCATGTGCATCATATAAGTACTATATATGGGTTATTTCACTTTGAATATTGACAAAATGGAGAAAAATTTGTTGCTCTGTTACTCGGATTCTCCTTCACAACTAGTATGTGCCTTGAGGCTATTAAAGAAATTATCCTATCTGATGTATTACAATATTTTTTAACAAATTTCTTTGGGTAAAGTTTAACAGTAGCGAAATAAATTTTAAAATATAATTTTTTGAAATTAAATTTTCACTTTATTTTAAAATTTTAGTTTTAAAATGGCCCACACATTGCAGGCTCTTTATTTTTTAATGTGTTTTTTAATGCCTTATTAAAAATTTACATTTTTGTTTTCAGTGAATTTAAATTATAATAATAAATGCAGAATATTAACATAAATAAAGAAAAATGACAGAGATTTATAAAAATGATTTAAAAATTAGCATATAAATTCAGTTTTCTTTCAAATGCGACAATTTAAAGTGCAATAATAAAAATAAAACATTCCTTATTCTCATTCCTTTTTAATGTGAGCTTATGTTTACCTTAAAAAAGGAATAATTTTAACATTATGAGTTGGCTGAAATGTTTTTTTTTTTATTACGTACTTAAATGCTGTCTTACCTTTAAAATCTCAATCTCATCTTCTAATTGTATTCAATTTCCATAAATGTTTTGAATCGACAAAAGCCTTTAAAAATTGTGTAAAAGGGAAAACAACAGGAAAGCTACTGAATGCTATTCTATTTGCATAAACTCTTACGACAAACTTTTAGTTGAACGAATTAATGCCTCCGCTCCTATGTCTCCTTCCATTTATACGGTGTCTAAACAAATGTTGCCAGCAATTTCCATTACAATTAAAGGCAACAAGTGTGTACCAGTAATTAAAGCAGAAGACGAAAAGCGTGTGCTTGTCGAAATGAATAAACATCGGCTTAAGCATTAAATACGTATTCCTTCTCATTTACTCTCTGTGTTCTTAAGCAAAATAGAGGAACAGTGAAATATAGAGACAGAGAGAGTGAGAGAGAGAAAGCAGTACACAGATACATATATACATAGATACCGTTACTTAGATAAAGCAACTTTTTCATTTCCGTTAAATGGTCCCATTTTGTAAGAACAATACATATGTCACTATTCATGTTTTCTGTTAAAACCGTACCGCTTTTAATTATTGTCGGATTTTGGAAGGGGTGACTAAGGGAATTGTGCCACTCTGAATAAATTGAATTTATATCTTAAGAATGCGAAATTTTTAACAAATTTAACAAATTTAAATTCTCTGTTCATTCAGTATTGGTCATCGTATTGCCTTCCAATTCGGTTTTGCTTACTGACATAGCCG
Source organism: Sarcophaga carnaria (assembly GCA_958299815.1). NCBI lineage: Eukaryota > Metazoa > Arthropoda > Insecta > Diptera > Sarcophagidae > Sarcophaga > Sarcophaga carnaria. Next base: position 124,293,200 of record OY283152.1, on the reverse strand, counting down.
CCAAGTGAGAAATGGGCTCCATTGCGTTAAAAACTTCGCCTTTTGAAACCTCAGACTGCATACGCCACTGTCTTATAATATTTATAACATGATAAAACGATCCTTAATGTCTAACTGATATGAATATTAATAAGGATACATTTCCGTTATAATACAATCTAATTATAACTCTAATATAGAGAGAAAAAAACTTTTCCTATTAGAATTTTATAAAAAAGAAAAAAAGCTTCTCAAGTACAAGACTTTCATAATAAAATTTGTAAAATGTATACAATATTTCCCTTGCTATCCCTCTCTGCATTATTCAGAAAACATTCAAGTAAAATAAAGATACATACGTATATGCATACCTATTTAGAAGAAATAATTTGAAGCATATTACCTGAACATTTTCTCTCGAAGCATTTAAATATGCGTATATGCTTGCAAAAAAAAACTTTCATAATGGAATTCAAATAGTACGTATGAATGAATTCAAAGTTTAGAATAGAATACGAGAAAATATTGCGTATTTGTATTTTCAATTTTATTTTAAAAGTTTTTCTTTTCCTTCATTCTTCTATTTAAAAAAAATACTCTTGCATTTACATACACATACCGTTATACCCCACATACATATGCTAAGAAATGTGAATGTATTTATGTATGTAGGTAGTGAGTGTATGCGAAGGTATTTGAATACCGTTTGTTTTGTGAGCTACATTTACATATTGAGTACACACATACACAAAAACTAACAAACAAATATCCTGAGAAAAAAAAATCGTCTATAAATAGAGCAGAGTAAAGAAACAACTTGAGAACATTTGCATAAATACGTGGTAGGATTGGGAAGGATCTATATATAGAAATTATTGAAATCTATATGGAAACAAATTTACGCTCTGAAAACCAGTACTTAAAAATGTTCGACAGAGTTCTGGACACAATCATTAAGAAGAACGATTATTATTGTGGGAATCGTTTAGCTGACAGTTCTCTCCTTAAGTGACAGAGACAATAAGGGTCAATAGAGAGATTTGGAGGCTACATATCCTTTTAAAAGAAGGATGATTCTGTGGTATACGGTAGGTCAATGACAAAGAAAAATATTCGGAAACCATGGAGAAACTCGTGTGTATTTTTCAAACGGAGGTCTAAAGATGTGCTATATTCAACTTGTTAAGGAAGTAACGGGTGATTTTTTAGTAATTATCTTTTTGGCAACACTGGTTTAAACAGCTCACGCACGTTTCGTGTTTTGTTTCACTCTCAAACATCTTCAGTTTGGTCTATAATTGAACCATGAATCGTCTTACAAACGAACAACGCTTGCATATCATTGAATTTTATTATCAAAATACGTGCTCTGTTAAGAAAGTTCAACGCGCGCTTCTTGTCTTCAGCAACGAAGTTCATTTTTGACTCAATGGATACGTAAATAAGCATAATTGTCGATTTTGGAGTGAAGATCAGCCAGAAGCATTGCAAAAGCTACCAATGCATCCAGAAAAAGTCACAGTTTAGTGCGGTTTATGTGCTGGTGGCATCATTGGACCGTACTTCTTCAAAGATGCTGCGAATCTCAACGTAACTGTGAATGGTGAGCGCTACCGTGAGATGATATCCAACTTTTTTTTTGCCCAAAATGCAAGAGCTTGATTTGTATGGCATGTGGTTTCAACAAAACGGTGCCACATGCCACACAGCACGTGTAACAATGGACTCATTGAGAGGCGAGTTCGGTGAACATTTTATTTCACATTCGGGACAGTCAATTGGCCGCCTAGATCGTCCGATTTAACGCCTTTAGACTATTTTTTGTGGGGCTATGTTAAAGCTCATGTCTATACAGACAAGCCCGCTTCAATTGATGCATTGGAAGACAACATTGAAGCATTTATTCGTGAGATACCGGCCGAAATGTTGGAAAGAGTATGCCAAAATTGGACTAAGCGGATGGACCATTTGAGGCGCAGTCGCGGTCAACATTTGCATGAAATAATCTTCAAACATTAAATTATATGGAACGTACTATCGATTCAAATAAAGATTTCATGCATTTTTCTGCATTTTATGTTTTTTTTTTTTGAAAAAGATTCCTATAGCTGATAAAAAATCACCCATTACAAGGGACTGTATATAAAATACTATAACACAGGCGGGTCAAGCCCTTGCTTTACGTGAGATTGACGCGATAATAATATGAAACTGTCTGGATGAGCTAAATCAGCTAGACAAGGGCTTTCGTGAAGGGAAGCTCATATAAAGGACGTGAAGAACCTTTGCTGCGCCATTCTAACTAAACTAAATAAAGCCTTCAATATCATACAACTCTAATTTGAATTTCTTTTTACTACCTCTATCAGTTTTCTGCTTTGATTATAGCCATCAGTGTGCAATAATGGAAATAAATTTGTTATTCGAAAAGATAATAGAATTTGAACAAATTTTTTTTTACAATTTCTCCATAAGTCCATGCAACAATTGGTATCTAAAGCAATAAAATAAAAACTAACACTGTCTAATCCCTCTACTTGAAGAATTCTAACCTTTAGGAGCCAATTGAAATTGCTTTCAAAGGAAATGTTTTGTATTCCGCTTTTCCTTTTTGCCAATTTTGTTTGTTCTTTCACTTCCTGTTCGTTTGTTTATATGCTTACGGGGTTTTAAGTGTTACCATTAAGCTGTGCTCAACACATGACATTACGGTCTTCTTTCTTTTTTATCATTTTCTTTTCTTTTTTCTTTTTTGTTCCTCTCTTTTTAAGTCAACAAAAACTTAAACCCATAATAAACACTACTACACTGGCTACATACACTGCATTACCATTGAAAATGTTGTTCTCCTTTTTAATACGATTTTCTATTGCTATGCTTAAGCAAATGAACATGTATTAATATATACATATGTATGTATGTACATACGAGTACATACAATCAAATATTTATTAAGTCTTCTACTAATACTACTACTACTACAACTACTATTGCTACTACGATATTGTGCACATTTTTACATGCTTTTAAATTTTACTCTTGCTCTCTCTCTTTCTCTCTCTTTCGATCTGTTTTTATTGTATTGTTATGGTATATTTAGCATTTAATCTGTAGTACACTACTGTAAATGGTAATTTATTGCTTTAATTTCAATAGATTGACATTTTCATTTTAATACTCGCGTAATTGTTAAAAATAATGGTAATTGGCAGCATTTTTAGCTGTTATTGCAGTTGATTGAAACTGATTGTTATAATATTTTGGTTAATAAAACTGAAACAATTAAATAAAATGTATCATCAGAGACACTTGCCGCCTGCGTTCACGTTTGGAAAAAGTGGATTGTTGAGAAAGAGAGTGTCGTTGGAGAACCTTTCTAAATGTAAGAGGTAATCATAAAAATAACTTCGATGTGCAGGAATATAACATTAATATTACACAAAAACTATTCTTTGAATAAACTTTAAGAATTTAATTGAATTTACTTTAAGAAACATTTTTCTTACTTCACAAGTTTATATTTGGGCAATTCACACGACTTTGTATCGTGTATGTTGTATTGAATACATTTGTTTGTTTGTGAACGCTCAATGCTATGCTGTATTGTGTATCTCGTGGCATTCAAACAATTTGATAGCCCGAAACCAACACAATTTTTTTAAAACATATGAAAACATACACATATTTTTTTCATTCACACAATTTGATAGCACGAAACCAATACAACTTTTAAAAACATATGGAAAAAATGTGTATAAGTGTATCGGATTTTTATACGAAAAATATCAACAACAATCATACACTGTTGTATGTTCTTCCAACAATACAATGAATACAACGATACAACGGCTTGTGTGAATTGACCAATTATTTAACTTTGTTTTGTTTTATTTGTATTTCCTTTCATATTTCTCCACCTTTAGGAGTCTCTAAGGAATTTTTTATTTAATTTTCACTTTTTTTTTGTTGTTGTCATAGTCAACAACAGACAGAGTTCATGTTTCCTTATACTCGTATATCCATTATCCTTCATACCTGACAACACAATAAACAATAATTTCGTTTCACTCCTTTTAGCTACACAAATACGCACAAAATACAAACAAAAAAGGACATCTAAATGACATTAGTTTCGATAGCAAGAAAAAAGAATTTTTTTTACTTTTTTTCCTTCAAAAGATGAAACAACTTATTTGGAAAGTAATAGAACAACGAAAGAAGTAAAGAAACTATGAGAAATCAATAATTTCTGGTTTTTTCTGTTCAGAAATTTCATATTTTTTTAAATTCCTTTAAAAAAGGTTATAAACAACTTTTGAAAACTTAGAGAGAATAAAAACTATACATCTGACATGTTGCCTTGTCCGTATCCTTTTAAAGCCTTAAAATGTCATCATGTTTTCCTGTATATCAAGGGGATGTTAAAACTGAAAAAGGGGATATTAATGCCAAAAATTTTAAAACAGAACAAATTTTATGTCATTTTTATTTTTGTTTAAATGTGAAGATGGTAGTGGTGATATTTTGTTGGGTGTGGTAAAAAGAAATCCACAATTTTTCCCATAGCTAGCATTAGGGTAGCATTAGCATCAACCATTCTTAACAATTTTTATATTTAAGCGGCCTTTTTAAAGCTTAAGAATACTTTTAGGGGAACTTCCACGTCACTGTAATAAGCACCTGTACAATATGCGCATTATGCTGAAAGGAAGAGTAATTCAGGGAGCACTCTGATTCATAAGGCAATGTACAATAGATCAACGGTGGTGGAAGTACCTTTAATTCCATTTTTATTACACTCCATCGCAGTTCAAGTGATTATCGCCAGTGAGAATTGATTGTCCCAGTTTGTAACCAAAATTGGCGAGAGTTTCTGTGAGAAAATCATATAGGCCTTCAAGTCATATAAAAGTGATTCCATTTAACTACACCCCATGCAATATTGTATGTACATATGATAATATGTATATGGTGCACGATATACAATATAAATTTTCATTCCAGTCTTCCGTGGTAATTCCAATATTTAATGTGTATATGTGTGTGAAGAGTATTAAGGATTATGGCATTTTTTTTGTACATTCCTGTGTTAAATATATGAACTTAACTACGTTCACTTCTTTGTAAGCTGTGCCATATAAAACAAAACTGGCATTCATTCATTTGCAGTAAAATTTTATTTAAAAAGTTTTTCTTGTTTTTAATAAATTATTTTGTTCTCTTCTCTTCTTTTGTTTTTGTTTTTGTTTTTTTGCCAATTCTTTTTCATTATTATTAAAATAAAAGCTTTTTCGTAATGTAAAGTATTTGTAGTTGTTTAAAAATTACCATTCCGGGTACACTTGAAAGTTTTAATAGAGTGTGTTACTTTAAACTGCTGCTTTTAAATAATTAAAATACTAGTCAAGTAATATAAACTTTTATAATAACCATTAAAAGTAAGGGGCGGGCAGTTTAACAAAATAAAAAAATCCACACGTTAAATAACCACAGGATATTCCCCCTTAAGCAAACATTTATTTTTACCAACTTCAATTACAATTATTGTACATTTTCTTATCACGATTAAAGAGAGAATAGCCTTTAAATAATTGAGTTGCTTGTTTTTTTTTTAACTCGGACTCTCTCCCTTTAATTATTCTCTTTTGTAAATTGCAAATATAACGGAAGTACATACCTGAGGGAGAGGCTTAATTATAAATTTACCCTACTCTACCCCAACCCTATAAGGTGTATATATGCATTGGTTAACGCAATTCCCTGGCGATGCTGTATAATGAATTCCATGAGAGACCATTACAGGTTAATTTCTTTACGCGCTAAAATAAAACAACGAGAGGCGTTATGACATCCTTCAGTTGGTATTTTACTCTTAAAGGCTCTATTTGAAATCTAGACAGTTTCTTCTAAAACTAATAGAAGTTAAGTGCCAAGTTTAAGATTTTTTATTACAATGTTAAAAAGAAAAACTTGATAGTTTTTGCCTAAACATGTCGCTAAGGATTGAGCATTTTTAACAGCCACTAGCGAGCAACGACTGATGACCAGTTACGTGAATGCAGACGTTATTTAAAACAGTAGAAATGAACGAATTAATATTTAATATGAACATTTTTGTATACGCAATATATTTTTTATTTGCATTTTTAAGTACAATGTTTACATACATACATAATAGGTCATTACAACCCTTCAGTCAGGATTACGACCTAGTTTCTCACATCACTTATGTTGTGTGCGTTAATTTTATATATGAGTGGTGGGACCTAAAGTCGACTCCGAACGACAGATTTTTGAGAAACTTTTCATTGGAAATTTTATTTTTACTCTCAGAGTTTTTGCCAGAAATCTGCTGAGAGGAAGTCGCCGAAGAAATACTTTTTGTATTTTATTTTGATGTCTGGCCTGGGTCTCGAACCCTGGTTTTTCGTCTAATAAGTCAACACACTACCTACTAGACCACAGCGACTTCTGTTTAGTTTCTTTTTTTTTCCTTTGAAAAATATAAATAAAATATTGATAAGACTAGCTTGAGTTTTTAACGATTAAATTATTGACTACCATACGCCCAATGACTCAAACAAGCCAGTTGCCAGTTGTAAGACATTTAAAGCAAAGCCAAATTGAAGAGCAATCCACTGGTAGTCGTAGAAGAGGAACATCTAAAAATCTAAGGAGGAGACAAATCAACCCTAAAGTTGTATTCATGAACCGAAATTTCTTACACCAGATAAATATAATTTCAACAGAAATATTTTATTTTATTGCTAAAAAGTAATTTATTTAAAACAAGAAATTCTACAGAGCATTTAAAATATATTTCTTTAGCAACAAGATTAAAACTTTCAAAAGCTATTAAATAAACTCATAAGAATTCAAAATCTATTAAATATTCTTCTTAATAATAATAAAATAATATCTTCTACAGAGTTTAAATGTCTTCATGAAAAAGAAAAAAAAAAAAATATTTAATTACAGCATAAAATATTTTATATGAAATCATCCTTACGTATGATTATTATATAATAACAACATAATATTACTCATACGCCATACGCCTTATAGCTTGCAAATAGTCCCTTGTCTACCTTTAATTATGATTTTATTCTTATTTTTCTTATAAGTACCATCAGCAGCATTCTTCAAAATGATTTTATTACCACTTAATGATAAGCCAAACAAAGAGGGAGAGAGCATGTGGGTATCCAAGAAACATATTCTGGTGGTATATTAGTCGTCATCAGCATTATTAAACAGTACTTTCCAATTTCATGACCCTAACGTACAAGAGATTTTTTTGTTTGGGGCCAGAAAACACATGATATAACCGTAATATTATGGCAATATTAAGCTTAACACACATGCATACATGTATGCATGTATATGTATAGAAATATCTTATATTCTGTTATGTAATACACACGTTTCCCTTTTATTTGACTGGGATAATTTATCAGCACTCAAAGCAACCGAAAATAAAAGAAGACAAATTGAAAAAGTAACATACTTTAACCAACCACCGCACCACCGCCCTTGCCAAAAGCAATTGCCACAAACCAAAATGAAAGATAAAGAAACATTGTTTTGCTACCGTTCACCTTTGAGAATCGTTAACATAAAGATTTTAGGTTGAACCGGAAATGAAAACTCATATATAAAGTACGGTCATAGGAGTTTAAGCAAAAGATAGCAAAATAGATAAAAACACAGAATACTAGATTATTTTGCCCTTTTGCTATATTTATTGCTATATTCTCAAGAGAATATGCAGTAGCAGAAAATATTGATTGCAATTTACTTTCATGTATATAAGGTTCTTGAAGACTAAGGTCCCATATAGAATAGGGGTTTGGCCCACAGGTCTACAGCTCTAGCTGAAATGCCTTCCAATAGTGTAGCGGTCTTCAAAGTAAAAATTCGTGCAATACTAAGATTTATTTTCGAGTCGAGAAGGTTTCTTACGGAGAATTTAAGGCCACAGGATTTAATAACGATTCGTGGTATCACAATGGACTTACCCCCAGTCTAAGTCTTAAATTATCCTTCAAGGAGTACCTTGCAATCTAACCTAGCCTAACCTAACCTCCTTTTTTGCATAGTTTTAAACATGAACACCCTAACATTGCTTCTATGTTCTCGCATAAAAAGCAACAGGCAGTCTGCTTAAGTGGATGGTAGATTGTATTAGCATATGCTTGATGATTCTTTTCTTATCTTCATTCCTTATGCACAACAAAACAATTCTCCATTTTATAACACCCTTCTTGAAAAGGAAAAAGAGACAAGAAAACATTTTTTTTTCAATTTCATAAGCCAGAATATTTCCATAACCATCCACACATAACATCGTATCATCATCTTAATATACACTTGACTACACACAGAGTTTTAACTTTAAAGTTTCTTATTCCTTTTTGTTTTTCTTTTTGGGGTCTTCTAATGGGCCACAGTACATCTTATTTAAAAAGAAATAAGAGGCAGAGACAGAGTTTAAATCCTACTTGTTAGACACATTGTTGTAAAATACAAAAAAAAAAACAAATATTTGGTTGATTGTAGTTCTTTGTGTTCTTTAAATATATTAAATTTAGAAACAGAATTAAAATCCAACAACATTTTCTTTAGGTTTCTTAATGTATTTTTTTTCCTTTTTTTATTATTCTATTTGCATTTGGTTGTAAAGGGTGTTTTTTATAGAGGTATAGAACTTTAAGTTGCAATAAAACAACGATGGATTATTCGATTGACATGAATTTTATTTATCCGAAAGAGAATCTTGTGGCATTACATTTTAAATATGATTTCTGGCATATGACCGCCACGGCTGGCGCGGATGTAGTCCAATCTGGACATCCAATTTTCGATGACTTTTTCCGTATATCGGCAATAATACGGCGAATGTTGTCTTCCAAATGATCAAGCGTTTGTGGCTTTACCGCATAGACCAATGACTTTACATAGCCCCACACAAAGTAGTCTAGCGGTGTTAAATCACAAGATTTTGGAGGCCAATTCACAGGTCCAAAACGTGAAATTAGGCGGTCACCAAACGTGTCTTTCAATAAATCTATTGTGGAACGAGCTGTGTGACATGTTGCGCCGTCTTGTTGAAACCACATCTCCTGGACATCATGGTTATTCAATTCAGGAATGAAATAGTTAGTAATCATGGCTCTATACCGATCACCATTGACTGTAATGTTCTGGCCACCATCGTTTTTGAAAAAGTACGGACCAATGATTCCACCAGCCCATAAAGCGCACCAAACAGTCAGTTTTTCTGGATGTAACGGTGTTTCCACATACACTTGAGGATTACCTTCACTCCAAATGCGGCAGTTTTGTTTGTTGACGTAGCCATTCAACCAGAAGTGCGCTTCATCGCTAAACAAAATTCGCTTATGAAAATCGGGAACAACGGTAATCTCGTTTTGGGCCCATTCGACGAATCTACGCCTTACGCGATGATCGTTTGGCTTCAAATCTTGCACGAGTTGGATTTTGTAAGCACGCAAACCAAGATCCTTCCGCAATCTCTTCCTCAATGCTACGCTCTACAGCAGCAATAGCTTCTTCTGTACGCACCGTACAGCGTCTCTGGGGATGCGAGTTATCAGTAAGAGTAAACGTGGTGCGAAAACGTTCCATGGTTAATCGAATTAACTGCTCTGATGGACGATTTTGTCGACGATATAATGGACGTAGTGCGCAATACGTTTTCCGCACAGAACCATTATTTGCGAAATAAAATTGCACTATTTGCAAGCGTTGTTCAGGCGTGAGTCTATTCATGATGAATTGCCAAACCAAACTGAGAATAAATCACTTGACAGCTGTTAAATCGGTCGCCATCTTGAAAAGTAATGCCAACTTAAAGTTCTATACCTCTATAAAAAACACCCTTTACAAACAAGATTTGCTTCTCTTCTTTTAAATTATGAAAAAATCTTATTTTTCTTTGATTTCCTAAAGGAACACGGGTAATTAGTTTCAAGTATTCGAAGAGAACGATAAAGAGAGAATAAATTTGGATTTAAAAATTCTTTTCAAATTAGTGTTGGTTAGTTGTTAATAGAAAGAGAAAGAGAGAGAGAGAGAGAGAGAGAGAGAGAGAGAGAGAAAGAGCAAGTTAAATAACTGTTTTAATTGGTTTCTATTTCATTAAATTAATTGTAGAATTTTATAATTTTGAGAGCTTGTAATCGTCGAACCAGAACTCCTTGATTAGAATTCTTAAATCAACCAGAATGTATCCAGGTTGGGACTTGAGATTAGAAAGTCAAAGGGTCTCCAATTCAGCATAGGAAATAATGTCTAAGTTGGTGCACTTGTTCACTAATTTTTGTATCATTCTTTCCCACTTTTCCTTATTGCCGAAACACTTTCCGCTCTGCTGTACATTTTAATTGGACGTTGATGGATCATTATTGGTGTTATAGTTAACATTTTTCTAAAACCATTAATAATAATCGTTTCCCCAATACGAGAGTTATGGAGTTGAATGGAAATTGAATATTTACTGAAAACACAAAATAATAACCCATAAAATTTACGATTTTTTTTAATGCGCCATTAAAGTTGTAATAAAAAACACAGAAACACATTGCACATGTGTTTAACTGTATAAAACGTTATGTTTTAAACACTGTTTCTTGAAAATATTTCCAACTCTGCTCTACTGCATTGAACATAAATGATTTTATTCATTTGGAAATGGTGTATGCGCAACTACTTGCCATCTGCTAAAGCTATAAACTAAAAACTTTTGTTGTTCTGCCATCCTCCAGAAAAGAAACAAAATATTTATGTTTTATTTTACCTTAAATACCTTAAATAAATTCAATAAATCTTCATGATTCGTATTGGGGTGAAAATCGATATGCAACCAGCTACTTAACTTTACTTTACTAGCCATAGTTTGGGATCAAAACACAATAAAATGCGTTGAACTCTGACAAGAGTTTTTGGCAAAAGGAAATTATTTGAAATAATAAAAAAAAACAAATTTGTTTACTTTTAAATAAAATCATGACTATTTTATCGAATAGGATAGTCGATGTAAAAATTGTAGAAACAAGAGTAGAGCCACAGCTCTCATCCAGGATACGTAATCTATCGTACTACGAACTAACTATTATTATATTACTAACTTAACTATTTTATCCTGCAAAAGTGGTCTGAAACAATAAAGTCTGCAATTAATTCTTCTTATGTCAGTTCGTCACCAATTTTATTGCTAGAAATTCCGGACTGACTTAGGAACTAGTAACCGTACTGTCTAAGATTATCAAAGCATTGCATTCGACAACGATATCATGAAAAAATGCAAGTCATCGATTAAAAAATACAAGTCATCGTCCAAAAAACGCAAGTCAACGCCCAAAAATGCAAGTCTTCGACCAAAAACCGCAAGACATCGTCCAAAAAATGCAAGTCGTCGTCCAAAAATGCAAGTCATCGTCCAAAAATGCAAGACATCATCCAAAAAATGCAAGTCATCGACAAAAAGACTACAATGCGAATGCAAGTCATAGTCCAAAAATGGAAGTCATCGATTAAAAAAATACAAGTCATCGTCCAAAGAAAAGCAAGTTATCGACCAAGAAAATGGAAGTCATCGACAAAAAGACTGCAATGCGACAATTTTGCCCGCTTTATATAGAAAACCTTTTGTTGCTGATTTCAAGAAAATCTGTTCCCAAGTAACGCTCTATAGTAAGGAAATCTGTTTTGGAATCCTTAGTAAGATGGCTATCCAGCTCACTAGGTCCACTTTTACCCGATTTAGCCCCATTTATGCAGAGCATTTTTTTGCTCATTTGACGATCGTAAGGAAAACTGTTTTGGAATCCTTGATACCATCGCTAACCTCTCCACAATTATATTTTTTGTCTGATTTTGCCCGATTTATGTAGATGACTTTTTTGGACTAATGTTTTAATGGAACGTGGTCTTAAGTTATTAAGTTGTAAAGAATTGAAGAAAACATTAAAAAATTATTATTTAAATATTAAAATATCGTATTATATGTACAGTGGTGGCCACGAATTTAAGACACGACATTTTATTTCTACATTTGTGATAATTTTTACATCTTATCAAAAATATTTTAGGTCCATGATATTTTTCTTAAGATTTTAGTAATATTAGGAAGAAAAACTAATAATATTTTGCTACCTATATTGGGTTGAGAATTTTTATTTACATATTATATAGATCAAGACAAAATGCTAGTCGCGATTTGATATTTTTTGACACAAGTGGTTTACGTTGTGCAAGACACCCACGCAAGTTTTTCTCATTTAGACATCTTCTTATTGCCCTAGACGAAATATCAATACCAAAATCCAATACAATTTTATTTTTTATTTTACTTGAGGTCGTGAAGGGATTATAACAGCTACTTTAGGGTGTAGTTTTTCGGGCTCTAGGTTGCTGTTTGACATTTTTGATGGTACCATGTTGCTTGATGTGTTCCAGCGCGTTGTAAATTTTGCATCTAGAACATTTAAGCAGCTTGGATATCTCCATTATTATTTTTCCATCAAATTTTAGTTGTTGGATCAGTTTTCGCTCGGCATCGGTATTCCAAGTACCTCTGACCATTTATAATTAAATATTTCTATGTATTCCAACATAAAATAAAATAAAACATTCGTTGCTCAACGTTTAGCTTCAAAAAACACCAAAAAATCACTTAAAAACCAGATATTTCTGAAATGTCTTAAATTCGTGGCCAATTTCAAATAAACGTTTTTACAATAATATGATCAAAAAGCCACAAAATGTAAATAGAAACGAAATAAAATAATGGTACTTTTTCTTAATATTACAGGGTACATAGAAGTATAAAGAATATCAATTTTGATACTACATGATTGTAAATATTATCGCAACTAAGTCAGTCATATGTCCTGTCTTAAATTCGTGGCCACCACTGTATGTATTTTTTATATTACCCTGCTTAAAACTATTTGAAAAACTGTAACACGCTTTATTCCCCATTTAAAAGCCAACAAATAAATAATAATTTAAAGGAAGAAGAAAAAAGAAGCAAAATGTGCAACAAGTTTTCTTTACTAAAACTTCCAACTTTATAATGGCTGGCATACATAAACTATAACTTGGCTAGAATGGAAAAAACCAAGAGAATACGTTAAAAACTGTTGGTAGCACGAAAGCAAAGACCGCCAAAAACGAAAATCAAAACTTTAAACAAAGTTTCTATTAAAGAAAAGGACAAAGAAAGTAAAATATAAGGCACTTCACGAGTCCCTTGAATGAAAAAAAAGAAAAAAGTTAAGCTGCACGCACTTACTTTTTTTTTGCTCTTAAAAATCAAACAAATTTTTAAAAGGGAAACTAATTTTTTGGTTGAAAAGATTTTTTTTTAATTTTGAAAATTTTGTGGTAAACAAGAAGAAAAAACGTGGTTTGATAAGCATTGCAGTTATCTTAAGAATAAAAAAATTCATAAAGAAAATTAAGATAACCAAGATAAGACAAAAAGAGGCCGTCTTGCATGCCAAGATGTTTTTAAACTTAAAAAAATTAAGGCCTTTATCTTGAAGTAAAATATGGACATGAGTCATAAATTGGCAGAATCTTATAAGTTAACTGTAAGTAAAATTTCTTAGACCAACAACTCACAATTTTTAGTGCAACAAACACCACATGCCAAATAAAAATAGGGACATAGCAGCACAGAGAAGTTGAACGACTTGTAGAGCTTTGCTTTCGTCGCAGGGTCTGTGCCATTCAATTGCCTTTTGAGATCACAATATCAATTCTTTGGAAGAATAATTCTACCCTTGATCTCCAGTCTGACATAATTTTCGCCGGTAAAGACGTAGCCAAAATAAATAAACACCTTGGCAACGTAAAAGGTACAGTTCTTGGCTGTAACCCGCAAATTCCTACATGTCGGCCTCATATAGGTCGATTTGTCCTCATTTACTGACAAGATTTCGTGTACTGTAAATATATTCGGTCGATGAAGAGAATTACCAGGACTTAAGTCGCACTGATAAGGTCCAATCCGTGCCTTGGCGAAAGGTCATTCACACAATAAGCTCGTAAAACCTTATATGCGATAGTGAAAAGGCATATACCTGTGTATTTGTGCATATCATGGGATCTACTATATTATGGTTTCCCCATAAGTTCCAGAAATAAGCCTTGCTAGTCTAGTGGGGAGTGTGTTAATCTATGATCTTATCTCACTTTCTTGAAACTCTATAGATTATTGTAATATAAAGAATAAGAAAAGAAAATGATGACAAAGATATAATACTGGTCAGAGAATAAAAAATTAATAACACTTTGTCGTACACTACTCCCTCATTCTCTTCTGATGTAAAACACTTTCAGGTATTCCAACACCATGTAGTGCTTGAAAAAATAAAAATATAAATAAAAATTAAAAAATAAATAAAAATAAAAAGTAAAAATAAAAGAATTCCTTATGACGCACAGGAAAACCGAATAAATTTTTGTTGTCGATAAAAGTACACAACGTTCCACATCACTTGTGCAAAAATTTTGTTTTTGAGAACTACCGTTATGTCACAATATAATTTTAAAGTTTGAATTATTTGTAGTTTTCCTCGCGTGAAATATAAATTTCAACTTTTGGTGTCTTAAAAATTACTTTTGGGTGTTTTCTAAAGTGATAATTAAAAATATTTTAATGGAACCTTCAACCTCAGGTTAGTTAGATTAATTTATGTTTTTGGTTTTTATGTGCAATTTATGTTATTATTTTTAATTAATTTTCACGCATAAGCCTATAAATTAGGGGATTTCGGAAAATATGTCGATAAATAGTTGTGAATAAAGCCAAATTAAGAAAAAAATCTTTTGTTTTCTAAAAATATAAACGCTTTTGAAAATATTTATGAAAAATTTGTCTGCACTTTTTTGCACATTTTGAAATAAAATTTAAATATATTGTGGCACCAACATATAAATAATTTAAAAAAAAAGTAAAACAAATTAAAAAACCTGAAAGAGTGTCATTTCTTATGGAGAAAAACGCTTCAAAGTCAATCATAAGTTGGTCCTATCCACGATTGACGGAAAAATATGTAATACACTCACAGAAACTACTAGTACACAAAAATGCTTTTTATATGGTGCTACTTCCAAAGAATTTAATAGTATTGACAAAATCTGGAGTTCGGTTTGCCGATACTGCACGGATGGATCAGATTTTTTGAATGCCTGTTCCATTTGGCATATAAGCTTCCTATAAAGAAACGGCAAGCTAGATCGGATATCGAAAAACAAGTTGTTGCAAAAAAAAAAACACGTATTCAAGAGGAGTTCAAAAATAAAACCGGTCTTATTATTGACCATCCGAAACCCTGCTTTGGAAATTCTAGTGACGGCATCACAGCTCGGCGCTTCTTAAGACAACTTAAGACAACTGCTTTTAATTATGGTTACCGTTTTTAGTGGATTTCAAATAAACACTAATGCCTTTCGAGATTTCGCTCGTGATACCGCAAGGTATTTTGTACAACTGTATCCTTGGTATTATATGTCCCCAACTATCCATAAATGTTTAATACATGGACCAGAAATAATAAACCATACTTTACTACCAATTGGACAGCTGACGGAAGAAGCACAAGAAGCTCGAAACAAAGATTTCAACAATTTTAGGGATCATTTTTCTCGAAAATGTCCTGGAGAAAAATCAAGTGAAGACATATTTAAAAGACTATTAGATACTTCAGATCCAGTAATATCAAATATGAGAAAATTGAAAGAGAAAAAAACCCATAATTTTTCTATGGAAGCAATTCAATTGATAAGATTTGAATCAAATGTCGATGGTGCAGAAGATGTCAATAATAATGATAATGATACCTATACTAATTATAGTGATAATAATAATAATTGATGATGATGATTATAAATAATTGGATAGGGAATAGAAATGTGAGGATAAATATTATTCTTTTTATTTTTATGGAAATATTGCAGTTTTTTTAAATAGACTAATGGGAATTAAAATTTGTACTAAATAATATTAAAAAATTTATTAGTTTTACTTCTTAAAGTGAATTTAATTGAAAAAAGTTAAAATTTGAAACAGGGAAAGTTACCTTGAATTAATTCCCACTTTTGATACCAAACCCCACTGTGTGACGTAATAAAAAAATTTAATGAGAATTCCATAAAATATGTGAAAAATCTCCTGAGTATACTTTGCACCACATTGCAACGCAGTGTACTCGTATGTGAAGAAATATTTGCAATTTCAGTTGAGGTTATAAAAGTTTTATATGTAGTGGAAAAGAAAATGATGCAATTTCTTGGCGCACAGATAGCAATAAAACGTGAGATAAAAATACGTACGTATGTGGCCAAGAAAATTATATGAGGGTCATAACTATTTATGCAGCTATAAAAAGTTAATTTAATAATGGAATAAATACTTGTTGCATTTGTAGATTTCATTATGATTGATACGAAAGGAATGCTGGAAGTAATTTAAAATTCCAACTTTTAAACTTTTAACCCTCATTCATAAAATACATACAATAGTATCTCATTCAGTTCTGTCTGACATTCAGTTATTTGCTAAGGATTTATGGATTTATGGTTTTAAATTTTCAAGAGTTATTTATCTTTCATAGGCAACAAACCTTTTTATTTCCCCGTTTTTTTTACATCACTTTTTATTTATTCATTTATTTATTATTTTTGTTCAACAGAATCCCTGCTAGTGTGTTAGTATTCGTATGTGAGTAACAAAAATAAACAAAATATTCTGACATCCGTGTAAACACCTGCCAACAAATGTGTACGTGCTGGGTTTCAAAGATACCTCTCATAGGAATACTATCGTATGGTGCCAGCTTTTCGCTTAAATTCTATTCCGTTTTATTTTATTTCATTTCGTTATTTTTCTTTGCCTGTTTTTTATTATTAGATTCATCCTTTTTATGTTCAATATATACTACATAACTCGTACATACATACATGGATTTGTTTATCCAAGTTATGTAAACGACAGTTCCTACCAAATGTTGAAATATTACTAAAGCCTACAGTAACTAATTAGAACTAAACATAGGATCACGTTCTAAATTGCAAGATATTAATAATATCTCACAGAATAACAACTGATTTAAAAAACTTGTGTATGTTAAAACCAAAACTCAAATCAAATAATAATCAGACATAAAAAACTGGTTGGCATACGGTAATTTTGTATCAATCTAATATGGGCTACTGATCACAGCGATATTCTGGGTAATAGTGTAGCTCAATCTACACAAGAATATATGTAGGTATACCACTGTTAGGCTGTCTAATGGGCAAGAGGAAATTAAAAGCTTTTAAATCTACAATTCTTTTGAGTTAGTAAACCTACCAAACTATAATTCTTTTTAAGTGTCACCAACTGTATTTTGCACAGTTACAATTTGTATGTATCTACATAATAAGTGTACATGTCAATAAATTCCATTTGGGCTGTCATTCTATTTTACAAATTTGTCAATATATAGATGAATACAACACTACTGCTGCACAAACCCCCAGCCAGCGATAAGGATGCTGGATATTAAATCCTTAATAATCCTTTATACAATACATATTTATATACAAATATACTCATATAGCGTATGTACTGTAATACAAAAAGCAGCAAAATCAAAACATTAAATCAAGCTTTTATGCTAATAAACTAAAAGCAAAAAAACTTTGAAATGATTTATGATTGTACAGAAACTGTGATTAAATTTAAAATTGATTTTCAGTTTCAGTTTCTGAAAACCTCAAAATATAATTTAATTTCATTAAAATTTTTGTTGTTTTAAAAATTGCATTGAATAAATTTGTTTTATTTCACCGAATAGTGGTAAAATTGTCTGGCGCAAAATAATTTATGCTTCAATAAACACACGACATTAAATTTAATTTTAGGCAATTAAAAATAGAATTCCCATTTGCGGTCGTTGCCATTTTAAGGTGACCAGATAATGTGGTTAAATTTTTCAAAAAAATGCGAAGCTAGTGGATATTTAGAAAATAAGTCAACATTTTTTTATGGTAAAGGCTGTGTTAAACTAACCCGGCAGCCTATAGAGCGTTTAAACTCTCACAGAATGCATCCTTCTCCTAGCCAGGGTAGGATTGATATAGTGGAAATGCTATATACTCTCCAACTTTTCGGCAAAAGTTGGCTGAGATTTATACCGCAACCACTTCTTCTTCGTTACCAATCTCCTGATAAGTAGACAGGGACATCTCATTGGATAATTAGGATACTAGTCTAGCCCAGATATAGTACTTTGCCCCGCAATCAAACAGAGACAGCTTTGGTCCAAGGCCTTTCAATCACAAACCAATCGTGGTTTATTTATTTGCAATTGTCCTGTCTGTCAACGAAAATTTTATAAGAATCTGCAGTCATATAACCACCAAATATATCAGCGAGATCAGTATTGTTCCAAGTGAACCATCAATTCGAGATTGTTAAAAAGATATTTTTACAAATTTAAAGAGACCCACGTAAGGATGTAACAAAATTTGTTTTACTGAATAAATACATTTTTTATTTAAATACTTTACCATCATATTTATACCAATCTTAACACTATGAATTTCCACTCTCATTGCTCCTAATGTATAGAACATATCATTAAAATTTCTAATTTTCTGTAAAATCACCCGAACGTATAACCTCTATTAGATTTATACACTCATTCATAACCATACAAGAGTTAAAAACCATTCAACACTAATTTTACGGATTTAAAAAAACTCATTAAAATGCATACATGCTGTATGCGCACATGAATGTTTATCAAATATCAAATACAAATAGGATAAGAATGTCCTGAACAATTTTAAATTCAGTTGCCTAACTTATGCAACGGATATCAGCCATTTAACAATAGAAAATTTTGCCATTTCATTACATATGTATTATTGGGTCTAATGGTCAATTATATTGCGAATGTAAAGGAAGCAATAGAAAAATACAATTCTGATTAAATATCTAGAGCACTTATACAAATTCTATGATTCCTTAGCGAGCTATTACAATAAAATATCCATAAAATGGCTAATTGGTATGACAATGTTTAACCAAATTTTCTTTTTTTATTATTTACACACACTAATTGTTTGTATAATAAAATTAAAAAAAAATCATGGCCTATATTTACTCGCTCTCACTTTCTCTCTCTCTCTCTCGTCATAATAATTTTTATGGTCACACAATAATAGTCAAGATCTTTGGTGTATTCATTCGTTTGTTCATTCATCCAACCATTTATCCTTCACTTTCACATTTACGGCTGTTGTATGCATACATAAAACGTTTTCTATGGCAGCCTATGGCAATAGAAACGACAAAAATGTATAAAAACACGTACACACACACACCCAACAACAAAAAAATAAAATAGCAACAGGCTGAAAGCAAGTATTATAATCAAATTTGTTTCAAACAACAGCAACAACAAACCCAACAAAATTGACACAAAATCAAATGGAAAATTGTTGCTGAGGGTAGGAAGATAATTGAGCTGTTATTCTATGTTATTTACTACAACAACAGCAGCAAACAAAACGGTAAATTGTTTACAAAATACAGGGGATATTTAAAATTAGGATAACGCCTGTAATAAAGCCTTTTCCAAATGGATTTTACAGAGAGGGAAAGAGCGAAAAGAAATTTTAAGTTAGAGAGCATAAAATTGAATTGAATTGTATGGCTTCCAATTGTAAGGCAGACAATGAACGTTGTTATCGACAATTTCATTGAATTTTACGTTTTGTACTGAACTTAAGAAAAAACTATTACAGAGGTTAGAAAGGCAAATAAACTGTTATTATATTTGCTGCAACAACAACAAAAAAACAAAAATAAAAATTAGAATAAAACCACTTAAAAGAAAAGTTAGAGGCAGAGACATAGGGACAAAGAGAGAGAAAAATGTATGTTGAAACTTATACTTAGCCAAACCTATACTACAATTTTATTTTTCGTCATTGGCTTGGTATAGGCGATTGAGGCTAAAGACAGGGTATCCAAATTTTTTTAGTGGTTTTTGCCAATACAGCGCCTGAAGTTTCATTAATTTAGTGAAAGGTTTACCCATTACGAATATGGTACGGTTTAACAACCAAAGTTCCATAGGCTTTCTACCAGGAAAAATGCACTCACCCGTGCCTAATGATCAAAATTTAAGTGGTCTGTAAGAATAAATTTGAATAAAATTTTATTAGATGTGAGTGATTGATAAAATCGTGAAACAACCACTTTATAAAACTGTTATCTAATAATGTTTCTAAATAGATTACGATCTGCAAATTTATTTTATTTTTAGAACAAACCTCGTATATTTGACATCACTTTTGCCCATATTGTAAACAAAAAATCTTGACTTCTGTTTTATAAATGTTAGCACTTGTGCCAAGATTTCATTCTTAGTAAGAAATAAGTTCTTTGAACTCTAATTAGCACTGCTGTAGAAAATTGTAATGGGTGTTGTCCTTTAAAACGTTTTGTTTTTGAACAACAGTAATAGAATGGCCTGGAAAATATATACATATATATGTACATACACATAACTAATGGTATAAAATATTTAGCATATGGCATTTATATAAAAACAAGGGTAAAAAGAATATGTCATTAGACAACACAGCTGGAAGAGTTCCGACATCAACTGAAGAATTGTCAATAAAATTAAAAAAAACGATTGAAATTTGTTGAAAGGATATCAAGAAAACGTACATATGTAAAACATATTTAATATGTATGTATGTCTACCAAATATTGCCTATCTCCGAGGGGATAATGCTTTAAAATACATTACAAATCACCATTGCATTGATTTAGCGTAGAGGAAATCTTGTTTCAAGTTGTTTGTTATTTCAAAAGTTTGCTTTTCCAATAAATTACTTACATTTCTAATGATTTTTTTCTACGTTTTTTTTATTTTCAAACGTTTTAAACACTTTATTCAACAGCCAGAGGTTGAACAGATTTCCGCAAGAGAGTAATTTGGTCACGTAGCATTTGTTGTAGTAAAAAATAAAAAATAAAGCAAATAGAAAAGGGAAATAAACAAGGAACACTGCAGAGAGAGAGGATATGGTTTCCATACAACAGCTGTGAAAGGTAGTATAACAAGTTAAACTACTACAGGATTATTTACGAGGATATTGATAGGGGATGTAGTAAATTCTTATTGATAAGATGGTCTTAAGGTGTTATAAAAAGAATTTCAAAATGAAAGCAAACGGAAAAGTGAAAAAAGAAATATTACGTGTGAACAGAAGACTGGGAAATTGATAGCAAAATAAAATTGAGTTTAAAAGTGTAACAGTTAATTTAATAATGTAAAGGAAAGATATACACATTGTTAGAGAACTCTAGTGAATAGGAAAACAGATTTTGGTAAAGAAGTAAGGGATGGAGTAGTATTTATGGTCACCAGATTTAAATCATTGAACATTGTAAGAGACAAGACAATCTCTTTAATAAAGCGATTAAGTGGTTAAAGAGCGATACGCAGTGTAATGCTTTAAGCATCAATTAGGAATGTATGTGCTCTATGAGGCTCTACTTTTAATGCACTAAATGTGCAGATAATCGCAGGTCCACCTTGCCATTGCAAAAGAGCTTCGAGGTCTGGGTGCTCCAATATACACAGAAAGATGAACACCTAGAAGTTGCAATCACAAGGCACAAATGCTCAGCTCAACACTCGGATAAGCAGCGTCGATCCCCATAATATCTCATTCACATTGGTGGACAATATTTCGATAAAAACAGTTTTTGATATCAAGCACCCTCCCTAACGAAACCAATGGCACAATGGGGAGTGTGTCTACTACGCAAGTCATTGTCCGCCACTGTATTTTTGTTAAAGCTTACAGAGAGAGAGGAGATGGGTCGCAAGAATAGGAAACAGGATAAACGAAAACATCGAGTTGTATAGAAGTATGGGTTTCCCCAGAAATTGTTGAAACTGATACCAGCTTACGGAGAATATTACCAAACTTCACACGATATCTATTGAATCTAAATAGCGAGTAAATAAATGGAAAGAGAGCTCCACACCTATTGCTATTGGATGTTAATTTTCAAATTTATTAGCCTCACCACACTCAGAGGTAAGTCTTACATTATTAACGTGACTAAATAAATGAGTGGCTTACGTTGATTAGCGTAAATTTGTTTAAAAACATTCTTTTTAAATTATGACAATTAACTGAAAAATTTTTTACTTACAATCCATTTTTACACATTTAAATTAATATTCTAATATTTACCATTACGCTAAGCAAATGATAGGCTAAGGGGGGAGGGGTGATAAGCTTCCGATTGTTGTTGCTAAATGTTCAATTACTATGACACACATTTATTTTTTGATTACTAAACATCTTACCTTGGAATTCATTAACAAGGTACGTTAACTTTAAATCAAAAATAAATTATAGTAAAAATAAATTTAAAAAGAAACAAACTACAACAACAATAACTTATTAAATAACAATTTAGTTTAGAATATTTAAAGATAAGATTATTATTAGCCTTATTGAAAACTTTTAAGTACGTGTTATCAGTTTGTCCCATACATCTTCATTAACAAACAAAAAAGTTTAATTTTTTTTTATTATTTTTTTGTTTTTGGCCACAAAACTTTTGCAAGTTTTGGGGGTAATAAAAAAAAGAGAAGAACAATTTTAGATGATTTCTTTTACATCCCAAATAAGTATTTTTTTTACCAGAAAAAAAGAAGAAAAGCTGAGGGAAGTTGTAAGGCAATTACATTTGCTTTTTACAAGCTTTATGGTTCCTTAATGGTCTTTTTTTTAAACGTGACACGTTTATTTTATTTCACCACATCAGGTGTTGTTTTTGTTGCCATTATTCTCTTACCAGAAAAAAAGTAAAAGTCATAACAATTTGTTCTAACAGATTTGTTTAACCACATAATAAACATGCTGTTCCTACATTACTAATTAAGCGCATAAAATTTAATTCCATTGCTTAAATCATGTATGTAAAGAGAATTGTAAATACTTCTTAAAAGCAAAGAAACTGAGACTTGTCTTAAACACTTTACTCTTTACACTTTACTTTCATGTGTTTAGTGTCAATAAACATTTCATATTATGGTAATTGTGTTATTACACACATAGCTTTTATTGTCTAAAGATGTTTGATCTCATAAAAAGCAATTACCATTACGTACTACACAATATCCTAAAGCTATTTTAACGTGTATACTGTTGCTAACTATTACCAGCATATAAAATGCGTAGATAAAAGATTTTAAGGACCTATAAAAGTTGGAGCATAAAAAATAAAACAAGTGGTAATAATTTAAGACAAATTGCTTCTTAATTCGTAAGCTATATTAACTTGTATTAATAATGCAAAGATAAAATTAACTTTTAATAGACCAGCTTATTTATTTATAGCATTAGAATTAAAAATTATATACGAATTAATCCACATGTAATATAAAAAATCAGATTCTATGGTGGAAATTGAATCTCTATACTTACAGACTATCTTAATGGCCACTAAACTACTAAGGCATAGCTAATATCCATTATTTTATTCAATAACTTTTTGATATTTTGAATGTAATTGAAACCTTCGTCTCTATTCCTAGAAATCCAGTGGTATATGTCAAATCAAACTTTTTTTATGTACTCGACAACACAGGGCAATACCAGAAAAGTTGAGCGATTGTCTCCCATTTCTTCATTGCCTTTCCACAGAAAGATGTGAATAACACTGCGTCTATCCCCACAGCGTAATGTGTGTTTACCAATCCCTTCTACTAATAAAAAACCTACACCACCATCGTGTTGTAACCGAACCCGCTATTGGATGAGCATAGCCTTCAGCGACCATAATGGCTTCGGTATCTACTAACCTTTTTGAAAATAGACACTTTACCTAGAGTCGGATATTTAGTTACACTCTTGGAAAAAAAATTTTGTACTGTCAACCTTGAATTATGTCGTTTTAATGTATAGTCCAATTAGAGTTGTGAGTAGTTTTGTAGTGGTAGTTGCGTGGTCTTCCCTTTTTTCCCTTTTTTCAATAGCAATAACCTTACTATCGAATTAAAATTTAATTAAAATGAAATGCATTAAAATTACATTACGCATCTGATTACTTTCAAATTAATTATATGCTATACGAAAAGGATTTAAATTATTTTATTATTATTATTGAAAAGGTCATTAAACAATAAAGTAAAAATGTCTATAAAAAGTTTCAGGTCATAAATAAAACCGACTTGACAACAGCCCATTCATAACTGTATTAAATTTTGAATGCAGTAATACATCAAAAAGAATCCTTATTATGGAACACGGAGTACAACAACATGGTAACAATGGGTAAATGATGATTTATAAACTAAAACCTGTCAATAACCTACGAGAACGGAAGACGAATTGAGCGAGATAAACAGAACAAAACTAACTGAGAGCAGAAAAACCAACAACAACAACTATAATGAAGGCAATGCTCCTAATAAAAACAAAAACAACAAAATGAAAAAATGTAAATAAACCAAATAAACAAAAACAATGTATAATTGTAAATAAAATGTATGCAGAAGCATGTAACTGTGTGTGTTTAAAAGAGTTTGAGTTCATATACATACATACATAATGGATGTAAAATTAATTGTTTGTATGTTAAAAAATTTAAGGGAATAATGAAGAGGTTAAAGGCATAAGAAAAAACTAAACTTTATTATGTATTTGAGAAGTAAGAACACAACAAAGAAAGTAAATAAAAAACTTAATTAAATTTAAATCAAGTGTATTGGCTGAACCCAGCAGATCTGTTTGTTTGAAAGATTAAAAATACTATGTTGAGAAAAACTTATGTGTGTATGCGAGTATGTTCTCAAAACAAACTTACCCTCAAAGGCTTCTTTTTGTTTCTTAGCATCGTATTTCCTTAAAGCCAACTTAATGGCCGCCAATTCGGTCTCTTTGAGATTTGATATCAAATCCAAGGCTCGTTCTTCACATATAAGTTGAGTACCACCCAATGGTGAAGTCTCACGTGCGGCAGTAAATTTTGAATAATGCTTCTTTTGGGCGGGATCACATTGCATTAAAATGGAAGAGTTTTTACTACATCTAATGATAACGTTGTCATGTTCTTTATCATTATTTGCAGTATTTGCTAAATGGCAACTTAATGTTATCAATTGTTGTTGTGGTTGCTTATTTAAAAAACATTTTTCTTGTTTTAACAAAGTTCGGCCAATTTGACCAAAAACTCTTTGTGAATTATGCATTTTCTTCAATTTAAACTATTTAACACTTTATAATGCTATTTTTATAAACTTCTCTGTATTATATTTACAAATTCACAACAAATGACGTCACTGTTGTTTTTATTTTGACATTTATTTACTTGAGCAAATGATTTTTTCCACAGCTTAGAAAACTTCTGTAATATTCTTAAACGCGTAAACTATTTAATAAATAATTCATAATTTTATTTTTTTGTTTTCCGTAAACACTATCAACTCTATCCGCTAAAGAGTTCCTTAAATTCCACGGTCTGTTTTCGTACTGGTCCCGTATAATTATTACGTATGTGCGTGTTTGAAGATTATTCCCTCTTGTTGCGTTGCGAAAAATATATACAAAACTGGTAGAAACCAAATATTCGTATATCGTAAAAGCTTTGTTATTTTTTGGTATAGGATTTTAACTTATTTTTCGTAAGCTTTACTCTTGTAGCTGGTTATTTTTAGTTAAACTCTCACCGATAAAGACAAAAAACTGAAATTATTCTCCACCACCACCTCTTTTGGATATGTGGGCCAAATTCAATGTTGATAACTTCTTAAATGAAGGAAACGCGTTAAAACTGAGTCAAAACCGCTATAATGAAATGAATTGATAAGAAACGAAACTATAGGTTGCCTTACTATTATGAAACTACTTTGTGCGTGTTGTATTATTCACAGTGTTGCCATCTTTGGTTATTTCTAACCAAAACTGCTTATTTTTTGTTCAATGTGTGTGTAGATTTTTCTGGTTTTGGTTATTACTATTGAATTATGAAAGAACTATGAGCTTAAAAAATATTTATATATTTTTACTTAATTTTAGTGATTTTTTTCAGGCATTGATTACAAAATTTTCTTCTTTCTGGCAACACTGGTGGCTGGTAAAATTCGTTTGTTCTTTCAAAAACAAACGTTGAATATATTAATTTTCCCATTTTTTAGTGTCCGATTTGTATAAATGAAAATTAAGTCCATTATTAGTCATTTAAGAAGAATTTGTAGCGTACATGTGTTGTTTGATGGACGGAAATTAACAACTACCTTATTAGAGCGGTGTGTTTCTAACTTAATGAATTTTTGGGAGTATTTGAGTGTTTCCGGGATAAATTATGTCCGGTGTGGCGAGTTTACAGTGTGGTAAGTTTTTGCAAAGTGTGGTGAATTTGTCCGGTGTGGTGGATAAATTGGTGAAATCACCGCTATTCCAAATAGTTATTCTATTACCATAGATCACTTTATTGAATTAACCGTGTGTGTTTAGAATAAATAATTTTCACCTCTATTAGCGCAGCCATTGGGTTAAAACAAACTCACCCTACATAAATTAGGGTGCAAAACGGGTATTGATGGGATTCACGAAGTGTTGCCATTGTGTCAGTAAATTATTTTTATATTAAAAGAAAGGACGTTAAAATGGAATTAAAAACGCTATAATGAAATGTACTGATAAGAAACAGAACTATAGTTACCTTACTGTTATGATTACCACACTGGTCTTATAACAAACAGCTTTTATATGTGTGCCCCAAAGCTGAAAATCATGAAAATAAAACAGCGAAAGTCAAAATTAATCACGTTATTTTAAAAATGCAATAACAAAATTTCTTTGTTTATATTTTTTTTAATATTTATTTATTAACGTACAACTTACGTAAAATATTCGCATATTGATATTTTTCGCTTAAAATTCTAAAGAATTTTACTTATTATCTAAATTAAATAGAAATTTTTGAATTATAATCATAAATTTTATATTGGCACAATCTTTAACTTAAAAATTTTAAGTGTGTTTCTCTCTCTGTAATCTCTTATGTACAATCATTTGCTCGCTGACCAGGAATACCGCGCAATTCTTGATTTAGAGTACGCAATAGCGGATGTTTACCGCAACCGCATTTACCATGGAAATCATCCAAATCTAAAGCCCAAACCATGCCACCGCCTAAACGCATTTTCCTTACAAACTGGGATTTACGGCGTATATCATTGACATCATCGTATGAGACCCATTGATTGCCACTGTATGCATAAGGTCCTATTCTGCCCTGAGGATCACGAATTACCGTCCAACCGCCATTACTAATTTGTTCACAAATCTCATAGTAGGCCAAGAAACCTCCAGCTCTAGTGAAGGTACCTGCTCGACCAGGACCAATTGTTTTATCGTTAAGACTACGAGCATGCGTATCAGCAAGAGAGAAGGATTGACCATATAATGGCATTCCCATTATCAGTTTTTGGGGTGGTGCACCCTTTTCAATCCAATAGTTAATACTGTAATTGCCATTGAAATAAGGATTTTCATCTCCTTCCACATAGTACAAAGGAGCTACATGTCCAGTGTGTTTATCCCAATGACCATGGAAATCATAGGTCATGATTGCTATCCAATCGAAGTATCGCGCCAAAGTGGGTACATCATATCCAGCATCTATGACCTTTTTGCTAGGCGACACAGCAGCCGACAACAATAATCCTTTAGGCTTAAATGCAGCGGACAATTCTCTTACCAGGGAAGCAAAACCAGCCTTTTCAGCTGGCGAACCCTTAGTGCAATCGACTTGCCAGCACACCGGATATTCCCAATCCAGATCTAAGCCCTCGAAACCGTATTTCTCACAAAAAGCTAAAACACTTTCGATGAATCTTTGTCGAGCTTGAGGATCTAAAACCAAACGTGCATATTTGCTGCCCAAAGAATCGTTCCAACCTCCAATGGCCACAGTGACCCGTATGCCCTTTTTCTTATAGGCCACAACCCTCTCATAGAATCTATTATCGATATCGGCCCAAGAATCATGGGTTTTAATTGTCAAAGCATTGCTATTTAGTACAGCAAAGCCATAGACAATGTGGGTACAAAGATTTTCATCAATATCTTCGGGCACGTATTTACCCTGTCCGGGTCTATACCAAGCCCAATTTGTGAAATAGCATACCACCTTGTATTCCTCATTGCCAGTTAGTGGTGGAGCTGCAGGTGTGGGCTTGGGTTTGGGTCGTGCAACAGGTTTCTTATGTGGTGGTGCCACGGGTTTCTTAGTTGGTTTGGGCGGAGCCTTTGTTGTGCTAGGTTTAGGTCTCTGAACAACTGGTCGGTGTGTAGTTTGATCATCTCTTACCATGCACTGTGAGGCTTGTGGCCAATCACAATAGTTTTGATTCCAATGTAGTCCCGTCGGACATCTAAAGTTAAAAAAGGAATTTATTCTCTAGTCCTCCACAAAAGGAATTTAAACTTACTTTTGCTCTACTAATTCTCCATATTGACAAATGTAGTACTTGTTACAGTCTTTCTCATGGGGAGCATAATCTTTACCTCCGCATTCCATATTCATTGGTGCTACTGTAGGTTTACTAGGTTTTGATTGGGTTTGAGACATTTCCACATGCGTAATGGCTGTAGGTTTAGGTTTCGGTGGTCCCATTGGTTGCGAACTGGTACCGGCAACTGAAATTAAAGAAATTTTTTATATTCAATAGAAATTTAAATTCCTTGTTTATGAAGTTAACATACTCATCAATTTCTCCTTATCTTCTAAAACACACTTTGGATGTGGTCCTGGATAGTTCCTCAACACACGATTGATAGTCTTAAGCAAAGGATATGATTCACAATTGCAGTCATTTTTAAAATCATCCAAATCCAAAGCCCATATCATAGCACCACCTAAACGCATAGCCTTTACATATTCCGATTTGTGACGTATCATTGGAGCATCATCGAACGATACCCATTGGTCCCTTAGGAAGGCATATGGTCCCATTCTGCCACGTGCATCTCTTACAACATTCCAGCCTTTGTTACGTATGTACGAGCAGATTTCATAGTAAGACAAGAAACCTCTGGCACGTGTTGCTTCTCCGGCTTCACCTCCTCCATAGGTTTTCGCATTAAGACCATGATCACTGGCTTGGGCCAAAGAGAAAGATTGGCCATACATAGGCATACCCATCACCAGTTTTTGCCGATCAGCACCCTTTTCCAGCCAGTAATTAATCGAGAAATTGGCATTAAAGCCTTCAGTGCCTTCTGGATGATCGTACATGGGAGCCACATGACCAGTTTTCTTATCCCATTGGCCGTGATAGTCATAAGCCATAACAGCAATCCAATCGAAATATTTCGTTAGCTGAGGTACATCATATCCAGCATCGATTACCTTCTGATTGGGAGATACAGCAGCTGATAAGAGTAAACCTTTAGGCTTAAATGCTTCGGATAGTTCCCTAACCAAATCGGCAAAACCTTCCTTTTCGTCAGATGTACCCTTTTTACAGTCAACTTGCCAGCACACTGGATACTCCCAATCCAAGTCCAGACCATCGAAACCATACTTTTCTATAAATTCCATAACATGGCGTATAAAACGAGCTCTAGCTGAGGCACTTCTTACTAAACGGGCATATTTATCACCAGCCGAATCATTCCAGCCACCAATTGCCACTGTAACCTTAGTACCCTTCTTACGATAATCCGCTACACGTTCATAGAATCTATTATCCAAATCAGCCCAAGAGTCATGGGGTTGTATAGTTAAAGTTTGACGATTGAGCACGGCAAACCCGTAAACAATATGGGTACAGAGATCAGCATCTATATCCTCGG
Source organism: Sarcophaga carnaria (assembly GCA_958299815.1). Taxonomy (NCBI): domain Eukaryota; kingdom Metazoa; phylum Arthropoda; class Insecta; order Diptera; family Sarcophagidae; genus Sarcophaga; species Sarcophaga carnaria. The sequence goes on along the minus strand of OY283152.1, from coordinate 124,263,293 downwards.
GTAAGAATTTGCCGCCACCCTGACGATACCAAGCCCAATTCGTAAAGTAACAAACGACCTTGAATTCATCACCTGTTGGACCAGTATCCTCAGTAAAGTCATGTTCGGAAGTAACAACTTCGAAATCAGTCTCTTCAACATCTTCATTGGGATCGGCAATATATTCAGTGTTACCGGAATTAGATTCAACACTGGCGTTTGAACCGTTTTCCAATTCCGATTCTTGAGAGTTAACAGTCTCTTCCATAGATTCTGGTTCAGAAGGTGATGCTAAGCCAGCTAAAAATTAAGAAATTTTAATAAAAATATGAAATCGACAAAATTTATTAGAAACACGTACGTGTTGGTTCATAGCCAGAAGGAGGATCTTTCAAGACATCATGGATTTGTGTAAGTAGAGGATGTATGCCTTCACCACAACGATTGCGGAAATCGTCCAAATCTAAAGCCCATACCATGCCACCACCCAAGTCCATAGCTCTAACCAACTGTGACTTTTTGCGTATCATGGCTTTGTCATCGAATGAAACCCATTGATTACCGTTTCTGGCGAAAGGACCCATGCGGCCCTGTTCGTCTTGTATAACTTCCCAGCCCTGATGTTTAACACGATCACATATCTATTTCAAATATTGGGTAAATTAATGACACTCATAACTAATTCCAACTGTTTTTCGTTCTTTCATCAAGCTTACCTCATAGTAGGCCAGAAAGCCTGCTGCTCTGGTAAATTCACCGGCTTTTCCGGGACCTGGTGCTTTAGCATTCAAACCATTATTGCGTGTATTTTCCAAAGTAAATGACTGGCCATACAAAGGCATGCCCATAACGATTTTACGTGAAGGAGCGCCTTTCTCTATCCAATAGTTTAATGAATAGTTCTGCAAATAAAATTTAAGACTTTCATTACTCGTCCTTCAAAGGACACCATATTGTACGTACCGCATTGAAATAATCATAATCATCTTCAGGATGATAATACAAGGGAGCAACATGGCCAGTTTTCTTGTCCCATTGGCCATGGAAATCATACGTCATAACAGCAATCCAATCGAAATATTTTGCCAATTGGGGAACATCATAACCAGCATCTATGATTTTCTTGCTAGGTGACACTGCTGTGGATAAAAGCAAGCCCCTGGGTACAAATGCTTCCGATAGTTCCCTAACTAAAGCTGTAAAGCCTTCCTTTTCATCTGGCATACCCTTGGTACACTCTGTTTGCCAGCATACTGGATATTCCCAATCCAAATCTAAACCTTCGAAACCGTATTTCTCCAAAAATTCGAGGGCATGTTTAACAAAGCGTGCCCTAGCCTGGGGATTGCGTACCAAGCGACTGTATTTGTCACCTAAAGAGTCATTCCAGCCGCCCAAAGCCAAACTGACTTTTACGCCTTTACTCTTTAAACCACTGACACGTGTATAGAAATTGTTGTCAATATCAGCCCAGGAGTCATGAGTTCTTAAAATCAATTCGGAGTAATCCAAAACAGCAAAACCGTACACAATGTGGGTGCAGAGATCGGTGTTAATGTCATCGGGTGTATAGCGTCCCAAACCTTTGCGATACCAAGCCCAATTGGTAAAGTAGCACACTACTTTGAAGTAGCCATCTAAAGGCTGTAATGATGGTTTATCTGTGGGATAGGTTGGTCTCTCACTAGTTGTAGTCGTTGGTCTGGCGGTGGTAGGTGCTGGCTTGGGTTTGGGCTGATTAATATCATTTGTATCACCGCCATTAGTGTCGCTATTACATTTAGCCGAATCGGGCCAATCACATTGTCCTGTTGCAGCATTAAAGTGTAAGCCTGGAGCACAATCGGCTGCCTGCAAACGATTCCATAAACAGAACAGATACTTGGAACAATCTCCTGGATAAGGTACTCTCTCCTCTCCATTGCAAGGATCCTCGGGATTGCCTCTAGATTGTACAATACGCAAATATTTTTTAGTGGTAACACACTTGACGTTTTCCGGCCAATCACAGATTTTCTTAACTGCATCCCAATGTAAATTACCACCACAGGAATTGGGAACCAAGGCACCATTAATACAAATGTAGTATTGGCCACAATTACGATGGCTATAGTATTCGCCTTCATTGCATCTGGCACTCATGGAAGGACGATTGTTATTGGGCTTATTGGGTCTGGGTTTGCGGGTAGTCGCAATCGGTTTGCTGGGTCTGTTAGTAGACCAATATGAGGAAGTGGTGGTGGTTGGACGTTTTGTTGGAGCCTGAGTAGGACGTCTTGTAGTGGTGGTGGTGGTGGTAGTAGTACGTCTGGGAGGAGCTTTAGTAGGATTAATAGGCTTCTTCTTTTCAGTACATTTCGCTGAGGCTGGCCAATCACAGTTTTTATCCTGATTATTCCAATGTAAACCGCCCGGACAAAATTGTTGGCTAATTTCTCCTTCAACTACACATTGATAATAGGAATTACAATTGTAGGGATCAGGATAGAATTGACCTGGTTGACAGTTTGAAGCTTGTACTACTGGCCTTACCACTGCAGGAGCAGGTATAGTAGTCGGCTTTTGGGTTGCAGTTGCTGGACGTCTGGTAGTGGTAGTAGTTCTAGTTGTCGTAGTTGTAGTAGGTTTTTGAGTGGTCGATGTTGTGGTAGGCCTGCGTGTGGTAGTCGATGTTGTAGTCGTTGAGGGCGGTGACCACCATACGGTTGATGTTTTTGGAGTAGTAGAGGTAGTTGTAGAAGGCTGTTGCCAAGCTGGATTAGCGGTTGTATGTTCATGCATACCACCACCACCCAAAGCACCATCGCTGCTAACTGTAGTCATGACTGGCGGTATGGGGGTTACAGGCACTGGAGGTCTGGCACAGTTAACACGTGTAGGCGGTTCAGTATCTTCGCGGCCCAAAGCTCTATTAATAGCTCTAAGTAACGGGAAGGATTCACTACAGCAACGATTTTGGAAATCATCCAAGTCCACTGTCCAAGCAGACACACCACCAAAACCGGCATTGACAGCATAACGAGCTTTGGCTTCCACAGAGGCAGGATCTTCATAACCCACCCATTGGTTGCGATACATAGCATAAGGGCCGGACTTACGTTCCGGATCACGGCCAGTCAACCACTTTTGTTTGCGTATGCGCTGGCATACTTCATAGTAAGCCAACATACCCGGCTGTTTAGTGAATTCTCCAGCATCTCCAGGCCCTATGGCAGCGGTACCTTCGCCAATTAGTTGAGAACTATCACGTTCCAAAGTGAAAGTTTGTCCATAAAAAGGTATGCCCATAATAAGACGTTCTTTTTTGGCTCCCAATTTCAGCAACAATTGCATGGTGTAGTCGGTATTGTATTGGGGATATTTGTCACCTTTGCGGCCATATAGAGGACTAACATGACCTGTTTGTCTTTCCCAAGCACCATGATAGTCATAGGACATTACGGTCATGTAGTCCACCACCTTTGAAAGCTCTGGGAAGTCATAGGCCTCACTAATGATTTCTTTATAGCCTGAAATGGCCACACCCAATTTCAATTTCTTGTCGACACGATCAAACTCCGAACGTATCTCTCGCAATAGTTTTGTTAAGTTGGGCTTATCACTAGCCGATCCCTTAGAGCAGTCGCTTTGCCAGCACTTGGGATAATTCCAATCCAAATGTAAGCCAGAGAAACCATGACGTTGCAGGAAACCCACCAAATTGGAGGCAAATACTCTTCTTCTAATATCATCACTGGCCAACCGAGAATACTTATCACCATACGAGTCAGTCCAACCACCCATGGCAATTAATACGGGTATGCCAGTTTCTATGGTGCGACTATAGAATTGATTGTCAATATCTACCCAAGGATCAAATTCCTTAATATTCAGATGGTCAGGATCCAACGAAGCAAATGAATAGATAAGTTTGGTACACAAACGTTTATTTTTCAAATATTCGGGCACAAACTGGCCATCAGCCTTACGATAAAATGCCCAATTGGTTATGTAACACAAAACTTCGGGAGAGGTATTAAAATTCTTGCGTGGCGGTTTAGTGGCTTTAATTTGAGCCAAAGCACCATAAGGTCTACTATCTTCATCATCTTCCTCATCGTTATCAAAACCAAATTCCAAATCTTCACGTGATCGTTCATTTGATAATGCACCATAACCTTTAAGTTCTTCTCTTACTTTAGTAACGTCCAACACACTATCGATTTCCTTGACTTCAGTAGCCTTAACCAATTGCTGATAAGGTGAGTCAGAACGATAGGGTTGAGGTAACAAAGATTCAATGTCATTTTGTTTTTTATGAGGTTCTATGAAAGCGGCATATTTATCGGATACCGACCAAGCATCGGGTTGTTGGAAATTTTCCACTTCTAAATCCAATTCCGGTTCCGGTACAGGACCATCTAAATCCAAATTTTCCGGCATGGCCTCGGCCACCAGAGAGTCTCTTATAGCAGCTGAATATTCTTCTTCCTCGATGTATTCGTCATCTTCATCTTCAGGAAATGCTTCAACAGCATCTCTTACAAAATGTCTTAAAGGCGATGATTCTCTTAATGATTCTAAAGAGCGTGTACTAACCGAAGGTACACTCTCCACGGCACTGCGTAGAGGTAGGAATACATCGCCAAATGTGGGTGCCATGCTTAAACGACTTAAATGCTCCAAAGAAGTATCATCTTCGGGTACACTCTCAATGGCTGAACGCACAAAAGACGGCTTTGATCTCTGTACGTGATGTTCCTCGGGAGCATCTATGCGTATGTGAGCATAAGTTGTATAAAAAGAGGCGAAAAACTAAATAAACAAAGGGTGAGAGAGAGAGAGAGAGAGAGGAAGAAAGAGGGATAGAAAAATAAAAGAAATATTCTTTGTGGTTATAACTCAAGTGTAATTCAATTACTTACCAGCAGTGTAACTGCCGTTACGCCACCCCTTAATTCTCTCATGTTTAAGAGAGTTTTTATTACAGAACTCTCTCGTTATTAGACGTGCTTGTTGTAACTGTAAAATAGGGAAGAGAATTCTTTATTACAATGCATGCATACGAGTATATTTTCATTGTGATTTATTTCTGATTTCATTTTACCCATAAAACCATATTACAATATGTTTTGTTATTGTTTTTGTTATTGTTTTTTGTGAATAATTATGAATAATTCTCTGGTTAACTTTATATAAGGAATGGCTACGCTGTATGCATATTAAACGAAATGGTTTTTCAATAATAAAGCCCGAGGGGGGTATACAATAAGATTATTGGATGACCAATTAGGAAGTAAAAATTTTTGGGTATAAAACAAAAAAGTTTTACTTTTATTTTCAAACATAATTAAATTTGATAAAAGAGAAGAGGAAGAAAAATTAATTTGTAGTAAAAAAGAAGCAAAGAGAGAAGAGATATTTCTGTTATGCTGATAAAACTGGTAAATACTTTCTAAATCAGAATTTATTCAAACGAAGTTAAGTTTATAAGGTTTTAGATGAGCTACTGTAAATAAAAATCAATAAATAGCCAGCAATTAGGTTATCTGAAGTAAGAAATTGCACTCAAATGCACTAATCGAGGTAGGTATAATAAAGAATATAATTTGTATTAAATTATCTGAAGTAAATAAATGCTCACAGGCAGCCAATATTGCACAATTGAAGAGGAATTGTGACAAGTCTAAGCCAAATGAACCGATACTGTTCCTTCTATAGAGGTTGTTTGGGGGGGGAGTAGGCTCATATGCTACATGAGATGCAACTGTCTTTACAGGAATGAAAAATCGTACCTCTTCTTACCAATTGTTTATTGAAATAACAATTGCATAACTAATCTTTTTACTACACCTTATTTGAATAAGAACAAAAATTTACTAATTCTCTGGCTTTAAAGTAAAATGCGTTTCAATGTATTATTCAATGGAAAATTTATTTAAATATGCTTAGAACTTGTTAAGGAAAAGGCCACTAATTTGGTTTTTAATATTTTATTACTTAATTGTGACCGTATAATTTTATTTAAACGGAAATAAACAATTTCTAGATTATTGGCTCTCTTCTGTATAAAATTTAAAATTTTTGAAAGTTTGCCAAACTTTTCAAGACTTTATACTAATAAATCTAAATTCTATAAAATTAATTGCATTGAAAATTAATTCACAGGTAGACTTCCGCTTGTGATTGAAATTAAAATTTTTAATTTTCATGTAAAAAGAAAATAATTTTTTGTGCATTAAAAACTTAGTTTTCTTAAGAAAAATATTAAAAAAAATTCTTAAAATAAAATGAAAAATAAAATAAAAAATTGCTAACAAAAAAAGAAACTGGCACAACATAAAAAGAAATACACTTTTTATAATAATAAAGTGTTAAAAGGAAAAAATTAAAAATTCTGTTAACGTTTTAAAGGTTACCAAACAGACAAAATGGAGAGTTAAAGTATTAAAGAAAATAAAATAAAACAAAAACAAAGAATGAAAAAGAACAAAATTTTAAGAATTTTAAAATGAAATAAATTTTTTTCTACTTGAAATAAACATGAAATCAAATAACAAAATATCTTTCTTCGGAAACAATTGACAATAAGCTGCTGCAAATAACACATTTTTCTCGCTGGTAATAAATTAGGCCATGCTTGTCATAAATATAAAGGGAATGTCAAGAGTATTTAACGCAGTTTAAAGTATGCAAAAGTATGTGTCTTAAGTCTTTTGTTTTTTAGTAGAGCACTTTATGGAATTTTTTTGTTGTTAGAAATTTACGACATTATTGTATGCAGAATAATTTATCTTTATTTGCTTATAAATGTACTCTTAAAGAAAATACTGCTCTAACTCTGGAGGCGGCGTACAAATTTCCATAATGGCTTACGAATATATAAAATAAAGAAGCTAAATTTGTCGGTTCATCACCTAAAACTTTCAAACAACCAAAAAAATCAAAGATCAATTCACAAGAACAACATCACATAGAGGAATCTCGAAGTTGCCAAACATAAATAAGTGCAACATTGCCAATCAGTGAATCGTAAATAGTAAGCAGACCATTATAGTTCCTTAAACCCATAAACTTTAATAAATTATTAAAACAAATGAATAATGTATAATAAAGTTTTACAATTTACTAATTGGCCACTTAAGAATGGTCATAAATTTGATTTCTTATCTACAAAATAATATTTAAATTATTTGCCCAAATAAAGAAATTAAAAAGAACTTTTAAAAATTAAATCGTATAAATCACTGAAGATGAGGCATATAATATTCATATTTTTTTTTTGTATTTTTAAACTAATGGATGACTTGTTTTTATTTTCATTGCGTTACCTTTCACCAAAAGTAATGAGGAGGTGACTTAAACTTTTGATTGAAGCATTTATAAGACTTTTCCGTCAATTATTCAAAATTTTAATGATGAGAACATTAATTTGATTTTTCTTGCAATTACTTAAAATGACAGATTATTAATATGAAATCAATCACAGAATATACATATACATACATACTTATTTTATAAATCATTTGTTTGCTTATCAATCAAGGAAGTGGAAAATATATAAAAAATTTCCTTGTAAAGCTTTGTTGTTATACTTTTTCTTCGTGTTCTGCACAAAGAGAAAGAAAGAAGAGTGTCATCAATATTATAATAATTATTCATTAATTTTTTTTTTCTTTGACAAATGATAATAATTTCATAAAAACAAATAACAACCACAACAACACTAACAACAATGATCGTTTGATTAATTATAACATTCGTGTCTTAAATCTTTTGTTTAAAACAAGGTGTGAACATAGGCCAGGGCTCATTAAATTTCAATAAATATAAAACATTTATACACATTTAACGCTCAATCGTGAATACTATTAACAATTTAACATTGATTTGTTCATTTTTTTTTCGTTTCATTTAAATTTGAAAATAACTTTTTTTTTTTGCAATAATAACAAAAATATGTAGGTAACCATCACGTTTACAGAAAACACAGAAAACCTAAGCATTTTTGATACTTAAAATTGAAAAGTTCATTCAACTTTTGGAAATTTAATTTCGTTTAGTGTTAAAATATTACTTATGTCTCGTTAAATAGGCCTTTCAAAGTAGAAATGGAAGATTTTTTGTTATTTCGCATGTGAATGCTGCAGCAGCAGAGTATTTAGAAATTCTATTTCTTCCTTACTTTTCCGGGAAAAATGGTTTTGGCTTACCAAACAAAATCTAGTTTGCAAATGAAAGATTTGAGTCCAATTTCATTAGAAGTGGATGCTTAAAATGCTACTAAGGCCACTAAGAGATTGCCTAGAAAAGTCCAGTACTTATAATTCAGGTCTCTTTAAGCCTTTAAATTCCATTGGTGGCTAATTTATATTTTCATTAAAGCCTATACATTCATAAATAGGCCTTCAGTAGGGAAATAGCAACAAAAATTTTTCATGTTGTTTCCTATTTATTCAATTTTTATTTTTTCAAGTTACGCTTCAAATATTCCATGCCTTTACCACTTTGAAATTACTTAAGTTATCTTCATAATAAAACTTAATACTCAAAAAAGTAAAAGCTCTACAATAAAATATTCATTTAATTAACTTTCTTGCCAATTAACCAAGAAAAAAAGTCTGTACCTCCCAGTTATAAAACACGGAATTAAAAAAAAAATTCGTTATCGTTCGTTTGTTAACCGCTATTATAATGCCACCTTTATTTAGGACAACAGCATATTAACCTAATTTTACATGTTTATTCTTTTATTTATTTTATCTGTTTATCTGTTTTGTTTCAGCAAATTCTTAACGAAAAAGGAAAAAAAAAATAAAAACAATAACAAAACATTAAATAAAAAATTTTTATATGTATGTATGTATGTATATAGCTGTGTAGGTTTTAAAATAATTTGTTGTTGTTTTCTTATGAACAAATTAAATCAAGCAGATCATGCCAATTAAGATGTGAAGCTGTGAAATAATGTATGATTTAATGATTTCTTATTTCAATATTAACAAGCCTTAGACCACGAAATAAGAGAAATTATAAATATTATGTGGCAAAAAAGACCTTTGTTAATTAGCATATAGGCGGCATATTACCATAACAATATTTAGTTGGTAATAGTTTGGTTCGACACGGCAAAATAAATAAACCAGCCATTAACTAAATAAAGCCTCCATTAGTATAACAATAAATTATTATTATAGGACGCTTTAATGTTATTTTTTTGTTTGGTTTTATCTCTCAAATGATTTATAACTTCATTATGCATAAAGATAAGAAATCAAATTTATTACTATTTTTAAGTGCTGAATTAGCAAATCGGTTAAATATATGAATTAAATTATACATTATTCATGTTCTAAATCTATTGAAGCCTATGACTATGGGCTTCAGGTGAAACTAAAACAAAAGACTTAAGAAATATGCACGCTTGATTTAAAATGAAACTTGGCGACAAGTTGTCATGCCTAAATTACTATTGAAGTGATTGTTTTATTATAAATAATGGATTGTAAAATTAATTCATCATAATGGAAGGTTGCTATGTAAATTTTAAGTCCATGTTACTATTCCTTATTCAACTGAAACTGTACTGAATTCGTTGGTGGCCTATAAGCATTACTCATTAGCCATCTTCAACAACTTCCATTCAGAGACTGTTGTTGGAGCTCTTGGTACACGTAATGACAGGCAATCAACTGTCCTGTTTCTTTTCTCCAAATAAGGCATTATTTGCCATACTCAATTGGCTCCTCTCTGTTCTTTTATTGAGCTATTTAGTATTCTTTGACCGTTTTATAGCGCAGCATAAGTGCACGTGCAATATCGCTAGACTATGCTGAGCTGTTATGAATAAGAAGAGGACTGATTGATTGCCTTTTTTCTTTAAATCTCATTGCCATTCAATGCATTTCAGGATAAGGGCTCTGGATCTGAGAGAAGGAAGAAGGTTCTTTGCTCTTGTTATTAAGAGGAAATGGTCTTCTGTCATATTGAACTAAATACTCTCAAATAAGAATTAATGCAGTATCAAGATTTATGTTGCAGCCAGAAACAATTTGGGTTTTAGAGCAAATTTAAAAAAGTTATTCGAAGTCGAAGCGACCAGTAAGTTTTTAGAACAACTGCACACTGTATTATTTAAGTATCAGCAACTAATTTATAGAATAATCAATTCATGCGTAATCAAAACATGCAAAATTAATCAGAAAACTTATCCTTGAACATATCAAAAGCTCTGCTTAGCATATAAAAATTACAATTCGTGTATTACTCGCCATTTTACTTGTTTTAAATAACTTCTTTATATCTTTCCGCATATCAAAATAGAGTTTAAGCATTTCCCGTGTGCTCTAGAATTGTTTTATTGTCTTGTTATTATAATTCAATATATTCAATACACTATTCCTATTCTTATTCTCTCCATGCTTTTTTATTTTCAACAGAAATCTTAAATGGATTCGGCTTAGATTGCCCAGAATCATCTATTATTCCATCTATTCTTATATAGAATAAAATGGAGAAAATCAATTCGCTACGGTTAAGGTGTTCAATTTGTTTTTTATTTTTTAAATTAAAAAACTCTACAACATCACTTCACATTAATGGAAATTTTTTGAAGATATTTATTTCAATAATATTTAAATTTATTACAAAAGTAATTCAACTTGTCATCAGACTCTTTCCCTATATATTAATTAAGTAATTTATTTTCTTTTGTTTACAGGTCATAAAAAATTTCAACTTTTTTTTGCCAAAATCACATTAAAAACTCATAAATATCGGCAGCAAATTAAAACCGTAACATGATGGGCAATTGAATTTTACAACAACAACAAAAAAACAAAATAAATAAATTAAACGAAAATACTAATTAAATCTTGATTGAGCACGATAAGATGTAAATAAATTAAAAAACAATAAACAAAAAAAACAACATTTTTTTCGCTTACAGGATCGCTATAAAAATAAGTGACAACAAAGGCATGTTGTGTTATGCCCATGAAAACAAAAGACTTAAGATACAAGCGCGTTAAGTATATAAAAACCACTGAGTTTAATAATAAAAAAAAAGAAATTTTTCTTCGAATAACAACTTCACTTAATTCTATTAAAAATGAAAGAATTTTTTATGTCATATAAAATGCTAGACACGTTTGAATTTCTAAATACTTAAGATGTGTTTATTTTTCAAGACTTTTTCAAACTACTGACACACATTAAATTGATTGGTTTCAATACTTTAATACTTTAAATTTGTTCTATTTTTTATTATCATTATTATTATTGTTAATTTTTTTCCACACTCTTTTTTTTTAATTCTTACTTTTGCTAACACTTAACAATTTTAAGTTTCTTAAATATTCAAAACGAAACAGAAATGTGTTTTTTTATTATTTTTTTAGATATTTAATCCACAAAGAGAAAGACCAACACAACCGTAGTTAACGCACGTAGGAATAAAACTGCTTAAGCTGGTGTCCAGAACGCATCTATTTATATACAAAAGCCTGAAGAAGTCACGTTTCATATGGGACAGGCAAAAAAAAAATAAAATAAAATAAAATACAAACGCGTTATAAAGAAAATACAGAAAAAAAATATTGAAATTTAAAAAAAAATGTTAAGAACTTTAAAATTAATTTAAAAAAAAAGAAAGAAAACAGAAAAGCAAAAAAGAGAGAATGACAGTTTTAAAGCTTGTAAAAAAAATCGTTCAACGCACACACTCATACGTAAACACTTCTTCAGTCATTATAAAATTTGCATAACGTAGTATTTTAGCCAAAGAGTTTAATAAACTCTGTAAAGATGAAATGAAAACCAAAACAAATTCGATTGTTTTTGTTTTTCTTATTTCAAACTGACTGAATATGAATGCGAATTTGAATTTCATTTTAGTTTTTTTTTTCATTTCCTTTTATTTTGATAAGGGGGGCTTGTTTTCTTTAGATTAAAGCTTCATCATCCTTGTAAAACAAGTTCTCTTAAGAACTTAACTCTAACATAAAAATGCAACATGTTATTGGTTTTCAAACTAACTCAAGCTTGCAAAATTAATTTGCCTGTTTATGGTTGTGAGCCACAATGCAAAACACAAATGCCTATCTAAACTGATCCCAAGGAGGTATGTATATGGTATATACATACATGCCTGCCTGTGTCTTTGGTCTTATGAAAATAAAATCAAAAAAAGTAAACCCTTAATAAAGAATTTATAAATGAGTTTATTTTTCTTCTTTTTCTTTCATTTTACGTTTTATTTGTTTTTCTTATGATTTAACCGTTAATTTTAATTGCCACTTTTGTGTTGAGGTTCATTATAATTTTATGATTCTTTAAAAACAAATTCAAATAAAGAAAAACAAAATTTGAAATTTAATATTCGAATATCTTAAATTAATTTCGACAATTTTTCGTTTTCATTAATGGCGTAGCTGATTGTGGAAAACAGTAAATATTATCCTAAGTTTTAATTTATCTGTGTGGGTTCAATTCCCAGAAGCAACAAGAACAGCCAATGCTCGTATAATTAGTATTAAAAGTTCTGTTTTCTTCTTTGGCAAAAAAAAATTACCTTTTCCGCTCTAATTATCGCTTTAAATATGTTACGATTTGATGATTTATTTTTCTGCGACATAACGCTGCAAGCAAGAGGTTCCTTTCTCTTTCTTGTATCTGCAGTTTCTGTAGAAACCACAGGTCTAAAACCATATGGTCAAAACAAATGCGTCCCGCATAAGTACCCTACAACTACGCTAAACGTGCTTCTTTACACACCCGAAAGTTCCGATAGTTGTACCACATCTGTCCAATTCATCCGATCTGCAGTTTCCCGTAACAACATAATGCCCTAGTACATATGTAATGTGAAAATTATTAGACAGTAAGAAAAAAATCGACAATAAACAATGCTCTGCAGTCAAACTAACTATTCGAGCGAGTAGATATTCGAACAAATAAACTTTCGTAGGGAAATAACCCCCCAAATTACTATCTCTTGGAAAGGAAAGAAAAATCGCATAATTTCTTTCAACATTTCAATCAATAGCCCAGCAAACCGATTCATATTGAACCTAAATCGGATTATTCTCATAATTACTTAATAAAGCTTTTGATTTTTTAAAAATAAGATCACTTTTGCACGTTCAATGCTAACTTTAACAAACTCATTTAAATTTTACTTTAAGCTTTCTTACCCTTCTTCACACACAATGTTTTCTTTGGTAAACTGTTAATTCTTTGTTGTAGTTTATGCAAATATTTATATACAACGAGCGAATAACAAAGTAAAGTCTACTTACCCCTCCACTTTTCTTACATATATCCTAAAAGTCAGGACTTGACAAAGTAAACTTTGAAAATGTAAAGTATTATTCGTTACAGTTAACAGCATTGTTTTTCTCCTTTTTCATGATATTGTCAAATTTACCACTTATGCTCAATTTACTGTTATTTTATTGTATCATTTTTTAATTATAAATTTTAACTCCCCTTTATGTAGGGATATACTTTTTTCATACTACTTGTTTCTGCAACTCTGCTCGCAATATTGAGCAATTTATTAAAGACTGTACTCTTGGCATACGTAAACACAACTGGAATTTCTGTGTTGTGTGCGTGTGTGTGTAAAGGATAATTAACGAAACACACTTTAAAAATAGTTGCAACCTGTTCAATTATATTTTAAAAATAGAAATTTAAATATAAAATAGAAGAGGAATATTCATAAGGGTGGTTAAATAAAAAACTCTATTTGACAACACCAGTAAATAAGAATAGAACACAAGGAAATATTTGTCAGCTGGCTGGTAAAGAATATTTGTAAAATCAAACGCAAATTGAATACTATAAAAGGACATTTAATTACGAAACGCAAACGGTGGTCAAGGATACCGCCTAACAACCTTTATATCAAATTATTAAGGGTAAATAAGTAAAGCAGCTAAAAAGGTAAGTCTGTTAGAAATTGTTTGAAACACTCTTTAAATAAATTTCAACGAAAATGGACAGCAACATTATGGAACGAGCTTCTGCAACAAATCAAAATCCGAATACCAAACGTAATGTCCCGGCAGCAGGAGGTACCGGCGGTGGTCGCAAGAAATCTGGACCAAAGTTTGAATTGTCGGATGCTCAGAAGGCTGATATTAGAGAAGCCTTTGATCTTTTCGATGTCGATTGTACCGGTTTCATTGAAGTCAAAGAACTTAAAGTGGCCATAAGAGCTTTGGGTTTTGAACCGAAAAAGGAAGAAATCAAACGTATGATTGCTGAAATTGATAAAGACGGTACAGGACGTATAAGCTATAATGATTTTCTGCATTTGATGACCATGAAAATGGCCGAAAAGGATACTAAAGAGGAAATATTAAAAGCATTCCGTCTATTTGATGATGATGACACGGGTAAAATTTCATTTAAAAATTTGAAGCGAGTGGCGCGTGAATTGGGTGAGACCCTAACCGATGAAGAGCTTAGAGAAATGATCGATGAAGCCGATTTAGATAATGACGGTGAAGTGAATCAAGATGAGTTTTTGCGTATAATGAAGAAAACTAGTTTGTATTAAACTAGTCGCTGTCAAAATAAGAAGGAAGAGATCGTTTGCTTTTGAATTGTTTTGTACATTTTGTGTTCCTTTATTTGTTTTTACTTGAAATGTATTATTTTATTTTCAATATTTATAGCCATTTAATAAATTTGTATTATTTTCTTTAAAAGGTAATTCAAATGAACTCAAGATCAATGTTGAAATCTTAGGAAAGCCAGGTGCATGTATCGATTGCGATATATATCAATATCGAGAAGAGCTATGATCAGCTAATCTCCCATCGTTTTAAATACAGTTTTATAAAGTAATCGTAAAACTGTTTACATAATTTATACGATTATTTCCTACAAGCCCTTTAAAGATTGAAAAGTTATCCTTTTAATTAGAAATAATTTCTTAAAAACTTAATGACTTAATAATTACTAACGTTTGCCGATGTCGCGGTGACGACAGCCTCCTTAGATTGTCAACATTGATTAACTGTTATTGAAAAGTTTTCTTCAAACATTAAATAAATTTCCATTAAAGTTGACTATACGATGTATGAACAAATCATTTTTTGATCTCAAAATAACATATATTTTTATATAAATCTTTTTACCAGTATTACAATATACAAAACTATCTTAAACTTTTATTATGTTCCTTAATTTATTAACAATGAACTGCTTTTTTTTGAATTTTCATAATTCTGTTTGATATTGTACGTCTATATCTCAAACAAAAAAATCAAAAACAACTAACGTTTATATACATATTATGTTGCAAATTATGTTTTAAAATATCAGGCTGTAAGGAGTGAAACCAAAATTATTTTGTAATAAACAATTATTGCTTTTATACACACGTATTTATTAAAGAAAACATGTTTAATAAGCACTTTTAAATTAAAAATAAAAACATATTTTAAAACACAGTAAATAATAGATTTTTATGCACTTTAAAATAATTTAGAATAGGAAGTAGTGGACTAATTACAAAATAAAGTATATTTCATCCAAACGTCATACAATAAAAACGTTTAGTAGAGAAGCTATTGCTAAATTTATCACCTATCTCTACTCAATACGATGCTGTAGTAAAACACATGATAAGTTTACATTAAAATGTAGTCCTTTTGATCTCCTAACCTTCCTGGAATAATCCCAAGCAAAGTTTCTAAATGAGAAACGTTATTCAGAAACACCTTTAAGTTGGAAAAATCTATTTTTGATTCTAATCCTTAATAAACAGAGTGGCAGTTGAGTCGAGTCTGTCAGTCTCAACTATTCGAACAAGGGTTTTACAGTAGGACCTTGATTATCCGGCAACATCAATTAACCGGGATGGAAAACGAACATTTTTGAATCGACTTAATTTTATTTTGGATTGACTTGAATTTTTCTGCATCGTTTAACCGAGATTACCTCTATTATCCGTGTTTATAAGCAAAAAATTTTTATTATTTTGGACAAACAAGCTAAAAAGGGGAATTCCCTCTTTAGTATGCGATGAGTCAGAAGCATACATGTAAACCTGTTTAGTTTAATTTAGTAATTTGAGAAGTGCGTTTTTTTATATTTTTGTAATATGTATGTGTATAAAATCCTTGAATTATTTAGTTTTTATATAAATATGTACATATTCATTTATTAATTAATAAAAATATCTATTAAAAAACTAGCCAAAATTGGTACTCAATTAACCGGGAAAATCGATTATCCGGAATGCTTCCGGTCCCGACCATCACGGATAATCAAGGTCCTACTGTATTTACTTTCGAAACAAATTACTGAAATTCTCATCATCTCATTATGCAAGAAAATATTAAAACGAAGTTTAATTTTTATTTAAAATTGTAGTATTTTTCTTTTTATTATTACCAGTAATGAGAAATATCTATAATTTGAAGTTTGTTTGAATATTAAAAATATTAGAGAAAAAACGTACAAAATATGACGACACTATTTAATACTATGATTTAAATGTTTTAATATAAGACAGAGATTTATAATTTAAAGGTGAAATTCTGAAGAAAAATTAAATGGTTTTTTCTCATTAGGAATAATGAACAAAATTTATGTCTTCAAGTCAAAAAATTAAAAAAAAAAAAAGAAAAACTATAGGAATTTAAAAAGGAAATAATAATGTATTTACAAAAATTAAAAAGATTATACACAGAAAGAAAAAATCATTTTAAAAAATTGCAAATTGTTTAAATGAATTTAAACACACAAAAAATAATAATAAAAAAAAGTTACCATATTATAAAAGAATTTATGTTTAAAGTTGGTTTTATCATAATTATTATTGCAAAAATAAAATGCTTTGTTTATAGGTAAATTATATAAGCTTTATAGATTATTATTTAAATTAAAAAAATAAAGATAATTATAATAAATTATTTTAATTTATATATTAAAAACAAAAAAAAGAGAAATAAAATAAACCGAGTTTAATTAAGAAAGACAGAATAGAATACGTTACGTTTAAAGTGTTTGTGGAATTTAATGTTGTTTCTTTAAAATTAAAATTAATTTAATAGTGAATTACCATTACAATTCTAAACAAATTTAAAAACATTATTATTAAAAAAAGAATTGTTGTTCAAAAAGTAATTGTTGAGGATGGTGGTTGGTGAGTGGGGTGTTACAAAACACGTTGCTTTTCACATCTTAAATTAAATGTTGATTTTATAATTATAAGTGTTTTTTGTTTATTACTATATTCTTTAAGCCTCAAAATCGGAATCATCATCCTCATCATCATCTTCACTATCAACAATACGTTTCTTCTTTTTTTGCTGTAAAAAAGTGTTATTAAATTTATTTGAATCACATTACTTAGTTCTCCTTTAAGAGTGTATAGACAAGGGTCTTACCTTTTTGTCATCCTCACTATCACTAGATTTAATTTTACGTGATCTTTTAACGGCTGGTTTACTCTTTGTCCTTATTGGTGAATCAGCTGGCTCTTCATTTTGCACCACACAATCGCTATCGGAATCAGCATCCGACATTTTAGTGGTTTTATGTGTTGGCGCTTTAACGGCATCATTATCTTTGAATACCAACTCACCCTCGCTACTCTGTTCTTCTTCAGACTCTAAAAGTCCCGAATAATTGATCTTTTTGGCAGCCTGTCGACGACCCGGTCTATCAGCCCGTGGAGCAACACTGACAGGTATATCAATATCACTACCCGACATAATATCATCATCAGAACTTCCACCCTTCTTTTTACGCTGAAAACATTTCAAACAATAAATTAATTTGCCGAACTAAAATGACTAAGAACTTTAATAACTTACTCCGGCCTTTGGTTTGAAAGCCAATTTTGTTTGCTTAAGGCCATCCTCGGAATCTTTCTTTTTCGGACCACGTTTGGCTCCTGGTGCCTTTTTAACTATCGGTGCTTTTGGTGATGATTTGCTTCCCCCCTTTGAACCACCCTCAACCATAGCATCGAATTCATCGACATCTTCTTGTTTAACACCTTCTTTATCTTTGACAGTCTTTTTGTCACCCTTCTCTTTTTTGACTTTTGTAGTGGCTGCCACTGCAGCTGATACCTTTTTGATTATTTCCTCGGTCACCTTGAATTCGACCTTAACACCGTTAGGATCTGGGAATACATCGGCATTGCTTTCTTTATTGGCACCACGTTTCTTCAAGCTAACAGACGATGCAGCTTTGTGTTTGGCCAAAGACTTGGATTGTTTCTTATTTATGCCCAACTCATCAAGACGCTCTTTTTCCTCCACTTCGTCAAGCTTCTTTTCAAATTCATCTAAATCATCCAACCACAGCATTTCAATAGTTTTGGCCTTAAGAGCAGCCAATTCTGCTAATTTTTGATCGCGCTGTTTAAGCAACTCATTCTTTCTTTCTTCAGTCAACATCCACATTGACATGCCCAACAAATAATCAAATTTCTTCACATCGGTTAATTTTTTAAACGCTTTCTCAGGGTCAACTGGTCCCTTTTTCTCCTTCTTTACGCCTGAGGTAGTGGCCTCTTCCTCTTCCTCATCATCCTCATCGGCTTCTTCCTCTTCCTGTTGATTAATACGTTGCTGCCATTCTTTTACGGGATCAGGGCGATAGCCACGCTTAACAAGTTCATCAATCATGACCTTGCGTTTCTTATTTTCGACCACCAAAGTTCGTTCACATTTTTCTAAAATAAAACGTGCCTGATCGGTAAGTCGGTCAGCTTGAGCAGTTAATTGGCCAACCAAATATTCTTTACGTTTAGTATAATATTCCAAACGTAGAGGGAAAAATGCCCGTAAAATGTCCATAGAAGTGGGATAACGTCTCAAACAGTTCAATTCATCGAAGCAATGCATTTGATTTGTTGACATGGAAGATGTTAATTTGAATATACGATGGAAACCACCATCCTCCTGCTGTATGCGTTCAAATTCTCCCGGTGCCAAAGACACTACAAAACGCACAGTGGTGTCGGTGTGGTATTCACGATAATCTGATATGATAGCCTTTTGCTTATCTGTACCGGTTGATAGGGGTTCCAATACGTTCTCCTTATAATTTTGAGTCCAGGTGCCAATTGGCAGTTCAGAAATTTCAACTTTATTTCCTTGTATAATTTGTATGTTACCCGAACTGATATAACGGCCATCGGAAATATATTCAATAGGACCGCGGAAGTTCTTATACCAGGGATGCATTGGCTCAGGCTCCTCTTTGGCCAGCAAACGTCTAATATTTCTCATTATATCTCTGGGGTTGTGATTGTAAACCTTTGTCGACCAACCAGTACCAATACCATCGGCACCATTGACTAATACCATGGGTATAATAGGAATATACCATTGGGGTTCAATCCTTTGACCGTCGTCAACTTCATATTGTAACAAAGGATCATCGTGGGGATGGAAAATCAAACGTGCCAAAGGAGACATGATAGTGAAAATATAACGAGCGCTAGCGCAATCCTTTCCACCAGTCAAACGTGTACCGAACTGACCTCTAGGCTCGAGCAAATTGATATTATTGGAACCCACATAATTTTGGGCCAAGTTAACAATGGTCATTTGCAATGAAACCTCACCGTGATGGTAGGCAGACATTTCGGCAACAGAACCAGATAACTGAGCCACCTTTACTTCTCTCTTATCATTACGTTTGAAGCAAGTGAACATGACTTTACGCTGACCAGGTTTAAAGCCATCCACCAAACAAGGGATAGAACGTACATTGTCAGCATTCGAGAAAAGAACCAATTCCAGATTAATAAAGTCTGCATATGTGACAGCTTTGGTGCCCTTTGCATAGAGATAACGTTCGGGTAGACCCAAGGTTTTTCGTCTTTTTACTTCATCCATATGATTCGTAAGCCATTCCTTGCGAGATTCAATGTGTTTCTTTGAAAATGCCATTACAATACTATCGTCATCCTTAGTGCCATCATACTGAAACAGAATGCGATGCCGCTCCATGTCCTGGAAATACTCTTTCGCCTCCTTGGAAGTCGAAGTACCCAAACCTATAAAAAAAAAAAAAAAATTTTTAAGAATTTATATTTCGTATACAATTTTAACCTTGCAAATGTCAAAAAATAATTACCTTTGTAGTATTTGATATTGTAAGTGTTGTGGTTTGGTGTATCGTTTTTCCATTCTTCAAATTCTGGCAATGAATAGAATGACAACTCTTCGTTTTTCTTGGTGGCCTTCACAATGGGAGTAATAAACTCCTCTAAGAAGGGCAAACGTAATAACTCAGGCCAATTAGTGTGTATAAAGTTAATGAGTAGACCCTTAATGTGAGAACCGTCTTGATCCTGATCTGTCATGATCATTACTTTGCCGTAACGCAATGTCTTAATATCGTCCATGGTGAGATATTTCTTCTTATATTGGAGACCAATAATTTTACATAAATTGTTAATTTCGGCATTTTCGGCCAGTTGTTTGAATGTAGCTTCACGGACGTTCAACAATTTACCGCGTAGGGGGAAAACGCCATAGAAATTACGACCTATAACACCAAGACCAGAAACAGCCAGGGACTTGGCTGAGTCTCCCTCAGTGAGAATAAGAGTGCACATGTAGGAGTTCTTTGTACCAGCTTCGTTAGCATCTTCCAACTTGGGTATACCCTTTATTTTTGTCGATTTCTTACCACCAGTCTTGGCAATATCATTTTCAGCTTTGAATTTAGCCCAAGACAACACAGACTCTACTATGCCGGACTTGGACACGGAACCAATAAACTTTTCTGATATGGCGCATTTAGAACCAAAACTTTTAGCTTGCAAGGTCATGTTTTCTTTTGTTTGCGAATCAAAAGTGGGATTTTCAATTAAACAGTTAACAAACACCCACAGGTGATTACGTACTTGGAAAGGTTTAATATTTATGCCACCTTTATTCTTCCTCTTTAAAACTTCCAGCAATTGTTTGATAATATTATCCACGACATGGTCAACATGGCGACCACCTTTAGTTGTAGCAATTGAATTGACAAACGAGACCTGTTGGAAACCTCTATCCGAGGGGCAACAGGCAATTTCCCAACGCTCACCGCATTGTTCATAAACAATTTTAACGGGTTGTGCACTATCGTTCTCGTCATTTTTAACGTACAAATCTATGTAGTCTTTAAAATTTTTAACTCCTAACTTTTTGCCATTCAAATATACTGCTACACCCTTACCGGTGGCAGCCACATCAAAGGCTCTCCTGCTCATCAAGGCTACAATATCTTCATCCAAACGATCCATTTTGAATTTTGCCAAATCCGGGCTGAAAGTAATCTTCGTAAAATCTGTACCAAAAAATTCTTTAAGTTTCGGTTCGGTTGTTTTGGTCATGTTTGTGGCCCAGGTTTGTTTAAATGATTTCTTATACTGTTTCGTGGCTGTCTCTACGGTAAAAGTGTTGGAGAAAATATTACACAATTTGGCACCATAACCATTACGACCGCCAGTAACTTTTTTCTCATCATCATTATAGTTCGATGATGTTAAAAGATGACCAAAAATCATAGTTGGAACATACATCTTCTCGTCCTTATGCATAGTTACGGGTATACCTTGACCATTATTCCATACCGAGATGATATTCTTTTCGGCGTCGATATCAATTTTAATGGTATTCATGCTTTTATCGCGTTGCTTATTATCGGCAGCATTAACAAGAATTTCATCAAATATCTTGTAAAGACCGGGTACATAGGAAATTTCTCTCTGTACCATACGACTACGTTCTTCATTATAAACCCACATTAATTCCTTAGTATGCTCCACAGAGCCAATGTAAGTATCAGGTCTCAATAGAATATGTTCCAATTGAGACTTTTTCTGATACATTTGTTCGATGGACAAGCCACCGCTACTACTACTGGACTTGCTACCGTTCTGCATTGTGGCAAATCTTTTTATTTCTTTCAAAGGTTTTCAAAAGATTAATTTAATATAGAATGATTTTAATACTTTCAAGCGAATCGTATTACAATCTAAAAATGGAAAAATAGGAAAGACATTAATACCATTAGTTATAAATATAGTTAAAGGAAAAGTTGTTCTAATTCTTTATGTATATATTGTAAGCGTTACATAACAGAAATTACAAATAGGCTCAGATGTAATAAAAGTTTACACGAATAACTAAAGGGTTCAAATTACGTGCTTAACCTTAAATTAAAGCAAGATAACAGCGCCAGATATTAATTGCAATTAAACAAATCCAAAGTATAAGATTTCAGTTTGGATAATTGCATTTTTAAAGAGAAAAATGTTAGAATCAAAGAAAAACAATCGCTTTTAAAAGAAATCAATTTTAATTTTCAAAGTTTATTATATTTGTTTCCGAGATGGAAGCCGGTTCACCGTATAGGGTGTAGTTAAAATAAATCTATGATTTCATTGCATGATTGCTAACCGCTTTAGGTGGTGTTAAATAGATAACTAAATTAACTTCTGGTGCAATTTAATGATTGCTTTTGATTAGTGTGAGTCAAATTGTACACTTTTGTGGTTATAGCATCCAGTAAAAGCTAGGTGGGTAGAAATGTTGTGTTTGTTATCCTGATATTGTATTGATTGAATGCCATATGAGGACTGTTCCTATTGCTCACAAGCTAAAAATTCTTCAATGGTCTGTAGGAAGCACATAAATAATAAATAAATAGTAATTCGCCTGAATGGAAAGTTTTTAAAACAGATTTTTGCTAATAGGGACAATAGGATTGCTATAAGAATGGCCCAATTAATTGACAAAACAAATAATGTAAATATACCTTAAACTAAAATATGTATACAATTTGTATACTTTGCCATTAAAATTGCTGTTTTTCTGCGTTGAAATTATAAACAAACTCGCTTTATTGACAACACTAAAAAATAAAATAAAAAACATGGTCTAATAGTGAGCAACAAAAAAAATGCCGAAATTTTAGAGCGAGAGAACCGAAAAAAATTCCCATACTCAAAAACGTGAGCGGGAAAAATATTGCATCTCAATACCAAAACAAAAATTATACATAAAACAAGAAAAATGCCGCAAAATGCTTAAATATATAAAACAAAAATTTATTTCAAACAAAAAATTCATATTATTTTGAAACAAAAACAATAGTTTCATTGAGAACACCTTGGTAAAACAAAACACGAAAGAATTGTACATTAAAAAGCGCCATTTTTAATTTGCAATAATGTAATAAAGCAGAGGCAAACTATAAAAAAGCAAAATACTCAAGGCGTCCGGTGTATATACATTTTTCACTTAACGAAAATATTACAATTTTAAAGTAAAATTATTAGAATGTGTTTCTTTTTAAAGCATATTCACAATATTTTAATTATTTCTTACCTGTAATAATTTTTCATCAAACTGTACGCTTGTTGTTGATGGGTTTTTGCAGTTGATTGCAAATTAGACGTAGAGAAGAGACGCTCCGCTTCTATTTCACACACGATACAGGCAAAATTTGTACAAAAGAAAAACTAGTCTGTGTGAAAATGTGTTCTTCGATTAGAGTTTTTGTTGTTTAAAACCAAAGAAAAAACAATGTCTTATTTTTAACACATCACTAATGTTTCGTACAAAACTAAAACTTAAACATTTATTTTAACAAATACTTTTCTTTATTTAATTTATATAAAATTGCAAAAGAAAAACTTAAAACTCTGTGTTTTTGCCGCACACTTCGACTGTTAACTGCAGCGTCGTCTTAACGTCTAAATTCGTAAGAAAATGCTCTCTTCGTTAAAATGTCGTTAATTACGAAAGTAAACGAATTTCGAACATAAAAGAAAAACGACGCTAATAGTATGAGTTGTATTTAATAAAATGATGCTGCCAAATTAATAAAAAATGCGTTGCCAAAACAATATGAAAAAGAACTGATTCTCTACATAAATAAACTGTTTAAAAAGTTTGGACCAATGAGATGAAGATTTAAATTGTATTAGTTTGTATAATTGTATTTTACAGTAAATTTTTTGCAAATATTGATGTTTCTAACATAAAACCATTTTATATTTATTAAAAGCGTTTTTGAAACGCCACATTTCGTAATTTTTATAAATTTAAACAAAATATTTTTTCCTTTTAAAAAATTTGTTTATTTACAAAGTTATTTACATTTCCGCAAAAAAGCTACTGCCTAGTTCACAGTCTTCTTCACTGTCTTGTACCAATTCTTGATTAAACTCATTGAAAAATTTGCCATTTGAATTCGAATTCCAATTATCTGTAGACACTTCAGCACTCTTATATTGATCGATAATTGGTGTATAATGACTGTAAGTACATCTGGTATACTTCAGTGGATTTAGTGAAAATTCCACTGAAGGTTTTATATTATAATTGTCATAGAAAAAGTCGAATATTTGCTGTTTCTTTGTATAGCTATTAAATTCCAAGCGTAATTTACGTTTTAAATTACCGCCCCACATAAACGTTAAATGATGGTGAAAGCAAAGAAATTGCAAATTATCTCCCGCTTCGGCAGCAATGTTGAACCAGTCTTGTATACAATCCAAGGGAGGTATTCCATCGACATCTTTGAACTTGGGGTTAAATAAAGTAGGATTTGCTAAGAGCCCTCTTGCTGCCATAATACCATCGGCTTGGGTTTGCTCATACAATTCGCAAGCAGATTGCCACGATTTTACATTACCATTGGCTATTAGAGGTATGCGCAATGATTGTTTAATATCTCTTATAGCTGCCACATTTAAAGGATCCGAAGTTTTCTGCCACATTGTTCTGCCATGTAAAGTAAGAAATGTCGCACCACACATTTCCAATTGGCGTGCAAAGTCTATAGTAGTTTTGCTAGATTCATGATTGAGCAGCCTTATTTTCAAGGAAACACTGAAGTTGTTATTTATCCGTCTTCGTAATGTTTGTATAATATCTTTGACTACCTCGGGTTGCTTCAATAAACCACAGCCATAACCCTTCGATATAGCCCAAGACTGAGGACATCCGCAATTAAGATCTATGCCATCGACATAGGGATATATAAGCAGGGCAGAGTTTACAAATTCTGTGGAGTCTTTCGCTGCAAACTGTGCTATAATCGGTTCATCATCTGGCGTACTAGTAAACTCATTTTGGCGGGCCTTTTCACTATTATTAAAAGAGTCTGCTATAATCATGGGTGTAAAACACAGTTTTACACCATGTTTCCTTAACAAACGTCGAAATTCCAATTTGCTATAGCGCACCATAGGCGCAGAAACGCGCAAGAAACCATGTTCTTGTGATTTTTCTTGCTTGAATATCTCCAGTATATCACGTTGTGGCCGTTCTTTAGGTATATCCATACTTATTACGGCGTAAAACTCGGCAGAAAGCAATGCAACTAAATGCTATAAGCAATTGTACTATTTTGTATTTGTCGTGTTTTGTTTTGATTTATTGTTTTATCACTTGTTATTTTTCCACATGTGATTGGTTAAGACAGAGTTGTTAAAACATAAGTAATGATCTTTGTAGTTGTTGGTAACTACTCAAACCGTGCTACCAATTCAATTTTTGTCTGCCGCGATTTCTTTGGTAGTTATTAGGATTTTTTCTCTAGATGGTTTTGAACTAAAAAATATGTCTATACCTATCATTAGAATTTGTGACTAAAAATGTTTTTCTTTGTTAATTACAGTAGACCACTAGGGTATCCATTGAACAATTAATAGATTTTTGTGCCGCCTAAGCGCTACATCCCTTAGTTGCAACTCTGCCATTCTTTGTACTACCCACACATAAATAGTAGTAAAAACATATGGGAGGAAAGACAACAAAAGAAAATACGCAAAAATCAACAAAAAATAGGAAAAAATAACTCTTTTTTTTTACTTTAATTAATTATAATAAAATTTATACGAAATACAAATAAAATAAAAATAAACAAGTGGTGACTAATTTAAAGTTTCAATTATTACTAAAAATCATATTTTTCAATACAATACAAAGGAAATTTGTAAAAAGAGTAAATAAAGTGAATAAAATTAAAAAATGTTTATAATTGGAAAATATCAGTTATTAACACAAAGCCTGTAAAATATCGATATTGATTAGTGTGATATTAAATTGTTAAAAGATTATAATTTTTTAAAATATAAAAGCAATACGATGCATTTTTCCATACCTCATACTCAAGAACTGTTTAGTGAAACTACAGGCACCTCTTACACAGGCTATAATATCTACATAAACGGCAGCTATCATGCTTGCCTCAGGTATAAGCAACTACATGCCTTAAATGAACAATTGCGTAGGCACTGCACACCAATGGGTGTGATAATGCCAGAATTTCCACCAAAAAAGTTTTTGCCATTAACGAACAACCAAGTGGAGAGTCGACGACAGTCTTTGGAACACTATTTGCAAATGTTGGGACAAGATACAAAAGTTTCCAAACTGGATACATTTCAAAGGTTTCTTTTAAATGCTCAACTGGAAACAGCATTGGCAGAGGGTGTGTTTGAGGAATATTTTGGCTATGGTCCGGAAGATTCCAATTCTTCCTCCGGCATGGAGGAATTTATGCGGCCCATACGTTTAGAAGTCATCCTACCTAGTGGTTATCAACTCAAGGTTAACTGTTGTGTTTCCGACAATGCCAGCTTGTTACTAGAGAAGGCCTTGTCATGTGTACAATTGCCAGCTGAAATGATGCCCTATTTTTGCCTGTTTCTAGTGAGAAGAGAAACAAAAGATTCTTTGGTACTGCTTAGAAAATTAATGGATTTCGAAACATCTTTTGTATCACGTCTATATAATCAGCCATGTCAAATACAAATACGCAAAAGTTATTGGAATCCCAATTATGATAACGTTCTAATGAAAAATTCCATTGCATTGAATTTGCTATATATGCAGACGGTATCGGAAATCGAAAGGGAATGGATTATAGCACCAACGGAAATAGTGAAAAAATTGAAATCTTTACAGGAGTATGGCATGCATAAAGAATATGTGGAAGTTTCCAGACAACTACCATTATATGGCTGTTTACAGTTTCTCACCTCTACAGTAGACTATCCGGAACCTGAGACTTCAGCCTTAATAGCCATTGGTAATAAAGAACTGAGTATGCGTACTATGAAACAAGATAAGATTTTAGAAACGAAGTTTAGAGTAACACGTATGCGTGTTTGGCGTGTCACTGCTCTACATAATACTCTTGAAACTAAGGATAAGTGTTCTAATTTGCAGCTATCTTTCGAATATTTGATGTCCAAACAGAATCTTAGGTGGATTACAATAAACAGTCCTCAGGCAATGTTAATGTCGGTTTGTCTACAGGAAATGGTGAATGAGTTACTGAACTATAAAGATAATGAACAATTAGCAAAACCATTGCAAAAGAATATCTCAATATCTTCTAATTCCTCCAACTCTATAACACGTTCTACACCCACCTCCTCGTCATCTTCCTCAACGCCAACATCACATTACTCAGCATCGAATATAGATGATACATCGTCGCCTACCTCAGAGGCACCTGTCAGATTTTTAGCGCAGCGTATTTTGAACAAACAAAATCCTAGATTAACAAAAAGCCATTCATATGGTGCGGTATTCTTTAGGAATTCTTTAGCCCAAGAGGAGGCGGTGCACAATGAGGCTTTCGAGGGTATAGGTGATGATGACTTGTAGAGTTTTGTAATCAATGAAATAAGAAAGGGGTTTAGAACTAAAAAAAACGATTTTCTAGGAAATTTAACACCAAACCAAAATTTGATTAATCACTTTAAAGTTTATAAAAATATAGAATTTAGAAAACAATTAAAGACTTGAGTGATTTGTAAATATTTGAAAATGTTAAATAAGTAAACATACATTTTGCAATGGAACGTTTTTTTAATACTGACAGAAAATCCATTAGTGAATTACAATATAAGAATATAAAAAATACATGTTTTTTATAGTAGAAATTTTTAACTGTAATAAATTCAGCCTATCCATAAGGGTGCCACTTTAATTTTTAATTTTTTCTTGTTCATTTTAGGGATAAATAGAACAGTGCACATTTAAAATCTATAAATATAAATTCAATCTAACATTCCTAAAATTATTCAACGAATGATTCAGTTTTTTTTTGTTTTACAACCACAGATCCGCTGAAACTTGCCTCGTACCATAAGACTTAGGTACTTTTATGCAAATATGTAAAATATTTGATGTCTTTATGAAATTATCTCCATTTTTAGATTTAAGTACTACAGCCATATGACATGTTCATATAAACACTTTAAGAAACGAGAAATGTTTCAAAGTATTTATTGTGTGACACCCTAATATTGAACATTTTGCAATAAAAAATAATACCGGTAGTAAGTTTAAAACAGCTCACGATATAATTTTGTTTATTATTTAACAATATTTCACGTTAAAGGAACTTAATATGGTTAATTGTATAGATAAACCGTAGCAACCGTGTTCTAAATCCCTTAAATGTAAATTTACAAACTAAAAAAGGTGCAAATATGTCTGTTTATCGATAATATAATTTTCTTTTAAATATTTTATATTTTAATAACAATTGGCTATTTCCTTAAAGTCAAAACATATTTTTATTAACTGATTTCATTTTTATATATTATCTCCTATTATATTATTAATAAGTTAATACGAAAATTAATGCTATTGTAACACCATTTTAAAACATCGAATTTCCTTTTTTTGTTTGTTTGTTATTTATATATAAATTTATATATGTTTCCAAAATTGATTGCCAAAATTATATTTAAATTGATTATATATTAAAAACATTATAAACTGTTATGGAATTTATTACAATATTTATGTAAACAAAAAATTGTTATGTTGTTTAAGAACAAAATGTTTCTTCCAGAACAAAATTTGCCTCTTTATAAATAACTTTATACAACAGATTTCTTTTTTATTATTTTTATTTCAATATATCTTTTGTAAATGCATTTATTACATTTCTATACATATACATTACGTACATATATATACAAACATACATACATACATATTTACCTAATAATTAGTTTAAAATATTTAATATTTACTATTTTTACTATTCTAATAAAAAATATACTTTAAATAACAATTAAAATAAAATATAAACTTTGTTTTAATGGAACATAAAATAATAAATATTATTTTAAAGTATTCAAAGAATTCTGAATTCGTTTAGCTCTGAACAACAATATTTAATCTTTAACGTTCCTCCGATTATCGATATTAGAATCTTAAAAATTGAGTTCATATAGATTTAAATATAAAAATTTGCACAACAATGAGAATATATGGTATAACAAAAATATATCCATTTTTTTCCTTGATTTTCTATATTTTGTTCTATATGATGATATTTGGATCTTAATACTTAATACTGTTTACGCATCTCCCGATTCCAACTATTTTCGAATCCTACCACAACCTTAAAAAACTGTTTAGGAGCACATGAATAAGATTAGATTAGTCTTATACGGTGTGGACATGAAATTTCCATCCGGAAGACGTTGCTCGATTACAAATCCAAAGTGATAGGTGAACTTACTACAAAGTCGAGCAACCACATTTAAGAATAAATAACGGTGAACAAGATTCGGTGGAAAATTTTTCTGAAACCAGAAGTTTATAAAATGTTCCAGTCACTCATTTCAAAATGTAATATTATCATTTTGACAGATAAAAAGATATTTATTTTAAGCGCATCAAATAATTATAACTATACTAGACTTAACTTTCGACACAAATACAAAAATATGGGACCTCTTCTTACTACACCTTATATTTCAATATACTTTTGGAAATAGTTATGAAATTAATAATATATAGTATTTATAGTAGTTTAGTATTATTTCGTGTTATTATTAATTTTTTTCGTATTTTAATTATAATGGTATTGTTTTATAATGTAATTTAATTAATAAATTAATACAAGGAACATTTTTAAATATGGGTTAATAAGTAATTGTTACTGAAAATTACAACCCTGTATAGACGATATTTTTTGAGTACCTAATACCTTTCATATTGTGATTACTTTTCTTCTTTTTTTCTTTCGTTTCACTATTTGGCAGCAGCAAAGCTAAATACCGATTTACAATAACTTCGTGAAGTTTTTTTTAATAGAAATATACCCTTAAGAATTTATTAATAATAAAAAAATATAAACAAAAGTAAAGTTAAAAAGAAGTTTTATCTTACAATTACTGAAAAGGCTAACTAAAACTAAAGGAATATAAAGAAATTTACATTTAATTTTCGCATAGAAAATTTAGCTGCCACTTTCTATTTCTGCCTTTTCCCCAAAAAAAGAAAAAAAGCTCACGTACATACACACATCCAAATACAGATTTTGTGGACGTTTTGCGTATTTTGCCTTAAAATTTGGAATAAAACAGGAAAAGAAATAAGAAAAACAATAAAAAGAAAACGGAAAACAGTAGCAGCAGCACCAAAAGATAACAAAAGGCAAATTTTGCAATAAACAAAAGCGGAGTAAAAAAATAAAACAGCGTTGGGGATTTTGTGTTGCATTTTTCCACAAAATAAAATATAGTAAAAAAACTATATTAAAAACAAGTAATTTAAAGGAAATCACAAAAGAAACGCGGATATTGAAAAAAAGATTGCGTGTCTTTTTTTTAGAAAGATAAAAACATTTGAAACTTTATTAAAAAGTATAAGATAGTAATAAACATAGACCTAAAAATGGATCGCGGGTAAGTTTTCTTTTTGTAATGATTTTTATATTTATGTAAATTGCTATTGTTTAAATTAAACAAAAATTCTTTGTGATTTTTTTATTCGTGTATTGTATTTCAAGTAAATTGTGCCAAGGTCTTTATTATTATTTTTAAACCCATAAAAATTAGGGCCATTTTGGGGTGTTTGAGGTGCTGCAATTTATAGGGGTTCTCATTCATTTCTTTATTATGATTATTGTATGTTGTGTTTAATTTTATAATTAGAGTGCAAGAAACAAAGTGACAGAGAAAAACAGTAAGAGAGGGAAATAGAAGTGAAAAAGAGATTTAATTTCTTTTTTTAAATCCTAATAGACCTTGTAATGATTTATTTTCTTTAAACACTCATTCTTCAGTCTTTACCTTTTTGTTTATATTTTGAAATTTATTATTGTTGTAGTTTTAGTTGCTGTATTGCACTTAAAAACTGTTGCCTTATTTCTCTTTAGTGTTTATTTTGCTTCTGTAATTGTATTGATTACATTTGCACATAATTGAGTTCGAACAGGTTTTCCCAAACTATGTAAACAAAGACATCATGTGCGAATTCTTATAAAGTTTCCATTCGCATTGTTTAATTGGAGTGTGCTGCTTCGCCTTTTTCGTATGGACCCTTTAAAATTTCCCATTTTTAAACTCAGACCGATACGGACCATACAACATTTTGGCTTTTCAATATCAAGAAAGAATAACTTCACGTTCTAGCAATGTCAATCATACGCGATTTGTGCACCGTTAGTTTTTTTCCTACGGCTATGTGCAACACCACGCCTACATCGATAATCTCCTAACATTGGAGCCTTTTAACGTATCGCCGAGCTACCGCCCGAAATGCGTGAAAAGTGGTGGAAAACAGTCTCAAAAGGATCAAACTTTTGCAACCAATGCAGACGAGGTCCCTTAAATGTTAGTATATTTTGTACATAATGACCAGGTCCAAACAATATATTTATAAAAAAAATTTCATCGAAATCCCAGCTTTATTTAACTTTTTATTTAACTATAGCTTCGAAACCTTTGCTTATTGGTATGTTTCATCTCATCAAATACAATATTTCAGTATAAGGACAAAGTTTTAACTTTCTAAAGTTATTATGAACTTGAAGTTATTTGATTATATAAGCTAAAATTTAATAACATCTCCTCTTGCATTCTTCCAGTTCCGGACGTTATACCTACAATCGCCGCCAAGGTGGTGGACAAAGTGGAGGTCATAATAATCAACATCATAATAATCATTCGAATTCGTCACTGTCCTCTTCGTCCTCGTCGTCGTTGTCATCGTCAACAAACAATCATAATAATACTAATAATAATCATTACGATAATCATAATTCCTATACACATCGTAATACTTCAACCAATAATTCCTCATCACATTATTCCAATAATTCACAACAGAATACAACATCTTCGCAATCATCGTCGTCGGGTCCATCGTCCGGAACGATGTATATGAATACAACAACACATTTAAGCAATAACACAACAAATATGTCCCGCGAACCGATAACACAACATGATGAACTTATACGCTACATAAGAGAAGCATGGACAAATGTAAGTTTTTAAATGATATATTATCGTGGAGCTATAATTGCTAATTTAATTTTTGATCTCTTTTTTTTTGTCAATTCTAGGTTAGTGAACAGAGTACTTCAGTTCTATACAACGAATCTGATAATCAATTAAAAAATTTTAAACCATTTAATTTGGAAGAATACTGGGGCCAACGACTGGTTCAAAACATACATGGTCATCAGTAAACAGGCAAACACAATGCAACAATTAAACAGTAAAAAGTAAACAAATCATACTGATTACTGATTATCAAACAACAACAAAAATTAAAACAATACTTTTATAATTTTCAAAAATCAAATACTTGATAAACTTGACAAAAAAAAAACAAATCCAAAACAGACAACACAGACATATTTAAAACATTACATTTAATACAAAAGGAAATACATTTCTTTTACAATATACAATAACAAAACAAAACAAAAAGATGAAAATAAAATAACATTTTACTTGAATGACACAATTTTGAAATCCGTTTAAGAAAACATACCTAAATCAATACACAACAGACATTTAATTAATATTTATACTCTTAAAAAATATAAGAAAAAACAAAAAAAAAATATGTAAAACAATATTAGTTATATACAGGGTGTTTAAATAGATATATATACACGTATATATTTTTTTATTCTATACATACATACATACATTTATAAATATGTATAAATTGGTTAAAGGGTTTAAAAAGAAAGTTTATTATTTTGTATGCATTCATACGTTTTTCAAATGTATAAATTAAACATTTTTTTAAATTAAAATAAATTAAATTTAAAAAGCATTTTAAAAAATAAATTTATAACTGCCATTAACAAAAAAAAGGTTTAAAAAAATTTTCTTGATTTGTTTTCTTTCTAACAATGTAAAAAATTGTTTTGTTATGTTTGGTTCTATTTAATAAATAAACATTTTGTTCTTCTAATGTATTTCTGTATATAATTATTATATGTTTTAAACATCCTGTATATAATTATAATAAATATATAAATATATATATGGCCCCCATTTAATAATAAGCAATAGTATCTTAGTATTTAAAATTGAACCAGAAAAAGTTAAGACACCAAACATTTTATTGCGAAAAGTAAAATATAAACTTAAATTTAAAACAAAAAATACTTGAGAAGTAGTAAGTTGTCTTTTCAATTGAAAACAAAACAAAATTTTAATTAAATTTAAATTTTAAATCCCTTTCCTGATTTTATTCTAACCATTCCTTTTCTTTTAAATTTTTTTTTTAACCTTATTTATCTTGTGCAAGCAAAAAAAAATTTGTTTAATTCATTTTTGTTTAACTATTATTAGTTTAAATTAAATCTTTTGTATATGTTAATTTTTTTATGTAATTTATAAAAACAAATTAAAATTAAAAAAAAACAACCAACAACAAATTCATAAAAACGTCAGTCAATGTTTGTCTTTTATATCATTTATTAAAAAAGAGTACATTATATAATTTCCGATTTTATTTATTGTTTAAAGTAAAACTATGAAATTATAAATAATTTAAGGTTCTCTATCATATACTTTTTACAAATTATTCTATATATACCGTTAAAACAAAGAAATAAGATGAAGAAAAAAGTAAAAAAAAACAACAATAAAACATCGTGGCTAGTATACTTTTAACTCAAAAATATTGATAAAATGGTTTTTCAATAAATTTAAGGCAACATATTAAAGATAATGCAGTATAAATAAATTTGTCACGAATAATAAAAATATTTTATATGGTTTTCATTTAACTACAGCCCCAACCATGTTAAAGTGAGTATTTTTGCAACCATGGCATGTACTTCGGAGAAGTTTTCATACGAATATATCCGCATAAGACCAAATCGTCTAAAACACATTAATAAACAAGGTCATCACTCGTGGATCAATATATGCACACTTTAAATAAGCCCATTTAAGTAATCAAGCACCATTTGCAGATGAAACAAAAACATTAATCCTATATATGTACATCCCTAAGCCCTATCCTCAGGTGTTGTCAATGTCGGAAAGTTGGTGAGGTGAGTTACCTTGGAGATCAGAAGCGGTCCATTGTAGTTACATTCATTGAATAAAGCTCTTCCAAAGCACTGTGGTTCTTCTCGTTATTATAAATCCTTCATAAAGTCGGGATGCTGTTGTTCCACTTACTGGTCCTTGCTCTCAAGGAGCAGTGTCCCGTCAAAAAACTAATCAAGGTTCTAACAGATTCTCCGTCCAGCTCGAAGAAGTATCCCGGTATAATTCTAACCGATTGATTTATCTGGTTAACGCGTTCACCACTCCTTTCCCTATCAGTTAATCTGCTGCCTGATTTCTTACTTTTCTATTTCAGTTTAGTAGCATAGTGAAGCCTTTCTTGGAGACCATATACAATCTTTAGCTAACATAGTGAAAATCATTAATGTCAACACTGTGTTTCATTCCGTTTTGTTTCCCTATATTTTTGTCAGTGAATTTTACACTTTATTGCTGTCTGTCTCTGTTGCACGTGCATATTTACAAATTGTGTTTTGTTTATTACTTCCTACATAAGAAAGAAAAATAAATTAAAAAGAATAATATAAATTCCTTTTATTAAAAGAACATGGATAAAATAAAATTTAAAAATAATTCCGGTAATGAATATGAACCCACAGATTCCGAAGAGGAATATAGCGAGGAAGAGAAAGAATTGCTGCAGGAGGTACGTAAAGGCAGAAAGCGAGATGAAAGCAAACAAAGAGAAATTCTAGCCTTTACTGAATCAGAAGATGAAGAAGACGACGACGACGATGATGCCGAAGCTGGCGAAGGTGTGGATGACGATGGCGAAGATGATGATGATGAAATGGGTTTGGCCGACAGTGATATTGAGGGTGCCGAAGTAGATGAAAATGATTTGCCTGATACCAAGTATTGGGGTAAGAAAACAAGTGCCTACTATAATACCGATTTCGTGGATCAGGATTATAGTTCCTACAATGAAAAGGAAGAAGAACTGGCCAAATTGGAAGAAGAAGAAGCCAAGGCTATACAGTTGCGGCTGGCTAAACAATTGAAGGAAGAAGATTTTACTTTAGATTCGGCCTTTGGTAAATTGAAAAAATCCAAAAAAGGTGATCAAGCCACAACAGATAGTCCGCAAAGGGGCACTTTATTAAAGGCTGACTTTTCCGGCCTTAGCAAGAGAGAGCGTTTGGAATTGTTTGAAAAAGATTCACCAGAGTTTGCGGGCTTGGTTGGAGATTTTGAGGGTTACTTGGAAGAAATCCAGCAATTACATGCGCCAGTATTGAATTACATACACGAAAAAGGACTCACAATGATACCGGCCATGCAGTTTGCCCAACACTATCAAAATATTGCGTTGACATATTGTTCAAATTTGGCATTTTATTTACTGTTGAAGGCCAAAAGAATATCCATAGAAAATCATCCGATTATACAAAGATTGACCCAATTGAAGAAACTGTTAAATCAATTGGATGATAAACATGAAAACATTATTAAACCTCAATTGGAGGCTTTGCTAGAACGTATTCAAGATGGTGATCAGTTTGAAATATTAGATTTGAAAAATGTGCCTCCACCTTTAGACGAACAAGACGATCACAGCAAGAAACGTAAAAATAAACAATCTAAACTGGGTATATTGTCTGCTTACGATGGAGAGGAAGCAACAGAAGACGGTCCTATTAGAAAGAAACTTAAAACAGAAGAAGACAAAGATTTGGCAACATTGGCTGAAATGTCGTCCGACGACAATGATGACGAGGACAATGAAGAAATGGGTGAAGAAGAGGAAGGCGGCGAAGACGAAGAAGCCCGTCGTGGAATTACTTATCAAATTGCCAAGAATAAAGGCCTTATGCCTCATCGTAAGAAGGAACAACGTAATCCTCGCGTTAAACATCGTGGCAAATATCGTAAGGCTTTAATAAGAAGGAAAGGTGCAGTGCGCACTGTACGCAAAGAAACCTCTAGATATGGTGGTGAAATTTCAGGCATTAAGGCTACAGTTAGTAAGAGTGTTAAATTTAGAACTTAAAAAGGTGGGATGTTGTTTTTTTTTAATTTAAAAATTTGTTAAATAAATTCTACATTTATTTTAAATTGCTTTTCATGTTTTGCTTTTGACGTTTTTATGTTGGAGATGATTCTTTTTTAATTTGCAATAAAAATTTACTTATTTGAGGGATCAAAGGATTATTTACCGTGATATGGGCGTTTCCAAACGAAATATTCAAAGTCCTGTTCAAGGAGTAATTTTCCACATTTTGAATAAATCTACTGCTAAGCTATGGACCTTCCTATTCTAATTTAATTAATTGGTCATTGCAACTCATTAGTCAGAATTACAAATTCGCTTCGCACAGTACCCATGTTGTATGAGTTAATTTCATCCATGAGTGGCGTGGCCTACAATTAAAAAGTTTACTCCATACGACAGATTTTTCTGAGAAAATATTCATGACAACTTTACTTATTCGCTGTTTTTGCCAAAGACTGCAGAGAGGAAGTCGCCAATGAAATATTTTTTCATGTTTCGTTTTGTTCCAGAACAACGGCCTCACGTCTAATAAACCAACACACTACCTGCTACACCTTCCATTCACCGATATATAATCGAATAAAATAGAATTGTTTGCCTATAATGCTTCTGCCAGTTTCTATCTAATGAAGCCAATGCAAATTGATCATCCGGTATGTAAATGTTAAGAGCGGTATAAAGATAATGCTTCTGCCAGTTTCTATCTAATGAAACCAATGTAAATTGATCATCCGGTATGTAAATGTTAAGAGCGGTATAAAGATAATGCTTCTGCCAGTTTCTATCTAATGAAGCCAATGTAAACTGATCATCTGGTATGTAATGTTAAGAGCGGTATAGACGAATATTTTTAATTGAAATACAGTGACTATTACTACTAAAATTATCAAGAAAATATAAAACAAAAACTCTAATTCTAGACATGTACGTCCACTGGTATATAATATATAAAGTCCACAAGTTCAACATTTCGATCATCTATATGGTTTTCAAAGTTATTCTATAAGAACTCCTTTTGTTATAAGCTTTCCTTGAAAAAGTTGAACTAAAATTACTTTAATCAATTTTGTTTCCACTTGTTTATTTTCTCCATACTTTTAAAATATATACGATATAAAAACCTTAAAACAAAACGCTTTTACAGCAAAATCCTCCCTTTTAATTTTCTCTTCCAGAAGTCATATGTTTGGTCTTATTAATTACATTTACTTGTTATTGTTCTTGCTTGGGTGGTATCGAAAAGAAATTAAACAAATAAATCTTCACACTATATATGTATAATAAACTCTTATTTATAAAACAAAAAAGTTTATTGTTTTTCATTTTATTTAGACCATATTGCGGAGCAATTTGTTGATCTTATCTTCACGGTTACCGAAGTCACCACCATCTACGTAATGGTTAGCCTTCTTGCGCCAGCCACCAGTGGGTGTGTTCAATTTGAAGGGCCACAAGAAGTTGGAAGCGTACTTGAAATTGGCACCAACGGTGAAGATTTCGTGAACTAAATCTTCAACGCATTGAATGTTGTAGGCCTTGCGCATTTTACGTTCAATAACAAAGTTATCGGTGATGGGCACACGTTGACGGCTGTGCTTGACGAAACCGCGTTTGTAGATCAATTCGCGGACCGATTTCAAGTTGGGGTAACCCCAGGTAATGTAGGGTTCGGCAATACGCAACATGTTGATGGTAGCCTTGTTCAATTTGATGAAGACACCATTGTTGATTTGACGCAAGCGGAACAATTGCAAAACTTTGCGTACTTTAGGGGCAACCTTGTTAATACTAGAAAACAATTGCAAAAAAGAAAAACATTAATGAAAAGGCCAATAAATTATAAACAAAAAATTAAACACTAAGAAGAGGGAGTGAATCGGTTGTTTGTAAACAAAAATATTTAAAATTAAGTCCTTTGCTTTAAACAAATTCCGTTTCTTCTCTCTTCTTGAGTTGAGAACCTACCCACGGATACGGACGACGAAAGCTAATCTAGCTTCACCGGGTACGTAGTATTGTCCACGTTGTTTAGCCAAACGGCGCAACTTAATTTCACGTCTATCAGACTTAATGTATTCATTTTGGTATTTTTCAGCACGTACCAAATTTTCACGTTTGCGTTGAGCAATGACGGCAGCGCGTTTCAATTTTCTTTTGGTTTCTTGGGCACGCTTGCTGATCACCTTCTTGCTGAACTTCAATTTTGATTCAGGCACAACGGGAAGCTTTTTAGCTTCAGTTTTTTTGGCGGCCGTGGCAGGCATCTATTTAAAAAACACATGTTAACTGATTATTAAAGAATTCACACAATTATTTCATGTTTTCCACAAAAAATCACTAAAATTCTCACTAACCTTTACTTGTCACAGTGCACGTTGAAAGAGAAAAGGAAAAGGCAAAAGGAAGTTAATTTCTATGTTGTCAGCACTGTGAAGATGGCGAATTTTTAGAACAAATTTGACATTTCGGAAGTGTACTGAAGAAATATTACTTGTTTACGATGTTGAAAAGGTGGAGGAATTTGATAAGCTACAAGAGACAAGTGGTGTCAATAAAAGTCTAAATCTGGAAAAGATTTTATTGAATAAACATACGGATTTATTGAATTAAAAGAGAATTGAAATTAATTTTTTTTGGGAAAGGTTCACATAAAAACATTTCAATAATTTAAATATTTTCCTTTACAGCGGTTGATTTTTTATTGTTCCAAATAAATCTATTATAATGATGAACTTTTTTCAATCCATTTGAACTAAAATCCATCAAGGTGTTAATAATGCATCGTGTTCTATATTTGATGTAAATTTACCACTAACCCGTGGTATATCCTATATCAACAATAGGAAAAACTAATTAGAAAAAAGTATAAGTAATTAAGAAAATATGTAGAAACTATTTGACGTGGTAATTTTCCTTTAAATAAATTCATATTGAGATTTAAGTTCTGTTTATTACTTTCTAATTCACCTTAACAAACTCTTGGTTGCTTTTCCAATAATAATTTAAGGCAAAATTTTATTTGTTACCAAACTTCCTTCTTTTATTAGCGTTTTAAATGAAAAAGCGCTTTTCTCTAAAAACGCTATATTTACTTTTCTTGAGTACTAAACCAAGGAAAATATAATTTTCAATCAATAAACACGTTAAACACAGCACTACCGGTTGTTGTCTACAGTATAATAGAGAGTCAACAAAGGAAAAAAACAACAACAGCTGTTTATCACAAAACAAAAGCAGCCCGCCGCTAGTTTTACTATTGGAAAAAATATATTTCGTATGTAAAATAATTCTTATTTTATTTTATTCCATAGTCATTTTGTTAAATAAAATCAATGGAAAATCTCGATAAAACAATGTACCACACAAGTGCTGAGCAAAAGCTAAAATCTAAAAATTTTGCCAAATTATATCGTTTTGGTACGCCAAAATTAAGGGATCTACTAAGAGAGGTTAGTCTTGGATGGAAAATATAATTTAAACAAATAAATTTAATAAAATTTTTCTAATAAAATTATTAAAGAAATGTCGCATACGTGTAAAACATGCACGCCAGCAAGGCTTTGCCAATAATCGGCCACACGGTGTGGAACCTCAAAAAGTAAGTCGCAAAAGTAGTAGATTAACGGCATGTTGTTTACGAGTTTATAAAATGCCTTTGTTTCAGTTTGATCTCAAGGACATTTTACGTCGAGAATTGGCAGAATTAGAATACGATATTAACTTGCAAGAGGAAATATGTGAAGAGCTGGTGGACGAACTCAATGAGTGGTTCATTAATCAATTGGTAGGTGAAGAAAGTTATTTATTTGACGCAGCCGACTCACAAGACCTGGTGTGTCCTATTTGCCAACACGCAAACTTAGTGGTTTTCCCAACTAATGAAGGTTACTTTAACTATCGATGCAAATGCAATGCCAAGTAAGTAATGACTAAAAGAATTTTTTTTCCTTTGTAAATTTAATATCAATTTTCACTTCCTTTATCAGCTTCAATTGCACCGCCGATTTGAATATTTTACGCCAAAAACTTTACCAGAATTTAGAGGAACACGAGATGGAATGTGTAAACAAATTGACATTTTTCGTTAATCCTTTGAGTAAACAATTGGAGGGCATGTGTGATAATTGTGATTATTTTTGTAGTTTGTAAGGAATACTCCTCTTATAATATATTTTACATATTTTTTTAAATTGTCTTGAACAAATGACTGATAATTACTATGAAATATATTCAGTTTTGCATATATTTTATAAATAATTAATATTTTATTATCATACTTTAACATAGAATAGGCAGAAAAAGGCTTTCACATTAAGTTTCATTGTTTTAATCTTCAGTTCAATTGGTATCCAAAAATGTCATTTCTAGTATTAAGCATTTTTTAATTGAATTGAAATTAGTTTTTAAAGAAAATTCTTTTTTTTATTAAATATATTTTAAAACTATTAATCAAATAGAGTCATATAATATTTGAATATTGGCTTTATAAGCTTACCTGTATCATAGCATCCATGTTATCCATTAGAACGTAAGAAATTGAAAACATATTTCTGTAAACTTTATATAAATTGAATTTCAATAAGAAAAATAATTTCTAATTTGTTTATTGAACTTCAGGAGCCCCTATGATTTTTTTTATTTTTATTAATTTTAAAGTACTGATAAACACAATTTAATTCATGATTAAGCTTAGTAATGAAATATTTCAAACATGTTTAGAAATAAAATGAAATAAACTCATTGTGTTTTATAAAAAACTTTATTTTGTTATTTTATACAAGAAGAAATAATGGTATATAGAAACAATCCATTGTGATTACTTTAGCTTCTAGCGTCTTTTTTCTGTACCCAATAATCAAAAGCTGCCTGAAAGATGGGAGTGTAGGATTTATTAATTTTTTGTTGTAAAACTATCTGCATAGAGATTCTCTTCTCCTCTTATCAAAAATGTTTTTCTCTTCATTAATTGCCAACATTATACATATCTTTTTACAATATTGTCATGCACAAATTTATGGCCATTCATGCTGGAGAAACTAAAAACTTTTTTCAGAGTTTTTAAGTTTCTAACCACATGGTTAAGTTAAATCGAAATGTCGTTTGGGTTTACACATACACATTTACTCGTATACACACCCATACATAGATTGTGCTGCAATGTAAATTCCAAACCATATCCAATGTTGACAAATGCCATCAAACATATAACGTTGCAAGCAATACATCGACAGTATGCAAGCAGCAGGTGAGTCTGATGTGGGGACTATTTTGTTGATGCAACTCAAATCCCCGTTGCTGGCTCCTACTAATACTTACTCTATTTGAGGTATGAATTAATGCATGCAAAACAAATACATACATACGTATGCTTGGCATACATTCATTCATTATACATATTAAATTAGCTTTAAGTTTATAATTCTAATCACTAACGATATGGATAA
This sequence comes from Sarcophaga carnaria, assembly GCA_958299815.1. Taxonomy (NCBI): domain Eukaryota; kingdom Metazoa; phylum Arthropoda; class Insecta; order Diptera; family Sarcophagidae; genus Sarcophaga; species Sarcophaga carnaria. The sequence continues at coordinate 124,221,544 of OY283152.1, read as the reverse complement.
CTACAGTATGTGATAAAATTAATTTTTGAAATTAAATTGAAGGAAATACAACGTACAGCAGTGGGTGTTAGGCAGTGTGTGGGTTAGGTTAGGTTAGGTCAGTTTGGAGTGGTAGCTTTGATACCAAAAGCTCACTTGAGCACGCATAGTGGCCCGTTGTGACGCCACAGGTGAACGCAGTCCCTGTACTGACCAAGTTCCACCAACCAGGGAAGACAGTGCGTGGCTAGTTTGCTAAGTTGTCAGTTCCCACCAGTCAGTCAGTTGTTAGACTACACCAATCATACGCTCTTTGCCATTCTAACGGCTGACAAGGCAGATAGGATTTTAGCCATGCTGAAATCAGGTCCTTTACGAACATTACTTCGATACTTTTCTTGCCTATGAGTGCACAAGGTTTCTCAGGGAGATTATGAACTGTTCGTAGGTAATTGCGTTACTAATGATGCATTGTTTAGAATGGAAATCGTCTCGAGTTCAATCAGATATTGTAGTGATGAGCACGAAGGATCATTAGAACACATTCTTCAAAACCAGAGATGCAATAATGTATCCCGTAACTGTGATAGGAATTGTCCTTGTTGGCGCCGGACAACAACCTGAAGTTTGGTAGGACAATAGGCTTGTAAAGTCGTTGTATTCTAATGGATAGTGTGTTGGCTTATTAGAATCGAGCTTAAGATTCAAACCCCAGCTCAGATATTTCGAAAAAAATTTCAGTCTTTTTGCCATAATGTAAATAAATAAAAAAAGTAAATAAAATCGCCATAAAAAGTTTCTTAAAAGTCTATGAGTCGAATTTGAACTGTATGTCCCGCCACTTATGGATAAAATTAATTCAAACAACATGAGTGGTGAGAGAAGCATGGTTGTAATCCTGACCAAAGAGATATAATGACGAGTTAAGGAAGTACGTAAATCATTAAGTAATAGCAAAGAAAATAAAGTATAAAGAATGTGCATTTTAACATATTTTGGAATATTTTTCAAAAATATTTCATTACGCGGGGGGAAAGATAGAAGGGAAGGTTACAGAAACCAAGAGCGTAACAATGCGTTGTTCTCATCGTGCGTTTTTGTTGTTTGACCACTTTTTTTTATTTATTTTTCTGGTGTTAAAAACAGACGTCGGCACCAATGTCCCTCAGGGGAAGAACATCTTCGGCTTTTTACACACATAGGACACGAACATCAAGAATGTTCGTTAAAAAGAGCGTAAAAATCTTGTCAGCTTTTAAAGAAGAAGGTTCATGTCGCTTTTTTCAGACTTCAATGATACACCCAAAGAAATATCACAGTAGTATTCACTAATATCAATGAGAAATGATTTCGATTTTTGGAAGAGTACTTGCCAAGTTAAATACGGTGTCTTAGTGTCTTAGTGCAGTACAATTTTTCTATATTTTCCGATCATATATACACATCATTGGGTTAATAAGTAGACTTGACATTATTACTAACAATTTTCCTCTAGGTTAACACATGCCTATGGTTATGGATTAGTGAGTAAGAGAGAGAAAATAAGTTGAGAGAATTTATTTATTTACAGCCATATAAAAGTGTTAGTAATATACTCTATTTTTATTTTCATTTCATCAACATACATATGTAAAGCTGTCTATCTTTGGCTTAATAATTTTGGATAAATAAAAGTAAAATAAAAAATCGCTTTTTTTATTATTAAAAGAACATAAAGCTATCCATCTTTGGCTTAAAAATTAGGCCATGTTTTTTACGTAAATAAAAATAAAAAGAATAAAAAACCATTTTTTATTAAAAGAAAAAAAAAAAAAACGAGCATTCCAAAGCATTTAAAAAAAATATACTATGGTACAAAATAAAAAATCAAATACGCCCAGCTAATGACATAGAACATTTTTAACACAAAATATTCTTCGAGTGTTATTCTAAAATAAAATGATAAAGCATCCGCAGCACGTGTATTCTTGTCGCAGTCTGATCGACAAGTAAATCAAAAAACACAAGAATACATACACATGTACATACGTACGATGAGAGCAACACATTGTTACGCTCTTTGTTTGTGTTCATTTTCCTTCTGTCTTCCTCTCCCCTCACCCAGAAATGATTTAAAAAAAAAATTTGGTGAGAGCGGGTCGTGATGTTACGACCCGCCATAAAAAATTTTACTTCTACATGATGAGCATTCTTTATATCCATATTCTTTGGTAATAGGCTTATAAGGAGTTATTATGGCAACTTTAGACAGATGACTTTCTGGATATTTGACAAACTTCCGAAAGCCAATGTACGAAGCTAGGATGTTTGGGTTTGCAGTTACTCAACACTATAAACAGTACTAACCTCTTACCCCTTTTTATGTAATTGATGAAATTATGAAGGAAATTGCTTTAGAAAATATTTTTTTTTTGAGAGTTTATTTACTTTTTTTCCTAAGTGTACTTGTGAAATGTATAACGATTGCTTATGTAATAACAGTAGCAGCTCAATTTCAGCTTCTCTATTTGTTAACAAATCATACAATATGGTCAATAAAATATGTTTACAATAATGTTAACAATACTAAATAACAAATATTTAAAACATATGTACATACACATACACCAACACATTCTAGTGCATACATTACACACACCCATCTAACGACATTCACTCTTCACTCATTTGTAGGAGATAAAGATGTGCAGTACGATATAGTCAACATGCCCAAAAAATTATGTGTGCGAGTGTATGTGTGTGTGTGGTCTGTGCATGTAAACAATTTGAACACAATACTTTACTTTACTTAAAAAAAAACAGGGTAACCATTAAAGTGTTGTCATTTGCATCAAAAATTCTTTAGTGAAGCCATTACGTATACAAAATAACTGTTTTATTTAAAGACCTTTTGATTGTCTGTCATATTGCTCTCTCTCTCTCTCTCTCTTCGTCTATTAATTTATTACTCTTCAGTACAATCAAAATAACGTTGTTACTCATACGTACATACATACATATGTACATACGTTCATATATTGATTTGATAACCAACCATTCGCATATCGAATTTAGATGATAAACAATTTTTGTGGTTTTCAAATAAGATTTTAAAGTGGAATTAATGTTTTATTTCGGTATTTCAATGAGAGGGCGAGAGAGAATGATAGAGAATGTGGTACACAAAAAAAAAGAACTGCAAAATAACTAAATAATGTAAAATGAATACCATTTTGCAAAGGAAGAAACTATTTTGTACACTAGGAAACAGAGAATTTTGGTTTTATTTTTATTTTTTTTAAATTTTTAATTACTTATGTGCTCTCATCGAAACATTCCCCAGCATATCCTCGGCAAAATACAGTCGAGATCCTTAATTAAATGAGATTCGAAGATTGCAAACCGTTTTTTCGAAGAGACTAAAAACAAATTCACCGAACTTCAAAAAGAGGCAATTAAATTAAATGACCGCATTTCGGCATATGGAAAATTATTTGATGATTTTAAATCTTTGGATAATTTAAAATCTCCTCCACAGTCTAATCCAAAAAGTCGTAAGTCGGCAAGAAATATGAATAAAGCCCACCACTTCTACAACGGTCCTCCTTGTTAAGTGTAATTGGCATCTCGTCGCAATACGATTTAATGCCTAGTCATGTTTACAGATTATTCCCTCTGGACACTTCACTATTCTGCTTATGGATTCCCACACTCTGAATGAAATTGTTTGTACCACGCCTGAATCTAGCCTTGATAAGACATTTCAGACTAGAAAAATCAATTAAGGACGGACTGCTCCTGTTAATAGATTGAATGGTGTTAGGAACTCAGATGTGTTGGTATCACCACATAAAGAAGATTTAGAATCTCTTGTCTTTTCTCTGAATGGAAATAATAGAATATCCCTTACCCTTTGAGAGAGAGCCGATAAGGCTTCTATTGGACACTGCATACTATGGCTACCGGCCAGATCAGACTTCAAAACGAAATTTGAAAAAAAAAAAATTTCTTCAGCGACTTCCTCTCAGCAGATTTCTGGCAAAAACTCTGAGAGTGAAATAAAATCGCCATGTAAAGTTTCTCAAAAAAATTTGTCATTCGGAGTCGACTTTAAACTGTAGGACCCGCCACTCATATATGAAATTAACGCACACAACATAAGTGGTGTCAGAAGCTGGGTCGTAATCCTGACTGAAAGATTGTAATGACCAATTATGTATGTATGTATGTATGTATGTATGTATGTATGTATGTATGTATGTATGTATGTATGGTACTGCAAGAGTTTTCCGTTTAAGGAAGAGGACAGATAAATCCTGTCTACAGAAGCTATGACTTTGGGGAACTTTTCTGCCTTGATTTGGACTGTCCCAAGGGCAACACGTTGGGCAATATTTTTAGACGCGGTGGTTGGTTCCCGAGAGGAGTACTTATATTGTATTTTTCGAATTTCGATTTCCTCGAAGAGAAAACATAAGATATGAATGTGCTCTGATGTCACTGCCTTTAGAATATCCAGCGTGCCCTGGCTAGGACCCTGCTGATTGCTCTCTACTGACAATATACTCGCGTCTAATAAGTCAACTCACTAACTCCTCGATTATGGCAACTTCAAACACACTAGCATTGTAGGACATTTGTAATTTGCACTGCACACTTTCAAATTGTACGTTCAATAATAATAAAAAAAATATTTCATTGTTTCCTGGTGTAGCACCAGCATCATTATTTTTTTATTTGTTTAAAGTACCATTTTACAGGAAGCGGAAATTAAGAAACTATTACAAATAAAAACTAAAAACTAAACATTTTTGCTTTTAATATGGTTTCCTCTCTTTGGCTTTATATTCGCATTTACATGTTCATGTTGGTATGGGAAGAGAAGAGAAACAAACAAGGAAAATCATTTTGAGTAACTATTTTGCAAACATTTCATTCAAATTTTAACTTTATTTGTATTTTAAATTAGAAAATGAATAGAAAAACTAATAGAAATTGTAAAACGAACGAATGAACTTTCAATTTTGCCAAGTTAATCGAATTGCAAAAACAAAAATTCCATGTTCTTCTCTCTCTCTTTCTCTCTCTCTCTCTCTCTTGGTGTTTTCCTTAGGAAACCACAAACCTTTTTTTTCTATTTTTTTTTTAATTCTTGTTTTTGGTTCAGGATTAACAACTAAATTTGATCTTGTGTTCCAAGTAAATGCACAGAATTTATTCCCTTTTTTATTATTTTAGTTCGTCTTTGTTTTTGTTCTATGTATTCTACCAAAAAATTTGTTCATGAATGTTGAAAGGAAGTAAATACTTGCCCTAGCCCTCTGTCTCCAGTAACTGCCAGCAATCTCCAGTATCTGCCAGTAACTGGCAGTAACCAGTTGCAATATTTATTATGTATGTCACGACGATACAATGGCATAAGGTTGGTATATTTAGTTTCTAACAAGGAAATGTAACACATTCCTGTATACTAAGGCTTGCCATACTGGCAAGTGGCCAGAGGTTATCCTGTAAACTTAAGTTTGAACAACAACTGGTGTGTGTTATGAAATTGAAAACTTTCATTTGAAAGACCTGAGCTCAACCAAAATTATGTGGAAATAGATTCTACTCTTTGGAAGACTGTACTTTCGTTTGCGATTAGAAAACTATTGTGCGGCGGTGTGTCAAGACGAACAGAAAAAGACGGCCCCTTAACGGCCACTTTATAAACTTATGTATGTTTGAACAACAACTGGTTTGTGTTACGAATTTGAAAACTTTCATTTGAAAGCCTCGAACGCAATCAAAATTAAGCCGAACTATATTCGGCTCTGTGGGAGCCTATGCTTTCGTTTGCGATTAAAAACTATTGGGCGGAGGTGTGCCTATGATCTTACAAGACGAACAGAAAAAGATGTCAGAAAAAAGGGACATGGAACAGTCAAAACATGCAGAATAAATATTCTCCCAATTTCCCAAAGAAGGCGAAAATATTTTGCAGACAAAATCTTTGAACAAAAAATGAAGTCTTAAGTTTTCCATGACACACTGGATTACATATGGAGTATTGGTTTGAAGGATTAGTTGGTACATGATCGCTTGTAACTGCCTCGAGGTCAAGTGGTATCATGGCACAATGTGTTGAGTGTTTAACACATCGTTCAGATCATAAAAAATCATGTACTTAAGGTCAAAGCTTCTCTGAATCTACAGCGAAGGAATTGCCATGTAAAGTTTTTCAAAAATCTATGGTTCGGAGTCGACTTTAAACTCTGGGTCCTTCTACTCATTGATAAAATTAACACACCCAACCTGGGTGGTGTGAGAAGCTAGGTTGTAATCCTGACTAAAGGGTTCTAATGACCAATATAGTTAGCAAGTTAATCTAAACTGCAAATGAGGTGTTTAGGCAAATTTAAGTACATTGCGGAGCATTATTTTAAAAGCCACAAGGAGACGTTCATTTAGATTCCTCGCTTTACGTTCCATTACAAAATGGCCTCAATGAAAGCCTCTGAGGTAAGAGATTTCTAATAATAAAGTAGTAGAGTTCACGGATTAATGACTATTGTAAGCAGCATCCCTGGCAGCTATGTATTAACGCTAGGAAAAGTGAATCCTGTTTAAAGAAGACTGCATACATATTGTTACATAAATCGAAACGACCTAATATCGTTTAACAATAAAAATGATAAACAAAAGCTACCCAGCTACACCAACACAAAGCCACACGATATAAACACACACTAACATTAAGTATACAATGAACGTGTTGGTTATCTAAAGCTGCACACACACACATATGTACAACGAACCTGGTTGCGCCTGGTACCAACAACAATATGTATGTGACAAAAAGGGATGGACAACTTAAGCACGGTACACAAACAATAATGTACTCGCAATAGAATTCTCGAGAAGGCGAGAACAAAAACCTTCCACGTCGAGAACGTCCATCATACTGATTACGTGCGTATATGAAAGGGCAAGACAAGGCAAGCAGTCAGTCAGTTATAATTCAGTCAGCCTTGTGTGAAGACGCGTTGCGGTTTGAACGTATAAGTGGTATTGCTTGCAAAAAGGCTGTAAGCAGAGAAGATCTAACGAACAGTTGTTAGTGTTAAGGCGGACAGAAGTGTGAAATAGAATAGTGCACAAGCAAACTGTTGTTGTATCGTTAATTTGTATACGGTGGCACACAAAAGTAGTGTAAAGAATAAAGAGCGTTTAAGAGAAAATAAACATATATTTGTTTTTACTTGGTTTGCAATTAACGAACTCATATTTAAACGTTTTTAAAAAGGTAAAACCGTAACAATATGTATGTTTGTTGAGAATAAAGAAAATCTTTACAAAATATTTTATGTTTTGCTCTCTGTTAGGTCGACTAGCTTACAAGGTAAGCTTCAGTTTGGACATAAACCTTCCATAGGCTTACAACTATCGTGTTACAGCCTGGTTCTTTACCTTAATAGTAACGTTTTCTTTTGGAAGTAGTACAGCTTCTTGGAATCAGATTGCTTGTCAATTTCTTCGGCTTCTAATGTAACCCCATTTTACATTAGAGTTGTTTTTATAACATTTAAAATAATTTTCTTTTTCTTTTTTTCAATTTTTCAAATAATAAATAAAAACTCTCTTCATCCGTATGTAAGCTATGCTCACTTACAGTGTTGAGCAAAGCTTTACATTTGCATTTACGTAGTGCAGCAAGAGGAGTTAGGTTGGCTTTATTGTCCTTCTCCTAATTCGTATGATGATGATGATGATGTCGGTGATGCATTTGAACATTTAAAATGCAAGAATTTAAGGATTTCGTGGTAAAATGCTTTCAACTTTAACTCTTTCTTTATTTTTTTTTGTTTTTGTCCAATGGAGGTAACTCGAGTAGTTGTAATGCCTTAAAAAATTCACAGCATTTATGCAAGAGAAACCAATTTTTTTTGTTGGAAAAAACAGCAAAAAAGAACTGATGGTTAAAGGTTTTTAAAAATGAAATTGACAAAACGCTTAAGCCTACGGTTTTGGCAAGGAAATGCCTTTTTTACTTTTTTGTGGTAAATTTTCAATGAAGGAAAGGAATTATGTTTTAGACTTGGAGATAAAGGACTTTCGACGATTGTAAGTCTTTATAAGGGGTAGTAAAAAGAAATCTGTGTTCCTTATTATTTAAAGATAAGATTTGGCATTAAAAACCTCCTTTGATAGTTATCTGTTGCTTTAGCAAGCTCAAGGACTATGCCGATAAAGTTCTTTGTGGAACAAAAACTCCGTACATTCGTTAACTCGTTAAGTGAGAGAGGTCTAGACAGATTTGTTCCCATTAATCTTATAAACCAAAGAAGTCGCCGTGGTCTAGTAGGTAGTGTGTTGGTTTATTAGACGAAAAGCCAGGGTTCGAGCCCCAAGCCAGACATCAAAATAAAATACAAAAGGTATTTCTTCGGCGACTTCCCCTCAGCAGATTTCTGGCAAAAACTCTGAGAGTAAATAAAATTGCCATGAAAAGTTTCTCAAAAATCTGTCGTTCGGCGTCGACTTTAAACTTGTAGGTCCCGCCACTCATGTATAAAATTAACACACACAACATAAGTGGTGCGAGAAACTAGGTCGTAATCCTGACTGAAGGCTTGTAATGACCAATTATGTATGTTATGTATGTAATCTTCCAAACTAACGTCTTTAAGAAGTTCAAGTATAATCCGCGGTTTTGTTTTCTACAACTTATGTGAAGGCATGACAATATCGCAAGGTTAGCAGAGTAAAGGTCAATTACAGAGTGTCTCACAGAGAACGTAGGTTGCAGGCTTTGCTTAAGCAGCTTATGCTAGACTCCTCTCATAGGGATTAGGAACAAATTGGCCCGATACTGCAGAACACAATATTATAGCAGAAAGTAACACATTTCCTATGCCTCCAGTTCCTAAGTATTTCATTTCTGGTCCATTAGTAGCAAATTTGCTACTCGTTACGCTAGATAGCCCCTAACGTAGCAAGAAGAACTGTGCACTCACATAACACTTTGTGTGGCCGTCACAGAGATCTTCAGCCACAGAGTTAAGTTCCTTTTGTTAGTTACAAGATTTCTCAAATAGGAATTAGGAACCATTAATCTGTTATTCCGAAGCAGTTCGTTCCGGTATAGGAGCTCACACATATCATTTTTGGCGGGGTGAAATGAAGTCGCCGCAGTCTAGTACGTAGTGTATTGGCTTATTAGACGTAAAGCCAGGGTTCGAGCCCCAGACCAGACATCAAAACAAAATACAAAAAGTATTTCTTCGGCGACTTTCTCTCAGCAGGTTTCTGGCAAAAACTCTGAGAGTAAATAAGAATTGCCATGAAAAATTTCTCAAAAATCTGTCGTTCGGAGTCGACTTTAAACTCTGGGTCTTGCCAGTCACGTATATATGTATATATACATTGCGGAAGTTGAAGTTCAATAGGTTCGTATGGGTTAGGATGTCGTTAGGAGCTCTACACATTGTAAAAGGCTTCAAAACCTCAACGTCCTTTCACCATACGGCCTAGAACCTCCTTCAGTTTCAAAGTTTCCATGGCTCAAATTTTTAAATACTTATCAATCGATAGGGATGATTGGGAAAGCCTGCTCTCGTTGCATAAGAGTGGATAACATGAAAACATGAAATTGTTATCGTACAGGCTGCCTTGTATTCTATGGGAATTTCTCATTATTATGACTGATAAAGCATTGAACAGCTAATACTCCTCCCCTCGCGGGAGCATACATTTTTGCTTTTGAAAAAATATTTCATCGGAAACCCCATTACTGATGAGTCTTCAGTTTCCAAAAAGCTTTTAAAAAATTCAACGACCACTAATTTCCTCTTGGTAAATACAAATTCCAATTCAGTTTCTGTGTGTAGCATTCCATCCCCTTTCACCCATTTCTTGAAAGATCATTTCGCTTTTGTTTTTTTTCTCTCTCTAGTGATCTGGTTGTGCAATTTTTTTCCGTTTGTTTATTTTCTGTGTTGTTGTTGTTTTTGTTTATGTTCTCTAGAGCTGACTGACTGAGTAGTTGTTATTTTATTTACTAATTAGACCGACCATTAATACAATAATTGTTGTACGCCACTAGTACACATTGTATATGTTCGATATAGTGGAAGTGGTTGTTGTAAATTTAAAGAAAGAAAGCAAGAAAGAAAGAAAATTCGTACACATGCTGATACTACTTGTGAGTATGCAGGCATGTATAAGTGTATGGATGTACGTTAGTGTAAAAGTGATATTTCTTGTGTTTTATTTAACAATTCGTATGAGAACTTTATATTGTATATGTATTGTAAAAAGAAGAGAAGATTTCTTGTTGTAATTCTCTTGTCTTGCCTGCTCTTGGTTTTGTTTTTATTTTATTTGTTTTTGTATTCATTTTTATATTAATTGACCCTTAACTTGAATACAACTATGAATCAGTTATTCTACGGTTTTATTGTTGCAGTTTTGTTTTTGTTTTTATTTGTTGCTATTGTTGTTGTGTGTTGTTATTGTAACAATTAATGGAATTTCCTTAATTCGTTGTTGAGCACAATATTTATAAACAAAGAAATGAAAATGTTTATTGAGAAGGCAATACAATTAAAAAAACAAAAAATTGAGACATGCGAGCCACCCTCGTAGAAAATTGATTGTCGCGGAGAGACAAAAGTTAATTGAGTACGTATTATTCATTTTTAATTTGCAATACATTTATGCAGAGAAATAATAAGAATATGTCCAGTGTTTAATTAAAAAGGGGTGTGGCAGATGGTCAAGTAATGGTTTTGAACAACATAAAGTACTTTGTAGGCATATTCTCTCACAGATTATGGACTTAATTAGAGAATTGAATGAAGAGTTGTGAAGAAATTTCTCAAGAAGATGCTACTCTGTTTGCTTCGTAAGCTATACATCGACGTTTGATTTCGTCTATGTGTACGTGATGTTATGTAAAGGCGCATGGCGCATGGTCTAGACAGATTTGTTCCCATTAATCTCCCAAACAAACGCCTTTAAGGAGTTCAACTATTATCCGCGGTTTTGTGTTCTACAACATATCTAAAGCCATGGCAATATCGAAAGCTCAACAGAGCAAACGTCAAACACAGAGTGTCTCACAGAGAACCTAGGTAGCAGGCTTTGCTTAAGCAGCTTTTGTTAGACTCCTCTCGTGTTGATTAGGAACAAATTGGCCCGATGCTGACGAACACAATTATGTCAGAAAGCAGCACATTTTCTATGCCCCCAGTTCTTAAGTACTTCGTTCCTGGTCAATTGGTAGCAAATTTGCTACTCGCTGCGCTATATAGGCACTAACGTGCCAAGAAGAACTGTGCATTCACATAAAACTTTGCGTTGCCCAAAAAGAAACTTTAGGCCACCGAGTTAAGTTCCTTTAGTTATCATAAGCAGCTTATCCACGATTTTCCAGATAGAAATTAGAAAGCATTTCTTTGTTATTTCGAAGTAGTTCTTTCCGGTATAGGAGCTCACACATATCATTTTTGGGGGGTTAAATGCAGAAGCTTCTTATAGAAGCTTCTTCTTCTATAAGGGCTCACATGTATTCCAGTGGCATGAATTTCTACTTTGGAGTTCTATTCGAGACACATATTTATAAAGACTGGCAGTGCCTTCAACTCAGCCAGTGTTATATTCCAAGTTTCACAGCCACAAAGTATGCAGAAGTTGACGTTCAAATTAAATATCCACTGTTTCGTCTGGATTCAGATGATATTAGGAACTCTACACATTGTAAAGGGCTTTAAAATATCAACGTTCTTTTGCTATACGGTCTAGAACCTACTTCAGTTTCAAAGTCTACAACTTTTTGTCTTTCCTTTTCATCTCCACTTAACCTGCCATAGTCTGACTGTAGATTATCTCAGATGTCTGTTAGCGACCTAAGATCACAATGATCTGTAGCCCAGAGTTATCGGAGTTAGTCAAGAGGTATGACTTCTGCAGTGATGAGGCTAATTCCTTATTGGTTCGTAATTTCTGCAACAACCCTCGTACCATATTTACATAATAAAAAACGCACTCAAAAAAAAAAAAAGAAAACCATTAAGGACATTAAAAATTTGCATAATTAACATCAAAATAAACATTTTCAATTAAAGACACGAAATAAAACTGAAATGAAACAAGAAAATTTAAGTGCTTATCCAGCTATACATACGTCCATATGTCCATCCATCCAACCGTCCATCCATACGCTGTTGCAATTTGTTTTGTAAACAATTTCAACAAAAAAAAAATATAAAAATTTCTACCAGTGGACGGACCACACGATCACATCGTTTGTTTATACGAAAATTTCTTTTTTCTTTTCCTTTTTAAAGAACAAAAACAAAAACATAAAGAAAAAAAATGCAGACACTTTTCCAGAAAAAGAAAACAAAACAGAAAATCCGTTTAAAAAAATCAGAGAAGCGTGTAAACATTGTGTTTCGAAATTTCAGACACAAAAACAGATCAAAAGAAATTTGAAGAAAAATGCAAAAAAACACGTCGGGATTTTCTTCGTGGTTCTCCAGAAACGAAACGTGTATGCACGTACTATGTACACCTTAAATCTTCTGAATTAAAAGCTTTTAAACAAATTTAGTTCATCTCCCAATAGTCTGGCGCTATATTACTTGTGTTTTGGGAGGCGATTTCAAAAGAAAATGAAAATTCAAAATGCTCCAGAGAACACGCAAAATTGTTCACAGTACGCTCTCCTATGATAGAGAGTAATTTCTTATGGGTATGAGGGCTTATTAGGGTGGTACAACATTACTAAGGAATATATCGCGATAAAAAATTTGAAATAATTTGAATATCTAAAGTTGCTACGTTCGGATCGGAACAGTTTCTGTTGGGTTCTGGGATACATACATAAGATAATTGGTCATTACAACCCTTCAGTCAGGATTACGACCTAGTTTCTCACAGCACTTATGTTGTGTCTGTTAATTTTATACATGAGTGGCGGGACCTACAGTTTAAAGTCGACTCCGAACGACAGACTTTTTTGAGAAACTTTATCATGGCAATTTTATTTTTATGCTCAGAGTTTTTGCCAGAAATCTGCTGAGATGAAGTCGACGAAGAAATTTGTTTTATTTTTCCCATTGATGGCTGACCTGGTAGCAACACATTACCTGCTAGACTACAGCGACCTCAAGGACACTGGAATGACAACAGATCACCTCTCAAAATCTCTCAAGAATATGCTGCAAAACAAGTGCTGAATATGCTGCTGATCACGTGACTGCCAAGATATTGCAAGTTGTTCTAGAGCTTGACAACAATTTTCAGGGCCTCTAAGTCATGTTCTTCGAAATTCATTTCTGCTGATCCATGCGATCTTTGTCATCCGTATCAAAATCATCACTTTCGTCCTCATAATTATTCTCTCATACATAATTATGCAGGTGATTGATGTAATGATTGATGGAATGATTGATGGAATGATTGATGGAATGATTGATGGAATGATTGATGGACTGCTTGATGGAATGATTGATGGAATGATTGATGGATATAAATCAGCTGCTCTTTGCCAGCAGACTGCTGAGAGGAAGTTGCCGAAGAAATATTTTTCATATTTTCGTTTTAAAATCTGGCCTGGGCCTCGAACCCTGGCTTTACGTCTAATAAGCCAACACACTACCCACTAGACCACGGCGACTTCGGTTCTGGGATACTATTTATTTATTATTCTCGTGAAGAGGTGCTGGTCGCTGTACTAAGACAATACGATCTGTTGTACTAAATTTCAATGGGAGCAGATGCGCAGGAAAAATAAATCGGAATGTTACGTGGAGACTTTGGCCGTCTATCGACGATGGTAGAACCATTGTCCAATAAATATATTCAGCATGTGACTAGTGGCAGGCTTTCTTTTGGAGTAATATGATCTTAGATCGCTGATAGCGATCTGGGATGCTACAGTCAGACAATTGCAGTGTTTGTGAAGATGTTGTTTTCTTTAAATGGCCAGCCTGGTAGAACAAATTTCCAGTCCTAGAATGGAGATATTTATTAAACTCTCTGTCGGGAGCCAAAATCAGGCTGTTCTATGGTATATAAAAAGTTTGAGCAGGCTGAGAAGTGTATGTTTCTTCTCTCTTAGCTGATTCATCTGAACCCTCTTTCTTTGTTCTCCAATCTGTATTTACCTTTCTATCTGCTTTGTACTTCCTTTGCTTTTTCTTTACGACGAGTGCAATGCCCTGCTAGTGAATTGTATTTGCTATTAGGTTTGTACACGTCCTGAAACTAACGTACCCACCTAAAACTCTGATTGTAAAATAAAATTACCATGAAAAGTTTCTCAAAACTGTAGTTCGGAATCGATTCTAAATTGTAAATGGTCCGCCAAATAATTTTTTTTTTTGAAAATGATTTAAAAAAAAAACTACTGAATATATTCTCAAATTTCTCAAACGACATCAGCTCTGCGGCTGATAATGCGATCTTCAAAAACAGGGCACAAAACATCGAGTGTAGCTTCGGCTGTGTGGCACGTAGCGCCGTCCTGTTGAAACCAAATGTTGCCAATATCCTCCTCTTCAATTTTTGTGGACAAAAATTCGCTCAACATGGCCCGATAACGATCGCCATTGACTGTAACGGCCACTCCTTGCTCATTTTCGAAGAAAAATGGCCCAATTATGCCTCTGGACCAAAATCCGCACCAAACAGTGACTCGTTTTGGGTGCGTCGGCTTTTCAATGTATGCGTGCGGGTTTTCTGTGCCCCAAATGCGACAATTTTGCTTGTTTACATACCCGCCAAGATCAAAATGAGCTTCACCTGAAAAGATGATTTTTTTTGCCAAAATCGGCATCTTCTGGTGTAGGCTACTGCACGGCCAGCCGAGGCAGCCATTTGAATGAAATTATTTTCCATTATTAACCGAAAGGATTGTACTTTCAAATAAAAAAAGAAATTTGGGAAAATATTCAGTAGTTTTTTTTTAAAGCATTTTCAAAAAAAGGTATTTGGCGAACCCTTTAAATCCCGCGACTCATGATTAAAATTAATCGAAGCAACAAGAGTGATGGTTGTAATCCTGACTAAAGTCATGTAATGACCTTTTAAGCATGTAAGTAAGTATGCAGAAAAACTAATTGAAACAATGATGCTGGTATTACTTAGTAGGAATGGGTTGTTGATTGATTTCTGTTAAACAAATCTGTACCACCCTAATGATCAATTCATTTAATTTCCAAAGAACAGAACATTTTGTCTTTGTATTTCTTATAAAAATATTGAGCATATCCCGATGCGTAGCATAACGTTATTGAGCGTAATGGGTTTTGAAATGCCAGCAGAATTTCGAATCGGAATTATTTTTTTTTCAGAATATTTTTCAATATTTTTCAGATGAATTTCAGTGGTCGTTGCAAACGCATGTTCGAAATAAAATAAAATAAAAAAATAATTCACGCGCTAAATCCAAAAGTGTAAGAAAATAATAAAAAAATTTTAAAAAATATTGAAAACATATTGAAATTAAAGAAAATAAAAAAACGAGATGAAATAAAGAAAATTAAAATTGAAAAAATTGCTCGTACATAATGAATGGAATTTTATTTTAGTCCGTTTCATATGCGATGTGCAATGAATTTTGAAAATAATTGCTTATGATAATTGAAAATGTTATTGAAAAAGTGTTGAAATAATAATTTTTATTTTAATTTCTGTGTTCTTTTTTTCTTGTCTTGTGTTCATTTGTAGCGTGTTCATGGAAAGTTTTATTTTAGAATTTTTGGAATATTTATTTGAAAGATCATTTATAAACAAATTCCATAAATTGCCAGTGGTGTTGAAAAATATTGATTTTGCGCTTTTAAATCTGATGTTCTTGAATAATTGAAAAAAACGAAAAAAATTTAAAAATGAATATTTAAACCAAAAAAAAAAAAGAAAAAATTTTAAAATATTAAATTATTTTAGTTAATAATAGTTAAACAAAGTTTTAAGTATGGGTGTAACAATATACTGTGAGAATAGTAAAGAGGAAACGATTTATGATCAGCTGGGCACCGATATTTGTAGCATAACCAACGTCAAATGGGAGGCTACTGTTATAGCAGCCACGCTGCTATTTTTCATTATCGTCTATATGTTGGTGAAATTTCGATTTAAGTAAGTAAACGATTTTGATTTTTTAAATTGAAAGGAAATCTCCATTATCTGGTTAAATAAATAGAAACAAAGTTCTCCAATGTTCCAGTAAACGACTGAGTAGCTTTTTAAATTGATTTTTGTTTGATTAAAACGATACTTTAAGAGAAAAATTCGAATCCTAAAAGAGGATGACATCGATTACATACGAGATTTTCGTTTAAAATTGGTTATAGACAAGGCGAACCATAGTCTAAGTTAGGTTAGGTTAGGAAGAGTGGCGTACTATTGTAAAGGGTGTTTTTTTTATAGAGGTATAGAACTTTAAGTTGCAATAAAACAACGATGGATTACTCGATTGACATGAATTTTATTTATCCGAAAGATAATCTTGTGGCATTACATTTTGAATATGATTTCTGGCATATGACCGCCACGGCTGGGGCGGATGTAGTCCAATCTGGACGTCCAATTTTCGATGACTTTTTCCAACATTTGTGGCCGTATACCGGCAATAATACGGCGAATGTTGTCTTCCAAATGGTCAAGCGTTTGTGGCTTTACCGCATAGACCAATGACTTTACATAGCCCCACAGAAAGTAGTCTAGCGGTGTTAAATCACAAGATCTTGGAGGCCAATTCACAGGTCCAAAACGTGAAATTAAGCGGTCACCAAACGTGTCTTTCAATAAATCTATTGTGGCACGAGCTGTGTGACATGTTGCACCGTCTTGTTGAAACCACATCTCCTGGACATCATAGTTATTCAATTCAGGAATGAAAAAGTTAGTAATCATGGCTCTATACCGATCACCATTGACTGTAACGTTCTGGCCACCATCGTTTTTGAAAAAGTACGGACCAATGATTCCACCAGCCCATAAAGCGCACCAAAGAGTCAGTTTTTCTGGATGTAACGGTGTTTCCACATACACTTGAGGATTACCTTCACTCTAAATGCGGCAGTTTTGTTTGTTGACGTAGCCATTCAACCAGAAGTGCGCTTCATCGCTAAACAAAATTCGCTTATGAAAATCGGGAACAACGGTAATCTCATTTTGGGCCCATTCGACGAATCTACGCCTTACTTGATGATCGTTTGGCTTCAAATCTTGCACGAGTTGGATTTTGCAAGCACGCAAACCAAGATCCTTCCGCAAAATCTTCCATAAAGTGGATGGACACAGATCCAATTCCTGTGCTCGATGGCTGATGGACTCATTCGGGTCTTCCTCAATGCTACGCTCTACAGCAGCAATAGCTTCTTCTGTACGCACCGTACAGCGTCTCTGGGGATGCGAGTTATCAATAAGAGTAAACGTGCTGCGAAAACGTTCCATGGTTAATCGATTTAACTGCTCTGATGGACGATTTTGTCGACGATAAAATGGACGTAGTGCGCGATACGTTTTCCGCACAGAACCATTATTTTCGAAATAAAATTGCACTATTTGCAAGCGTTAGTCAGGCGTGAGTCTATTCATGATGAATTGCCAAACCAAACTGAGAATAAATCACTTGACAGTTGTTAAATCGGTCGCCATCTTGAAAAGTAATGCCAACTTAAAGTTCTGTACCTCTGTAAAAAACACCCTTTATAAGCAGTGGCATGACTTTACTGGGCAACCCAATCGGTCCATTGTGTGATAACCTTTTAGAAAAGAAAGATGTGAAGGAATAAAATAGAATAAAAAGCAGAAACAGATATTGACAGTGGAAGACAAAAGGAAGAAGTAAGGAAAAGAAGAAAAATGACGAGAGAAAAGAACATGCACAACGTGATTTATGTTTCGTTAATAAATACTATGTTGTAGATATCTTCTTAGCCTGTCAATTCCGTTCAAAAACGCTATCGGATCGTAAAACTTACAGTATTTCAGGTCTACCAGTTCCTAACCAAATTGACGTACTTGCAGGCAAGCATAGAAACAGAAAACGGGATCCACTATTACTTCTGAATATACAGTGAGCGCCATAAGTGAGTCAACACCCTCTATAATTTTAAATTTTCTATTGTGTTCTTAAGTATAAAAAAGTTCCTTTATCATGAATTGTTGTTTTTGTTTTAACATTTTATAAGTCATAGATAAACGTTTTTATTTTTGGAAATTTATTCGACTATTCTCATTTACTTTTCTCGCTGTCCTAAGAAAATGAATTATTTCAGTGGTGTTTACTCACTTTTGACACTCACTGTAGGTTAGGTTAGGTTAGGTTAGCGTGATAGCTTTAATTTACCAAAAAAAGCTCACTTGAGCACGCATAGCGGCCCGTTGTGATGCCACAAGAGAACGCAGCCTCTGTACTGACCAACTTCCTCCGGTCCAAGGAGGGGGAAGTTGGTCAGCGCAAGGGCTGCACCTCCTGAATATACAGGAATCAAATATAACTTCCTTCTGTTGATCCTGTGTTCAAAGCAACCTTGCCTCCTCAAGGCTCAAAACTCTCTCCTGCTCATGATTCAGATTAATTTTGTACCTACAGAATTGAGCATCGGCCATAAGGCTCTTGCCATTTTGCAGTCCAATCTACATCGCCAAATGAGACAAACCTTTCCTCAATGTTTCCAAAGAAGAAGCTTTTTTAAACGAAGTATAAAACAGTTGAAAGCTTCAGCGGGCTGCATCCACTAAAACCACTGCGGTGTCCGACGGTGTAATCCTCTCTACACAGCCGATTCAGTAGTACGTCAAAAGGCCTTCCAGAACACTATACTCAAAATGTTATGTTCGTTATGTTGTTGTTGTTGTTGCTTTAATCGCTAGAGATCGGTGAATCTTCTGAAACTACATGATCTACAGAAATCAAATATAACTTCCTTCTGTTGATTCTGCGTTCAAAGCAATATTGTCTCCTTAAGGCTCAAAACTCTCTCCTACTCATGCATCAGATTAGTTTTGTACCTACAGAATTGAGCATTGGCCATAAGGCTCTTGGCGTTCTACAGTCCAGTTTACATCGCCCAGTGAAACGAACTTGTTTTCCGCAATATTTCAAAGAAGAAGCTTGTTTTAATTACGCGTAGTAGAGTTAAAAGTCTCAGTGGGCTGCCATTCACTAAAATCACTGCTGTGTCCGACGGTGTAAGTTTCACAAAACAGACGATTCGGAACTACGTCGAAAGGCCGTCCAGAACGCTATACTCAAAACGTTATGTTCGTTGTGTTATCTTTGAAGATCTAGTCGACATTGTATTCCCATACGAATTTGCCGAGCCTGCTCAAAACTCGTGAGGCAATAAATTCATTCCCATTCCCTGATCACCAAATTTCCACGCTTAATTTGTCTTAATCGCTAGAGATCTGCGTTGTGCAAGGTGGTGGGTTAAAGTATCCTGCTTATGATACTGAGCCACTTACTGGTTATTACTTATAGTTTGGCAGGACTATGTTCGATACAAGAGCTTCTGTACCACAGATGCTGAACGATGAACACAAGATGCTGAGCAGGATGCCATTCTACAGATTACAATGCATAGATAATTGCTCTTACTTGGCGAGAAAACTGCCTGTTCTTCTTGTTACATACATACATAATTGGTCATTACAACCCTTCAGTCAGGATTACGACCTAGTTTCCGACACCACTTATGTTGTGTGCGTTAATTTCATAAATGAGTGGCAGGGCCTACAGTTTAAAGTCGACGACTCCGAACGACAGATTTTTTTGAGAAACTTTTCATTGCCATTTTATTTCACTCTCAGAGTTTTTGCCAGAAATCTGCTGAGGGGAAGTCGCCGAAGAAATACCTTTTGTATTTTGTTTTGATGTCTGGCCTATGGCTCGAACCCTGGCTTTACGTCTAATAAGCCAACACACTACCTAGTAGACTAAGGCGACTTCGTACAGACTTCGCCTATCTGTAAATGACTTACATAGAGGTTGTAAAACGCTTGAGGAGGAAAGGAGTATTGACCGCTTTATACACCAATGTTTACCTCTTGCTGGACGCGGACTTTTCTCTCCGAATACATTGTCCTGTTCTTCTTGTTGCTTTCAATTATTTTGACTTAATAACGCAGTTCAAAGAGCTAACTTTGTAAACAGAGTCCTGATGAAAGTGGATTCACTATGCCTGAGCAGATGATTGAGTTGTTGCTTTTAGACAGTCTTGTGTTTAGATTTCTTTTTACTACACCTTGTTAGAAAACTGCAATTTCTAAAGCCACAAATCTAACAACTGTAGTCAGTGAATTTTATTTGATTCACAAAAATCCCCATGAAATTAAACAAATTTCCTTTGAAATTACAAAAAATAAAGAAATTTGTTCAAATTTTCATTAAATAAACAAACATTTTGGAAATGAAATGAATTGAAATGAAGAAATAATTTAAATTTAGCACACATTTAATAACAACAAATAAAATTTTATAAACAAAAAGGGGCGAACTGAGAACAAATGAAACAGATTTTTTTAAAGGAAGATATTTAAACAATAAAAAAAAAATAAAAATATATTCGACTGAAACAAGTGAAAAAACTCATTTAAAATTAAATTTAAAAAAATAATGGAAAATACAATTCAATGATCACATGCGATGCCTTAAAGTGTCTCATAAAAAGGAATTCCCCCAAAATGCCATATGAATGCCATCGATTTTTTAAGAAGAAAAAACACAAAAGAAAAGAAAGACAAACTCTGGTCATAAATAAAATTTAAATTTATTTTTTGCTTTTATAAAAAAGACAAGAATAAAAATAAACACAAACAAACAAACATGCAAACAAGAATTTATTTTTATTTATATGTCTCATCAAGATGCTGCTGCCATTATTCAAATTTATTTGATAAAATGTGTCCAGTTAATGATGTCAAATAAAAAACACAATGAAAGCTTAAAACTGCAAAGCGATAAGAAATGTTTTTCTTTTGAATTTATTTTTTATTGTTTTCTACTTAAGAAATATTCTGTCCTTTCAAACTTTAATTATTAGATTGGAACGAAAAAAAAAAATTTGCCATGAAAAGTATCTCAAAAAAAAAAAAAATAAATAAATAAATCCGTCGATCGGAATCATCTTTAAACTGTAGGTCCTGCCGCTCATGTATAAAATTAACACACACAATGTCAGTGATGAAGTCGCCGTAGTCTAGTAGGTAGTGCGTTGGCTTATTAGACGTAAAGCCAGGGTTCGAGGCCCAGGCTAGACATCAAGGCAAAATACAAAAAGTATTTCTTCGGCGATTTCCCCTCATCAGATTTCTGGCAAAGGGCAGCTGATTTATATCTATCAATCATTCCATCAATCATTCCATCAATCACCTGCATAATTATGTATGAGAGAATAATTATTAGGACGAAAGTGATGATTTTGATACGGATGACAAAGATCGCATGGATCAGCAGAAATGAATTTCGAAGAAGATGACTTAGAGGCCCTGAAAATTGTTGTCAAGCTCTAGAACAACTTGCAATATCTTGGCAGTCACGTGATCACCAGCATATTCAGCACTTGTTTTGCAGCATATTCTTGAGAGATTTTGAGAGGCGATCTGTTGTCGTTCCAAGGTATTTCAATTTTCAAAACCTTTAGTGTCTTTGAGGTCGCTGTAGTCTAGTAGGTAATGTGTTGCTACCAGGTCAGACATCAATGGGAAAAATAAAAAATATTTCTTCGGCGACTTCATCTCAGCAGATTTCTGGCAAAAACTCTGAGAGTTAAATAAAATTGCCATGAAAAAGTTTCTCAAAAAAAAAATCCGTCGTTCGGAGTAGATTTTAAACAGTAGGTCCCGCCACTCATGTATAAAATTAACACACACAACGTCAGTAATGTGAGAAGCTAGGTAGTAATCCTAACTAAAGGGTTGTGATGACCAGTTATGTATGTATTAATACACTCTGAGTGTAAAAATAAAATTGCCATGAAAAAGTTTCTCAAAAATGTGTCGTTCGGAGTCGACTTTAAACTGTAGGTCCCACCACTCATGTATAAAATTAACACACACAACATAAGTGGTGTGAGAAACTAGGACGTTGTACAATGGGTCAATCCGACCTCCGGGCACTATACACTTGTATTGTATTTGACAAGTACATGTCCTCTAACCTAACCTAACCTAACCTAACGTCAGTGATGTGAGAAGCTAGGACGTAATCCTAACTAAAGGATTGTAATGACCAATTATGTACGTCTGTATGTGTCAATATCTTGCGTTACAATAGTAAGGTAGCGGAACTTGGTACGTTAGTAGCCTGCTTTTGCCAGAATGGGACAGCTATCTCTAAAACTTACTTGTGTAATCCAGAGTATATTAGGCTACTTTGTAGTCTCCATGTTAGTCCTTTGCAATTAGGAACGTGTACTTTTTGATATGCTGCCTGCCACAAACTTATACATAAGAGGCATTGTGATGCCGATTTATCAGATGCCAGTATATTCTGTTATTGATCTACCTAGCGATCTATCATGCAGCCTCTAATCATTCAGCAAAAGATCATGAATAAAAAGTCTCTGAACAGATTATTTAGTTTCAAATTTAATTATCCATACCTTCCATTTCTTCTTTTTAAAGTCCTGCACATATTGCTCTTGCAATCTACTTCTCATTATTATTAGCCTCTCTTTTATCGGTAGTGCTGTCGCTGTCATTCTGTTTTCCTTATTTGAATCACAAATTGTATGTGGTTCTTTGGAAAATTAATGACAATTAACTTGATGACGTTTTATTAATGATTGCTTGAATGTTTGCCTGCCAATAAACATTATTATTGTCATCATAATTATTATGATTCATTATCATTATTATCATGTTTTTGATTGATAAACATTAAATGAAATCTTAAAGATGTGTTTGTGTTATGTGGTGGTTGGTGGTGGCGGTTGTGTTTGTGGTAACGATAAGATGTGTACGTGTCTGTATCGTTCATAAGCTTAATGATCATTATTCATGACTTTCTATTAATTAATCTCTTCACTTCTCTCTACTTCCCCTTCTCTACACTTACTGTGACTATGCCTTTGTTTATGGTGATGGTGATGGTGATGGTGTCCCGTTATGAAGTGGCTTTAATGAATGTCAGTCGATTATTGATGACATTTTTCGGAAGTGTTTAGAATAAAATGAATTATTTTTATTTATTAAGGATATTCGGCACTTAATTTAGAACTGAAATGAAAATTCTGTTAATTGTGTGTAATGCAAAGCAATAAATCTTTTAAATGGAAACCTATTCCTTAATAATCGCTGTGCTGTGCTCTGATGTCCAATTTAATTTATTTTGTATTTTCTTTTTTTATTTTTAATTTTTATTTAAAATTTTCTTAATATTTACAAATCTCTTTAGTTTTCAAAATAAATATTTGAAAACTGTTTAGTTTTCCTTTCAAACGTTTTCTCTTTTTTCTTTTCCTTGACGTTTTTTTTTCTTCTATTTTTTCCTTCTTCTTGTCGTTATAATTATTATGTGAAGACCTGCTGTGCTGCTTTCCCATTTAATTAATTTAAAAGGCACAACAAATTGTGCAACATTGTATGGAGTTTTCCGGGAAATTTTCTATTTACAAATAAAACAAAAACAAAAACAAAAAAAAACAAAAAATATTTCGAAAAGCAACAAGTGACAACAATGATTTGAAATAAATAATATGGAAATAAGAAATTAAAGTGCACAATGGGTCATTTAGGGAAAAATTTGATAATCTATAATGCAATAAAAACTTAATGGAGGTGAATTATAGCCATCGCTGTATAGGATTCGTAGGGCAAACCAAGCTTATATCAAACTTAACCTAGAGAAATTGAATTAAAAAATCATTTTTAGATTTAAAAGTTCAAAGGTCATCACTTTGTTTAGAATATGTTCTAAAGGGTGTTTTTTATAGAGGTATAGAACTTTAAGTTGGCATTACTTTTCAAGATGGCGACCGATTTAACAGCTGTCAAGTGATTTACTCTCAGTTTGGTTTGGCAATTCATCATGAATAGACTCACGCCTAAACAACGTTTGCAAATAGTGCAATTTTATTTCGAAAATAATGGTCCTGTGCGGAAAACGTATCGCGCACTACGTCCATTTTATCGTCGACAAAATCGTCCATCAGAGCAGTTAATTCGATTAACCATGGAACGTTTTCGCACCACGTTTACTCTTATTGATAACTCGCATCCCCAGAGACGCTGTACGGTGCGTACAGAAGAAGCTATTGCTGCTGTAGAGCGTAGCATTGAGGAAGACCCGAATGAGTCCATCAGCCATCGAGCACAGGAATTGGATCTGTGTCCATCCACTTTATGGAAGATTTTGCGAAAGGATCTTGATTTGCGTGCTTACAAAATCCAACTCGTGCAAGATTTGAAGCCAAACGATCATCAAGTAAGGCGTAGATTCGTCGAATGGGCCCAAAACGAGATTACCGTTGTTCCCGATTTTCATAAGCGAATTTTGTTTAGCGATGAAGCGCACTTCTGGTTGAATGGCTACGTCAACAAACAAAACTGCCGCATTTGGAGTGAAGGTAATCCTCAAGTGTATGTGGAAACACCGTTACATCCAGAAAAACTGACTGTTTGGTGCGCTTTATGGGCTGGCTTGGTCCGTACTTTTTCAAAAACGATGGTGGCCAGAACGTTACAGTCAATGGTGATCGGTATAGAGCCATGATTACAAACTTTTTCATTCCTGAATTGAATAACCATTATGGCCAGGAGATGTGGTTTCAACAAGACGGCGCAACATGTCACACAGCTCGTGCCACAATAGATTTATTGAAAGACACGTTTGGTGACCGCCTAATTTCACGTTTTGGACCTGTGAATTGGCCTCCAAGATCTTGTGATTTAACACCGCTAGACTACTTTCTGTGGGGCTATGTAAAGTCATTGGTCTATGCGGTAAAGCCACAAACGCTTGACCATTTGGAAGACAACATTCGCCGTATTATTGCCGATATACGGCAACAAATGTTGGAAAAAGTCATCGAAAATTGGACGTCCAGATTGGACTACATCCGCGCCAGCCGTGGCGGTCATATGCCAGAAATCATATTTAAAATGTAATGTCACAAGATTATCTTTCGTATAAATAAAATTCATGTCAATCGAATAATCCATCGTTGTTTTATTGCAACTTAAAGTTCTATACCTCTATAAAAAACACCCTTTAGAATACAACCCAAGTTCATAAATTTCGAAAAATTTATGGTGGTAGCTCTGGTGCCTAGATTATACAGGCTTCATGCTTGCAGGGCGTACAGAACGTTCTGTTACTCCCATTGAAGGTGCTGAACCGGTTCTTTAATGTACTAAGCCTGTGATAAGGATTAACAATGGATGTCTTGGCAATGATTCCATCTGAATTGCTTTACATTACAAGGTGACCTAAAGGTTACAATGTCAAAATTCAATATTTAAATGCCGTTTTATTTACTCCGAGAAGGTTTTGCCAAAAGGCTTGTGAGAGGAAGTCGTAGTTTTGTTTGAAATATCTGAACTGGGGTTTGATTCAAACGGGCTTTTGGCTGTATGATGTGCAACAGGATAGGATAGGATAGGTTGGAGTGATAGTTTTGATACCAAAGGCTCACTTGAGCACGCTTAGCCGCCCGTTGTGACACCACAGGTGAACGCAGTCTCTGTACTGACCAAGTTCCTCTAAACCAGGAAAGAAGAAGAAGTTGGTCAGCACAAGGTCTACACGATGTGCAACAACCCTCTGCACATACATAATTGGTCATTACAACCCTTCAGTCAGGATTACGACCTAGTTTCTCACATCACTTATGTTGTGTGTGTTAATTTTATATATGAGTGGCGGGACCTACAGTTTAAAGTCGACTCCGAACGACAGATTTCTTGAGAAACTTTTCATGGCAATTTTTATTTACTCTGAGAGTTTTTGCCAGAAATCTGCTGAGAGGAAGTCGCCGAGAGAAATACTTTTTGTATTTTATTTTGATGTCTGGCATGGGGCACGAACCCTGGCTTTTCGTCTAATAAGCCAACACGCTACCTACTAGACCACGGCGAATTCTGCCCACGTTTCCTTAAAAATAACTTTAAAGAATCGCCCTAGAATTCTGAAATCAATAAAAAAGAATCTCTTTGGAAAAGGCCATGCAATCGATATTGCTGTAACCATATTCAGTAAATAATGTGTGGAGGTTTTTTAAAGCTCTAAGAAAATAAATTATCATTTTCCCATAAAGTTTTCATTACAATATTTATTTGTTTTTGTTGCTTTTATTTATTTTTTCTGATTTTACAACATTTCTTACACTTTATTAATGAGTTTAAGAAACCTTACGCACAAAAAAACACATTTTATTACCAACAAACAAACACTTTTAGGCACGATATTCTTCACACTAAAAACCAATATGCAGCCACCAGTTGCGCCAGGCCATAAAATAGTCCCGCATTAAGAAAAATGCCATAAAAAATGCAGAAGCTTTAATAAAAACAGAGAAAAAAATGCCATAAAAAAATGAAATGAAATGAAATCCAATAAAAAGTGTTAAAGTTTACATGTTTTCAGCAGATCCTATCAAAATTCTAATTGGCCTTTAAATTTTACAAATGAAAACGAAATCTTTTTCTACAACTGGAAATATTTTTCGTTTTATTTTACTCATAAAAATGAAATTTATATTAAAAAAAAATCTCATAATCAGTTTAGTGCAGAACACAAATGTTCAAAAGAAGTTTTCGTTTCTAAACTTTTTGAAATTTAATAGGTATTCCAAAATAATTGGGAAAGTAATGAATATCTTTTTTTAAACTCTTCATTTCTGTTCATTAAATACAAAGAAAAGATATTTATGCTGCAGAATTCCTTTTCAATTTTTCGAATTCTTCATTCATTAATGTGATCAGGTATTTAAAGGTATGGATTCATTGGATTAAAAAAAAACGATTTTAAAAAGGAAATGGTGGAAGCAATAAAAAGTGGTTCTCTATACACTTCGGGCTGTAATTCAACGGCTGTTGCTTCTCAAATGCTCCAATGATAGGAAAACGGCATTTGATGCAGCCAAAAAGAAAATAGTCAAAGGGAGTCTCATGTTATGATCTTGGTGGCTAACTGATGGCGGTAAAACGAAAGAAATTTCTTTTCGGTAGCTTCTCATGCAATGTAGCCATAATCGGTTGCGTTCTCCGGCTAGCAACACCACACACCTTGCTCATTTTGAATAGCAGGGAAAAAGTATCGGTTATCATTAGGCCACAGCGTTCTGAACCATCGGTAGCAGTTCTTCCAGCATAATTTTCGCTTTTAGACTATAAAGCGCACAAAGCCGCCACTTTTTCCAGATGAAATGGGCATTTGCCATTTTCAATCTTCATATGCAATAATTTTGCTTGCCGAGGAGACCAATAACTGACCATCGAAAAGTGCACGTATTTTAATCACCATTTTTATAGTCAGTTTTTAATATTTTTATGTGTTCTTAGGTTGTTAAACAATTCATATTTGTAAATGGCAAACCTTTCACTAAATAAATGACACTTCAGATGAGAGATAGACTTGCAAGACCAAAGGTTTTGTAACCACTAAGTGGTTAAACCGATAGTGTTTCAACTTGCATTCACATCTACTCTCCATGTTAGATTTTTTAAACAAAACTTGGTGCTTTTAGAATATGAAAACATTAAGTAACCTATACCTCTTCATAACACAAAATTCAGCAAAGAGGCTCTTTTTGTTATTTAATTTATTAACTTAATTTCTTTTTCATTAATTTATTTTTTCTAAATTTTCCATTTTTTCAAAATTTTCTTCGAAATTAATTTTGAACATTTCATACCTTTACATCGCTGTCTTCATATACACTTTACGCTACCAAATGTGTCTCAATTGCATACGTTAACATGTGTAATAATTATTTTTATATGAACACTTTCGATCTCATTCAACCTATGCATTCATTCATTAGTTTCAGCCAAAGAACAATTTTACACACAGCGAATATGCATATAAAAATGTTGTATTAGTATAGTATTTATGTTTGTGTGAGTTATTAGTGTTGGTTAGAGGTGGTTTAGGTGGTGTATGGCATAACACTGAGTGCAATGCTATTATCATCATCATCCTGTTTATTATTATTATTTTTATTACCAGACGTGTAATAAAAATTAAATGAAAAAACAGAAAATACTGCGTATTTGTTTTTATTTATTACTACAAAATGTTGCATTAATGCAATATTAATAAAATAAACCAACAACAATACAATATATAACTGTAAATACAAAACAAACAAAAAATACTTAAACAAGTACTTGAAAATGCACGTGTAACTCTGGTAGACATGTTTAATTATAAAGTGCACATGTATAGTACACATTCACACACTGTTTTGTGTTTTGTTTTCTTTCGTTTTCCGTTATTATTTATTATTGTTTGTTGCATTAATAACAGCCATAAATATTACACATTACGCACGACCTCATGCCCTCTTTATACGCATACGATATATTGTGCCGAGTATATTTTAAAACAGTTTTTGTTTTTCTCTCTCTATCGCTCGCTCTCTCCCTCTCTGTGTATGCCTTTAGTCTGGCTCTTTAGGTTTTTAAATTGCCATTGCTATTGCTCTTGTATTGTTTTGTTTTAATTTATTTTATTGTTATTGTTGTACAGAGTATTTAATAGTGTTTGCTCAAGTGTTTTGAGTAATTTGAGTGTAATTGATCTCCTGCTTTATTTATTGAGTTTTGTAAAGGAAGTAATATTTCATGTTGAGTTGACTTTTATTCGAAAGTATTGTTGTTGTTGTTGTTTTAGGTAAGTCTTACACACAAACATAAACTCTTTTACCTTGAAGAGCCTTAATGCACCAAATATAATAATGTCTGGTATATTTTAATGGCTGAGTATTTCCTCTTTAAGCTCTTTAACCAACAACAAAAACTTTTCTACAGTGTGTAGAAAAAAGTGTGTTTTTTAAGTGTGTTTTTTTCTTCAAATCCTGTGAATTAATGGCCTAGTTTTTAAAGTGGAATATTAAAATTATTTGAGATTTCTTATATGATTTATAATGATTTCGTTTAACACTTAAAGTTATTTCTTTACAAAATCTTAAAAATTTAATTAATTTCTATAAAAAACTGACTGTCAGACATGGCTGCTAAGTATTTTCTATTTTAAGCGTCTTAAGCGCCTATTTACTTAAAGGTTTGTCAGTTAAGAATATGATCGTTTGACTAACGAAGAAAACCTAAAAATATTCCACGTGGATACTTTACGTCATCATAATCAACCACAAGGAATTGGCAAGATTATAAAGAATTTTAAAGAGACTGAAGGCCTTACAGTTGTGATCAGGTATACACCGTATTTGTTGGTTGGATTTTGCTCCTCCATCCGTATAAAGTCCAACTTATGTAACAAGTAAAGGGTGTTTTTTATAGAGGTATAGAACTTTAAGTTGGCATTACTTTTCAAGATGGCGACCGATTTAACAGCTGTCAAGTGATTTATTCTCAGTGTGGTTTGGCAATTCATCACGCCTGAACAACGCTTGCAAATAGTGCAAATTTATTTCGAAAATAATGGTTCTGTGCGGAAAACGTATCGCGCACTACGTCCATTTTATCGTCGACAAAATCGTCCATCAGAGCAGTTAATTCGATTAACCATGGAACGTTTTCGCACCACGTTTACTCTTATTGATAACTCGCATCCCCAGAGACGCTGTACGGTGCGTACAGAAGAAACTATTGCTGCTGTAGAGCGTAGCATTGAGGAAGACCCGAATGAGTCCATCCGCCATCGAGCACAGGAATTGGATCTGTGTCCATGGAAGATTTTTATGGAAGATTTTGCGGAAGGATCTTGGTTTGCGTGCTTCCAAAATCCAACTCGTGCAAGATTTGAAGCCAAACGATCATCAAATAAGGCGTAGATTCGTCGAATGGGCCCAAAACGAGATTACCGTTGTTCCCGATTTTCATAAGCGAATTTTGTTTAGCGATGAAGCGCACTTCTGGTTGAATGGCTACGTCAACAAACAAAACTGCATCAAGTGTATGTGGAAATACCGTTACATCCAGAAAAACTGACTGTTTGTTGCGCTTTATGGGCTGGTGGAATCATTGGTCCGTACTTTTTCAAAAACGGTGGTGGCCAGAACGTTACAGTCAATGGTGATCGGTATAGAGCCATGATTACTAACTTTTTCATTCCTGAATTGAATAACCATGATGTCCAGGAGATGTGGTTTCAACAAGACGGCGCAACATGTCACACAGCTCGTGCCACAATAGATTTATTGAAAGACACGTTTGGTGACCGCCTAATTTCACGTTTTGGACCTGTGAATTGGCCTCCAAGATCTTGTGCTTTAACACCGCTAGACTACTTTCTGTGGGGCTATGTAAAGTCATTGGTCTATGCGGTAAAGCCACAAACGCTTGACCATTTGCCGATATACGGCCACAAATGTTGGAAAAAGTCATCGAAAATTGGACGTCCAGATTGGACTACATCCGCGCCAGCCGTGGCGGTCATATGCCAGAAATCATATTTAAAATGTAATGCCACAAGATTATCTTTCGGATAAATAAAAATCATGTCAATCGAATAATCCATCGTTGTTTTATTGCAACTTAAAGTTCCATAACTCTATAAAAAAACACCCTTTATAAGGCCAAGACCAATGCGTTTTGCATGGGTACTGGAAATGCAATGAAAAGGAGAGGAGTAAACTTTCAGTGCGATTTTCATCTAGTCTTTGTCAGATTTACTGCAGAATCATATCTGTATCCGAATGCAGCTTTAAAAAACGAAATGCATTACAGTATCAGCAGTTCTGAGTTAGCAGGCCCTTAGTGGGATTACCAATGTAGAGAACTAGTGTGAAAGTTCAATGGTTGTACCATATCTAGACAATTCCTTTGCTCTGGAGTTGCCTGCATTGCCACTATGTTACGTAATCCAAGTAAAGTAATCATTGAATCGCTATCGTCTAGAGCCTTGCGGGACCCGTAGGCAGTTTAAAAGATTATAACATCACAACGCATTGCCCTGATAGCTGCCTGGCTATAGATTCGAATAGATGCAACAGTTTTCCTCTCTACTCGAAATTAACATTCTAAACCTCCTCGCAACTTAGGCAGATGCTTTAATGAGAATAAAAAATTAAATTTTTCTAAAAAATATTAAGAAAGAAAAATTTAAAATTAAATATTTATGCAATCTGCTCTTAAGATTTTTAAAGTAATTAAAAAAAAAAACATAAAAAAAGAAAATAAAAGAAAAGGAACAAAACATTGAAAAAGTTTTCCTTTTTGTTTACGTATGTAAATGGCCGGCGTTTATAGGCCGTATTTTGTATTCATCAGGAGAATAAATTGGAATAAAAAAATTATCGATAAAATTTGCTGGATAGGATTTAAAAGGACCTGAAAAAAAGAGAGAAAAGTAACCCATATTTGCTTAAACAATACTGCTGCTGCTTGTTTGCTTTTTATTTACGCCGAAAGTCGAGTATATTTTTAGGAGTAATAACCGTCTGCCAAAACAAATGGAGTTCATTGTTTTCCACACCATACCACACACACGCATACATACATATGTATATACATTTACAATGACACTCATATGTGCCAATATATTGACGAAAATATAATGAATTATTCTCTCTCTCTCTCTCTTTCTGTCTTTTTTTCTCTCATGCAATTCTTTTTAGTCATGTTATCGGGGTATCGAGCATATGAAAAGTGGTTCGACAGCAAAAAAACTAAAACAATAAAGAAAACATGGGCAAAAAATCGCTACCATTTTAACTGATAATCTCCCTGTGCTCTATATTGACCGAAAATAAAACAAAAGAACTGCTGGGAATTCGCAAATCAACACACAGTGTTGTGCAAAAAGGACTAAGGACTACAACTGTTTGTAGAAACAATAACCCATGCGAGGCAGGAGATAAAAATTTAAATTATTTTTAAGGCAGGGTCCATGGGTATTCTCTAGACTTTTGAAAATTTTCTGCTCTCTGTATCCCTTAAGTATGCCGTGAAGTTTCAACTCATCTGCTCTTTCTTTTCCCGAACGCTGATTTCTTTGATTTGCAATGACTTTTTAAATATTATCATCGCCGAGAGTGATAGTATGAGGGCGTAATATAAGACCTATGCACTTTTGATATCTTTCTGTTCTATGTCTCCCTAAGGTATGCAGTGGAATTTTAACTTATCTGCTCTTACTTTCCTACTACAGTAACTCAGTTAATTACTATGGTTTGCCATTCTGAAGTGTTAATTATTCCAACGTTTATATTATGAACCCAATAAATAAGGCCTTGTGCAAGTATTCCCTTTACTTTTGTGGTATTTCCATTCTCTGGCTCCCTTAAATATGCAGTAAAGTTCCAACTCATATCATTTTACTTAACACATGTAGAGCTGGCTTTAGCGGCTTAAATTCGCTTAAAAACTAGATTTTAAAACTACATACCTAAAACTTATCACTCTACCTACGTATGACAAATACTTTAAATATTTTTCTTTTATGCTTTATTTTTAATGCCAAAAAAAAAACGCTGCAGAATTTAAAATGTTTACAAAAATTCAACAAAGAACCAACAAAATAAAAATAAAATTTTATAAAAGGAGAAAAGAGAGAGAGAGAAAAAAAAAACAACAACAGAAACAAAGCCTTACATGTTATAACAAGAATTTTGTACTTAAATGGTGTGAAAAAAATTGCTGCCGTACATTTTGGATGCTAACAAAAAATATATATATTACTGTTGCATGCTTTCAGGCGTATTTTAGTATAAAATTCATTTACTCTCTCTCTCTCTCTCTGTGTGTGTCTTCTAACCAAACAAACATGATGTATCGATGCAAGCAAAATGAATTTAAAAAAGAAATCAGTTTTAGAGTGTGTTTGTGTTAGTAAAGGTATTAATTATTGTTTTTCTTCTTTTTCCCCTTTTTTTGTTTAGTTTTCTTCTTTGCTTTGCTGTTTTTTTTTGCTTTTCAATTTCATTTTCTCTGGTTCTCTCTGGTTTTTTATGGTTAGCAAACAAGGCATTTTAAATAATTGATATGTTTTGCATACTTTATGGCGCTGCTTTTTTTGGTTTTTTTGCATGCTATTCATTGGTTTTAGAAACGATTTTTTCTGCAGGTTTTTTTTCTTTTTGATAGTGAAAGTTTAATGGTTTAGAAGAGTTAAAGATAAACCATAAAACCACAGAAAATGGTTAAAAAAAATTAAAAACAAAAAATCAAAGGTAAGAAACCACTGGGCAACAGTTTTATGACCTTGTCATCGAAATAAAGGGTGTTTTTATAGAGGTATAGAACTTTAAGTTGCAATAAAACAACGATGGATTATTCGATTGATATGAATTTTATTTATCCGAAAGATAATCTTGTGGCATTACATTTTAAATATGATTTCTGGCATATGACCGCCACGGCTGGCGCGGATGTAGTCCAATCTGGACGTCCAATTTTCGATGACTTTTTCCAACATTTGTGGCCGTATATCGGCAATAATACGGCAAATGTTGTCTTCCAAATGGTCAAGCGTTTGTGGCTTTACCGCATAGACCAATGACTTTACATAGCCCCACAGAAAGTAGTCTCGAGGTGTTAAATCACAAGATCTTGGAGACCAATTCACAGGTCCAAAACGTGAAATTAGGCGGTCACCAAACGTGTCTTTCAATAAATCTATTGTGGCACGAACTGTGTGACATGTTGCGCCGTCTTGTTGAAACCACATCTCCTGGACATCATGGTTATTCAATTCAGGAATGAAAAAGTTTGTAATCATGGCTCTATACCGATCACCATTGACTGTAACGTTCTGGCCACCATCGTTTTTGAAAAAGTACGGACCAATGATTCCCACCAGCCCATAAAGCGCACCAAACAGTCAGTTTTTCTGGATGTAACGGTGTTTCCACATACACTTGAGGATTACCTTCACTCCAAATGCGGCAGTTTTGTTTGTTGACGTAGCCATTCAACCAGAAGTGCGCTTCATCGCTAAACAAAATTCGCTTATGAAAATCGGGAACAACGGTAATCTCGTTTTGGGCCCATTCGACGAATCTACGCCTTACTTGATGATCGTTTGGCTTCAAATCTTGCACGAGTTGGATTTTGTCAGCACGCAAACCAAGATCCTTCCGCAAAATCTTCCATAAAGTGGATGGACACAGATCCAATTCCTGTGCTCGATGGCGGATGGACTCATTCGGGTCTTCCTCAATGCTACGCTCTACAGCAGCCATAGCGTCTCTGGGGATGCGAGTTATCAATAAGAGTAAACGTGGTGCGAAAACGTTCCATGGTTAATCGAATTAACTGCTCTGATGGACGATTTTGTCGACGATAAAATGGTGGTAGTGCGCGATACGTTTTCCGCACAGAACCATTATTTTCGAAATAAAATTGCACTATTTGCAAACGTTGTTCAGGCGTGAGTCTATTCATGATGAATTGCCAAACCAAACTGAGAATAAATCACTTGACAGCTGTTAAATCGGTCGCCATCTTTAAAAGTAATGCCAACTTAAAGTTCTATACCTCTATAAAAAACACCCTTTAGAAAGGAGAAATTGTTAATTTTTTTTTAAATTAAATATTTTTCGATGGGGAAGCTAGGTCGTAATGGCTAATAAAGTAATGTGGTTAGTTATTGATAAGAGAAGCTAGGTTGCAATCCTGACTGAAGAGTTGTAATGCTCAATTGCGTACGTAGGTACGTAAGTTTAATTATCGATAAATTTTCTTAGGAAAATTATTTTATAATTAGAGCTTCCTTCTCCATCTCCACTTAAAGATTTTCATTAGTTTTTCCTAGTTTTCTACAACTGACCTGCCAGAAATATTATATAACATGGACATCGAAAGTAAATGAACGGATTTAACACAATTTTTTTTGTGATTTGCATTAAATTGTGTAAAACACAAAGTATTCCCTGTGTCCTGAGCCTCTCTTCTTTCAGAGATTCGATTAAGTAAAAATATTTCGTATTTAATACAATTTTTGTCCCTATTTTCAGCTTTAAATTTTTTCCTAACTCAAGGCGTATGATTAATATCAATACAGAGATTACATTCGCAATTCCTTTATAACTTTTCTTGTATTTAAAATTTTTAAATGAATCTTTTTACTACTGCAAGCCAAGAGTATCACCTTTTATCTTGAATTGTATTAATTTACCTAAACACACCTGTTTAATGGGGATTTATGTGGCAATGTAGTGTTTAACAGCCTTTCTCTCTTACCAGACAGATAATCTAATTACTTATGCTGCATGCTTTAAGGCTGTGATAGCTGCATTGTTTAGTGTTTATGAGCAGAATAATAAATATGAGGTAATAGAACTACACTGCAAAGCACACACCAGTATCATATTCACAGTTTAAATGCATTGTTGTAGGAGTAGTAGGCATAATAATGCATAATTGCTAGAGAAATTATATTTTCCCAGATGGGTAACCTAAGGATAATGCGCTAGAGATTGTAGATGTTGTAAAACAAAAGGCAGCATTTAGTTCTAGAAGTTAACAAAAGCAAGTCTGGGGTATAGGTTGTTGTAGTGCTATTAACAATTAATTAATTTGAATTTGTTTAAACATTTTAACACTTTAAATGGCATTCAAGAAAAATTTATAATATTTTGTTAAAGTTTTTGTATATTTTTCTGTTTGTTTTGTTTTATTCTTTTGCAAACAGGTGCCATAAAACTTTGTTAACATTTCATAATTTACGAGCAGCCATAGCCCTGCTGTTATTTGCCATCAACACAATAGAATTGGCCACAGCTTTACTGCCTTTACCTGGTGATATAAACGATACAGGCGGTGGTGTTGGTGGAAGCATTAATAACAGCGGCAACAGTGATAATAACGGATATGAAAACAATTATAAAGGAAACGGAAGTGAAAGTAATTTGCCACAACAGCAGCAGCAGCAACAGCACGAGCAACCATTCATAAACACTGAACCGGATCAGATTGTTGTTGTTATTGGTTTTGGCACTTTAGCCAATGCTTTGGCCGCCTGCCTGCTGACCATCATATTAATTTGGCATCACCGTTTGGTCGAAATAAAAAAATCCATCGGTAAGTGATGCATTCAAAGCATGGAAAATAATTTTTATTTCATTTTTTTTTCATTTCATTTTCACAGAATTTTTATATGTGAGCAGCACTTTGACGGTGTTAATTTTCTTTTTGCGTATTTATGAATTGGCGGAAATTGTTTATTACGATTCAATTACGACCTTGGAATCCGTTATACAGGCCAGTTCGGCATTGTGTCTATTATTGTTGGCGATAATTGATGGTTTTACGG
The DNA here is from genome assembly GCA_958299815.1 of Sarcophaga carnaria. Taxonomy (NCBI): domain Eukaryota; kingdom Metazoa; phylum Arthropoda; class Insecta; order Diptera; family Sarcophagidae; genus Sarcophaga; species Sarcophaga carnaria. Next base: position 124,185,207 of record OY283152.1, on the reverse strand, counting down.
TGTATAAAGAGGTGAGTTTTTCAAAGAAATTCAAAGAAATTGAAAGCAATTTTGATTGCTTTAATCAATTGCCATTGTTTTGCAAAAAAAAAACACCCCTGAGTTGTAAGCAACAATATTCTACTCTTGAGAAATGAAATTCCCATTAATAACGGTATAACAACCGTTAAACAAAAATAAATGCCTTAAAAACAAGAAAGAGAAACAAGTTTTCTTTTCTACTCTCACACTGTGATATTAGAAACTGATACTGATACTCATGCTGCTGCCTAAATAAAACATAACGCAATAAACAATAACAACAACAACAACCTAAAGCAAAAGAGTTTTTGATAACATATGGATTCATTGTAAATTCTCACAATTCCCTTAGAAAACAATAACAAAACAAATCCATGCAGAGGAAGAGAAGTGACGGAGTGAGAGCCTTAAAAAAATAAACAATAGCCGAGAGAGAAAAAGGGAAGAAAAGATTTTCACAATACTAAACACTAAAATAAAACTGCACATGCATGAGCGTGTTTGTACATGCGTTCGTTCGTTTGTTTGTTTGTTCACAAAATACACGAACGCTTTGCGAGTGAGGGTTACGATGAGTGTTGATTATGATGAGAGAGAAATATAACTAAAAATGCTTATGACATTATGATAGACTATGACTGACTACAACTGCTGAATTGTATTGCTTTGGCTGTTGTTATTTGGCTTATTTCCTCTGTTATTGCCTGCAGTGGTAGCAAAATACGGACAACAATTTCACAAATATTCACAGTTATGTTGTGAGAAAGTTTATTGCCAACGACGAATGTGTGAATGTGTGTATAATTGTATTTACATGTTGAGAACTCATTCCCTAAGTGCTCCATGATCAAAATAAAATTGTGATAAAACACACACATACTGGGCGTATGTATCAGCTGTTTTTTTTTGCTCTGTTTTTATTTGCTCTCAGATTTTCCATATTTATATGGTAAAATAACAAATACGATATGTAAGTGAGTAGAAAAGAAACACTAACAATAACAATAATAAAAATATACACACACTGTAAATGTAAAATAACGGTAAGGGCAGGAGAGAAAAAAGAAGAGAAATTCAAATGGCAACAATCTATGCCATATAAAATATTAAAACTTAACAGTAGAGAGTCAAAAAACGAAAAAAGGGAAAGGGAATATATACAGTAAGCAACAAAAAAAATATGCACACTTAAGGGAAAAACCTAAAAATTTAAATATTTTATGAAAGTATGCATCTTTAAGCCACTTCTTCGGGCTTTCACTGTTACATTTTTAAACTGTTTTTTTTTATAAAAATAACCATGGCATGCAGTTTAAAAAGAGCACAACTCGCTTCTTAAATTCCGTTATAGAATGGGGGTGTGTGTGTGTGTAAATGTTTGCTATGAAGAGCACACTTATTATTCAGTGGGAAAGTAACAGTTATTCTGTAAAGAATTTTTGCAATTCGTGAGCCTTTTTAGAATTTTTAGAGTTTTTTTGGGAAAGAATTCGCAAATGGTTAATAAATATTTTGAAATTTTTAACAGTTTCATTTCTATTCAATGCTGTAAAGTTTTTTGTTGTTTTTCAAATGAAATCTGTTTGTGAATAACAATTACAATATTAGGCAACTGGTATATGGTCATTTCCATTGGAAAGCTTAACACGTTTCGCATAATTTTGATAGCAAATATGATGCCGATAAAAAAATACAAGAAAAAAACTTCCTGCTCGACCATTATTAAGAATCTAGTAGGGATCACTTGCTCTAGGTTGAATACATACATACATACATAATTGGTCATTACAACCCTTCAGTCAGGATTACGATCTAGTTTCTCACACCACTTATGTTGTGTGTGTTAATTTTATACATGAGTGGTGGGACTTACAGTTTAAAGTCGACTCCGAACGGCAGATTTTTGAGAAACTTTTCATGGCAATTTTATTTTTACTCTCAGTGTTTTTGCCAGAAATCTGCTGAGAGGAAGTCGCCTAAGAAATACTTTTTGTATTTTGTTTTGTTTTGTGTTTTGTCTAATAAACCAACACACTACGACAACTTCTAGGTTGAATAGGGAGCCCTTAATTACGAAACAAGTTCACTTAGTCTAGTGTGTAGTGTCTTGGCTTATTAGAAAGAGAGTGGGAGAGAGAGAGGGGGAGAGAGGGAGAGAGAGAAAGGGACAAAGGGACCGTGGTTCAATCCGCGGTTCTTCTGGCAAAAACTCTGAGATTAAATAAAATTGCTTGGAAAGTTGCTCAAAAAACTGTCGTTCGGAGTCGATATTAAACACTAGTTGTGTGAAGGCCCTCAACCTGTTCAGGAATAGAGTGTTGGACACTTCTAGAATAATTATCCATTAATCTTATGATCATCAAGTAAAGTAAATGCTTTCCCACCTTTTTTAATGACAATGAAATCTGTGATATCTCGCGAAATAATCTCTCTTTACCGTTCTACAGTTATTCTCTCTAGCAGGTTAAAAATGTAAGAAAAAATTCGCTCTTTTGGTATCAATTTCGTATGAAGATTTTTCGTAAATTTTTCTCTTTTTATGTCTGGGAATATTTGTTTAAATATTCCAATTAAATGGAGTAAATTATTAAAATTTAAAAAAATATTTTAAATTTTCTATACCGCAATAAAACATTTATTTGTGTTAGAAGAAAAAAAAAACACACCAAAAACAAATCAAAATAAAACTGAACCAAACGAAACACAACACAAAAAAGTCATAAAATCTCTTATTTCCTCTCTTAAAGGCAAAAAAAAAGAGAAAAAACAATAACAAATCCAAAAATAAAATCTACTTGGCAGTATAGCGGAAGAAAGCAAAGCATAACAAAGTAGTTTTCCACTAAGATGACTTACAAAATCTACCCAAAGCCAACATAATAAGACTATTTATGTATGCATGTGTACTACAGAGAGTAAGAGCAAGGAGCGTAAGAGTAAAAAGTCTGTTCAACAAACGGTGTATAAAGAGTTTATGTGAGTGTTTAAAAAAGATGAGCTCTTCTTAGTTATAGAATATAACAGTCAGTACTATTATCACAAAAACAACAACAACAACAACAGCAGCTACGTTGACTATTATACCTAAACAACTAGAGTAAACAATTTGTTTTAGATCAACAGTAGAAAAGAAAAATAAACAAAGAGACAGAGAGACAGAGAGAGAGATAGAGAGCAAGCAAGATGCAACAAGAAATGACACTAAATGCTAAAAGAAAAACTTAAAAATTTATATTAAAAACAAAAACAACAACAAGACTTGGTTTTTTTTTCGTATAAAATCCCGGAATTTATTTGTTTTTTGTTTTTAACCACCATTGCCGTCAGCAACAATAGCAACAACAACAAGCTTATAAAACTATGTAGTTAATGTAACTTTAAAGCAGTGGCAGCGGCAGCGGCAGCGGCAGTAACAGGCTATAGCCATTCATACAATAACAACAATATCAAGTAAACCGTTAGAGAACAGCAAAAATGCATTTGCATTTTGTATTCCTTAACATTGTTTTCAATTTATTTAAGCGAGAGAGAGAAAATGAGAAAAGGACAGTAAGTGAATAAATGTTTGTTGTTTATGCCATTACATAGGGACAGCGTGAGAGTGTATGCTTTGCATTTAAAATCAACTATTAGCCTGACATCACAGCTCTGTAAACAATAATATTTTTAAATTTGTTACATCAACCAAAAACAAAAAGCACAGATTTAAAATGAGAAATTAAAATCAAGCATAATATTAAAGGCACAGTAAGATACATACATAGATAGAGAGGGAGGGAGAGAGACAGTGAGTGAGTGACTGTGTTACTTATAGAGACAGTAAATATTGTAATTTAGAGAAAAAACAAAAAGTTGAAGCTTAAAAAACAGATTTAATGGTACTTTTTATTACAGCGAAGCATGTTCTTTTTTATAAAAAAAAAAAAATAGAAGAAAAGGAAAATATTTTAGGTTTTGGTGCTTTTTATTCTGGTACTTTTTTCTGTAAGTTTTCTTTTCAATAATATTTTTGAATAGAAAAACAGAAAAATTTCAATTTTTTAATTCCCCATTTATTTAACTTTCCCATTAAAAATATGATAAAATTTTGGTACTTTTTTCTTTGGTACTTTTTCTTTTGGTACTTTTTATGTGGTACTTTTTCGAATATAATTTTTTCCAGTTCTTTATACTCAAACATAAAAGCAATTATTTCATATAAATTTATATTCCGCAAGTTTTTTAAATCTTTGAGTACTAAATCCTTAATTTTAATCCCCTTTTTTCATACTTTATATATGGGGGAAAACGACAAAAAAAAATGGGATGGAATTTAATATCATTTCTATTTAATGTATTCACCAGTAGATCACAAGTTAAGGAGTTTAAAAGTTAAGTAGCAAACATTTTTTTCGCTCTTACATAGAAAAATCCCCAAAAACCCCTAAAATATACACCAGTTTTAGTGAGATTTAGTAACACAGGAACAGAAAAAACGAAACAAGAGAGAGACATAGAGAGAGAGAAAGAAAAGCCGTTATTTTTATTAAGTATATAAATAAACTGAAAATTTTATATAGACTTGCAACATTGGAGTGTTAGTAGAGAGTGAGAGAGTAAGAGCAAGAGATTTTAATATGTTTACAAATTAATTGAGGTTAAGCTACAACAGTTATCAAGTATGTATGCAAATATTTTTAACCAAAAATGTAAGGTTATGTCTAACGGAAGAAGTGGTAAAAAAATACAGAAGATTTGGGAGAATATAAAATTGAAGAGAGCGACAGATAGAGGGAGATAGAAAAAAGAGTAACGAGTTGAGAATCTATATGAGAATATAAATACGAAATGGTATTGTGTTGTTAAGCTTAAACTTAGAAAACAGTGAAGAGCAAAATAACATACAGATAACAAGGTCTGTGAAGACATTAAATAAAACATTTTTAATTTAAAAATGTAAACAACATTCTGAATTTTATTAAGGCAACTGAACTGGAGGAGTCATTATAGGAATACCCGAATGTAGATTGAAAACATTATAATAATAGCTACGATATTTATTTTCTCTTCACTGTACACTGTGCTGTGAAGTGATTTGAAGCTGAAGCTTGAACAAAAGCTGATTTTCTGTTGCTTAACAGAATTTATAAATATTTGATAGGGTTTCCTAATGCATTACAAATTAAAGGGAAGCGTATGAAACAAAAGAAAGAAATTTCTGAAAGAGTACAGAAGGCCAAACAGGGGCATACAATCTATGCGGAATTTATAAAAAATATTGAAAATTTTATTAAAACATACAAATTGTGTTCATTTTTTTTTTAAATTTATTTTGAAAACTTTTTCGAAAACATTTTCATTTTTGAAGCGTTAACTCAGCCTGAAATTTTTGTTGTTTTTAGTGTAGTTTTTCTCGTTGTTGTTGTTGTTGTTGTTGTTGTTTTATAGTTTTGTTTTATGATTTCCTTTTCGCTTTTGAATGCACATAAATAAACCCAGCATTTGTATTTGAAAAATGGTGGCAGTGACTTCCTTTAGGGAACCTTTATTGCACCGTACATTTCCTATGTAATATTTGCAACTTTTTTGCCTGAGTTTTGTTTTGTTTTGTTTTTCAGTTGTTGTTGGTTTTTTCTCATAGTTTTAGATTTGAAGGACGTTTTGAAAGCTAGAAAAAGGCAGGCAGGCAGTTATATTTAGCCTCGAGAGATTAGAAAACATAACTAAACTAATGGTAAAAATGCTAAAAAAAAATATTTCCATTTACCTTCTTTGGCAAACCCCCTGAGTTTTTTTTTGCCTATAATAACCAACTAAAGTTGCAATAAAGCTTTGTTGTTTAGCTTGTGAAAATTTTAATGGTTTTTAGCAATTATTGGCAAAAAACCCAAACAAACTTATTCAATAACCAACGAAATTATTTAAAATTTTTTTTAATAAACTAAAAACAATAAGTCAGCCTTGAATTGACTTTTGTTTTTCCTAAAACTTAAAAGCCTTATTTGTTAGCTTTTCAAAAAGTATTTAAACCTGATTTTATTCCCTTTAATCACAAAGTTATGGCGATTTTAGTGCGCCCACCTCGCAATTAATATTAATCATACGCCTTGGTACAGAAAATTTCTATTTTCTTATCTTTCTAGCGCTATCGCCCTGATTATCTGGAAGATTATGAAAAAATTGGCTACAAACATACGTTGGCTACGTTTTATTCAAAAGCCTGCTTCTGGTGGCTTACACCTTTACTGTGGTTTGGCTATAAGGAACCCTTAGAATTGGAGGATTTGGGCCAGATGCGTGTGGAAGACTCGGCTCGGGCTCATTATGATAGATTTTTGTTGATCTACAAAACAGCAAAGGTGGTGAGTATAATTTTAAAATGTGAGTTTTTTGTATAAAGAATGGCATACGTTGGGTTACTGTCGACTTCTGTCCATTTGTCTGGCAACATATGGATTACGTTCTAAAGGGTGTTTTTTATAGAGGTATAGAACTTTAAGGTGGCATTACTTTTCAAGATGGCGACCGATTTAACAGCTGTCAAGTGATTTATTCTCAGTTTGGTTTGGCAATTCATCATGAATAGACACACGCCTGAACAACGCTTGCAAAGAGTGCAATTTTATTTCGAAAATAATGGTTCTGTGCGGAAAACGTATCGCGCACTACGTCCATTTTATCGTCGACAAAATCGTCCATCAGAGCAGTTAATTCGATTAACCATGGAACGTTTTCGCACCACGTTTACTCTTATTGATAACTCGCATCCCCAGAGACGCTGTACGGTGCGTACAGAAGAAGCTATTGCTGCTGTAGAGCGTAGCATTGAGGAAGACCCGAATGAGTCCATCCGCCATCGAGCACAGGAATTGCATCTGTGTCCATCCACTTTATGGAAGATTTTGCGGAAGGATCTTGGCTTGCGTGCTTACAAAATCCAACTCGTGCAAGAATTGAAGCCAAACGATCATCAAGTAAGGCGTAGATTCGTCGAATGGGCCCAAAACGAGATTACCGTTGTTCCCGAATTTTCATAAGCGAATTTTGTTTAGCGATGAAGCGCACTTCTGGTTGAATGGCTACGTCAACAAACAAAACTGCCGCATTTGGAGTGAAGGTAATCCTCAAGTGTATGTGGAAACACCGTTACATCCAGAAAAACTGACTGTTTGGTGCGCTTTATGGGCTGGTGGAATCATTGGTCCGTACTTTTTCAAAAACGATGGTGGCCAGAACGTTACAGTCAATGGTGATCGGTATAGAGCCATGATTACAAACTTTTTCATTCCTGAATTGAATAACCATGATGTCCAGGAGATGTGGTTTCAACAAGACGGGCGCAACATGTCACACAGCTCGTGCCACAATAGATTTATTGAAAGACACGTTTGGTGACCGCCTAATTTCACGTTTTGGACCTGTGAATTGGCCTCCAAGATCTTGTGATTTAACACCGCTAGACTACTTTCTGTGGGGCTATGTAAAGTCATTGGTCTATGCGGTAAAGCCACAAACGCTTGACCATTTGGAAGACAACATTCGCCGTATTATTGCCGATATACGTCAACAAATGTTGGAAAAAGTCATCGAAAATTGGACGTCCAGATTGGACTACATCCGCGCCAGCCGTGGCGGTCATATGCCAGAAATCATATTTAAAATGTAATGCCACAAGATTATCTTTCAGATAAATAAAATTCATGTCAATCGAATAATCCATCGTTGTTTTATTGCAACTTTAAGTTCTATACCTCTATAAAAAAACACCCTTTATTACCCTGCAGTGATGACCACGTGGATGATTGTGAGTGACTGCGCCTTCAAGTAAGCATAGAAGAGAAGATCCAATTGAAAAGTAACACCTGAGGCACCACACACTCCCATTCAAAAGTATCTTTAAGTGCTCAATGAACTTTAAGAAGTAAATTTTCTAAATTTGCCAAACCTTACTGGGTAGTAACACCAACATAGCTTTATCTGCTTAGCTATCAAACCAAAGTAATCACTATCAAAAGTTCTCATGTCTGATCTCTTCTTTATGCCTCCTTTCCCTTAACCCTGTTCTCTTAAACCTGTTTGCCTTTAATCACCATCCACCTGTTTTCAATTTTCATCGCAATTATTGCGTTCGTTATTTATTTAAACAATAAAGTAAACAAAAGAAACAAAAACAACATTAACTTTATTGAGCATAATTTCTCATTATAGTTAATGCTCTTTTGCTTTGCCTCTCCTTCTCTTTTCCTCTCTTTCCCCTCTATCTGCGTATTCGTATTATATAAAGAGCATTAATTATTCGCTCATACTTATGCAATTAAACGTGTGTTTAATTTAATTTCACTGTGTACAGGCTTTTATTTGTTTTTCTCCTTTTTTTAACAAAATACCGGCTTTTTAATGTATTTATAATTAATTAAGCTTAAGAATGTGTATGTGTGTGTGCATGTGTATTTGCATTATAGCATTACTGTTATGTAAAGGGAGAGAGAGGGAAAGAGCAAATTGAAGAGTTAAGCGCCTAAGTAAATATTATCAGCAATTAATTTAAGAAATATTTTACATATGAGAAGAGATACTCAAAGAGAAAGAGAGAAAGCGAACAAAATACGCGAGTTCAGCACACACAAAAAACGGTAAACAAAATATGGCTGCCTTTAAATAAATATTATGAGAAGATATTATTTATTGTGAACACACACACATACACAGGCTACCATACACAGGCTACCAAACACAGTCAGCATGCATACGAGTACACACATAAGCATGCATAAGTAATTTCATTTACTTTATAACACTTGTTGGCATTATTTCATCGATAATTTCAATATTAGAGAGTAAAGTTCGTTGCATTACTTTATCTCTGTATGTGTGCGTACACACAAAAGATTGCAGTTTGCTTATGTATGCTGTATGTACAGAGCCTAGTACTTATTAGTTGCGTTAATTATTGTTGTTGTTTGCTGTTGTTATTGCATTGCATTGTTAAATGCATTAAAATTTTAATGCTTTTGAATATTACTTTGAGTTATTACAGCCGCTTGCTTTCAAAACTGCCACACAAAGAGCGTGAATTACTACAGCTGGCTGTCTGTTTTATTTGGTAAAAAAAAACAATAAATTCAATTTTAATTTATATTTTTAACACACAAAGTTGCATAATAGTTGCAATATTCTTTACGTTTGATTTGTGCCTTAAATAACTAATATATGGGGCCAAAGGGAATCAGATTAACAGGATCCTAAATCAATCAGCAGACAGATGGCCACCATCCAAGCACTCATCAGATAAAAGGTTAACGCGGTAGTACTATGGGACTATCTGGTAGTATGGGAATAAGCTAGGCATGGGGACATTATATCACCCTCTACTGGATCCCCGATCATGTGGAAGCTCACGGCAATGAACAGATAGATGAGCCAGAAATTTTATTCAAAGTGAAAAGAGGCGTCTTCTCGGCGAAAGAGAAGTTGGAGAAAGGCGTTGGAGTTTTTTTTTTTCAAAACTGTCATATGAATTAATGAATATCATTAATTCAGTAAAATCCGAAAAACTCCTAAAAGAGTTAAAATTTTTACTACAAAAGTGGACACATGTCGGGCACTACGGGCTAATTGTGACCATCAGTTTCAATCTAATGTGCAAAGGAATTTGAAGTGACTGTAAGCTTCTTTTGGCGCTGCCAAAAACAATCACTTCTGTTTGAGAAAATGTGGCGAATACTCTGAAATTAATGATTCCACAATATTTTCAGCAATTGAACCTATCGTACGCCTTATTATGGCGTATTTGTCAATAGAATTTACGCCTCCATGTATATAAAATTCAACTGAAGGAACCGATAAAGTCTGTTATTCAACATTCAACGTAGATATGCTTATTGCATAGAACTATTCTCTTGAAGACTCCCAAGGCATGCTTTTGACTAACAGAGAAGAACAGAAAGCACCTGTTTACAAAAGTGGTTCTACGTGTGATCTCCTCTCTTAAATGATTTACGTTGCTTACAGGTAATTAAATTCGTTTAATAACATCGAAAGTATGGTCGTACGAAACTGGCTTAATTCGTTTGTGATCCAAAAAATTACCAGTTCTTCTAAAGGGTGTTTTTTATCGAGGTAAGTTGCAATAAAACAACGATGGATTATTCGATTGACATGAATTTTATTTATCCGAAAGATAATCTTGTGGCATTACATTTTAAATATGATTTCTGGCATATGACCGCCACGGCTGGCGCGGATGTAGTCCAATCTGGACGTCCAATTTTCGTTGACTTTTTCCAACATTTGTGGCCGTATATCGGCAATAATACGGCGAATGTTGTCTTCCAAATGGTCAAGCGTTTGTGGCTTTACCGCATAGACCAATGACTTTACATAGCCCCACAGAAAGTAGTCTAGCGGTGTTAAATCACAAGATCTTGGAGGCCAATTCACAAGTCCAAAACGTGAAATTAGGCGGTCACCAAACGTGTCTTTCAATAAATCTATTGTGGCACGAGCTGTGTGACATGTTGCGCCGTCTTGTTGAAACCACATCTCCTGGACATCATGGTTATTCAATTCAGGAATGAAAAAGTTAGTAATCCTGGCTCTATGCCGATCACCATTGACTGTAACGTTCTGGCCACCATCGTTTTTGAAAAAGTACGGACCAGTGATTCCACCAGCCCATAAAGCGCACCAAACAGTCAATTTTTCTGGATGTAACGGTGTTTCCACATACACTTGAAGATTACCTTCACTCCAAATGCGGCAGTTTTGTTTGTTGACGTAGCCATTCAACCAGAAGTGCGCTTCATCGCTAAACAAAATTCGCTTATGAAAATCGGGAACAACGGTAATCTCGTTTTGGGCCCATTCGACGAATCTACGCCTTACTTGATGATCGTTTGGCTTCAATTCTTGCACGAGTTGGATTTTGTAAGCACGCAAACCCAGATCCTTCCGCAAAATCTTCCATAAAGTGGATGGACATTCCTGTACTCGATGGCGGATTGACTCATTCGGGTCTTCCTCAATGCTACGCTCTACAGCAGCAATGGCTTCTTCTGTACGCACCGTACAGCGTCTCTGGGGATGCGAATTATCAATAAGAGTAAACGTGGTGCGAAAACGTTCCATGGTTAATCGAATTAACTGCTCTGATGGACGATTTTGTCGACGATAAAATGGACGTAGTGCGCGATACGTTTTCCGCACAGAACCATTATTTTCGAAATAAAATTGCACTCTTTGCAAGCGTTGTTCAGGCGTGAGTCTATTCACGATGAATTGCCAAACTAAACTGAGAATAAATCACTTGACAGCTGTTAAATCGGTCGCCATCTTGAAAAGTAATGCCAACTTAAAGTTCTATACCTCTGTAAAAAACACCCTTTATTATCGCACGTCTTAATGGCAGCAGTCTCGTGATCGAACATTGTCCAGTAATCGTACTCAACTAAGTCTGTACCGCTAACTAAATGGTGGCAAGACTTGACCGAGTTCTTCATATGCTGCAAGGATTCTTTCTGTTTCTCTCTCATTCTAAACAAATGTGTTTTGAGACTGCAGATCCCAGGCAAAAGGTCGATTATGTCTGGCTACTTCTGCCACATAAATCAAATCCTTTCTTATTGTAATTACTTAGCAAAAGTCTAGATTTTCTCCATGCCATTTAGCTTGAGAAGACTCTTCGCTTCTCTTCAATTTCCTTTTCACCGAGAAAACGTTTCTTTTCATTTTAAAGAAAATTTCTGGCTCATCTATCTGTTCATTGTCATGAGATTCCACACGATCTGGGAGCCAGTAGAGGGTGAGATTATGTCCCTATGTCCAGCTTATTGGCATACTACCAGATAGTCCCATACTATTCCCGCATTAATCTTTTTCGTGATGAGTGCTAGGCTGGTGGCCATCTGTCTGCTCATTGTAATGAACTCCCTTATGATCTAGGATCCCTATGGCTAGCTGATTCAGGTTATCCGAGCGCTCGAATGGCGGACAAACAGTCAGATAGCATTTCTCTTCTTTTTTACATTGTATTCTAGTTAACTTGAGTACATCTTTCGATGATGTAGACTTGTGCTTGGGCTCCCAATATTTCAGCCTGCCATGAGATCGACTGCCGGTAAACACGAATTAAATTTTTAGAGAACTTTTAAACTCTTAGGATTTCTTTGAGGCAGTCTCCGCTACTTATGTTAACTTTGGTTAATGAAAGCCTTTAGTATTTTGGTTTCAAAAATCCTCTTTCAAATTAAAAATTTTCCTTTTTCTTCCATTTTTTTTTACATACGATTTTAGAAAAACTCCAATCGAGCGCCTTCCTTGTGGTTGTGCTATTTGAGAAGCAGTTGGCGTATGTTCGCATTGGGTGGCCTGTTAAAATTTTTTGGTGATTTATTTGCGGTGATTGGACCACTGGCCATACAACAAATTGTACAATACATTGAGAGCATGTATGCTATGCAATACAATAACGACAATGGCAATGCATTACTACAAATGAACAGGACTAAAGGCAACGGCAACAGCAGCAGCAGCAATATATCAATTACCACCCCAGAGAATGCAGAAAAATCACCAGCATCATTAGGAATGGCAACAGCAACAGCAACAGCAAAAGCGGCAACATTATTATCCAGCATGTTAGATGAAGGCAAAGAAAGTTTAGTAAGAAGCATTAGAAGTGCTGCTGCAAACATATGGTCGCCAAATTTAAATGACAATTCTAGCAGCAGCAGCAGCATCAGCATTGGTGGCACAAACTCCACAAACAGTAATATATGGTTTAACAATAGTAATATTGACAACAACAACAACACCAACAACAACTATAATAACAATAATAATGTTAGCAATGGGTATAATCAAATAGCAAATGGCATCATCGATTACAAGCCGGACAGCATTAATATGGAGGCCATCACTAGCGACACCATGTCCCTTTCCTATTTGTATGCAAATGGTGATGCTGAAGTGCAAATTTACTATCCGTCTTGGTTAGATTTACTATCGAATGGCTGGGCTATTGCATGGCTAGTATTATTGGCTGCCTTGGCACAGGGTGCCTTATCCCAAGCCTCTACACACATACTCAATATGACCGGCATAAGGATTAAAACATCGCTGCAGGGTCTAATATATCGTAAAACTCTTCTATTGAATTCAGCCTGTATAGGCAACGATGATGCTCATAACAATGAAAATAGCAACAGCACCACCACCATTAAGTTGGAAAACCCAAATGTAGACAGTGGTGTTGGTGTTATCGATATGAAAACCTCAACTGCCAATGCCGGCAATAATGTTGCTGCTATTGTTGCTCATGATAATAATGATAATGATGATGATAATGATGAGCCTTTAGCAGGAAATAAAATTGAAGATGGTGTGAAACGTAATTGTCAGTATTTGCATAGAGATGTCAGTAATATTGGCATTAATAATCATAAGGATGTGGCATACCTTAAGGCGCTCAACAGCAATATTTGCCAAAATGGCCAGAATAAGCAAATGGCTGTGGATGTCGATGTCGATGGCAATAAGGATGAGCATAAAATCCAACAAAATTTCCAGGACAATTGTAAGTGTAAGAAGAAAATAATGAAAGAAAAAAAACATTTTATTGTTGCTTTTACTATTCAAATAGGATTTTTATGAGTGTGACAGATAAACTAAAATAGTGAAAGACAGAGAGATAGAGAGAGAGAGAGAAGGATTTTAAACAGTCAAGTATAAAACAGAAGGAAAATATAGGAAAAAATTTAATACAGAAGTTGTGGATCTGAGGAGTAAGAGGAAAATGCTGTTCCTATGAACAGATGGTTGTTCTAAGCTTCTTAATTTATGTCATCATTATCTGAACTATCCCACGGAAGAAATAAATCAAGAACAATATTTATTTCGAAAGCGTTATGGTGAACCTATGGAGAACGATTGTTTCCTGGATGGCATATTGATTTGTGGTGTCAATATGGAACTAACCACTGGCTTAAGAGGGGACCTAAAACCTTCAGCCACCTAATTTAAGCCGACCTAAAGAGCTCTTTTTTAGTTTTTAGCTTCAATTTACTTTTTCACAAATTTTTTTTTCTTTCGCCGAGGAGGGGTAGATGTACCTAACCGCACCATAGAGGAAGTCGTCACATCTTCCGTGTGTGGGGCCCTCACCCACTAAATCCCCCCTCGTCTCCTGTGGACTTGTTTGTGCCCACTCCGGAACTACGGTGGTATTACTTCGGAGTGGAGTCCTTTTGGCCCTTTGGCCCCTTCATGTTCATATCCGCGTCCGGATTGCGAATCGAAAGTTGAGGAGTCATCTAAGCGTCTCCACTATTCCTTTCGTCTAGATCTTTTTTTCACCTATGCCGACGTGCCTACTCGTTCTGCAGCTTCAAGATCTCTCTTTTTCCGCCTCAGAATGCGCTCTACGTAATTCACCGCCGAGGTCCAATTTCCACCATTCGCAATCATGACCCCGACAATGTTAGCGGCTGTAACCGTTCCAACTATTGATGTCAGTACAGAGCGATAGCTCTGCCAGCGTGCACACTCGAAAACAGTATGCTCTGCGTCATCAATTACCTCCCCTTCCTAGTACAGACAGTAAGGGGAGGCGGCCTTTCCCATTCTGTGCAGATATTTCCTAAAATATCCGTGACCCGATAGCATCTGTGTAACGTAGTAGTTTATCTCTCCAAATTTCCGACCGATCCATGGCCCTATGTCCGGGATAAGTCTCGCGGTACATCTTCCTCTATCTTCGTCGTTCCATCGTTGTTGCCATTTTGAAATGGTGTTTTCCCTGAAGTAACCGGTTATATGATTTCCGGCCGATTTCGCCTTATAAATCTCCATCCGCTCTGCCGCCAGCAGATCCACAGGGATTATACCCGCTATCACCAGTACGGCCGGAGCGGACACTGTACGGTACGCCGATGCGACACGCAATGCAGCCGTTCTCTGTACCGATACAAGTGAGTTTGCCCTCTTCTTAAGCATAAAGCATAATGCTGTTTCCAACATCCATCAGGAGTCTCCATCTCGCCGGTAGCGGTCCTCCAATATTCGCCATTAATCTGCTTTTTCACTCATGACGTATACTTATTATTAATTTGCTTGCGTCAATTAAATATTCATCATACGCCTATGCTGTGTTGCCTTTTAACACTGCATATGCATAAGTCTTCTTTCAAAATATTAAGAAACATACTGACTAGAGCACTATTTGTGTTTAAAGTTAGTAAAACTGTCATTAAATCCTTTTCATATCAAGGTATCTAGCAGATGCCTCTCTTAAAGGCGAATTTAGACTTCGAATTGCTTCATCCATTCGTTTTACTCGGCCTTTCCCATGAAGTTAAGAAGTTTTTCTCTGAATTTTCGCCAAATACGTGTGCATCATTTTGTACCTCACTGTTCTCGACATTAACCAACATTTATACGAAAAATTATAATAATTATAATAATTTTCATACAAAATAATTTCATTCCTGTTAACAACTCTCATTAATGTTGAATGAAATAAGCCAAATGAAATGAAATAAGTTGTCAGTTTAATTCTTGGAATATTTGATTTTGGAAATTTTCCTTGAAAACTAATTGCTTTATGATAACATTGATCGATTGATTGATAATATTGTCCAAGAAGTTTTATAAAGGGTGTTTTTTATAGAGGTATAGAACTTTAAGTTGCAACAAAACAACGATGGATTATTCGATTGACATGAATTTTATTTATCCGAAAGATAATCTTGTGGCATTACATTTTAAATATGATTTCTGGCATATGACCGCCACGGCTGGCGCGGATGTAGTCCAATCTGGACGTCCAATTTTCGATGACTTTTTCCAACATTTGTGGCCGTATATCGGCAATAATACGGCGAATGTTGTCTTCCAAATAGTCAAGCATAGACCAATGACTTTACGTAGTCCCACAGAAAGTAGTCTAGCGGTGTTAAATCACAAGATCTTGGAGGCCAATTCACAGGTCCAAAACGTGAAATTAGGCGGTCACCAAACGTGTCTTTCAATAAATCTATTGTGGCACGAGCTGTGTGACATGTTGCGCCGTCTTGTTGAAACCACATCTCCTGGACATCATGGTTATTCAATTCAGGAATGAAAAAGTTAGTAATCATGGCTCTATACCGATCACCATTGACTGTAACGTTCTGGCCACCATCGTTTTTGAAAAAGTACGGACCAATGATTCCACCAGCCCATAAAGCGCACCAAACAGTCAGTTTTTCTGGATGTAACGGTATTTCCACATACACTTGAGGATTACCTTCACTCCAAATGCGGCAGTTTTGTTTGTTGACGTAGCCATTCAACCAGAAGTGCGCTTCATCGCTAAACAAAATTCGCTTATGAAAATCGGGAACAACGGTAATCTCGTTTTGGGCCCATTCGACGAATCTACGCATTACTTGATGATCGTTTGGCTTCAAATCTTGCACGAGTTGGATTTTGTAAGCACGCAAACCAAAATCCTTCCGCAAAATCTTCCATAAAGTGGATGGACACAGATCCAATTCCTGTGCTCGATGGCGGATGGACTCATTCGGGTCTTCCTAAATGCTACGCTCTACAGCAGCAATAGCTTCTTCTGTACGCACCGTACAGCGTCTCTGGGGATGCGAGTTATCAATAAGAGTAAACGTGGTGCGAAAACGTTCCATTGTTAATCGAATTATCTGCTCTGATGGACGATTTTGTCGACGATAAAATGGACGTAGTGCGCGATACGTTTTCCGCACAGAACCATTATTTTCGAAATAAAATTGCGCTTTTTGCAAGCGTTGTTCAGGCGTGAGTCTATTCATGATGAATTGCCAAACCAAACTGAGAATAAATCACTTGACAGCTGTTAAATCGGTCGCCATTTTGAAAAGTAATGCCAACTTAAAGTTCTATACCTCTGTAAAAAACACCCTTTACAAAGATTTTTTTTATTTTCCTCAAATTGTAGAAATGCATTGTAAAGTGTTACAAGTAAATTGTATACTTTTAGGGGTTTTAAGAGATTTTAATAGATTCTAGGAATTATGTGAATAGGATTTTAATTCTCAATTTAATTTTTATTGGCATTCTTTCTTTTTCCAAATTTAAAACTTTTCCCTTGAAGTATGAATTTAAAGATAAATTTTGCAAGCGAGCAGAAAGACTTGCTAAAACGATTTATTTTTTAAATTTCTTAATAAAAAATTGCATTTTCTATAAGTTTTACTTAATTTTGTTGTTCGTTTTTTCATTTAAAGTTTTTTATTTTCCTTTATTTTCCTTAGATTTGGTTTTCTTGTAACACTTAAAATGTCTGTTGCCGTCTTTTAGGCGCTTACAATAATTTAAATTATTTCTGCTCTTTATTTATTACACCTGAAAAGTAGTTGTAGTTTTTTAATGCAATATTTTGAAATTAAAGGGGTTGTGTAGGCATATGCTTGAAGGTTATTTGGCTTATTTACGGCCATGCAAATTAAAAATGCTTTATGAGCTTATTTAAAAGACTTATTTCTATTAAAAAACTTTAAATTATAAAAGAGGGTGAACATATTGGCATTTTATTGGCAAAGTCTCGATTATTTTAATAACTTTAGTAGGCAATGTAGAGTCCTTGGATGACAAAATCCTTTGATTTTGTCAGCGGATGGTGGAATGGATGGTGTTGGTAAAAAATCTAACACAAACGCTAGAAACGATGACAGAGAAGAGAACTTGTTGCAATTTGCACGGTAATCGATTCTTCTTATTCGGTACATTTATTATTATTCGGTAGAGGCGATAGACTATTTCGACAATACACTCTACGGTACGGACTACCAATACTTGGAATAAACTTATATTGTTAAAATATGCTCCAAAGTTCCGCATTTTTAGAATTCTAAATCATTAAAATTTTTAACAAATAATTAAAAAACTAAAGCCTAGTTTAAGGCGCAATAATTTTAGGATTAAAAAACTAAAGCCTAGTTTAAGGCGCAATAATTTTTAGGATTAAAAACTAGAGCCTAGTTTAAGGTACAATAATTTTAGGATTAAAAATCTAAAGCCTAGTTTAAGGCGAAATAATTTTAGGATTGAAACTAAAGCCTAGTTTAAGGCGAAATAATTTTAGGATTGAAACTAAAGCCTAGTTTAAGGCGCGATAATTTTAGGATTAAAAACTACAGCCTAGTTTAAGGCGCAATAATTGTAGGATTAAAAACTAAAGCCTAGTTTAAGGCGAAATAATTTTAGGATTGAAACTAAAGCCTAGTTTAAGGCGCAATAATTTTAGGATTAAAAACTACAGCCTAGTTTAAGGCGCAATATTTTTTAGGATTAAAACTAAAGCCTAGTTTAAGGCGCAATAATTTTAGGATTAAAAACTAAAGCCTAGTTTAAGACGCAATAATTTTTAGGATTAAAAACTAAAGCCTAGTTTAAGGCGCAATAATTTAACGTCTTTACTGTGTGTATAGCATAGGGATAACATGTAATTTTCTTAAAAAGATTAAAGATTATGAAATTTATTGTTATCGTTTATCGCTTTCAGTTACAAGATTCTCTAAATGCTTTTTTTCCATGTATTTTAGCTCTTAGTGACATTGGTGCCATTACGAATTTGATGTCAGAGGACACTTTAAATATCATGTCCTTCTTTTGGATTGCTCATTATGTTTGGGCCATACCCTTAAAAGTAAGTACACTTGCCCGATACAACTGCATAACAACAGGGGTTTCGAGGTTATTTTAGAAGGAAAGTTTTAGAGAATTATTAAACCGTGTGGGTTAATAGTTCTTTGCAGGTCTGCTTATGAAATATTTTATTTGTTTTTGTAATACGTTCCTCTGATATCAGCTGCGGGCCACTGTATTAAAATTGAAAATAAAACAGAAATCGTCTTTTCTGTGTAAACAAATCCATAAAGCGATAAATTTTGTGTGAAAAAAAAAGAAAACAGGGGGGGAATGCAAACCTTGTTTGCCATTATAACTGCCCTCTTCAATAGGACATGGACCATAAATTATTTGTTGCTGCAAATAAAATATTATTTTAGATTGATAACTCTTAGCACAGTGTCGTTGACTGTGGATTAAAATAAAATTGAAATAAGCAAATGACACCACTTGGCGACACCTTTTTAAAAGCAAAACAGAACTCATATTCCAATTTTGATTGTGTCATTTCTTACATACTGAGAAATCTCCTGCTGGATGCTTTTAACGACACCTCTTGTTCTTTTTTTCTATGTTACTGTTGTTGTCCATTTTAAAATATAAAATAAATGGCTTTTAAATACAATTTCGTTACATTTACAACAAATTTCCTTTACAATAATTTGTTTCTTTTTTTTTTCCAAATAAATTTTATTATCGGGTGCAACAGGGGCAAACGGGGGTGTAAATCTATAGGCCAATAAAAAGATTTATACCCAGTGGCTATATATTTTTAATTCGTAAACAAAATAAGGAAAGATTTCCAATAAAAGATCCTTCGCCTGGTTGCAATTAAATGTAAATTCATTAAAAATGTAAAATATTATCGAATAATTTATTGGGTTTTTTATTTTTTCAAAAAATAAATTTTATTTTTTTAATACGAAGATAAAAATAAATAAAAAAGTCATAGAGAGAGGGAGAGAGAGAGAGACAGAGAAATAAAAATATTTGCCAAATTTGAAGGCTTTTCTTGTAGTCGAGTAAAGCAGAGTAGCATTTATTATCTCGCAGCTATTGAATCGTGTGTTATATTTACTTAAATGTACCTAAATGTAGGCAATAGTTTGCAAATCTTCAAATCAGTTATAAATGGTAATCGATCTGGCTAGTACGAGACTACATAAGTTTTAAAAAGACTTGTAAAATATTATTGACTCCAAAGTATGCAATTTAATTCTTGGAATATTTGATTTTTGGAAATTTTCTTTGAAAACTAATTGATTTATGATAACATTGATCGATTGATTAATAACATTGTCCAACAAGTTTCATACAAAGATTTTTTTCCTCAAATTGTAGAAATGCATTGTAAAGTGTTACAAGTAAATTGTATACTTTTAGGGGTTCTTAGAGATTTTAATAGATTCTGGGAATTATGTGAATAGGATTTTAATTCTCAATTCAATTTTTATTGGCATTCTTTCCTTTTCCAAATTTAAAATTTTTCCCTTAAAGTATGAATTTAAAGATAAATTTTGCAAGCGATCAGAAAGACTTGCAAAAACGATTTCTTTTTTAAATTTCTTAATAAAAATCTGCATTTTCCACATGTAAAATATTATTGACTCCAAAGTATGCAATGCTTTAATATATGTTATGACCCCTAAAGTATACTTTAACTTTTGTTAGTAAAGTTCAATTAATTTAAACTTATTAAACTTATTCCACACACTTTTAATTTAATGCTGTCTTTACACAATAAATAATACCGTAAATGTATAACATTTAAGGCACTTAATTACAATATTAAGTACCTAAAATTATGCTATGATTTCTAATCCAATATTTTCTAATATTTCTTATTTTATAATTGGAAATACTGCAATTAATTTTTAATATTTGTTGAGAAAACATATTCAATAACAATTTACGTAAATTCTATGCCTTCATAAAATTTACAGTGAAGTGAAAAAGTTAACAAACAGCTTCTCATTTTAAGATATTTTAAGCATCTGATAGAAAATCTCATGTTGTCTAGGCTAACTAATTAAAAAATTATTTAGAAAAAGTAAGAAGTAAAATTGTCATTATAGTTTTACTTTTCTATATCACTGTACCATAAGTTTTCTGGCTAATTTAAAATGTTGATTTGAACTGAACTTATTTAAAATCATTTCCATTGCTTGTCTTCGAATCGAATAAATTTGCTTAATCGTCAATAATTCAATTATCTCTTGATATTTACATAAACAATTATAATCATGGCCTACATTTAGGCTTTAGGGAAAATGTAAAATAATATTAAGCATTAATCTAATTGAAGTGTGGCTGCTCATAAATAATATTTGTAATAAGCAAAGAAAATCAACCATAATAGAAATAGAAAATTATTAGAAAAACCCTTAAAATAGGCTTTAAAATATTATTGATTTTTCTATTTTATTTGCAGATTGGCATTGTTATGTATTTATTGTATTTAAAGTTGGGCATAAGTGCGGTTATTGGTTCATTTGTATGCATTTTAACCATGACTCCCTTACAGTTTCTAATAGGCAAGGCCATGTCTAAAAATGCTGAAATAGTAGCGGTAAGTTTCAATATAAAATATAACAT
Source organism: Sarcophaga carnaria (assembly GCA_958299815.1). Taxonomy (NCBI): domain Eukaryota; kingdom Metazoa; phylum Arthropoda; class Insecta; order Diptera; family Sarcophagidae; genus Sarcophaga; species Sarcophaga carnaria. Next base: position 124,163,955 of record OY283152.1, on the reverse strand, counting down.
ATTTTAAGGGGCCTAATTTGTAAAAGTTTGATTTTTAAGATTTTTATTTATTTATGTAATGTAACAACCTTAAAAGTATGCTTTGTTTTAATTGCTTCAATAACCCTTAAAATAGACCCTGAAATGTAATAAATGAAATGAAAATAAATTATTTGTTATTGTTCTAGGAAGCATTTATTGCATTGTTTTATTTTAAAGTTTTAGTTTCCTCTTTTTTTAGTTTTTCCTAAAAGTAGGCTTCAGTTATTTTCAATTAATTTTTACCATGTTCCGCAATTAAACAATGCTGGCCATTAATATTGCCCTACAATTATGATTAAAAATTAATTCCAAGCTTAAGCAAACATTAATTAAAAAATCTGTTTGTGGTTAAAAAAGTTTTTATAGAATACCTTAAGGCTTAAGTAAATAAAGTTAAATAAAGACGATTTGCAAAATCTATGTTTATTATTATAAAGGCTTGTTTGGCTATTTAAAATTCTCGATAAAGTTTCCTAAAAAGGAAGAAGGTAAAGATAAAATTCTTAATAAAAAGTTTTAGCCCTTGAAAGTATGCTTCAATACTTTGTTTCTATGTTCAAAGAATTCTTATAAAAATTGTTTTCTTTGAATTTTATTTTTATTAATTAGCTGTATAAAGGCTTTTTAGCAACAGAATAAAGCAAGTAATTGAATATTTTTTTAACGATGCCTTAAACAAGGCAATATTAAACGATATTTAAAGGAAGGTATTGTTTAGGACAACATCCTTTAATTTTTTTTTGCTATTTTCTTCAAGTTTACTTAATATTTTCAAATAAATCTTTACAAAGAAACCTTTAAGCATTCGGAAAAAAAATTTGTAAATTAGCCTACAAGTATGCTATACAATTAAAATTTTAAAGTTTTTTTTTATTTAAAAAAGGGGTTTTCCTTTAAGCTTAGGTTGAAAGCATACTGAAATAATATTTTTTGTTTTAGAAATTCACCGATAATCGTTTGCGAAAACTGCACGATTGTTTTATGGGCATTAAACTAATCAAACTGAATGCCTGGGATAATGTTTTCATCAAAAAGATAAATGAAGCCCGGCAAAAGGAACTGAAGTATTTAAATAAGGATTCGTTTTACTGGACTTTAATGTGTAGGTTTTTGAAAAAAATTAAATTTTAAGACAAAAATTAACAATTTTACCTACAATTTCAGCCATTTTGACACACATATCCACGGTTTTAATTACCTTTGTAACCTTGACTGTTTATGTTTACACCGAGTCATCTGCTAATTTTACGGCCAGCCGTTTATTCTCTGCCTTGGCTTTGTTTCAACAGCTTACAGTGCCTTTACTTATCTTTCCCATAACAGTGCCCATAATTTTATCGGCTGTGGTTTCCACTAAACGCTTGGAAACTTTCTTGGCTGCAGCGGAAATACAAAAACAATTCGAGGGCATACGCAATATGGCAAGAATTTTAAGTAAAAGTGATGCTTCTCTGGATATGTACGAAACTCACCAGAAGTCCCAATCTTTGCCAGACAATATTCCAATGAAATGCGATAATATTGTAAGCAAAAGGCCAAACATAAAGATCCATATACCGGATAAACCCGCACCTTTAGCCAATTCTGAGCCTCATACACCACTGCAACAATGTGAATCGAAAGAGCCATTACGTTTCCCTGAAGATCATAAGAAACTTTCTTTACATGCACGCAAGGAATTGTTGCGTAATACGCCATATGTGGTAATACGGCCTAAAAAACTACATATGCCAGGTGTAACTGGAGGTCATGCCAATACTGTGGCTGTACATACACAACGTAATCAACATCAGGAGCAGCACCATCATCATCAACAGCATCAGCACCATCATCATCATCGTAAAACTGATTCTTGGCATCGTGATTCATTGCTTTTGAAAATGCCTGATGATATTGCTGTGTCCGTAAGAGATTGTAAATTCTCTTGGAATCCTCAGAAATCGGCTCAGATATTATATATACGCGATATTGTTATACCACGCGGCAAGCTTACAATGGTTGTGGGCAAGAATGGCAGTGGCAAGTCATCGTTATTGGCCGCTTTGCTAATGGAAATGCCGTTGATATCGGGCGATATGATATGGAATAAGTGAGTATCAGGGAATATTTATTTATTTTTGTATTCGAGGGCGTATGTGGAATATTAAAATGGGAATTAATGGGCTGTCGGTTTCGCTGAACAGCTAAAAATGTGCACCGTATCGTGTGGTGTCTGGTTGCACAATGGGCAGCTATCCTAGGTTCCCGGGATGATCTTAGCCCTGTACTTATTCAGGAAGTTCGACCATCCTGATTTGAGCTGGGCCAGAATAGTTCTCGTGACTCTTGGAAGCTGCCTTTCCGAATCGGCTATGGGTGGTGGGAGCCGATTAATGACCCTATTATGGCTGAGCTCGTCTCTGGCCATCGCGACGATGGTATTATGAAGGGCATTTTGTGCCTCCCTGACGGACAGTGTGTCAGGTATTGAGGATATGAGGTGGACAATGTCCGAGTTGTAGATAGTGAGGTCTTGTCTTATGCGGCGAGGAGGGGGATCATTCAAAACTATGTGGTGGTTTGGATGGGAATGTTGGTAGCAGGCTATGAGGAATTGTTTAGTTAGCAGCTCGTTGTGTCTTCTAACCGTCAGCATCTTCGTCTCATCATGGAGGTGGTCTATACTAGTCATCCTCATGCAGCCGTTGGCTATTCGCAGGGCGTTGTTCTGTGACGTCTGTAGTGCCCTCCACTGTGTGTCACTCAGGAATGATGTCCAGATTGGAGCAGCATGGTTGAGGAGAGACCGTCCGATAGCCTTATAGGTGGAGAGGATGGTTTCCTTGTCCATTCCCCATGTGGTGCCTGCCAGTGCCTTTAGGACCTTGTTTCTTTTCTTCACGCTGGCGTTGATGTTAGTCGCATGTGCGGCGAAGTGAAGTAAGTTGTCGAAGGTGACGCCGAGGATCTTTGGGTACCTAACTGTGGGAATGATGTTTCCTTCCACTGCGACGTTTAACGTTCTTCTTACTTCCTTCGTCCATGTCGTGAAGAGGGACATCGTTGATTTTGGTGCAGATATTCGTGGTTTTCTTTCACGAAAGAATTCCACCAAGGACGAGAGGTAGGTCGTTATGTTGAAGCTGACTTCGTCGATGTTCACGCCCGAGGCAAAGACCGTACAGTCGTCCGCGTAAGAAACCAAGTAGTGTGGTAGTATGTAGTGTTTACTGTTGTATTTTTGTTTACTTGTTTATCATTTTTTATGCTGGTATTTGTTGTTGTATTTTTGTTTATAATTTTAATGTTAAACGATGTAAAAGCAAAACTCCAGTATCTCGATTTTGCAATTTTCGTAACAATATAAACATTTTTGCAGACACCCTGTATATCCACTGACTTTTACTTTTCCCTATCGAAAGTATTATTCAATTGAGTATTGATTTCTGCGTTTTTTTTTTGTCTATTTTTTCTGTAAACATATGCCTATTAAACGCCATTGTTTGTCTGATTAGTTTTAGAGTTTTTCAATTAAGCCACTGCTCAACCACAACCCTCATCATTAGCATCCTGTATGTAAATCATTATCATCATCATTATGTATTACAATATAATTGGGGGCAAATATATATTTGTTTAGTTATTAAATTTCGATTTCGTTTTCCATTTCGATTTCGTTTGTAATTAATAATCTGTGTTCTGCGTTCTGGTCATTCGAAAAATAAATACCGAATACCAGTGGTTTTTAGTTTTATAAACTTAACGCCGCGTATTTAAATTAACTTAGTACGTGTGTGGGTATTATTAGCTTTCTCTGTATTAGTTTACATTAAGCGTGTGTTTGTGTGTGTATATGTGTATTGAATATATTGCTTTTCATTTGTATTTGTATTCGTATTGATGCAGTTTTGATATCTAAGGGCTGGCACATGTATTTTTGTGGTTTTCCCAGTTACTGCATGAGTTAATTTTCAAAAAATTTCCATTCATTTTGCCAGCCATTTTGGCTGTTTTTATAATCGTTTAATCATGTTTTCATTTACCACCGACAAACAACAACAAAAGGGAGAGAATTCATTTGAATTTTAGTAGCAAATATTAATGTAAAGTATTCTTCCATATGTAGTGATGATAAGTATTATTTTGTAATATTGCATAGGCCCTTATACAAAAAAAAAAAAAAAAAAAAACATTCAGGGTGTACGGTTTATTAAGTCAAGAACGACTAAATGATGCCCTGCACAGTTTAAGACATACTGTTTTGTGTATTTTAGGTAAGTAATAAGGCAAAGGGTCCGCCAAATAATTTTTTTTTTTTGAAACTGCTTTAGAAAAAAAACTTCTGAATATTTTCTCAAATTTCTTTTTTTATTTGAAAGTACAATCCTTTCGGTTAATAATGGAAAATAATTTCATTCAAATGGCTGCCTCGGCTGGCCATGCAGTAGCCTACACCAGAATATGCCGATTTTGGCAAAAAAAATCATCTTTTCAGATGAAGCTCATTTTGATCTTGGCGGGTATGTAAACAAGCAAAATTGTTGCATTTGGGGCACAGAAAACCCGCACGCATACATTGAAAAGCCGACGCACCCAAAACGAGTGACTGTATGGTGCGGATTTTGGTCCAGAGGCATAATTAAGCCATTTTTCTTCGAAAATGAGCAAGGAGTGGCCGTTACAGTCAATGGCGATCGTTATCGGGCCATGTTGAACGAATTTTTGTTTACAAGAACTGAAGAGGAGGATATTGGCAACATTTGATTTCAACAGGACGGCGCTACGTGCCACACAGCCGAAATTACACTCGATGTTTTGCGCCCTGTTTTTAAAGATCGCATTATCAGCCGCAGAGCTGACGTCGTTTGGCCACCTCGGAGCTGCGATTTGACACCGTTGAACTATTGTTTGTGGGGTGCCGTCAAATATAAGTGTTACACCGACAAGCCAGAGACAATTGACGCTTTACAGGACAATATTCTCTGAAGCCATTGGTGAAATACAGCTGCACATAATCGATAATGTGCTTAAAAATTGGACCGATCGTATAGGCTACTGCATGACCAGCCGAGGCAGCCATTTGAATGAAATTATTTTCCATTATTAACCGGAAGGATTATACTTTCAAATAAAAAAAGAAATTTGAGAAAATATTCAGTAGTTTTCATTTTAAAGCATTTTAAAAAAATTTATTTGGCGGACCCTTTATAAGCAGCTATCCATTTAAAAAATTTAGACAATAGAAGGCCAGTGTGGTCTATTACAACCTTTTAGTCAGGATTACAACCTAGTTTCACACACCACCCGAGCTATGTGTTTTAGTTTTATCAACGAGTGGCGTGATATACAGTGCAATGTCGACTCCGAACGACAGGTTTGAGAAAGTTTTCATGGTAATTTTTATTTCAGCGTTTTTGTTAGAAGACTGATGATGGGAGGATCACTGTAAGAAATGTTATTTCGTTTTGTAGGGGATGTCTGAGCCGGGTGTTGAATCACGGCTTTTCGTATAATAAGCCAACACACTACCTACTAGACCCCTAAGCTGCGATGCCCTAAAAACAAAGCTTAAACGCTTTTTCTGCAACTACTTGCCCTTGCTTGCTTCCGTGCCCAGGAACTCATGAGGGTAAAGGTCTGAAAACACCCGATATTCTTCTTCTCTTTCTAAAGAGCTAATGATTGCATTACTGACAGTAAATTGGCCTATATCTTACTTACTTACTTAATTGGCCATAACAACCCGTTTATCGGATTTCGGCCTGCCGCAACACATCCTTCCAGGCGCCCCTGCTTCGTGTGTGCCTACGCCAGTTGGTCACACCAATCGATGACAGGGCTTCCTCGATTTGGTCCTTCCAACGGATGCAAGGTCGTCCTCTTCGCCGACTTCCACAGATTCCCGCATCAAATACTCGTCTCGCCGGAGCATCCTCCTCCATTCGAACGCAGCCGCTGGATATAAATACGCTGTACAACGTCTATGACGTTGACGAGCTCATACAGCTTACTGTTGGATCGGATGCGGAAATCATCGCCAACTCGAAGAATCTTGCGCAGTAGTTTTCTCTCGAACACTCTCAAGGCCGCTGCATCTGTACTTAATAGGGTCCATTGGCCTACATCGCCATTCGATATACTGTGATAAAAAAGTCGCAAAGCGGTAGTAAGTACAACCTCTATTACAGTCTGAGTAAGACTTCAGCAATCGCCTAATTCAAGAGAAAATCTAAGATTCACATGCGACTTTGTTGTGTGATCAGAATACTTGGTAATCATAATAGGATCTAACCGGTCTTCTTGTCGTGGAACTCATGCTAAAGTTGCCAATTTTCTTAATGCCAGACTTTGACAGATTAATGTTGATAAAGATCCAGCGGAAAGAGAGCCACCCGTAATCCTTTCTAATAAATCATAAAGAAAAACCATTCAATTTAATGGTGAAATTTGGTTGAACTTTATGCATAATTGAACTTGGACCCTTTCTAAGTTGTAGTTATTTTAAACTTTATGAACACAACCCTTCACCCTTAAGCTACTTTAACAACTCCATGCCAATACATATGCAAGAGTTTTTGTATTGTAGTGTGTGTACATGCGCCTAATTATATACAACATTTAATTATTGTTTATTATTTATACGATAATTTACCCCACCATATACATAAATGCAAATTTAAACCTTTTAAGTTGATTTAAATATTTAATTTAATTTATACAAGACCACCAACTGAAAACCCAAAACAAAACTTAACTGAACTGAAATTATCCATACGAGAGGGTAACAGCATCGTGCATGAATAGTTTTTATCAAAAAAAAAGGGAATTTTGATTGTGCATATGAAGTTATTTATGAATGTTTAAACCGTTGTATGTAGAGTGTTTGATATTATTTCTGAGCCTCTATCTATTGGTTTAGGATGTTTGAAGGTCCCAAAAAAATATTTTTACAAACTATTGAATTCTCATTAGAAATTATAGTTGGCGGTAGAATTTCGGTTCAAACTATTTTCGGTGAATTTCAAATTGTAAATTTTTGCGTATAAATTATAATGAAGGTTTGTTGAAGAAGGAGAAAAAAAAGAAAGAGTTTAAAATATTTTTTTAAAACAAATGTCATACCATTGCACAATGGGTCGTATAGCAAAAAAATGTAAAGAAATTTTTTTCGAATTTTTCCGAATTTTTCAGAAAATTTCTTTCAAAAAAATGTTCAAATATCGTAGGACGCAGTCTAAATATGAAATATTGGATCTTAGGCTTGTAAGAAGATCTTTGGAAAAAATTGGGATTTCTTAAAATACAGCATCATCAGTGTCTGGTTCTTGCTATGAAGAGTTGAAGATTCTTGACTTTTCAATTTTAATAAAATTGTGGTGAACTCTTCAAATTAATACATACATACATACATAATTGGTCATTACAACCATTTAGTCAGGATTACGGCCTAGTTTCTCACACCACTTGTGTTGTGTGCGTTAATTTTTTACCATAAGTGGCGGGCGGCACCAATTGTTTAATGTCGACTCCGGGTGTCAGATTTGAGCAACTATTCATGGCAATTTTATTTTACACTCAGAGTTTTTGCCAAACATTTCCGCAGAGAGTCGAAGAAATATTTTTTCATATTTTGTTTAGTTGATGATGCCGGACCTGGGCTTTGAAACGAGGCCTCACGTCAAATATACCAACACACTACCTACTAGACCACGATGACTACAACAGATAGCAATAGCAAGATTTATTTGAATGTAGTATATAGCTTCAAACCTTAAGTCTTTAAAAAATACTTCCCTCGACGACTTGCTCTCATCGTTCTGCTGGCAAAACGTTTGAGAGGAAATAATTGCCAAGCAAAAGCCTCTCAAATCCATAATTCGGAATCGACACTAAACTGCAGATCCTGTTACTTAGGGCATCTTGGTGGTGTAAGTAACTAGGTTGTAGTCCTGGCTAAAGTGTTGTAAAAGCCAATTAAGATGTTTAATCTTCAAGAAGATTAATTACGAATTTTTACTACAAATTTAATAAAAAATATTTGTTTTTTTTGGGTTTTAATTTGTTTTCCTTTTATTGTTTATTCTTTCATTTTTATTATTTAATTTTTTTTTTTGGTTAAAAAAATATTTTATTTCTCATTTTTATGTTGACAATTTAATCTATTTTTATATGATTTCATATTCTTTTTTTGTGTTTTTTATTTTTCGAAACGATTTTCTTTTATGAGAGTGAATAAAGAAAAAAATAAAGAATATTTCCTTCCTTTCACACATACACACACTTACACACACATATATAATCATAGTTTTTCTCTAACTCTTACTCTTCAACATTTTAGCAAACTAATGGTGTTTCCTTTTAAAGAACACACACACACACACTCACACAAAAACTCTTATAAAAACACAGACTCTTGCTCTCGGTTGAAATATAGTCATGTTCAGATACCCACAGTTATAATTGTTATTATTTTATTACGCACACATACTTAAACACATACACACAGTAACAGATGATTTTAAAAATATTCTTGCTTATGGTAAGAGAGTGTTACACTCTCTCTCTCTCGCTCTCTTTCTCTTCTGTTTCCATGTTGCTTAGCAGAGAGACTATATGATATCTATGATGTATTCTGTTGTTTTTTTTGTTGGATTTTATTATCGACAAATTCAATTTATATGCTATAAGTCTACTTCTCTTTCTCTCTCTCTCTCTCTCTCTGTCTCTGTCTTTGATTTTATTACTGATATTAAACCACATGAATTTCTTCTAAAAGAATCAACACATTTATTTTAAAACATCAGATATTTTTTAGGCTTTTGGCCAAAATATGTGTGAGAAAAAAGAAAATTGTGGCCTTTAAGATGAGACGCCAGCATTGGCCATTAACATGCTTGAATGCAGAAGAAGAATATATCGGCATATCGTTCACACATAGCCTATAGACAGACGTAAAGTCATAGACTCTGTCAGAGACATAAATACGAAGCATTTATCAATATTATGAATTTATTATTTTTGAATTCCCATCTTCCTATGCTTCCTCTCTGTCTTCTTTCCATTCAATTTTTATTTTCGAGTTTTCTTTTTCAATATGAAATCGATTTCCTTCCTCTCTAACAATACTCCACAGCAAGAGTGCACGTGTTTTACAGTCTATGAGACTGTTTTTTTACATCATCATAATGTAATAAAAAACTTGATAAATTTGTTGTTAATGTTATAAAACAAACATTTATTACAATATATTGTCTTCTAATAACAAAAACAACAACAAAAAAGAAAAAAATAACTCACGTAGGTGTAAAAATGCCAAGACAAATTGTAGGTTGATTTCGGTTTTCAAGGTGATTGGCAAAGTCCATAAAAATTCGGTTTTCTACGAAATTATTATGTGTTAACACACTCGATGACTGCATAAACAGTTAAAAAAAATATTAAAAAAAATATAAGAAAATATAAAGAAATCGGAAAAGCTATTTAAAATTCATTAAATTTTTGTAATTTAATCTGTAATGCTTTGCAATGGTTCGTCTGGTTATAAAAAGCAAATTTACCTACGAGACCCTAGACGATTTCTAGTCCTTATACTCTGTAGTTGGCATCCAATAAATGTCGTTACGTAGTATTGAATGAGAGTCTTGAGATGTTTTTGCAAACAATTCTTATTGTAATAAAGCTAAGCCCTGGAATTGCTTGTCTAAGTAGTCCCCTGGGTATATTAAGGCCTTAAAACATTATCTCTCATTAACGATTGAATATAAAGCCCCGAAGATTACGTTAACAGATGTTAAAACCCTAATATCAACAGTACCATCTACTGGGACAGGAAGCTATATCCTGCTTAAAATTCCCCAGGATAATACATCCGATAGCTCGAAATTCAATGGGTTATATGATCATATTGTGTATACATTGACGACTAGAATGATACTCGCATATGTACTCCCATAGATTCGAGTATAATTGCAATGCCGTTCAAGCAGGAGGCGCAGCTATTCTCATTTAAAGGACTAGCCGGCATGAACATATTCCCTGCGAATATATTTTTCTGCCATAAAGTTTTTTACCAATCCGTTTTCGTTGAAAATCTTTATAATTGTCTGACATCTTTCTTCGATTTTAAGACGGTCTTTTGCATTGTTTAAAAAATTGCTGAAATTGAACTGAATTGTGGCCCTGCAGAGGCCCACAAAAGTATACATCTGATTAACAAATTTCACAAATTTCTGAACCAATGCAAAAGACCGTCTTAAAATCGGCGAAAGTTGTCAGACAATTATAAAGATTTCCAACGAAAACGGATTGATTAAAAAATTTCTAATATTTGTTAACCGTATGTATACTTTTGTGGCTGAGTGTATCTCGAAAAAATATTTTATGGGCATTTTCCTCCCTGAAGTCTTGTGGCAAAAACTCTCAGAGTAAAATAAAATTGCCATGAAAAGTTTGTAAAAAAAATTTGTCGCTCGGCAACGACTTTAAACTGTTGGACACGCCACTCTTATAAAAATTAAAGCACATAACATCAGTGAATGGAAAAGCTAAGTCGTAATCCTGACTAAAGGGTTCTACTGAACAATTATGTATGTACATATGCACATAGCTATGTATGCATGTATGTATGTAGATATGTATGTATGTAGAATGTCAGATACTCGAATATATTCAGTTATCATTGCCAAGTTGTCCGAGCGGGAGACGCAGCTATTCTCTCTGCTTTTAAATGGCTGGTTGGTACGACGATATTCCTTGCGAACATATTTATTTGCCATAAAGTCAGTTACGAACTTCGTAACGACGTCGAACATTGTCCATGACTGCTAGGACAATTCAGGTTGTAATCCTGACTAAAGGTGTGATACCAATTTATCGTCAGCTATATAATAACCCTTGGGCTTTGTCAGCACGTAGACAGTATTGCTAACTTCCAATTGCAGATAAAAGTCTCGTTAGCAGCTGCCATTTTATTCAGAGTACTTTGAAGTCCTACTTTTCTTAATTTTCTGCTTTCACGGTTCAAGCGACCATACGTACATACATACATACATACAATCAGGATTACGACCTAGTTTCTCACACCACTCATGTTGTGTTTGTTAATGTTATACACTAGTGATGGGACCTATAGTTTAAAGTTTACTCCGAACGACAGATGTTTCAGAAACTTTTCATGGCGCAATTTTATTTCATTATTTCACATAGTTTTTGCCAGAAATCTGCTGAGACGAAGCCAGGCAGTAGCCTACACCAGCAGATGCCGATTTTGGCAAAAAAAAAATCATCTTTTCAGATGAAGCTCATTTTAATCTTGGCAAGTATGTAAACAAGCAAAATTGTCGCATTTGAGGCACAGAAAACCCGCACGTATACATTGAAAAGCCGACGCACCCAAAACGAGTCACTGTTTGGTGCGGATTTTGGTCCAGAGGCATAATTGAGCCATTTTTCTTCGAAAATGAGCAAGGAGTGGCCGTTACAGTCAATGACGATCGGGTCATGGGCCATGTTGAACGAATTTTTGTTTACAAAAATTGAAGAGGAGGATATTGGCAACATTTGGTTTCAACAGGACGGCGCTACGTGCCACACAGCCAAAGCTACACTCGATGTTTTGCGCCCTGTTTTTGAAGATCGCATTATCAGCCGCAGAGCTGATGTCGTTTGGCTACCTCGGAGCTGCGATTTGACACCGTTGGACTATTATTTGTGGGGTGCCGTCAAAGATAAGTGTTACGCCCCGACAAGCCAGAGACAATTGATGCTTTAAAGGACAATATTCGTGAAGCCAATGGTGAAATACAGCTGCACACAATCGATAATGTGCTTAAAAATTGAACCGATCCTGTAGGCTACTGCATGGCCACCCGTGGCAGCCATTTGAATGAAATTATTTTTCATTATTAACCGGAAGGATTATACTTTCAAATAAAAAGAGAAATTTAAAAAAAATTGCAGAAGTTTTTCCTTTAAAGCATTTTCAAAAAAAAAAAGTTATTTGGCGGACCTTAAACCTAGTAGACTACGGCGGGTTCTTGTTCAAAATTTGCGCAACCATTTTATTTACCGTACTTCATTTTTCGCTTTCACACTTTCAGCGATCTTATTTGTTTTGAAGACAGGAATTCAGCATTTTATTACTGCTTGACATTCTTCTTTTTTAGGTTCTTACTTCCTCTCTATCTCTCTGTCTCTCTCTCATTGCTAATAGTTTCACAATAAAGTATAGAAAATTGCCAATTTTAAATCATAATAAAGAGTTAAAGTTCTGTTCTCTACAACTCCTCTGACTTTTAAAACATTTCAAGACATTCTGTAACAAACATCCATAGCAGGCCATAAGAATGGAAAGCAAAAAAAAAACAATTCTTTTAAAGAAATTTTCTAACAGACGTACATATACATACATATGTATGTAATGCATATAACATACATACATATATAAATAGAGAGATGGAAGGGAATAGTGAGAGAATAACAAAAAATATTTTTTGCATCGGTAAAGTTCACATATGTTAACTTTGTTTTATAACGGCTGTTTGTAACTGGTATGCACATTTGATTGTATTATTATTTAAAATATATAAGTGTGAGTGTATGAGTGTATGAGTGAGTTTGTGTATTTGTATATGTGTATGCATTCGATTGATATGTGTCTGTTAGAATTTGCTGCGTTGCATTTCTCTTCCATCTGTATTTGAATGGATTTTCTATGGTAATCCTTTAACTCGTTTTTTTTATATTTTTATCACTCCACTTGCTGTATGTTTCACTTTTATTATGTTTCACTGTAACTCTTTTTTTTGTTCTGCTGCTAGCAATATTCAATGCATATGTATGAGTGGGGGCACATATGATTGCATTGGTGTGAGTATTGGTGCGTGTTTATGCATTCTGTTTATGGTTTATATGCACCAACAAAGAGGGAGAGAGAGAGTGAGAGAGTGATCATTATAACGTTCTCACCCTTAGTGCCCCCATGCCAATATGCATATGAATAGTTTTCTGTTGATGACTTTGTTTATGAGTGTGTGTGTGAGCAATAGATTGATAGACACAGACAGAGAGGCAAACATTTAGACATGTACAGCATGCATGTGCATATTACAACAACAATATCGTCATCATCATCGTCATCATGGTCGTTATTATCATAATAAATAAATATCATGATAATAATGATACGGCATTTCATAACATAACTGTATCATTCACACACACACACACATACCGTAACATGATATTCATCAATGGCGTAGTGTAACACACCAATGAATTGGTTTGTGTGTGTAGAGAGGGATTCAACCCTCGTAGAATTAACATTTGTGATAAATTGCTTTTACGTGATAAGCATTAAAATCATGTGTGTGTCTGTCTGTCCTTCTGTCTTTCAGCCTCTATGTATGTTTGTAAGTTAATCTCATGCTTATTTTGTTTCTTTTTTTTAGCTTTTCGCTGCTTGGTAAAGAGTGGGGGGAAAATTCAAATCATATTGAATAAAAAAAAGGGAATGATTCATGCACCCACTTGGCTTGTAGTTGTGATGTTTTATTCACAAAAAGATTTCAAGTCAAGTTTTCTTAAGTGCCCTTAAAAATAAGAACAAAAAAACGTTTTTTTTTTGTTTGCCAATAAAAAAAAGGGTAAAAGAACTGGTGCTTTTTGGGAACACAAGATCAAAAGATATGAAGGCGTTAAATAGAATAAAAAAAGGGAAGACATTATGACTCTTCAAACTTATAAAACAGCGGCAGTCTTTTTGTCAATTCAATAAATCTGTAATGAACGTATGAAATATGAATTTAAAATAAAAAATGTAAACATTTTTATTACATTCTTAAGTAGAGGCCTACTTAAAGTAGGGGAAGTACTTTAAGTAGGGAAAGTAGATGAAAGGCTTAGAGCCTCAGAATCCTAATACGTCCAATCTCTTCTATCCTTATCGTCAGAGGCCTTCACTCCTGTAATCGCTCTAGTAACCCCAAGACTTTAGAGTTGACTTATGAGCTCCTGTGTGAAGTCGCCGTAGTCTAGTAGGTAGTGTGTTGGCTTATTAGACGCAAAAGCCTGGGTTCGAGCCCCAGGCCAGGCATCAAAGACAAAATACAAAAAGTATTTTTTCGGCGACTCCCTCTCAGCAGATTTCTAGCAAAAACTCTGAGAGTAAATAAAAATTGCCATGAAAAGTTTCTCAAAAATCTGTCGTTCTGAGTCGACTTTAAACTGTAGGTCCCACCACTCATGTATAAAATTAACACACACAACATAAGTGGTGTGAGAAACTAGGTCGTAATTCTGACTGAAGGGTAGTAATGACCACTTATATATAAACATAAGTGGTATGAGAAACTAGGACGTTGTACAATGGGTCAATTCGACCTCCGGGTACTGTACTTGTCTTAATTGACAAGTACACGTCCTCTAACCTAACCTAACCTAACCCATGAGGTCCTGTTATAGTCTGTAAAACCCTGAGGAAGAAACCTCTGAATCCAAACTTCACTATCCTGGTAAAAGAATGTCTTCAAATATCTTCAAAAATTTCTTGTCGCCCGTGCCTTCACTATCAAGATTCCTCTATTAAGCTTAAGATATTTGAGTTGATTTTAGAGCCTCTGTTGAAAATTCATCAAATCATTCTGAACGTAAAACTTACTGGCTTATCCCGTTTCCTTATTCAAGTGGGTCTAAATGGTTTAAATTGTTCATGGTATCGCTGTTGAGTTAAATGAAAGAGAATTTCATGTCAATGTTGACAAACACATAGCAAATCCATCTGGGCCTGCGCTGAATGTTCAATGGGTTACCGCGATCCAGCCAGCCTTGGTTTTTATCACCTGTCTGTTGCAGAATTCCATTGATTTTGTGGTGATTTATCTGGATTATTTAGGTTTCTTAAAGAGAAGACTGAGCACTACAACATTCATATCAAAAGGGTTTCAAAATTCAGTCGTATTCAAAATACAGTCGTATTCTTGAGCGGGTGAATTGGCCAGAAGCAACACAACCTCCAAAGCCTGTTGCTAACCTGCAAGCATAGTATAGACCACGGGGTAATAGTCTACATTAACAACACATGGAAAGTCTCTGATACAGGGAAGTTAAGGCTGCAAATATGAAAATCGTCAAGTATTTTCAATCGTCCAAAGTGGCCAAACCAAGGCCGTTGACAAAGTCATTACCGGATATTGCATGATACTTACATAAGTGCAATGTAAGCAGAATTTGTATAAACAAGGAGAAGGAACAAAAGGTTCTTTATTTGCTTGCTATATCACTAACATAAGAAAAAAAGCTTTGAGATTCAACAAAATATGAAATTTTTTCAATTTAAAATATTTTCGAATATCTGAGATGCTTTACTTCAGAGCTTTAGGGCTGAGTTATGTTAAGCTTTACAAGACGCAGGTTTTGAAGTAAGACTTATGCACACTTCTAGTTTAATTTAATAAAATTTCATTTAAATTGCTATCCCAGTTCGATAACTACAGGTCGAAATAGAATTTTAATGTTAATATTTTTTAATTAATATTAATCATACGCCTACGTATACAAAAATATTAAAAAAAATTAATATTTTTCAAGATTTCCTAGTATTTTTAAAGGAGTTGATTTGAACCAATATTTTTCATTATTTATGTTCTTTTGCGTATCATTTAGAACCTCTACCATTGCCTATGTGCCACAACAACCCTGGCTCCTAAACAGCAGCATAAGGGAAAATATTCTCTTTGGCGAATCCTTTCGTCCGAGACGCTACGATTTCGTTTTGGAAGCTTGTGCGCTTAAACCTGATATTGATTTAATGCCTGCGGGGGATTTAGCAATTATAGGCGAAAGGGGATTAAATTTATCGGGAGGCCAAAGGCAAAGAATAGCTATTGCCAGAGCCTTGTATTCGTCAGCCAATGTGGTAATAATGGTGAGTAATGCTTTAAGGCTTCTTTTAATTTTAAGTTTTCTTCTTTGATTTTGTTTTTTTTGTTTTTTTTTTATAAATAACAGGACGATCCTTTATCATCGTTGGACAATGAAGTGGCCCGTCACATTTTCGAACAGAGCATTAAGAAAATGCTATTGAAAGCCAATCGTACTGTCATCTTAGTGACACAACAATTAAATTTACTACAGCAGGCACACTATGTAAGTGATATTTTAAGTTCTGCTTTTTTTTCGGTTTTTCTTTGTAAAGGAGGGAGAGGCATTAACAAAACTGTCACTTACTGGTGCTTGCAAATGGAAATGTAATAAATTTTTCTATTTCAAAAAAGATTTGAAAATTTATTTTTGGAAAAAAGGTTTCAGTTTTCTTTTCTTTTTTTTAGCTTCAAGGCCTTAAGCTCGTTATTATTAGAAGCTAAAAAGGAAAGATTTTGTTGTTGTTGAGTTAAAATATTTTTATTTTATTATGTTTTTAAATTCATTCATCATAAAAATTTTGTTTTGCTTCTGTTTCTGCTTTCCTTTATGGTCTTCCTCCCAACAATTTTTTCAATTTTCCTTGTTCAAGTACGTTCTTGGCGATTAAACAAAAACAATAAAAACATCAGGAATAAAAAATATTTAATCTATTGCTGTCACATTTTTTCTGTAATATTTCCTTATGACACTGTTAAGGTTTTGTTTCTAGTCCTCTCCCCTTTCCATTCGGAACATTTCCATTTACTTTGCCTTGCTAAAGGGTCCGCCAAATAACTTTTTTTTTTGAAAATGCTTTAAAAAGAAAAACTTCTGAATATTTTCTTAAATTTCTTTTTTTATTTGAAAGTACAATCCTTCCGGTTAATAATGGAAAATAATTTCATTCAAATGGCTGCCTCGGCTGTCCATGCAGTAGCCTACACGATCGGTCTAATTTTTAAGCACATTATCGCTTGTGTGCAGCTGTATTTCACCATTGGCTTCACGAATATTGTCCTTTAAAGCGTCAATTGTCTCTGGCTTGTCGGCGTAACACTTATCTTTGACGGCACCCCACAAATAATAGTCCAACGGTGTCAAATCGCAGCTCCGAGGTGGCCAAACGACATCAGCTCTGCGGCTGATAATCCGATCTTCAAAAACAGGGCGCAAAACATCAAGTGTAGCTTCGGCTGTGTAGCACGTAGCGCCGTCCTGTTGAAACCAAATGTTGCCAATATCCTCCTCTTTAATTTTTGTGAACAAAAATTCGTTCAACATGGCCGGATAACGATCGCCATTGACTGTAACGGCCACTCCTTGCTCATTTTCGAAGCAAAAATGGCCCAATTATGCCTCTGGACCAAAATCCGCACCAAACAGTGACTCGTTTTGGTATGCGTGCGGGTTTTCTGTGCCCCAAATGCGACAATTTTGCTTGTTTACATACCCACCAAGATCAAAATGAGCTTCATTTGAAAAGATGATTTTTTTTGCCAAAATCCGCATCTTCTGGTGTAGGCTACTGCATGGCCAGCCGAGGCCGCCATTTGAATGAAATTATTTTCCATTATTAACCGGAAGGATTGTACTTTCAAATAAAAAAAGAAATTTGAGAAAATATTCAGTAGTTTTTTTTTAAAGCATTTTCAAAAAGAAAAAAGTTATTTGGCGGACCCTTTATTCCTTTATTTTTTTGCTTTTATTCTTATTGAATATCATTTTTATTTACATTATTTCCTTTGTTATCATTTTTTTTCTCACTCTCTCTCTCTTTCTTGTTTTCTTTCTCTCTCCCTGGGTGTGTGTGTGTGTGTGTGCTATAACAGTTAATTGTATTGAAAGATGGCTGTCTGCAAGCATCCGGCAGTTATAAGGATATTGAATTGACTCATCCCCATATAATCGCTAAATGGAATTCAATAATTGCCAAAGCCAATGCAAAAGAACAACAAAACAAGTGAGTAACAAAAATTGAAAAGAGAACTTAAAAACTAAATTCTGTTTTTATTCATGAATTGACTGACCATTTGGAATGAAGAAACAAAAAAAACATTCCATTTTTTCATTATTGTTGCAGCCAGCAGTCAATGCTAAAGATAATGAACGAATGAAAGAAAGAAATTTTTGATTAACAATGAAAGGAAAAAAAGGAAACAGAAAACAAAACTAGAAATAATAATTCAAATAATGCAAAGGGGAATTAATTAAATAAATTACAAAAAAATAAACAAAAACAAAATGGAAAATACATAGAATGATATATAAAGGGTTATCCATTTATTGGGCTCAAAAGCTAGTTAAAGTTTTTTTATTTTATATTTTTTTTTTATTTTTCTTTATTTTTCGAACGTCCCTGGCCTCACACTAACCCACCCTCACCCGACCACGGAGGGCTCGTCCCCATTACGTAGGGACACGTACACACTACAGTCCGGGTAAGGGAAAAGTAATGGCAACGGGAACATAAATCAGCTACAGAACTTAATCACAAGCTGAATAAAGTAACAATAAACATGAACTACCACCTATGACAAGAACGATAATACATTTTTATATAATAATTTACAAATTTTATATTACAAACACTACAATTAACATCAATAAAATCATAATAAAGGGTGTTTTTTATAGAGGTATAGAACTGTAAGTTGCAATAAAACAACGATGGATAATTCGATTGACATGAATTTTATTTATCCGAAAGACAATCTTGTGGCATTACATTTTAAATATGATTTCTGGCATATGACCGCCACGGCTGGAGCGGATGTAGTCCAATCTGGACGGCCAATTTTCGATGACTTTTTCGGCGAATGTTGTCTTCCAAATGGTCAAGCGTTTGTGGCTTTACCGCATAGACCAATGAATTTACATAGCCCCACAGAAAGTAGTCTAGCGGTATTAAATCACAAGATCTTGGAGGCCAATTCACTGGTCCAAAACGTGAAATTAGGCGGTCACCAAACGTGTCTTTCAATAAATCTATTGTGGCACGAGCTGTGTGACATGTTGCGCCGTCTTGTTGAAACCACATCTCCTGGACATCATGGTTATTCAATTCAGGAATGAAAAAGTTTGTAATCATGGCTCTATACCGATCACAATTGACTGTAACGTTCTGGCCACCATCGTTTTTGAAAAAGTACGGACCAATGATTCCACCAGCCCATAAAGCGCACCAAACAGTCAGTTTTTCTGGATGTAACGGTGTTTCCACATACACTTGAGGATTACCTTCACTCCAAATGCGGCAGTTTTGTTTATTGACGTAGCCATTCAACCAGAAGTGCGCTCATCGCTAAACAAAATTCGCTTATGAAATCGGGAACAACGGTAATCTCGTTTTGGGCCCATTCGACGAATCTACGCCTTACTTGATGATCGTTTGGCTTCAAATCTTGCACGAGTTCGATTTTGTAAGCACGCAAACCAAGATCCTTCCGCAAAATCTTTCATAAAGTGGATGGACACAGGTCCAATTCCTGTGCTCGATGGCGGATGGACTCATTCGGGTCTTCCTCAATGCTACGCTCTACAGCAGCAATAGCTTCTTCTGTACGCACCGTACAGCGTCTCTGGGGATGCGAGTTATCAATAAGAGTAAACGTGGTGCGAAAACGTTCCATGGTTAATCGAATTAACTGCTCTGATGGAAGATTTTGTCGACGATAAAATGAACGTAGTGCGCGATACGTTTTCCGCACAGAACCATTATTTTCGAAATAAAATTGTACTATTTGCAAGCGTTGTTCAGGCATGAGTCTATTCATGATGAATTGCCAAAACAAATTGAGAATAAATCACTTGACAGCTGTTAAATCGGTCGCCATCTTGAAAAGTAATGCCAACTTAAAGTTCTATACCTCTATAAAAAACACTCTTTATAAGTTAAAATCATTACATAATCTACGAAAAGGAAAATTACATCCATAGTGCGTTCTATAAAAATCTAAAGAATGAGGGCGATAGTGTCGTGAAAATCTTGCTGGAATACTGAAATTCAGGTTACAAAGCAAAAACTCAGAATCGATATCACCTTTAACCAGATTAAAAACAAAACAAAGCCCTACAACAGCCCATCTACGTTCTAAAGATGGAAGTTTTACCAAACCTAATCTAGTCTCATATCAGGGAAACCCATTTGCACAATCCCATCCTAAGCCACGTCAACAGAATCATAAAAACTGCTTCTGCACAGACTCTATTGAATCACTATGACAACGATAGTATGGATTCCAAATAATAGACGCATACTCCAAAATAGGTCTAACAAGTGAAATGTATAGCAGTCTTGTTATATAAGGATCAGTGAATTCCCTAGCCCATCTTTTCATAAAACCAAGAACAGCCCGAGCCTTGCCAATTATCATAATAATATGATCAATAAAAGACAATTTCATATCCAATAATACTCCCAAATCAAGAAATGTAGTCACAGTTTCCAAAGGGCAAGAATTAATCACATAAGTGGACGAAATTACGCTCCCGCGAGAGAAAACCATGCATTTACATTTCTTCAAGTTAAGATCCATTAAATTAATTCCGCACCAAGTTGCAAACAAATCAATATTTCACTGAAGAACAGCCTGACCATGATCACCATCAAAAGTATAAAATAATTTAACGTCGTCAGCATACATTAGAATATTACACAATCAGAAATAGTACAAGGAAGATCATTAAGAAACAATAAAAACAGTAAAGGACCCAAATGGCTACCCTGCGGAACACCAGAACTAACATATACAGTCTTAGACAATACATTCCTAAACAATACCCTCTGAGTCCTAAGGGAGAGGTAGGAGTCTAGCCAACGATGAATAATATCAGGAATGCCGATTAATGAAAGTTTAAGAAGCAAAATTCTATGATAAACCCTAAGAAGTCGCCGTAGTCTAGTAGGTAGTGTGTTGGCTTATTAGACGCAAAAAAGCCTGGGTTCGAGCCCTAGGCCAGGTATCAAAGACAAAATACAAAAAGTATTTTTTCGGCGACTTCCTCTCAGTAGATTTCTGGCAAAAATTCTGAGAGTAAATAAAATTGCCATGAAAAGTTTCTCAAAAATCTGTCGTTCGGAGTCGACTTTAAACTGTAGGTCCCGCCACTCATGTATAAATTTAACACACACAACATAAGTGGTGTGAGAAACTAGGACGTTGTACAATGGGTCAATTCGACCTCCGGCTACTGTACTTATCTTAATTGACAAGTACACGTCCTCTAACCTAAGCTAACCTAACCTTAAGGAGGACCGAAGTCCATGTACATTCAGAATAATGCATTCACAACAAAGAGGGTCTTTGCTGGGGCGGTACGCAATGTCGTGGTCGTAATCAACATTGCAACAGAGTTTATCACTGTATTAATGAGCCGCGCATTACAATTTTTATTGAAGGCAGTTTACCAGAGGAATTGTCGATTGGGATTAGATTCGCTAACCAACGTATAAGTTCAGCGATTGCCATAAGGATGAAGTTCCCTAATTGTGCAATATTCTTCCTATAATTCGATAAAACTCTTGCCAAGATTTGCAGATTTTCTTTAAATTAAAAGAAATATAGGATGCTGTTTAGTAGGCAGTGTGTTGGCTTTTTAGACGTAAGGCCACGGTTCAAATACCAGGTTAGATATCAAAACAAAAATATGAAAATATCTCTTCGGCGGCTTCCTCTCAGCCACAGATTTCTGGCAAAAACTTTGAGAGTAAATAAAAATTGCCATGAAAAGTTGCTGAAACATCTGTCGTTCGGAGTCGACTTTAAATTGTAGGTCCCACCACTCATGTATAAAATTAACACACACAACATGGCAATTTTTATTTACTCTCAGAGTTTTTGCCAGAAATCTGCTGAGAGGAAGTCGCCGAAGAAATACTTTTTGTATTTGATTTTGATGCCTGGCCTGGGGCTCGAACCCAGGCTTTTGCGTCTACTAGATTACGGCGACTTCTCGGTCCTCCTTAATGTATGCCGGAAATTTCTCAGTGAAATTTCAAATCCCTCATAAGTAATCTTTACCCGGGTTTTAGATCCTAGGGATTTGACGGATATTGCATTCCTTATTAACTGCTCGGGACTGGTATAATTTGTGAAGTGTTAATGGGCATAGCTCTTCTGATTGCTTTAATTAAACTGGTATTCTCCGCTGGTAGCCATACCCCAGTCAGTAGTGTATTGGCTTAGTAAAAGAACGTTCCAGAGTTCAAAGCTCAGCTCTGATATTTTAAGAAAAAATCTTTGTTTTAGCAAAACCTCTGAGAGTAAACTAAATGCCATGAAAATGCCTCTCAAATCTCTCTTGTTGGCACTGCCTGACCGACAAAATATTGGTGTTACGATTGCCAGAGTCAATGCAGTCAATGCAGAGTCAATGCAGCATGTGCAGTATTGCTGATTTGCTGAAATTCTTCTTTCCGTGGTTTTTACAGGCCAACACTCTACTGAAATGCAAGCCGAAAGATTTATTACTCTCTTGAATGACTTTTGCAGAACCTACGGATCTGAAGAGGATTGCAAGGTTATCTTTCACTGTGTGCCCCCAGTTCCCAGCTTTTGCTATGAAGATTCAGTTATCTTTGACTGCATTCTTGAAAATAAGGCTTATGGCAGTAGTTAGTTTTATTTTTCGAACTGTTTGATATCCGAATTGGATATTGATTTCACAATGAGCCTAATCTGTGGCTTAAGTAGGCCATAGAGATCCACGACCAAACCTCAGAAGAAACTGAATGCTGGCTAACGCAAGAAAGCTGAAAATACAAAGGAGTCCTCTGTATAGGGTTCTCCCTGTCCCCCAGTTCAAATTATGTTTCTTTAAGGGTAGCAATTTCACTTCAAGCCCTCGTATGATTTTCTAGTTCATTTATAGTTTTTACCCTGTGATGGACACTGACGTCTATAGATGTCATAACAAGGGTTTCTGAGGGGACATGACGTGTATACACGTCATAAATTGTTTCCTTCATAAAATCATTATATACAGCAAGTGTCCCACGGGAAGGCCTCCTAAAATGTTGGTGTCCTTTCTAGCTTTCTCATTTTAATCGCCTTTCGAGCATTTTCCGTGTGACCACTTATTCGTCGTCTCACGTTTGTCTTTTCAAATCCCCTTAACATTTCGATTTTAAACATCCTTAACTACCTTTTTAAATACCTCCCTCGTATTTCGATTGTGGTCTGTTGTTGTGGGAAACTTCTTTAGAATCGAAATTTTCTATTGCCATCGCAGAGTTTTAATCATTGTGAAAATAACTGTCATTTAATGATTTGTAGAGGGAAAACGTGTGGAAAACTTTATGAAAATTTACGTTTTAAATGAACGGCTTAGTTTCCCTTAAAATGACTGACTTCCTGTTAATAATTTCTTATTTCCTCCCCCCGTTTTAAAGACTAAGTCTCCGTTATTATTTCCTTTACGGTTGCTTATGGCTGACAGTTTTCTACCTTTTTGTATTCGTTCGCTCTCTCTCTCTCTTCTCTGAGGGCTTTTGTCTATGTATTGTTATTAAAATATTGTTCTTCTATTAAATTTTTATACTCCATAAATTTTCATATTCTCATACACATACACACACGCGTATACTTATACACTTACTGTGTGAAAACTTTAATAAAAAAGAAGAAGAAAAAGAAAATGAAATTTTCCATTTTCTCAGACATTGTTGGTGGGGTGAAGGGGGGGAGGATATAGAATTACAATGAAAACACCGGCAGCAACAGCAGCAGCACAAGTAATAACGTTGAAGAGGACTTTGTTTAGACTATGAAAAGTATCTTAAATACACAATCACTAACCCTCTTAAAATTATAGCTCTGACCCTATTTAGAGCCGGAGTCAAACAGTCAGTTAGTCAGTCCGTTGCTTCAATACTACTACTACTACTACTGCTTTTGCTACTGCTTTTGCTACTGATGTTGCTGTTGCTACTGCTACTACTACTGCTACTTGTGATGTGATGCTTGCAATTCAATTAAGCAGATGAACTGTGTATGACTATTACTCTCCATAGTTCTTGGTTATTATTCCTATTGCTGCTGTTCCTCTATGTTGCTGTGTATGTGTTGTACTGGTCGCAATGTAGCATGTTAGCATGTTGCAGGTTGTGCTGATACTGAAGCTGGTAAAAATTAAAATGTTTCCCAGCCCAACCAACCCTCAAGAGTAACTTTTCATCATCAACACCGACATCATCATCTATTTTTTTTTATTATTTTTTATGTGTTGGTTGGGGTATGATGGCAGTTGTTAGAGTCTACTAATGATAGTAAAAGTAGTTGTTAAAGTATAAGTTACTAACTGGTTCCTTATAATGACTAGAAGGCCTAAATAAGTTAATTACAGGTGGTAGTCTCTCAAGTGGAACGTAACTAAAACAAAAATAACGTAAATATTCCCACAAAACAAAACAAACTGGGGGGTAGTATGGAAATGAAAATGTTATTTAGGGTCTCTTTCAAATACGAGGGTGCCCGTTGAATGTTTTTATAAGAACACACGAGTTTTCAAAGTAACACACGAGTTGTGATTGGTAAAAAGATTTCTATTGTAACGAAACGTACTACACTACGAACATACAATGTTAAGGAGCTTACGTTACGTAGAACTATATTCCTATAGTTTCATTATCGCAGTTATTTTCGAAATAATAAAAACTATAATGTGTATGCAGTTACGTTACGTAAAACCTTGTCGATGATACGTTACGTAAGGCTCTAGTGCATAATATTATCAAATTTTATTATTGAAATGCTTATTGTACATTAGGTTTTTACGTTACGTAAGAGTCTATTACCTTCTATTATTTGATTTGTAAGAAAAAACTATATTTCAGTTATCAAATGCGTGTTAAATAAAAACTATGCTATGACGTTACGTAAAGTCTTATAGATATTACGTTACGTAAGGATCTATTACATACTGTTAACAAACTTTATTATTGAAGTACTTATTAAACGAAAGAGTAGGCGTGTGACGTATATGCAGTTACGTTACGTTAAATTTTATGGATGTTACTTTACGTAAGAATCTATTACATACTGTTATCAAATTATTGAAGTACTTATTGAACGAAAGAGTAGGCGTGTGACGTATATTTAGTTACGTTACGAAAACTCTTATGGGTATTGTATTACGTAAGAAGCTTTTACATACTGTTAACAAACTTTGTTATTGAAGCACTTATTGAAAGAAAGAGTAGGCGTCTGACGTATATGCAGGTACGTTACGTTAAAGTTTATGGATGTTACGTTACGTAAGGATCTAGTGCATACTGTTAACACATTTTATTATTGAAGTACTTACTGGACGAAACAGTAGGCGTGTGACACTATATGCAGTTACGTTACGTTAAATTTTATGGATGTTACGTTACGTAAATATCTAGTGCATACTGTTAACACATTTTATTATTGAAGTACTTACTGGACGAAACAGTAGGCGCGTGACGTATATGCAGTTACGTTACGTTAAAGTTTATGGATGTTACGTTACGTAAGGATCTAGTGCATACTGTTAACACATTTTATTATTGAAGTACTTACTGGACGAAACAGTAGGCGTGTGACACTATATGCAGTTACGTTACGTTAAATTTTATGGATGTTACGTTACGTAAATATCTAGTGTATACTGTTAACAAACTTTGTTATTGAAGTACTTATTGAACGAAAGAGCAGCCGTGTGACGTATATGCAGTTACGTTACGTTAAATTTTATGGATGTTACGTTACGTTAACATCTACTACTTGCTGTTATCAAATTTTATTATTGAAGTACTTATTGAACGATAGAGTAAGCGTGTGGTTACGTTACGTATGTTCTTAAGTTTATTACGTTACGTTTATTTGATTTTTTGTAAGAGAAAACAATATTTCAGTTATCAAATGCGTATCAAATGAAAAATATGCAGTTACGTTATGTGTACTCTTATGGATATTACGTTACGTAAGAAGCTTTTACATACCTTTATTATTGAAATGATAAATGCGTTACTAAATGCTTATTGAACAAAAGAGCAGACATAGGGTTACGTAACGTATAATCTTAGGTATACAACGTTATGTTAGAATGAAAGTTTTTAATTAAATTTTGAAATCTTTGTTGAATGGAGAATTTCCTAAAATTTATTTACCACCCTCGTACTATTTAAAGCTATTTTGTTAGGCTTGAAGAAATCTTAAAGTATTTGACATGCCATAAGGTTTCAAAAAACTCTCATCATAGGCATGATGATGGGGCTGTTAAAGCTTGAGACAAGAACAAGAGGAGCCATTATGATGAACTATTTTTGCTTCTTCTTCGTCTTCTTTTTGTTGTTGTTGTTGTGGTAAGAGAATAATAATATTTAACAAAACATTGAACATTGAACATTTCCAAAATATAAAATCAGCTTAAACGCTGACAGGCATTAAGAGATTCCTTTTGCCCCAGACAAACACTTTAGAGAGAGAGAGGGGGGGGGGAGGTTTGTGAGGCAAACGTTAAAACTTTTTTTCTTTCTTTTGGGCAATTATTTGTTAAACACTTTACAAATTTTTGGAATGTTTTTTTTTATTGTTGTTGTTTTGCTTTACAGTACAAGCGAGAATGCCGCTTTAGGACGTACAGCTCGTGAACGTTGGAAATTATTTAAAAATGTGGCCAAATTGGGTTTACAAAGAACAGGCAGTACCAGCAACGGCTCTACCGCCGCCATCATCACACAGGCGGCACAAGGCAGTGGCCATAATAATGTTAATAATACGGCCGCAAATAGACGGCCAGATGAGATTGATGCGGAAACGGAAATGAAGACAACGTCTATGGAAAATATTTTGGCTGTCGATGATGATGTGGATGCCTACAATGCCATGATAATGCCTCAACTGGTGAGTTGTTGTGTACCGTTTTTCCTTTTAATTTTTATGCATGAATTGTTTACAGTTATTTTTAAATTATTTTTATTTGTTTGTTTACTGTCTCTGTCCCCCACATCTCTCTCCCATCTCTCCCATCTTGTGTTTTGTTTATAAAAACATAAGAAGAGGTTTTGTTTATTTATTCATTAAAAAAAGTATTTGAAAGAGAGAAGAATTATTTACAGAATATTGGTGGTGCTAGTGATTGTCTTGAGGCATCATTTGGATGGGGTTGGGGATGTAATTTTTAAATTTCAAGAAATTTAAATTTAATATTGAACACTTTCTGTCTTTAAACAGTCTTCCATGATGTCTCATAACACCAGCTTCAAACTAAAACGTACACCATCCACTGTCTATGGCTCACGTCATCTCATTTATGATGTTCCCCTACCCTTGGATGAATGCCAAACTGAAAATGTAATTCTAAGACGTAGAAGACGCACCAGCAGTCGTAGTGATAACCAGCAAAAGGCTCGTCCTAGTTCCAGAGCCTCCAGTCGCTTAAGCAACATCAGCAATACACCCACGGAATTAAGGCGCAGCATACTCACAAATAGTTGTGGCAGTGCCACCAGTTATATGACCAATTTAAGCAGCGGTTATGGTGGCGATGAGACACCAGTCTCACGCACCCAATCATGGCAGCCATTTACCGGCAACAACAGCAATAAACAACACCAGCCAGTATCAAGAAACATTAGCTCACCACCAGCCTTTGACCAGCAACAGGTCAAAGAGGAAGAAGACGAAAGAGACTCGGATGCTGCTTTAGTTGCGGATTTAGTTAAGACCTCAACCAGCAGCAGTGGATTTCAACAGTTTCTACGCCGCATGTCTATGAGAAAATCCTTAAGGCAAAAGGGTAAAGTGCCACAAACACACGCTCGTAAAATGCATGCCAATACCGGCTCAATATTGTAAGTTTAAATCGGGGGCGAACTATTTAAAGATTATTTTCTACTTCTTCTTCTTGTTCTTGTTCATAAAAATCTTCGAAACTTTTATTTAATTTTGTTGCCTGAAAAAGTTTTCTTTATGGCAACGTAGTACCACAATATGGAAACGAAATAATGTTGCTTTTAAAACTTTATTTTTATTTTTTCTGTTTATTTTTATTTCCTTTCATCATTTCCTTTTGTTTTTGTTTTTATTATGTGTGTGTGTGCCACCCCTCGTATAGAAGCATCTCCGAGGAATCGGGTATTGCTGGATGTGCAGCTGCATCAGTGCCATCAATTGAATTGAGTTCAGTGACAGCAACGGATGTTGAAACAGAAACGGAAAGTTGGTTGGCTGGCATAGAGAATGAAGAATCCATACAAGGTAAAGTAAACAACTCTTATAAGCATAAATATAAATACCATTGAGAGCAAAAATAGACTAAAGTACAAAATTTGCAGGTGAATTTAATTTAACTTTCAAGCTGGTTTTCAGCTTGATTTTAAAGTAGTCATGCTTTAAATATCCAAGACCTGATATTGTTAAGAGCAGTTAGATAGGACTTGTCAGTTTGTTTTGGGGCACATAAAAGGTCAAAGGTCATCATTGTACTTTTTAAAATACAAAACAAAACTAAAAAAATATTCCACAATATTTCACAAAAAACTAAGCCAGAGAAGTAACATAAGTAAACTGAAAGGTCAAAGGTCAAATTGTAATTTTTTGATAAAATATACTGTTACCTTAAAACGTTTAAAATATGAGCTCGTAGATTGTTGGTTTATTAAACGTAAGACCAGGGTTCGAGCCCCAGGCCAGACATCAAAATAAAATACAAAAATTATTTCTTCGGCGACTTCCTCTCAGCAGAGAGTAA
This sequence comes from Sarcophaga carnaria, assembly GCA_958299815.1. NCBI lineage: Eukaryota > Metazoa > Arthropoda > Insecta > Diptera > Sarcophagidae > Sarcophaga > Sarcophaga carnaria. Next base: position 124,135,338 of record OY283152.1, on the reverse strand, counting down.
ATAAAATTGCCATGAAAAGTTTCTGAAAAATATTTTGTTCGGAGTCGACTTTAAACTGTAAGTCCCACCACTCATGTATAAAATTAACACACACATGGTGTGAGAAACTAGGTCGTAATCCTGACTGAAGGGTTGTAATGACCAATTATGTTCACAACTTGATGTAAACAACAACAATTGCTTGTCTTTGTTATTCCTCTGTTTATATCTTTTGCATAAACAATAACAATTTCTAGACAATTATTCGACAGATGTTTGTAACGGAGATCTTAAAACCTCGACTATTCTCTTCAAACACACCCCGTCTTCACACAAGACTGACTGAACTTTACTAACTAACTCAGTCGCCTGCTTGGTTTTGCCTCTTATATGGCAGAGTAAACAGTCTGATGAATGTTCTTGAAGGCGAACCTTCATGACTATAAATTTAAACATCCTTGTCTACATTTATTCTTGTAGTGTTTGTTGTTGTATTTTTTGTTTACTTGTTTACCATTTTTTGTAATCTGGTGTTTGTTGTTATATTAAGCAGTACGATAATTTGTAAACAGCTTTGTTTACTGCATTGTTTTTGTAGCCTTTGTTTATAATTTTAATGTTAAGCGATGTAAAAGCAAAACACCAGTATCTAGATTTCTTCATTTTCATAACAATATAAAAGGTCAAAGGTCATCACTTTAGTTTTGAAAATACAAAACAAAAAAATAAAAATATTTCCACAATATTTCACAAAAAACTAAGCCGGAGAAATAACATAAATGAACTGAAAGGTAGTATATGCTGCAGTTTATTTGACTGTTTTTCTAGTTACACTTATTTACCTCTCGTTGCAATATTTATTCTTCTTCTTGAAAAATATACTTTTTCTGCACAGGTTGCAATATACCTGAACGTGCATTGTATCAAGCTTTTCGAGTCAAGTTGTGTTGTGTGGCACAATGTTGACTCGTTGCGAGAATAGATAAGAAAAAAAAATGAAAAAGTTTTCCCAACTGTTGCCCACTTTTCAATTGTAGGAAACGCCGGTGTTTATTAAGCACTAATGATGAGTGATATTAAGTGCGATAGTGTGCAGCAGCAGCAGCAACAAAGCAACAATTGTTAGTAGCATCCTTGCAACAATTGGCAACAATTCAAATTGAATTGTTTTTAATTGATTGAAGTTTTCACATCTCAATTCCATTCAATAACTCCGCAAAGAGGGTAAGAAGAAGGTACTGAAAAAAAAACTTTAAAACTTTCTTTCCGATTTAAAAAAACAAAAGGAAAAATTGCGTATTAAAATAAACTCAGGATGGTGGATCAAATAAAGCTTTTTGGGTTTAGTTTTTCTTAAGATTTTATAAAAATTAAGGTCAAAGGTTATGTGAAATTTTTTCTCTCATTTTTTGCAGTCAAACTAGTGTTTCCTGTTGTTTGTCTCTTTGCATATTTATTTTGTTAAAATATCCGTTTGAATTTTATTTAAAAATATTTCATCAAATTTTGTTTAATGAAAACTTTTAAAAGCAAAAATACATCCGCTTTGTATAGTTTTTTGAGAGTAGAAAACTATTTTTGAAATTTTTTTGAAAATTGCAAATCCTTTGCCTCGCCCTCAAGCGATTTATCAAAAATATTTTAACGGATGCGTATCTGTATCTGTGATGAATTGACAATTGCAATGAGCTTAGCAAATATTAATTAAATGTTGTGTTAAAAATCTAAAAAAATTTAATGTTTTTAAAGGCTTTGTTTTGATCAAAACCGCAAACAAAGTCCTGCAGCTATTAATAGCAGAAAAGTTTTTGTTTCTTTTTTAATTGAAAATCAAATTGAATTTATTAAAATGGATAGCATGGGATTGGATTAGAAAGAGTGGTAGATTCAATAAATTAAAATCCAGTTGAGCATGTATTGAGGCCAGCGATACCACAGAAACCATGATATGGGTGTTGTGAGAAGCTTGGTTGTAGTCCAGACTACGAGGGTTGTAATAACCTATTAAGTAAGTAAATAAGTCTAAGGATCCTTAGATAAGATAGGGGGGTATTCAGAAAGATTGATGACTAAGCGTGATAGGGGATTAAATCGCCAGTGATACCACAGATACCATAATACGGGTGTTGAGAGAAGCTTGGTTGTAATCCAGACTAAAGGGTTGTAAATAAGTCTAAGGATCCTTAGATAAGATGGAGGAGTATTCAGAAGGACTGATGATTAAGCGTGATAGGGGATTAAATCGCAAGTGATACCACAGATACCATGATACGGGTGTTGAGAAAAGCTGGGTTGTAATCCAGACTAAAAGGGTTTGTAAATAAGTCTAAGGATCCTTAGATAAGATAGAGGAGTATTCAGAAGGATTGATGATTAAGCGTGATAGGAGATTAAGTCTCAAGTTGCGGCATGTTGTCTGACTAGTAATCAACAGAGAAATCAATTAAGCACACCAATAAAGTGTCTTTGCTGGCGTAGTACCCAACGTCGTGGTCGTAATCTGCATTACAACAGAGCTTATCACTGTATCAATGAGCCGCGCATTACAATTTTTATTGAGGACAGTTCACCAGAAGAATTGTGGATTGAGATTGGATTTGATAACCAATGAATAAGGCCAGCGAATGACATCAGGATGAAGTTCCCTAATTATGCAATATTCTTCCTATAATTCGATAAAACTCTTGCCAATGTTTGCAGATTTTCTTTAAATTAAAAGAAATATAGGACGCTGTCTAGTAGGTAGTGTGTTAGCTTATTAAACGTGAGGCCACGGTTCAAATCCCAGGTCTGGCAACTCCAACAAAATATTTCTTCGGTGACTTCCCCTCTCCAGACTTCTGGCAAAAACTCTGAGAGTAAATAAAAAATTGCCATGAAAAGTTTCTCAAACAAAATCTGTTGTTCGGAGTCGACATTAAACTGTAGGTCCAGGCACTCATGTATAAAAAATTAACACACACAACATGGTGGTGTGAGAAGCTAGGTTGTTATACTGACTAAAGGCTTGTAATGACCAACTAAGTAAGTTTTAGTAAGTATAACCAGAAAGTAAAGAATATTTTCAGTGTCAATTAAAAATATTTCACAACCATGCAACACCAAAAACTAAAAAATGAAGTGCAACAATGCCTGGAATTTGTTGCTTGTTATTGTTGTTGACCTAGACTACTTCGGTGCATTCTTAAGTGGATAATTCCCGATAAAGATTCCTCCTTCATAAGTTACGAATAATTTTTATTATTCTCAAATCAGAGGTGGGAATTATTATGTTTTTGTTGTGAAACGTTAGGTTGGAATCTTGACTAAAGGTTTGTATTGAGCAGTTAAGGAAGTAAGAAAGAACGTTAAATATAGGTGTGGTCCCACTTCATCGACAGCTCTATATTAACTCTCAGGCTTTGTAAACGCAGTCTAATAGGTAGGGTTCTAGTCGGTAGTGTACTAGCTTCTTAGACGTAAGGCCACGGTTCAAAAAGGTTAAAAAAATATTTCTTCAGCGACTTCCTCTCAGCAGACTTCTGGCAAAAACTCTGAGAGTAAATAAAAATTGCCATGAAAAGTTTCTCAAACAAAATCTGTCGTTCGGAATTCGACATTAAACTGTAGGTCCAGACACTCATGTATAAAAAATTAACACACACAACATGGTGGTGTGAGAAACTAGGTCGTAATCCTGAATGAAGGGCTGTAATGACCAATTATGTATGTATGTATGTATGTATGTATGTATGTATGTATGTATGTTTCTATGTTTGTATGTATGTATGTATGTATGTATGTATGTATGTATGTATAGGACACTTTGGCCTACGGTTTGCTTAGCAGGTGCATTTCATTTCCACTTCTTTGTCCATCACTGTAAGATTATTATCTGTTATCTGTGCATTGGGGGATGGGCCATTATAATTGCATTTTCCACGCCACTAAATAGGCAATCCATCCCTTTAAGTTCCTTTATGTTTCTGTATTACGCTGGCATTATTTTTTAACGGATATTATATGAGAAATTTTAATATTTTTTTGGTCATATTTAAATGCCAACCCTTTTTTTTTGTATTAATTTGTTTGCTTTCGATGATATTTTTATACTCTTTCTCGTTCTCTTCTACAGATATCGCCAATATTGACTATAAAATGTTGTTGTTGACCAAAAACCATGAAAATAATTCAATGAAAACAGGTGCAGATGTTGTTACAACGACAGCGGCCATAACGAATAACAAACAAATAACAACTGCTGATGCAGTTGCTCCTACTGCAACCACTACTTCTACGGGTAGAGTAACTTTAACAAAAGCAACAACAGAAACTGCAATTGCATCAACAGAAGCAACAGCAACACAAACAGCAACAACAAATTACGATGTTGAGCGTAAATATGGTAAAATACCGGCGGAAATCTATCTTCTGTATTTGCGTGCATCTGGCTTAACAATTGTTTTAATATTTTTCATCACGGCCCTAATTTGGCAAGCATTGCGTGTTTATACGGATGTCTGGCTACAACAGTGGACTGACGACAATACAAATAGCCATAGCCAGAGCCATAGCCATAGCCACAGTCAGAGTCAGAGTCATAGCCATGGCAACAATATATCACTGAAATCAACAACACCGACAACGACAGCAATTGCCGCAAATATATCCGCAATACAAGATGAACATAAAAGCCAGTTGCCCGTTTATGCATACGTGCAACAAATGAGCCTTAAATACGCCGCCACAACAAGCAATACAATGAGTGCAGCCTCAGTTGTAGCTGCAGTTTTGCACTCGTCGTCATCATCGTCCGCCTCAATGATGAATGAAAATTTGGATCAACATGAAGTCACGTATTATTTTCATATTTATGCGGTAATTTCTTGTGTTTGTATTGTGATGGCCATGTTATCGACACCGGCTGGTCAATGGGCCGGCTGTAAAGCTCGTCAAAATTTACATGATAAACTTCTGCATTCGATTATGCACAAGTCGTTGCATTTTTTCCAAACAACACCGTTGGGCCGTATAATGAATAGGTTTAGCAATGATATGGCCATCATAGATAAGGTAAGTCATTGTACAAATAGCAACAAAAAAAAAAAAAGAAAACAATAACACTGAGGATGGGTAAATAAAAAACATATTAGGGTAGCTCCTATTCGAAAGGCTACCTATATGCTAGCAACAGCTTTTCATAGAGAACAAGGATTGGTAATATATACCAATCGTTTCTATTGTTACGTTTTTACCTTTTAAAAATGTTTAAAATATGAGCTCATGGATTGCAAATAAAATAAAAATAAATTTGTGTTCAGTTTTAATTTAAAATTCTTTATTATTCGCACAATTCTGTGTGCTACTGTTCACAACTTGATGTAAACAACAACAATTGCTTTTCTTTGTTATTCTCTTCGCAAAAACCATAACCATTACTACACATTTATACGACAGATCTTTGTAACGGAAATCTTCAAACCACAATAACTCTCTTCAAACGCACCGCGTCTTCATACAAGACTGACTGAACTTTTACTAACTGAGTCGCCTGCTTTGCCTTGCCTTTTATATGGCGAAGTAAACAGTCTAATGAATGTTCTGGAGGGCGAATGTTCATGACTTAAACTTCTCCAAATCTCTATAAATGTAAGCATCGTTGTTTACATTTATTCTTGTAGTGTTTGTTGTTGTATTTTTGTTTACTTGCTTACCATATTTTTATTGTGGTGTTTATTTTTGTAAAGGGTGTTTTTTATATATTTATATTTTATATTTTATATATATATATATATTTTCGATAACTTTTTCCAACAACAGAGACTGACGCGAATAAGTTCAATGAATTTTTTGGAATTCTTACAGTAACGAATATCTTGCAAATTACATCAGGTTGAAACTAATGTTCACAAAACCGCTTAGCAGTCTGTGATAACTACACAATGGAGAAGCGACTTAAGAGCGACAAACATCTTCGCCTGAAAAACGTTAGAATTAATGCCCTTAAACAGGAGTTTCCTACTCTTGCTTGCGGGGTTGGAACACTAGTAAAAAGGAATTCAGAACCTTCTTTATAAAGGGTGTTTTTTATAGAGGTATAGAACGTTAAGTTGCAATAAAACAACGATGGATTATTCGATTGACATGAATTTTATTTATCCGAAAGATAATCTTGTGGCATTACATTTTAAATATGATTTCTGGCATATGACCGCCACGGCTGGCGCAGATGTAGTCCAATCTGGACGTCCAATTTTCGATAACTTTTTCCAACATTTGTGAGCGTATATCGGCAATAATACGGCGAATGTTGTCTTCCAAATGGTCAAGCGTTTGTGGCTTTACCGCATAGACCAATGACTTTACATAGCCCCACAGAAAGTAGTCTAGCGGTGTTAAATCACAAGATCTTGGAGGCCAATTCACACGTCCAAAACGTGAAATTAGGCGGTCACCAAACGTGTCTTTCAATAAATCTATTGTGGCACGAGCTGTGTGACATGTTGCGGCATCTTGTTGAAACCACATCTCCTGGACATCATGGTTATTCAATTCAGGAATGAAAAAGTTAAAAAAGTTTTTTTGGATGTAACGGTGTTTCCACATACACTTGAGGATGCGAGTTATCAATAAGAGTAAACGTGGTGCGAAAACGTTCCATGGTTAATCGAATTAACTGCTCTGATGGACGATTTTGTCGACGATAAAATGGACGTAGTGCGCGATACGTTTTTCGCACAGAACCATTATTTTCGAAATAAAATTGCACTATTTGCAAGCGTTGTTCAGGCATGAATCTATTCATGGTGAATTGCCAAACCAAACTGAGAATAAATCACTTGACAGCTGTTAAATCGGTCGCCATCTTGAAAAGTAATGCCAACTTAAAGTTCTATACCTCTACAAAAAACACCCTTTATTAAGCAGTACGATAATTTGTAAACAGGTTTGTTTACGGCATTGTTTTGCTCTTTGTAGCTTTTGTTCTTAATTTTAATGTTAAACGATGTAAAAGCAAAGCACCAGTATTTAGATTTTTCATTTTCATAACACAATATTCAATTTCCAAAGGCGATTAGTCTAGAAACGAACCATATTTTTTGTCATGCATTCTATTAAACGCCGAGAACTTTTTACCATCAAAACTTTTTAAAATATGGCTTTGTTTATATAAAACTGACACGCAAACTAAGTCACTAGCATAGGAAACAAGTTAACTTGTTTCGATGTTTGTGCGTTCATCAGAAAATTTCATTGGAGGGAGAAAGCAAGTGCCTTTATGAGGGTCTCCTTCCCATAGTCCTCAGTCTCATAGTCTTCAGAGAACAAAATTTAAGAGAAAGAAAGCGGCTTTAGCAGCTAGTATTAGCTTTATCACCCATTAGCCTAAACACAGTATTCATTGCTCTTTTTCTTTTCTTTCCACCATCATCTGATCGGCTTTCAAAATTTCCCTGATACCTGTCATCTGTTTCTAAATTTTAATTTGCTTGTGAAGTGAATACCCTTAATAATTAGATTTTTATTGTTTTCTTTTCTTTTGTTTATTTTTTCTGGTGTTTTTTTTTTTTTGTAGAAAATTGCTGCCACCAGTCAACGTTTGTTGCAATTCACTTTGTTGTGTCTGTGTGCCATACTCATCAATGTCATTATAACGCCCTGGTTTATGGTGGTCACTGTACCCGTGTGTTTGGCCTATTATGCCATACAAAAGTTCTACAGATGTTCGTCCAGGTAAAATAAATTTTTAAATTTCAATTTCAAAATTTAAAAACTTTAAATATTAAATTTGGAATTTCAAAAAAAAAAAATCGGAATATTTTTTGATTTTTTATAAAAATTTTGTCAACATTATTGACTTTGTGCGTATTATCAAAAAAGTTAATTAAAAAGTTTTTTTTTATTTATTTTTGTTTTTGTTTTTAGTCTCAACATCTTTTTAATCAAATTATGAAACATCAAAACAAATTCCAACAAAATAAAAAAAAAAATTTTTTTTTTACTATTTTTCTTTGAACACCCCTTGTCCCTTGTATTTAAATCTCCTGCTCTTCAATTCGAACTATGAAAATTTGGAAAATGCATTAGAAAATCATAAAAAATTATAGTTTTTCTCTTAAAAGTTTTGCTAAACTGTAGTAAACGTTTAAGCCAACAACTTTGTCAAATGCAGAGAGAGACAGAGAGAGAAAAAGAGAAAGATATTCATATACACACAGAGAAACTTTGTTTTGAACAACAAACTGCTGCTAATTTAATACAACTGTTGCCATTTCCAGTTCCTTAAAACCCGCCATTTTTAAATCAACAAACAAATAAACGTTTAATGCAATGAGCACTCTCCCCTTCTCCCCTCGCACAATATTAAATGAGTCGAGTTTTTAATAGCATTTAAAAGGGCTGGAACTTTAACTTAAACTTTCCCTCGTATGCCGATACTGCTACAAATTATTTAAAAGCAACAATTTTAGTTTCTTTTTCCTATAGCAGGTGGGATAGTTAGTAGCAGGGTGAGGGTTGCAGAAAGTTTGTTTTGCAACAAAATAGCATTCGTTGCTCGCAACTGACATGTATGAGTAGTATGAATATGAAGTTTTTTATTTTCAAGACAAGTTCGTAAAGTTTTTAAAACGTTATGCTACTCTTTAGTAGAAGATGTTTTGATTTCCATGGTGTAGTTTGAGTCATTCTAGACTACAACACCCTCAGCTTTACCCTTGTAGCAAAAGCTTTAAGGATAACCAAGTAATGCCTTGAAAAATCTTTTCAACTTTGTAGTTCGGATTCTGCGTTAAACTGTAGATTCCACTGATATTCTCATTTATGTCCTTGTCTATTTCCATTATCATTTTCATATTTATGATTACTTTTGTTGTTGTTGTTGTTATAGAGAAAAATATTTCATTTTCATTCACTGTTTTGTGGCAAGTTTTCCCCAAAGAATGTTGTTGCAACAAAAGCTGTTTTTAGTGCTGTTTTGTAAAAACATAATAATTCCCATCTCTGATTGATGAGAATAATAAAAATTATTCGTAACTTATGACAGAGAAATCTTTATCAGTTATTATGACTTAAGACTGCACCGAAGTAGTCTAGATTAACAAGCAAAAAAATTCCAGGCATTGTTGCACTTCATTTTTTAGTTTTTTCTGTTGCATGGTTGTGAAATTGTTTCAATTGACACTGAAAAAAAGCTTTACCTCTTGGCAATACTTACTAAAACTTACTTAGTTGGTCATTACAACCCTTTAGTCAGTATAACAACCTATCTTCGCACACCACACTCATGTTGTGTGTGCTAATTTTATACACATGAGTGCCTGGACCTACAGTTTAATGTCGATTCCGAACGACAGATTTTGTTTGAGAAACTTTGAATGGCAATTTTTATTTACTCTCAGAATTTTTGCCAGAAGTCTGCTGAGAGGAAGTCGCTGAAGAAATATTTTTTTAACCTTTTTGAACCGTGGCCACAGGTCTAATAAGCTAACACACTACCGACTAGAACCCTACCTATTAGACCGCGTTTACAAAGCCTGAGCGTTAATATAGAGCTGTCGATGAAGTGGGACCACACCTATATTTAACATTCTTTCTTACTTCCTTAACTGCTCATTACAAATCTTTAGTCAAGATTCCAACCTAACGTTTCACATCACTCATGTTCTAAGTATTGATTTTATCCATGAATGATGAGACCTTCAGTTTATTCTCAATTCCGTCAAAAGTCTGATGAGAGGAAGTCACCGCAGAAATATTTTGTTGAAGTTGCCAGACCTGGGATTTGAACCGTGGCCTCACGTTTAATAAGCTAACACTCTACCTACTAGACAGCGTCCTACATTTCTTTTAATTTAAGGAAAATCTTCAAATATTGGCAATCGTTTTATCGAATTATAGGAAGAATACTGCATAATTAGGGAACTTCATCCTGATGTCAATCGCTGAACTTATTCGTTGGTTAGCGAATTCACAATTCTTCTAGTGAACTGTCTTCAATAAAAATTGTAATGTGCGGCTCATTGATACAGTGAGAAGCTCTGCTGTAATGCAGATTACGACCACTTTGTTGCGTACCAGCCCCAGCAAAGACCCTTTATTGATGTGCTTAATTGATTTCTATGTTGATTACTAGTCAGACAACATGCCGCCACTTGAGACGTAATCTCCTATCACGCTTAATCATCCTTCCTTCTGAATACTCCTCTATCTTATCTAAGGATCCTTAGACTTATTTACAACCCTTTTAGTCTGGATTACAACCAAGCTTCTCTCAACACCCGTATCATGGTATCTGTGGTATCACTTGCGATTTAATCCCCTATCACGCTTAGTCATCAATCTTTCTGAATACTCCTCTATCTTATCTAAGGATCCTTAGACTTATTTACAACCCTTTTAGTCTGGATTACAACCAAGCTTCTCTCAACACCAGTATCATGGTATCCGTTGGGTCACTTGCGATTTAATCCCTTATCACGCTTAATCATCAATCCTTCTGAATACTCCTCTATCTTATCTAAGCATCCTTGTACTTATTTACTTACTTAATAGGTCATTACAACCCCTCTAGTCTAGACTACAACCAAGCTTCTCACAACACCCATATTGTGGTATCAGTAGCTCAAGTGATTTATAATTTATTGAATCTGCCACTCTTTCCAATCCAATCCTATGCTATCATTTTAATAAATTCAATTTGATTTTCAATTACAAAAAAAAAAACAAAAACTTTTCTGCTATTTACAGCCGCAGGACTTTGTTTGCGGTTTTGATATCAAAACAAAGCCTTTAAAAACATTAAAAATTTTTAGATTTTTAACACAACATTTAATTAATATTTGCTATGCTTGATGCTATTGTCAATTCATCAAAACAGATACGCATCCATTAAAATATTTTTGATAAATCGCTTGGGGGCGAGGCAAACGATGTGTAATTTTCAAAAAGTTTTCAAAAATAGTTTTTCACTCTCAAAGAACTATTCAATGACGACTTCAATTCTGTGCCCAGCATAAAAGCTGCCTTGAAAGTATTTGAATACGATGATCGATGATGAGTTGAATATCAAGGAGTACATGAAATTCATCAACAAAAAGAAATCCCTGAGTAAGAGATTACTAGCGAGGCATTATAGTTGGCTTATTAAACACGAGTCAGGGATTGAAAACAACGTCCATATACATACCTTTAAGAATTTTTTCTTTCATTCGAATATTTTCGAGTTCATTTATAGCCTCCCTTAATATTTCAGAATGTCCTTAATAAACCAGCACGCAATTCATTGTTTGTTTGTTTATTTTTCTTGTTTTTCTTTTCTTTTCTTTGTTTTTATTTTATTTTTCTTTTTTCATTTTATCTTTGTTTGTTATTTTATATTCTTTAGAGAATTGCAACGTATTGAGAATGCCACAAATTCACCAGTGATATCACATCTATCGGAAACGATACAGGGGGTAACAACAATACGTGCCTACAATCAGGAGTCACGTTTCACCGAAATCTTATTTCGACGACTCGAAGAGAATACAATTGCATTCACCATATTGAATACGAGTAATCGAGAGAGAGATAGAGTTAAATACAAACACCTCAGAGTTGTTAAGTATACGGGAAGTAAACAAAAATATAATCCCGTATACATACACATACACAAGAGGCTTTAATTATGCTCTCTACACATGTTTAACTCTTGCATACATACACTGATACTTTAGGGTTGTATTTACATATGTAAGAACCCTTAAGGTATGCTTCATAAAAATCTTATAATTTAAGCATAACGTTGAACGTTAAAAAACAATTAAAAAGACGTTAAAAAATTTGTCTTTTCTTTTGCTCTCTCTCTCTCTCTCTCTCTCTCTTTTTCTGTCGGCATTGTTGTTGTTTGATTTGATTTAATACAACAATTAACAATTTGCAAAGTGTTCTCCTGTGTTTTCTTTATTTTATTCATTGTTTTTCTTGTGTTTCTAAAAATCTTTAATTTTTAAGAAATTTTATCTCCAAAACTTTTGTAGTTTTTTTCTCTTCTAAAATGTAAGTTTTTTTTGGGAGGAAAAAAAAAGAAACGGAAACAAAAATACTACAAGACTAGCAAAACTCCAACAGCAGCTGTCATAAATTGTAAAGAACGTGCTGGGGTTTCTTAAGGCCAAGCCGTGTTAGTTTTTGTTTTTCCAATATTGTCGCTGTTGTTGTTGTTGTTTTATAAAGTAATTTTAAATGTTTCTTTTGTTTATATTTGAATTCTAAGTGAAGTTACATGTTTAGTTTTATAGTTTAACGTTTGCCAAAATAAAGAGAGAAAAACTTTAAGTGTCCAAAATCAAGTGAATATGCTGGAGACTTAAAATTTTTTTTCTTTAAAATATTTTCCAAAAGTAAACGAGAGTAGTAGTAGTAGTAGTGGTAGTAGTAGAGGAGTAGTCGTAGTAGTAGTAGTAGTGGTAGTAGTAGTAATAATAGTAGTAGTAGTACTAGTAGTAGTAGTAGTACTAGCAGTATTAGTAGTAGTACTAGTAGTAGTAGTACTTGTAGTACTAGTAGTAGTAGTTGTACTAGTAGTAGTAGTAGTACTAGTAGTAGTAGTAGTAGTAGTACTAGTAGTAGTAGTAGTACTAGTAGTAGTAGTAGTACTAGTAGTAGTAGTAGTACTAGTAGTAGTAGTAGTACTAGTAGTAGTAGTAGTACTAGTAGTAGTAGTAGTACTAGTAGTAGTAGTAGTACTGGTAGTAGTAGTAGTACTAGTAGTAGTAGTAGTAGTAGTAATAGTAGTAGTACTAGTAGTAGTAGTAGTACTAGTAGTAGTAGTAGTAGTAGTAGTACTACTAGTAGTAGTAGTAGTAGTAGTAGTAGTAGTAATAGTAGTACTAGTAGTAGTAGTAGTAGTAATAGTAGTACTAGTAGTAGTAGTAGTACTAGTAGTAGTAGTACTAGTAGTAGTAGTACTAGTAGTAGTAGTAGTACTAGTAGTAGTAGTAGTACTAATAGTAGTAGTAGTAGTAGTAGTAGTAGTAGTAGTAGTACTAGTAGTAGTAGTAGTACTAATAGTAGTAGTAGTACTAGTAGTAGTAGTACAAGTAGTAGTAGTAGTACTAGTAGTAGTAGTAGTACTAGTAGTAGTAGTAGTAGTATTAGTAGTAGTAGTAGTACTAGTAGTAGTAGTAGTACTAGTAGCAGTAGTAGTACTAGTAGTAGTAGTAGTAGTACTAGTAGTAGTAGTAGTACTAGTAGTAGTAGTAGTACTAGTAGTAGTAGTAGTACTAGTAGTAGTAGTAGTACTAGTAGTAGTAGTAATAATAGTAGAGTACTCTCAACTGGGAGATAATTTAAACTGTGCTGCAGCTAGGAAGATCGAATAACTATATGTTCTTAAGACAGAATCCATAAATAGAACTTTTGCTTACTAGAACGGATCACAACTGGCAACTCATTGCCTTGTTGGTGCTCATGAGAGGGGTTGCAATGACTTTAATAGCTTTTAAAAGTTAAACGAAGCCAAACTAACATCTCCTTTGAATGTATTGTTACGTTTTTACCTTTTAAAAATGTTTGATTGCAAATGAAAATAAAAATAAATTTGGTGTTTTGTTTTTAATTAAAATTCTTTACTACTCGTACAATTCTGTGTGCCACTGTTCACAACTTGATGTAAATAACAACAATTGCTTTGTTTGTTATTCCTCCGTTTATACCCTTTACATAAACAATAACAATTACTAGACAATTTTCGGCAGATCTTTGTAACGGAGATTTTCAAACCAAGATTACTTTCTTCAAACACATCGTGTCTTCACACAAGACTGATTGAACTTCACCAACTCAGTTGCCTGCTTTGCCTTGCCTTTTATAGGGCAAAGCAAACTGTCTGATGAATGTTCTTGGAGGCTAATGTTCATGACTTCACCTTCTCGAAATCTCTATAAATGTAAACATCGTTGTTTACATTAATTCTCGTAGTGTTTGTTGTTGTAATTTTGTTTACCATTTTTTTATCCTGTTGTTTCTTGTCATATTAAGCAATACGATAATTTGTAAACAAGTTTATTTACTGGATTGTTTTGTTTTTGAAGCTTTTGTTCTTAATTTTAATGTTAAACAATGTAAAAGCAAAACACCAGTAGCTAGATTTGTTCATTTTGCGTTTAAGAATTGTTTTTTTTTTGAACGAACAGAAAAATTGTTTTCCGGCCTTTCAGTAAAATAACTGTGTTTGCAATTTGTTGCATATCTTTGCGCCTGCTTTACGCCCCCTCATAATCATTATCTTTCCTTAAAAAAATAAAGAAAAAACTTTTCCTTTTGCTTTCTTCTTTATTACAGGATTACCTGGGCGGTGTAATTGTGTTTGTGGCCATAGTGACAGCTTTATTGGCGGCAACAATAGCTTGCCACAACTATAGCGAACAGTTACAACAGCAGCAGCAACGGCAGCCTCGGGAACAACATATGGCCCCCCTGACACCGACACCATCTTTAGTCGGCTTGGCCATAAACTATACGCTGTTGATGCCAATTTATTTGAATTGGGTTGTAAAACTTTTGGCCGATATGGAAATGTATGTGGGTTCCGTTGAACGTATTGCTTATTATGCTGAAACTTCACAAGAGAAGTTCCAAGAAGAAGACGAAGACAAAGTGGATGATGATGATGATACAACACAAGACTTGCAGGAAATTGCCACAGTTGGTGGGGCGATAGAGGAAGACGAAGCCAGGAAATTGGGCCAAAGTAAAAAAGATGAAGAAGGCTGTCATAATAGCTGCAATAACAATAGAAAAGTAAGTTTTGAGCAGGTTATTGGCCACTTTGATGGCACAGGAAGAAAGTTTTCATCTCGAGCAGCAGACAACAATGATAAATTGCTGAACTTGCCTCAACATAATACACCAACTGTTAGCCATGTCAATAGAACTCCCTGTGCTCATGATAAAGTTAATGATGATTGTAAAGCCCATAATGATGGACAGATTGCTGTAGTAACCGCAAAAACTTTTGCTTCCAAATGGCAAAAAACAAAGACAACAAGTGCACCAGCAACATCAGTAGCAACTATTGGTGAAGACAACATTATGAATGACATGAAGATGACAGCATCTACATCACCCGGTGCAACAGCAGTAGCAACAGCAAAAGCTGGAGTAACGAAAGCAAATTTTAAAAGGAGTCCCTCTACGAAGCCCTTAGAACGTAATGATGTGGAACGACGTAGAGCCAGTGTAAGAGGTTTGGCTAAGTGCAAGAAACAGTGTAAGTACATACATACATACACTAATAAACCGTGTTCACACTAGCAGTGAATTCTGGATAGATACGAAAGCATGTCTAAAATTTGTTTGACAAATTTGTAGCCGGGTGTGGTCATTAAGGCATACACTGTCAAGGCCAATTGTGATCGCTTTTCGTTTATCTCTTGGCTTAAATAGACGACTTGCCAGCATTGGAATTCGTAATTGATAGTGTCTCCAGGTTAAAGGTGCTCATAACGAGCAGTTCATGCAAGTCCATGGACCCCAGATATGTATATATAAGTGGTTCACCCTTTACATGTCTTCTAATCATAGCTGCCAGATTTGACGATTTATCATCATTTGGACGATTTTGAGCACCAAAAATATCATATTGACGATTTAACGATTTATGCCCTTATTTTGACGATTTTTAAAAATTAAAATTTTATATCATATTCTTTGAATCCTTCTTTGTTCACCCTGTAATATTCCTGGTATCTAGAATATAGCCTAGAATTGCATAGAATCGAAAATTCATGTAGCTTAATTCCAAATTTATGGAGTATACTTTCTTTTTAATTGTATTTGAAATATATTACTCATACGCGTCATATTACATGTATCTACTGGAATAGTTACCCTGAAAAGTATGCAATAAAAATATTTCGATTTTGTCTTGTTTGAAACTAATGTAATTAAATATAACTCATACGTCACATATGTTCGGTGAATTATGAATTTTCCATACATATTTAATATTAGCATAATGTGAGTAATAATAATGGGTTGGCGATCTAAAAGTTTAAATTTAAAAATGTAATAAAACAAAAATACTTTGAAATTTTGTTAAATTTATTGTTTTGCTGTGAACTACAACTGCTCCGGTTGGAAATGGATTTTTATTACATTTATATGACTGCCGCGGTTGGCCGCACAATTATAGCTCCCATATTAATGCGCTTATTTTGGCGATTTTAAAAAATTAAAAATTTACATCATATTCTTTACTTTAGTACATTAAAAGCCACTTTTAAACAAATGTTACAATTGTTTGCAATTGTTACTATTGTAAATTTATGTTAGTTTGTAAAAACAAGGTGTAAAGTATTGTATTTTTAAGTAACTTTCGAATACCTGTGATGATTTTTCTATATTTTATTCCTTTTTAACCCCTTAAAAGCTGAAAAATTACAACTCCTAAATAACCTAATAAAATAATAATAAATTATGGACATTAGGCTTGTATATTTTTATACCATAAGTAACAGGATAGACCTCTGCAGGAATTGATTTCCACATACGAATAATCCGACTAAAAACCATATTTTTACTGTAATGCAGTGTGCGATCCACTGGCCAATCGACCAATGGAATATATGATTTTCGGGAAAAAGTTCCTTTATGCAACGATGCTCCAATGATTCAATGGAGTTGGATACACTACCGTCATTAACGAGATGCTATGGCCTCTCCTGTACACGGTCGAGAAACCGCAAAAAAGACGTTGAGGCACCAACCCATACATGAGTGTTGTATTCCATTCTCTGTCAGTTATAAACGGTGTAAAAAGTAAGATCAGATGATAAGAACTTAAAAAGAACTGAAAAATGTGTCAGCATTACACTGATTTTTCATGCTCAGAACATCGAAAGCTACCGACTCCATAATATCTACATCGCCCATAGATATAGATGATGTGATATTATTGCTGCGCTTATGTGTCAATAAACAACGCTGAGATAGATTGTTTAAACCTTAAACCATTCTTTCCTGAAAATGATATAAAATTTCTCCAATTTTTTGGAAAAAAAGTATTAAATGAAGATGAGGGACGCTAGCTTTTAATTTCCAATAAATTCTTTGTTAAATGTTTTGTTTTTGAACTAGGATATGTAGGTACATTGACTTTATATGTTTTACTACAATAGAAATAATTCTGGTTTTTAAAAATTTTTCCTGACGATTTTTTTGACGATTTTAATAAACGTCTTTGACGATTTTGACGATTTTTTCTCAAATATTTGACGATTTGGTGCCTTATTTATCTGGCAGCTATGCTTCTAAGTACTGTTGCATTGCATGATCTTTAGTTTCTCTGCTATAAGTTGATAACTTTACATTTTAATTTCATTTTTAAGAAACAAACTCACTTCAGGTGTTCTAAAATTTGTTTAGACTTGTCCCACGCTTTCAAAACTAAACTAAGAAATTTGTTGCCAGTGTAAAGCCTTCTTAACAAAGCAACAACAAACACTCAGAAACAATGCACCATCGATTGCTTTATTTGTTTTGTTTTTAATTCCAACAACAAATAAACTTTAAATACGTTTTCTCTCTGCTCTCTACTCTCTCTCTGTATCTCTCTTACAAGAGAATTTCTTGGTACAAGTGTAGCAGGGACTTTTACAGTAAAGGAATGCATTCAAGTACATTAGAAGAGTGTGTGTGTGTGTGTGTACGCGATTGTTTATGGTCGTAGCTAGAACTTGTTTTGATTTCTTTGCTTGAGTGTGTGTGTCTGTATTATTGTCTAACTTTGCACCACAACAAGAGAGAGAGAGAGAGAGAGGAAAGTGAGAGTGAGTTTAGCTGTTTATTTACTACGGTAAAGTACTTACAGCATTGGGGGGGGGAGTAAGGAAAAAGAGTTCTGTTTTGTTTTTTTTTCTTTGAAGAGAAATGTTTATGGAAGAGTGCTTATGTTTTGTGTATCTGTCGATGTGTGCATGTAAGATTATTAGTGTTTTCAATTTCAAGGTAAATTTAATGGTTAAAGTTTATGAGGCAAACATTGTCGGCATTTCTGTTTGTTTTGTTTTGTCTGTGTTTCCCTTGTTCGTTCAGCTCCTGCTGTGAATAATTTGAACTGAATTTGGTTGCGGTGTGTATGTGTGTGTGTGTGTATGCGGGTACGGTTAAGGGTTTAAATTTCTTGCCGAAATTTTATGAGAAAACAAGATGGGAAGTGTTTTGAAGCAATCGTTCAAAAAATTAGAAATTATTTCCTTAAATTAGATTTTAATTTGAAATTTTCAAAGAAACATCATCATCCCATTTTAAATGTAAAATTTATTTAAATTTTTTGTTGGATATTTTATAATTTTTGTTTGCTGGTTTGCCGTTTAGCGTTTTTACTTTTCATTTCATTCTCTTGTAAATATTTATTAAAAATAAAAAATAGAAAAAAACAAAAAATAGAAAAATAATCTATTTTCTGTTTTATTTAACATTGACTGACAGATTTTGCGGTTTAAAAACAATAAATCTTTTGTGCAGGCATTTCAGTTTTTTTAAATCACTTTGTTCAATGCATATCTTCTTGTTTTTTTTCTTTTTTTTTTGACGGAGTCCCAGTCCGTTTTGTCTGTTTGAAAGCAGAAAATTTTTGTTAAAAAAATAATTCAAATTTTTATTTTCTATTTGTCTCTGGGGCATTACAGAAGACAAATGGGTTATGGTAGGTTCTTGAAAGGAAATGTAACACACGCACAAAAGAAAGAAGAGGGAAAGTTTTTGGAATATAATAGGCAAACTTGGCGGTTGTAGTACACCTGTTAACACATACGCTATTATGGTGATCAAAATCAAGATCGAAATGCTTTATCATGCATTTTATTAGAAAAATGGCAGCAGAGCTTTGAAGAACCTAGACAGACAGTTTTTACTATGAGCAGTCTACGAAGCCGTGGTCTAGTAGATAGTGTGTTGGCTTATGAGACGAAAAGCCAGGGTTCGAGCCCCAAGCCAGACATCAAAATAAAATACAAAAAGTATTTCTTCGGCGACTTCCTCTCAGCAGATTTCTGGCAAAAACTCTGAGAATGAATAAAATTGCCATGAAAAGTTTCTCAAAAATCTGTCGTTCGGAGTTGACTTTAAACTGTAGGTCCCGCCACTCATGTATAAAATTAACACGCACAACATAGGTGGTGTGAGAAACTAAATCGTAATCCTGACGTATGTAGTCTACGAAGCTATTTCGCTCGGAAAAGTGTGTCAATCTAAAGGCATAGATAAGTTTAAGATAGGGTAGGATAAGATAGGACAGAAAGGAATGTAGATTTATTAAATCAAAGCTCCCCTAACTACACATAGTGGCTTGCTGAGATACCATATGAAGTAATGCTTCAGAAACTAAATCCTGGGCTTGACAATCAACATCAAGGCTTCGCAGTTTCATCATGACTGCCTTAGAATCAATCGATGAAATCCAGTCTAAACATTTAATACATCTACTGATCGTTCCAATATCTAGTAACGATAGTTTCATTAGGCTATAGAGAAAGGCTGCAGCCAAATGCAATAAGTTTGTGTCGAGGGAGAGACGGATATTGACAAATAAAGTGGACAATAATGTACTCTTCCTCCTCAATCGTTTATAACATCCGCAGAAGTCATAGGCATAATTTTCTTCTCGTGCCTACCTATGTTAAGATCTATGAAATTTGACACAGCGACAGGGATGTCCTTAAGGTGTAACTCAAGTATGTTTTCTATTCAATTGAGAGCAACAAAGCCTGCGTCAGCTCAGCACTTGTCAGAGACCACTAAATACATCCGCCTGCCATAACAAAAGCTTTAAAACTTCTTATAAAAGAGGAAGAATTTTAGGGTGCCAATAAAGGCTGTGCTTCTATTTTTTCTCCTTTTTTACAATTTTTCAAATTTTGTTTTGTTTTCTGATTTCCCCTGTTCGTTCTTTTCCCCTGTTATTATTTATTTATGTTCATGTAACGCTATTATTATTTATTTTTCTATTCAAAAACAATATATTTGTATTGTTGTTGTTGTTTTGGTTCATTTTGATATTTTACAGACACACCAGTTCCAATATCGTGGCCACAGCGTGGCGATATATCTTTTGAAAACGTCAGTTTACGTTATGAAGGCCAACAGGAGGATGTGATTAAAAATTTAAATTTAAAAATACCAGCCGGTCAAAGGGTAAGCCGTTATTTGAAATATTTTTAATAAAAGCGTAAAGTAGTATAAGAATTTGAGGTATAACAGATTATGGTATAAGAGTTTCTTTTTTTTAATATCAAGGTAGTCTATGAAAGAAGATTTTATAATAAGTTTAAAAAAGTAGGAGATTTCCTTAAGAGAAGAGCTTTTTTTATTGCAGGGAAGTGTAATGTAAATATATATAAAGAGTTTTAGCAGGTTAGGTTAGGTTAGAGGACGTGTACTTGTCAATTAAGACAAGTACAATACCCGGAAGTCGAATTGACCCATTGCACAACGTCCTAGTTTCTCACACCACTTATGTTGTGTGTGTTAATTTTATACATGAGTGGTGGGACCTACAGTTTAAAGTCGACTCCGAACGACAGATTTTTATTTATTGAGAAACTTTTTATGGCAATTTTTATTCGCTCTCAGAGTTTTTGCCAGAAATCTACTGAGAGGAAGTCGCCGAAAAAATACTTTTGGTCTTTGATGCCTGGCCTGGGGCTCAAACCCAGGCTTTTGCGTCTAATAAGCCAACACACTACCTACTAGATTACGGCGACTCGTAGATTGCAAATAAAATAAAAATAAATTTGTGTTTAGTTTTCAATTAAAATTCTTTATTATTCGCACAATTCTGTGTGCCACTGTTCACAACTTGATGTAAACAACAACAATTGCATTTCTTTGTTATTCCTCTTTTTATACCCTTTGCATAAACAACAACAATTACTAGACAAGACTGAATGAACTTCACTAACTCAGTCGCCTGCTTTGCTTTGCCTTTTGTATGGCAAAGTAAACAGTCTGATGAATGTTCTTGAAGGCGAATGTTCGTGACTTGGCCTTCTCGAAATCTCTATATAAATGTAAACATCGTTATTTACATTTATTATTATTGTTTGTGTATTTTTTTCCGTTTATTATTGTAGTGTTGTTGGTATATTTTTGTTTACTTGTTTACCATTTTTCTTATGCTGGTGTTTGTTGTTATATTAAGCAGTACGATAATTTGTAAACAAGTTTGTTTACTTGCATTGTTTTGTTTTTGTAGCTTTCGTTTATAATTTTAATGCTGGGTGATGTAAAAACGTAACAATATTATTTTCTTAAGGCTTTTTAGTTTATAACAATTAAGCCTGTTTATAATTTTACATAAAAACAATCGGGGTTTTTATATTACAATATAACAGCCAGTAATACAATGAAGAATTTTCTTTTCTCTTTTTTTGTTGCCAAAGGCGGTAAACTATAGTAGCCAATGGTAGTAAATCTACTGAATATTTTAAGAATTTTTTATTGTATTATCCTTTAAATTATTATATGACTTATAAAATTTATTATTTTTTTTATGATTTTTTTTTATGAAAACCATTTGTCTGCTGCAAAAAACCCCAACATATTTATGCTCGTTTTTTTTACAATATTTTGTTGTGTATTGTTGTGCATAAAATTTTCTCATTTTTTTCATGCAGTTGAGCTCAATTAAATCATTTCTCTCTCTCTCTCTCTCTCTCTCTCTACCACACAGTTTATTATCATATGGCTCCTGTTAATAGATTATAGATTTGAAAAGTAACAGACAGAGACAGAGACAGAGAGAGAGAGAGAGAAAGCATATAAAAAATAGGGTTTTTTTCTTCAAGTCAATTTATCAAGTGTAAAACTGTTTACACTCACACAAACATAATCAACATATGCATTCATATTTATAATTTTCATACAAAAATTAAACGAAAGCAAAATACACCAAAGCTGCTCTGTACAGTTTTATAAAGGAAAACCAAGGGAAAAGTATGAAGAATTTGAATATTTTGTAAATAGAGGCAGAAGTGTTTCTATGTTTATTATTGGTCTGGATTAAATATGCTGCAAAAAGTATTTAAAAAAGTCAACAATTTTTTTTTTCGTATGGCAAAGTAAATTGCTTCTGGTATTAAAAAAAAAAAGAAAAAACATTTTTTTTTAATAAAAAAAATTAAATGAAACACTGTAGGATATGGTATATAAAGCACATGCTAGTTTTTCAGAGAAATAAAAATTGTTTTATTAGATAAAAACAATTATTGTATGATGATGGTTGAATGGAATTATTTTTTCTCTTGGTTTAATAGGAAAATATTTTTAAATAAATTCTTATAAAAAGTTGTAAGGTTTTTTAATTTAAAATGCCACTGCCACTCCCCCTATTTGGATGTAAAAAAATGAAGCATATTTTTAGGCTATTTGCAGTGTAATTTTGTTTGAGACAAATTTTTTAATTGTTTTCACATCTTTTTTAAATAAAATTTAAGGTTTTTCATCATACAAAAAGCAATAACAGCAAATACTATTGAATATTAAAATAAGAATGATTTTTTATACAAATAATCTCAAGGGGATTGAGACCACAGACAAATCTATCTTATCCTCAGGATAACTTAATTGATTATACAAAATAATTTGCTACTAAGATTAATGGGTGTAAGGGCTTAGCAATATAGGTTTAAGTCTAAGAGCTTTGATATAAGAGTCTCAATGTATGTATAAGAGTTTTGATATAAAGTTTTCGTTGTAAAAGTACAAGGGATTTAATGTAATAATTCTGGTGAAACAGTTTGAGTATAAGAGTTTCATATAAAAGTTTTAATATAAAAGTTTTAGTATAAGAATTTTAGTATGGGTGTATGAGGTTAGCTTTGAAGTCGCCGTGGTCTAGTAGGTAGTATGTTGGCTTATTAGACGAAAAGCCAGGGTTCGAGCCCCAGGCCAGACATCAAAATAAAATACAAAAAAAAGTATTTCTTCGGCGTCTTCCTCTCAGCAGATTTCTGGCAAAAACTCTGAGAGTAAATAACATTTGCCATGAAAAGTTTCTTAAAAACGGAGTCGACGTTAAACTGTAGGTCCCGCCTTTCATGTATAAAAGTAACGCACACAACATGAGTGGTGTGAGAAGCTAGGCCGTAGTCCTGACTGAAGGGTTGTAATGGCCAATTATGTATGTATGTATGTATGAGGTTAGCTATAAAAGTTTAAGTCTAAGAGCTTTGGTATAAGAGTCTCAATGTATGTATAAGAGTTTTGGTATATGCTTTGGATTTAAAGTAATAAATCTGGAGTATAAGAGTTTCATATAAAAGTTTTAATACAAGGGGTTTAACGTAATAAATGTGGTGTAACAGTTTGAGAATAAGAGTGTCATATAAAAGTTTTAATATAAGAGATTTTGTATAAGAATTTTAGTATAAGAGTTTTAATATCAAGCTTTTGGTTATAATATTAAATTTTGCTATAAGAGTTCAAGTATAAAGAATTAAAGTATAAGAGTTTTGGTATACTATAAGACCTTAAGCATAACTGTTTCGGTATAATAGTTTCAAGAGTGTAGACATTTCTTCGTAAGAGTTCAAGTATAGAGTCTTTGGTATAAGAGTTTGAATGTATGTATAGGAGTTTGAATATAAAAGATTTGGTATAAGAGTTTTAATATAAGAGTTTTAATACAAGAAATTGATTGCAAGCAATTTAGTGTAAGAGCTTAAGTATATGAGTTATAATATAAATATACTATGATACATAGTTGTAGTATTACAGTTTTAGTATATGAGTTTCTGTATAAGAGTTTTAGTATGATATTTTAATATAAAAGTTTTAGTATAAGAGTTTGAGTTTAAGGGTTTTAATATAAAGTTTTTGGTAAGATAGTTATAATATTCCAGCTTTACTATAACAGTTTAAGTATAAAGGATTAAGTATAAGAGTTTTGGTATACTATAAGACCTTAAGTATAATCGTTGCGGTATAATAGTTTCAAGAGTGTAGACATTTTTTCGTAAGAGTTCAAGTATATATAGTCTTTGGTATAAGAGTTTGAATGTATGTATAAGAGTTTGAGTATAAAATATTTGGTATAAAAGGAATTGAATGTAAAAAATACATTGTAAAAGTTTTAGTATAAGAGTTTTAATATAAAAGTTTTGGTATGATAGTTGTGTTATTACAGTTTTAGTATATAAGTTATACTACAAAAGTTTTGCTATGTTGGTTGGAGTATTAAAGTTTTAATATGTGAGTTTCTGTATAAGAGTTTTAGTATGATATTTTAATATAAGAGTTTTAGCATAAGAGTTTTAGTTTAAGGGTTTTAATATAAAGTTTTTGGTAAAATAGTTAGAATATTCCAGCTTTACTATAACAGTTTAAGTATAAAGGATTAAGTATAAGAGTTTTGGTATACTATAAGATCTTAAGTATAATCATTGCGGTATAATAGTTTCAAAAGTGTAGAAATTTTTTCGTAAGACTACAAGTATATAGTCTTTGGTATAAGAGTTCGAATGTATGTATAAGAGTTTGAGTATAAAAGATTTGGTATAAGAGTTTTAATATGAGAGTTTTAATACAAGAAATTGAATGCAAGCAATTTAGTGTAAGAGTTTAAGTATATGAGTTATAATATAAACGTTTTGGTATGATACATGGTTGTAGTATTACAGTTTTAGTATATGAGTTTCCGTATAAGAGTTTTGGTATAATGCAAAACTTTAAGTATAAATACTATGGTCCAACAGTATTAAGAGTGTCAGGCTTTGCTGTAAGAGTTTCATTGTCATTTTGTACCACATATCCACACACTTAGAGTGGTACATCGGCGATACTTTATTTTAAAGTTTTCATCAGCAAAGTTCTACTATAAAATAGGTAATGTTGTGGGGTTTGCGATTGCGTCATTTGGAAATCCAGTTTATAATCGTATATTTTAGGTTAACAAAAGTTTTATCAGTCATAGGATTTATCTGTAAAATATAAACGTCTTTAAACTCTACTTCTTTTTTAAATTTCCTTCTAAAACCATTTATTGATTATTTCTCTTTACTTTTCTTTCTTTTATTTTCTATTTATAAAAAATGTAAACGAAAATACAACATTTTTAATCTTTTCCATCTTTTTGTCTCTTCCTTGTTGTCATCACCAACACCCATCAACATTCTTATCATCGTTTAGATTGGCATTTGTGGTCGCACCGGCAGTGGTAAATCATCATTGGCCTTGTCACTGTTCGGCGTTTTACAAGTCAGCCATGGTTGCATACGCATCGATGACAATGATATCGCCAGCATACATCCCGATGAGATACGTACACGATTATCGATAATCCCACAGGATGTCCATTTGTTTAGTATGACAGTGCGTGAGAATCTTGATCCGTCTGGTTACTATTCGGATTTGGAGCTGTGGAATTGCCTTGAATTGGCACAATTGAAGGAGTTTGTCAATATGAAAATGCCACAGGGTTTAGGTTTGTATGCAACAAATACACATACACATACATACACATTTACCATACACACACATACTTACATACATATAAATGCATATGATGATGCATGACAGTAATTTATGGGAAACTATGGCATGGCAAACCAATTGGGTTTTAAAAACTTTGACTACCAGGAGAGGAGTATAGCTTACACACTCATAGGCAAATCCACAGCAACAACAACAAGAGAATGCAAACATAAATGGGGGAAAAATGTGATATGAATTGTTTAGAGAGAGGCAAATAATACTTGAGCTCTTCAAGAGATTTATTTATGAGTGCAGCAGAAGGAAAGGCAAAAAATGGGAAGATTTCAAATGGTTTTTGATAATTGAGAAATACGGGATTTAGTCTGCAGCCAACTGAGATACGAGGGCGGGTAAGTAATTACAATGCATTCAATGGGAACGGAATAAAGTGAAGGCGATCAAATGGTAGGGACTTGGACTGAAAAGGAAAAGAGGCCCAGAGTTGGAGGAGGTAAAATCAAGTGTGAGTGCCAGGGCTGGCATTACCTTACGGAGAGAGCGAGAGATATGAAGTGAAAAAGAGGCCAGAGTTGGGGAAGGTAAAATCCAACCATTAGCGATAGTGAGTGGGAAGTGAGTGCCACGAGTGAGTGCTAGGGCTGGCATTACCTTACGGAGAGAGAGAGAGATATGAAGTGAAAAAGAGGCCAGAGTTGGGGAAGGTAAAATCCAACCATTAGCGATAGTGAGTGGGAAGTGAGTGCCACGAGTGAGTGCTAGGGCTGGCATTACCTTACGGAGAGAGAGAGAGATATGGAGTGAAAAAGAGGCCAGAGTTGGGGAAGGTAAAAATCCAACCATTGCGATAGTGAGTGGGAAGTGAGTGTCACGAGTGAGTGTTAGGGCTGGCAATACCTTACGGATAGAGAGAGAGAGAGATATGGAGTGAAAAAGAGGCCAGAGTTGGAGAAGGTAAAAACCAACCATTGCGAAAGCGAGTGGGAAGTGAGTGTCACGAGTGAGTCCTAGGGCTGGCAAAACCTTACGGAGAGAGAGAGGGATATGGAGTGAAAAAGAGGCCCAGAGTTGGAGAAGGTAAAATCAAACCCTTTGCGATAGTGAGTGGGAAGTGAGTGTCACGAGTGTGTGCTAGGGCTGGCAAAACCTTACGGAGAGAGAGAGGGATATGGAGTGAAAAAGAGGCCAGAGTTGGGGAAGGTAAAATCCAACCATTGCGAAAGTGAGTGGGAAGTGAGTGTCACGAGTGAGTGCTAGGGCTGGTAATACCTTACGGAGAGAGAGAGGGATATGGAGTGAAAAAGAGGCCAGAGTTGGGGAAGGTAAAATCAAACCATTTGCGAAAGTGAGTGGGAAGTGAGTGTCACGAGTGAGTGCTGGGGCTGGCAATACCTTACGGAGAGAGAAAGAGAGAGAGATGTGGAGTGAAAAAAGGGCCAGAGTTGGGGAAGGTAAAATCAAAACATTGCGAAAGTGAGTGGGAAGTGAGTGTCACGAGTGAGTCCTAGGGGCTGGCATTACCTTACGGAGAGCGATATGGAGTGAAAAAGAGGCCAGAGTTGGAGAAGATAAAATAAAACCATTAGCGACAGTGAGTGGGAAGTGAGTGTCACGAGTGAGTGCCAGGGCTGGCAATAACTTACGGAGAGAGAGAGAGATATGGAGTGAAAAAGAGGACAGAGTTGGGGAAGGTAAAATCCAACCATTGCGAAAGTGAGTGGGAAGTGAGTGTCACAAGTGAGTGCTAGGGCTGGCAATACCTTACGGAGAGAGAGAGAGATATGGAGTGAAAAAGAGGCCAGAGTTGGGGAAGGTAAAATCAAACCATTTGCGAAAGTGAGTGGGAAGTGAGTGTCACGAGTGAGTGCTAGGGCTGGCAATACCTTACGGAGAGAGAGAGAAATATGAAGTGAAAAAGAGGCCAGAGTTGGAGAAGGTAAAATCAAGCCATTTGCGATAGTGAGTGGGAAGTGAGTGTCACGAGTGAGTGCTAGGGCTGGCAATACCTTACGGTGAGAGAGAGAAAAAGAGGCCAGAGTTGGGGAAGATAAAATCCAACCATTGCGAAAGTGAGTGGGAAGTGAGTGCCAGGGCTGGCAATACTTTACGGACCCCAGTGTAGCTGTGCCGGATAGTCAGGCAGTTATGTCCCAATCTTGACAATGGACGCTTGACATGTTTCCTGAGAAGGATGACTTAGGCTTACTTGTGTTCGTAATTACCGGACATTATTTCAAAGCTTCTGTCGCAGCTGCAGTAATAAGCATAAGGAGAAGAGTGTTAACCACCTCCCATATCACTTGCCTTGTGATTGATTCTAAAACAGTTATATTTGCCAATGACCCTCGCAACTGATTTGATTTTCTAATGTCAAGTGGCCTTTATAGCTTTACTGGCATGTGCTTCTTTATTTATTTAGCATACTGCTGATGGTCTTTTTTCAATCTCCCATCATACCCATTTTCATGATGCATTCCCAGGCAAATGCCAATAAAAAATTGTGGGATTTTTCAAGTGCTATTTTTACAGGGAATTTATGGAATTTTGTTGTTAACGACACTGCTCCCTTATGTTTAAAGCCTTTAAATTGTTTAAATTCTCTCTTGTCTTGTCTTGCAGATACGGAAATCCAGGATGGTGGTCTTAATCTTAGTGTGGGTCATCGCCAATTGTTTTGCTTGGCTCGTGCCATACTAAGAGGTTCGGTGTGTTTGGTATTGGATGAGGCCACCAGTTCTTTAGATTCCTCCACGGAGAAGGCATTATTAGCAGCAGCACATAAAGCCTTTCAGGGGCGTACAATTATAACCATTGCGGTAAGGCGTTAAATTTTGGTTTTCAAAAAGAAATTTTTTTTTCAAAATTTTATTCTTTTGCAGCATCGTTTAAGCACTATTATGGACTATGATCGGATAATTGTTATGGAAAGAGGCAAAATCATTGAGGAGGGCTCGCCTCAAGAGTTGAAACAGAAACCAGATGGTATTTTTGCCACGCTCATACATTCGGGTCGTCCATTGTCCGCCATCAGTTTCGATGGCATCATCAGCAATGTGTAGCTTATGTTGCTTTGTCTTGACGTTTTTCTCTTAGAATTTAAGTTCGATAGTTTGTGTATGAGGAGTATGTTAATAGGTGTGTATTTATTTTTGTATAAAACTGTACTTAATTTTGTAAATTATTGTAATTTTTTCTTTTGCTAAAAATAAATCAACTGTACATGCGTATGGTATGGTATGTATGCTTATGTGTTTCCATATAATTTTAGTTCAATAAGGACTGGAAATCTTTTGAAATCTTTTTTTTTGTTGTTTTTTGTTTCTATTTTTAAGAAAAAAAAATCGCCTGAAGATTGTATAACGTTTTTCAGCTTTCTTTCTTTACACACATAAGATGTGATTGAGTGAGTAAAATTATTCGATATATTTTCGAATTTAAACCCCCTTTCACTCTGTCACTTGAGTGTTTCAAATCGTGCTCCTTATTTTTAGCAACAACTGTCATAACCAGGAACTCTGACTGCTTATGGAAGCAAGAGAAAGAAAGAAAAAATATGGACTCCTTATGGTTACTGTTGTATGTGAGGCGGTTTCCTTGTTCCTTATTACACAACTGCATATGGGCCTCGTATTGAGATGGTGTGGGAAAAGGTAGTTTCGTGACTAATGGTGGTATGACAGGATACCGCTGGATCCCATGTCAAGTAGTAATTTGAGGCACAAAGCATGGGGGAAGCCACTACACCGCGAATACGGTGGGAATCTTTTTTGAGGAGGAAAAATATTTTTGGAAGGGTAAACTTGTCGAAAGGGCAGATGGAGAGAGGCAAATGGCTTACTGGGTAAAAGCAATACGAAAATCAGACTATCGAGAAGGAACTTGAGGATAATAACTGCTTTTACGAATGAGCACTGCAACCTTATAGAAAGCTTGTTCACAAAATAGCTCGTTTCAAGCCCAAAATGTCGAATCTTAGAGGAGAAAAACGAATCACCAGAATGTATACACGGAACCTGTGAGGCATTAATGCATTTCAAAGTGAAACACATAGCGGCTTATCCTTACAGAGAACGAACAACGTCCTAAAGATTATCGTTAATCGATATTAGTAACCTCAATGAGTTCTAGAATAAATGTAAACAACGATGTTTACATTTGTAGAGGAGAAGAAATATTCATCAGACTGTTTACTCTGCCATATAAAAGGCAAGGCAAAACAGGCGACCGGGGTTAGTGAAGTGCAGTTAGTCTTGTGTGAAGACGCGGTGCGTTTGAAGAGAGCAATCGTGGTTTGAAGATCTCCGCTACAAAGATCTGTCGAATAATTGTCTAGTAATTGTTATTGTTTATGCAAAGGATGTAAACAGAGGAATAACAAACAAAGCAATTGTTGTTGTTAACATCAAGTTGTGAATAGTGCTACACAGAATTGTGCGAATAATAAAGAATTTTAATTAAAAACTAAACACAAATTTATTTTTATTTTAAACGTTTTTAAAAGGTAGAAACGTAACAATTGGAACAATTCCCAGACTGTCCCAGACTGACTCAAATTCGTTTTGGGAACGGATTTTGAAGTCACGTTTGAAGTTGTTTTCCTTAATCCAATGCGGGTACTATAAGGTGGCCATAATTTGGTATAACGAAGTCTGAGATGCCTTATAAACTTATCATTTGTGCTAGTACCGTTGCTATTACCCCTACCCAATAAATTCTGCATAATAGTAGTCGCTTAAAACGTGCCGGCAACATGTGCAGCTGTAACCACACATCTAGCATTCATTCATTGCCATACAGTTCCCTGAAATTTTTTCTTCTTAAAAAAAATAAAATATGAACCAAAACTACTAAAAAACTGAAGGAAAAAAAGAACAAGAAGAAAGGAATACTTATACGCTCGAAGGATAAAATGAAAATAAAGAAACTTCATTGTGGATCTGGTGTACAACAGAGTTATTTATTCAGTTGCCATCATATTTAGTGGCAAGCAGGAGACAGGGAAAGAGAAATCAAGGACTTCGTATGAAAAAAAGCAAAAAAAAACACTAAAAACGCAATAAATTTGTAAATAAAATATAAAAAAATCCTAAAGATTTTAAATAAAAAAAGTTAAAATATTTAACCCACAACAATATTTCCATAAGACAGACGACAAGATGGGCCAACGCACTGACCTTTTATTTAAAGCCTGCCTATTGAAATTAAAAAAAAACGACAAAACTTATACAAAATATTGAAATTGTTTTGGCCTAATTCAACGCAATAGATTGATTGATTGATTTTGATTGATTCGCCCACTTATTTCATCAATTATTGCCAATTTATTTGAAAATCATTTTAACTAATCAGCTTTTGAAGTGTTTAGAAAGTGTGTAAACAAAAATCGCCAACGCCATCGCCATCGTCATCACCGTCTGCTTCTCAACTCCAATTAAATTATTTTTCTCGTTCAGAAAGACCAGGCCAATTTAAATAAATCAACTTAGTTGTACCTTATTTTATACAAAATGACCCAAAAAAAAAAAAAAATACAAAATCATGGAATTCCTTTTGGTTTGAGAATATTTTTCACAATTTTTTTTTGCATACTTTAAGGCGCTTTAGCATATTGAAATACACCAACTAATAGTCATGCAGCTGATTAAGGGGCACATAAGTAGAAAAGTACGTCCATATTTTTTTTTCTAATTTCACAAAAATTGTTGCATACTTTAAGGCGCTTTAGCATAGAAAATCTTATTGAAATACAACAACTAATAATCCTGCAGCTGATTAATGGGCAAATAAATGGAAAAGTAGGTCCACTTAGGCTTCTAAGTGAATAGCAGACGTTAAACAAGAATAGATCGTGGATATTGGTAGACTAGCTGAACTCATTTGCGTTACTAATTACGGATGTCTTTAGAGTTACTTTTGAGGAAATTCTTTACTTCTTTGGCTGGTCAGTCCGTGGTTCGTTTAAGCTCTTTATATCCCTCTATCAAAAAGAGAAGAATTTTTTAGGGAAAATGTTGTATAAATAGGCCCCCCAAGTTATAAAAATAATAAATTTTCATTATAAGATTTTATTTTGTAACAAATTCTTGTTCAAACTTGTTAACTTTCAATTCAATATCCCATTTCCCTTAAACTATGCAACTTAATGCCTGTGCCTGTGCCTTTGATTTCATTTTCCAATGCGGTGTTGATAGGCAAAACGTTCTAAAGCCACAAATTTTCTCATTTTTCTACACACACACACACAATCTCACCAACTGACTGGCCAAAATGCTTCAAAATGTTGCAAAAACTTACGAAAAAAATATAAGAAATGGCAACCGATGACTACTTGTTAAGCATTTTCAAGTAGAAATTGGTTTTTAAAGTGAGTGTACGTTCTGGCGTGCAGTACATACGTACGTACGTAAGCTGTATGCTATCGAAGTCGAAGAAATATTCTATGAACACCCGTAAGAAATGGGCAATAACTTCCACATCATTGTGTAGAAAGTTTTCGGGGCAACATTGGTTTTAAAGAAAAGCCTACTATGTGCACGTGTATGCATGTGTGTATGTGTGTATATGTATACATGAGCAAAGAGCAAACATTCAGTCACTGCAGGCTACAACAGTTTCTAAAGCACGTAAATCATGATCCAATTGTATTCAGGAGAGGATAAAGGCGGTAAGCAAGCGGAGACTGAAAAGAAAGAGGATTATTGGTTAATGATTTCTGTGGTCACTGTCCATTTTTCTTTTCAGAAAAGAATGAAAAAGTACTGTTTTAGATCAAAAAAAAGTACTAAAAAGTACTTTTTTGGAATTTACACAGAAATCGTCACCAGATGCCGTTCGCTAACTTTTCCTAGGGCTAGTTGCATCCTGTCCTTACTAGGATCCACAAATCTGTACAGAATTGTATGAACAACGTTCTCAGCATTGGCAATTGCCTCTGCTCCAATATGTATAACAGCTGGTTCGTCAATAATTTCATAACGGGAGGAAAGTACCAACTTTTCCCAAATTTTCTCCCGAGAAAGTACCAACTCTTCTTGTTAAAAAGTACTAATTTTTCTTAGAAAAAAATATCAACTTTTCTTGTGAAAAAGTAGTAAGATTTTGAAAAAAGTACCAGCGGTTTTACAAGAAAGTACCAACTTTTAAAGGACCAATCTTTAAAAGAAAAAATACCAATTTCTTTATGAAAAAGAACCAATTTTCTTATGAAAGAGTCTCAAATTTTGTTTCAAAGAAGTACATACAAAAAGATGGTACTTTTTCATAAAAAAGTATACAATTTTTTTCTTAGGAAAAGAATCTACATTTCTTATGAAAATGTACCATCTTTTTAATGAAAAAGTACCAACTTTTCTTGTTAAAAACTACAAATTTTTCTTAGGGAAAAATATACTTCTAAATAACTTCTAAAAAAGTACCAACTTTAAAAGTACCAACTTTAAAAGTACCAACTTAAAAAGTACCAACTTTAAAAGTACCAATTTTGAAAGTACCAATTAAAAAAACAATTTCTTTATGAAAAAGAACCAATTTCTTATGAAAGAGTTCCAAATTTTGTTTTAAAGAAGTACGTACAAACTTTTTATGAAAAAGTACCAACTTTTTAATGAAAAAAACCAAATATTTTTATGAAAAAGTACCAAATTTACTTAGGAAAATAATGTACATGTCTATGAAAAGTGCCAAATTTTTAAATGAAAAAGTGCCAAATTTTTTATGAGAAATTATCATATCTTTTTTAAAAAAGTACCAACTTTTCTTAGGCAAAGAATCTATATTTCTTATGAAAAAGAAGCATATTTTTAACGAAAAAGTACCAAACTTTTTAAGAAAAAATACCAACTTTTCTTGTTAAAAACTCAATTTTTTTTTAGGAAAAAGTACCAACTTCTAAAAAAAGTACCAACTTTAAAAGTATCAATTTTAAAAGTTTTAATTTTAAAAGAAAAAAATACCAATTTCTTTATGAAAAAGAACCAATTTTCTTATGAAAGAGTTCCAAAATTTGTTTTAAAGAAGTACGTACAAACTTTTTATGAAAAAGTACCATCTTTTTCATGAAAAAGTACCCAATTTTTTATGAAAAAGTACACAATTTTTTATGAGAAATTACCAACTTTTCTTTAGTAAAGACGTACATTTCTTATGAAAATGTGTCATCTTTTTAAGGTAAAAGTACCAAATTTTTTTGTGAAAAAGTACCATCTTCTTTAGGAAAAAAATGTATTTTTTTATGAAAATGTAATAAATTCTTTAGAGAAAGTACTATTTTAAATACATATCTTTTAAAAATAGCACCATAATTTCCTTCAAAAAGTACCAAGTTAGTAGTAAAAAAGTACCATGTTTTCTGGGAAAAAGTACTAGGTTAGGTTAGGCTAGCGTGGTAGTTTCAATTTACCAAAAAGCTCACTTGAGCACGCATAGCGGCCCATTGTGATGCCACAGGTGAACGCAACCTCTGCGCTGACCAAGTTCCTCCGATTCAAGGAGGGGGAAAAGGAAAAAGTACTATTTTCTTAAATTCACTAAAATTTACGTTAAAAAAAAAGAAAACTTTTTTCCTTTTATTACAAATACAGGCAAGAATTGTAAAGATTTTCTTCTTTGTACAGCTACAGAGGCCAGTGAAAACCCATTCCTTTTATATTTTTGGTACGTCCCCCTAAGTCTCTCTTGTCCTGACAATATAAAATAAATTGATTGTAAAATCTGTTGTGGAGAATATCAAGTTATAAATACTCTCATGCATTAACTCATAGAAACGAGAGAGAGAAACGAGCTAAAAGCAATGAGAAGCAACAACAACAAGAACAAGAACATTTTGATTTACAATCTTAAATAGCAAGAAATACACACAATAGCCACGTTACAGAGGAATTTTTCAAGGGTCTACTTTTAGGCGTTTTTTCTTTGCTTCTTTATTTTGCATAAACTCGGGCAAGTGAGAGAGAGAGAGAGAGGGAAAGAAACGTTGAATTTATGAAAGAAAGAAGCATGAGGAGCATGAAAATATGAATCAGTCATTGGATGCTGGTAAAATATTCATACAAAAATCTATAAATTTCGGTATTTTTTTTGGATGGGCCTTCTTGCCACAAAAGATTTTTATTTCTGATTTGTTAGTGTTGCTGTGTTGTTGTTACGTTGTTGGGGTTCTCTAGAGAGCAGTTTTATAAGTGAAGCACACCTTTAGAGGCAATTAAAATCTCAATTGCAAGTCCAAAAAAAAAGTAGAAGAAGAGGAAAACTGTTTCATCAGTTTATCGAGAGCACTACACAGTTTTTTTGTTGTACAACTCAATTCGAATATTATCACAATAAAAATTGTTGTTCTTTTTTTGTTTTTTTTTTTGATTTGATTTGATTTGAAAACATAACTTGTTATCTGGGTTTTAACTTGCTTTGTTGTATCGTTTCTGGCCAACAAGTCTTTGTTACATTTTATATTTGCCTGTGTAAAGTTCTTCAACAACTTTTAAGACAAATTAATTGGAAAGTCATTGTGTTGTTTTGTTTCGTTTCGTTTGATTTCTTTTTCTTATTTTCCTGGGGAGCTGAGAAATATCAACACAAATGAAAGTGAAAATGTTTTAAACGAATTGGTCATTAATTTATTGAAGAACTTATTTTTTAGACTCATTGACCTGGAAACGAAAGTGGCTTGAAAGGAAATTGCAAAATTGGTTACAAAAAGAGGGAAGTAATGAATTCAAATTAATTACAAAGAAATTTAAGAAATTTTTGGAAATTTAAAATTGTTTCATGAACTTTCTGAAAGTTGTTTGAACGTTTTTTGTAGTATATGCTGGGGGCCAATACAAATTTAGCATATGTTAGGGGTTGTAAAATTATATTTCTTTGTTAGCATTTCAATTAATATGTTATGCTTCTTAATGTTGAAGAGATAAACGGTATTGAGTTTCCTTTCCAGCGAAGAGGTCTTATATTCAGGTTTATCAGTTCCGTGATATGAAAGAGTTGCAAGAATCCTTTGAACTGCAGCATAACTGGTTGGTAGGTGCTGAGTTGTTTAATTTCGTAAGTTATCTACTGAATATACATCCAAATGGTTAGGATTACTGTACTATGTGACATTGTAGTATAATGGGAAAGGCTATACAGACAAGGACGATCTCGAGACTACCCAAAACACAGAGTCTTGAATATCTGTACATCACAGATCTTTGGTATCAAAAACTGCATAGGTTGGTGATACAAACGAAGGCTGGTATGTAGGCTATGGCCGTACACAGGAAGGAAAAACTTTAGAAAGTTAAGCGTATTGGTCATTCCATTACTTTGAGTGGAGTATGGACATATTTTTGATGTCTCCTCAGTCTCAGAGATACAGATACCAGATAATTGCACGACGTATACCTAAAATGCCTATGAGATTACGCATAAAAATGGTATGCGGATGGATATACTACTTTATATGGAATGAGTGAAGGGACGTCAATAACCTTGAGCGGCTATGCTATGATCTTTCTATGATCTTTCAAGATGTTGTTCGGTGTTAGTTAGGATTACTCCCTGCCTAGTATTTGATGATAGGGTGATTTTTTAAGAGCTATAGGAAAATTTAAAGAAAAAAACACATAAAATTCAGTAAAATGCATGAAATCTTTATTCGAATCGATAGCACGGTCTGTATATTTAATGTTTGAAGATGATTTCATGCAAATGTTGACCGCGACTGCGCCTCAAATGGTCCATCCACTTAGTCCAATTTTGGCATACTCTTTCCAACATTTCGGCCGGTATCTCACGAATAAATCCTTCAATGTTGTCTTCCAATGCGTCAATTAAAGCGGGCTTGTCTGTATAGACATGAGCTTTAACATAGCTTCACAAAAAATAGTCTAAAGGCGTTAAATTGCACGATCTAGGCGGAAATTTGGCCGGTCCGAACGTGAAATAAAATGTTCACCGAACTCGCCTCTCAATAAGTCCATTGTTACGCGTGATGTGTGGCATGTGGCACCATCTTGTTGAAACCACATGTCATGCAAGTCAAGCTCTTGCATTTTGGGCAAAAAAAAATGGGATATCATCTCACGGTAGCTCTCACCATTCACAGTTACGTTACGATTCGCAGCATCTTTGAAGAAGTACGGTCCAATGATGCCATCAGCCCATAAACCGCACCAAACTGTGACTATTTCTGGATGCATTGGTAGCTTTTGCAATGCCTCTGGCTGACCTTCACTCTAAAATCGACAATTCTACGTATTTACGTATCCATTGAGCCAAAAATGAGCTTCGTCGCTGAACACATTTTTTCGATAAAGAAGTGGATCTTCGGCCAACTTTCCAAGAGCCCATTCAGCAAAAATTCTATGTTGCGGTAGGTCGTTCGGCTTCAGTTCTTGCACCAGCTGTATTTTGAAAGGCTTCACACCTAAATCCTTCCGCAAAATGTTCCACGTTGTTGAGCAACAGAGGCCCCAATTGCTGCGAACGGCGACGAATCGATAATTGATGGTCATCATTAACACTGGCCGGCCGATACAGCTGCGATATTTTCTTCAGTTCGCACTCTACGGTAAGCGTGTTGGTGGTTTAATGTCCAACAATGTAAATTTGGTGCGAAATTTAGTCACAATAGCCCGAATAGCCGCTTCAGTGGGTCGATTAAAACTGACCATAAAATGGAAAATGAACGCGCGATGAACTTTCTTAACAGAGCACGGATTTTGATAATAAAATTCAATGATTTGCAAGCGTTGTTCGTTTGTAAGACGATTCATGGTTAAATTATTGACCAAACTGAAGATGTTTGACAGTGAAAGAAAACACGAAACGTGCGTGAGCTGTTTAAACCGGTGTTGCCAAAAAGATAAGAGCTAAAAAATCACCCGTTACAATCATGTGCTTCTTTGTGAGATACATTAACGCCAAGCAAGTTCTGGATATGTGTTCTAATGATCAAGATCTTTGCAAGTGTTTTGTTATTGTAGTACAGTGCCTTGACAAAAAGGAAGACTTTTTCTGAATAGTTGATGCACAAATGACTCAAATTTCTTTTCATAGTTATTATGCTCAACAAATAAATTGGTTTGAAGTTTATAAAGGGTCCGCCAAATAACTTTTTTTTTGAAAATGCTTCAAAAAAAAAACCGACTGAATATTTTCTCAAATTTCTTTTTTTATTTGAAAGTACAATCCTTCCGGTTAATAATGGAAAATAATTTCATTCAAATGGCTGCCTCGGCTGGCCATGCAGTAGCCTACACGATCGGTCCAATTTTAAGCACATTATCGATTGTGTGCAGCTGTATTTCACCAATGGCTTCACGAATATTGTCCTTTAAAGCGTCAATTGTCTCTGGCTTGTCGGCGTAACACTTATCTTTGATGGCACCCCACAAATAATAGTCCAACGGTGTCAAATCGCAGCTCCGAGGTGGCCAAACGACATCAGCTCTGCGGCTGATAATGCGATCTTCAAAAACAGGGCGCAAAACATCGAGTGTAGCTTCGGCTGTATGGCACGTAGCGCCGTCCTGTTGAAACCAAATGTTGCCAATGCCGTCCTCCTCTTATATTTTTGTGAACAAAAATTCGTTCAACATGGCCCGATAACGATTGCCATTGACTGTAACGGCCAATCCTTGCTAATTTTCGAAGAAAAATGGCCCAATTATGCCTCTGGACCAAAATTCGCACCAAACAGTGACTCGTTTTGGGTGCGTCGGCTTTTCAATGTATGCGTGTGGGTTTTCTGTGCCTCAAAGGCGACAATTTTTCTTGTTTACATACCCGTCAAGATCAAAATGAGCTTCATCTGAAAAGATGATTTTTTTTTTGCCAAAATCGTCATCTTCTGTAAGTCGATCGCAGGCCCACTTAGCGAAGCGAAAACGCATTGGATGGTCAATTGGCTTCAACTCCTGAACCAATTGGGCTTTGTATGGCATCATACCAAGGTCTTTATGCAAAATTCGTCTCAATGATGTCTCCGAAATGTTCAATTGTTCAGAACAACGGTGAACTGATGTTGATAGCGCTTCACGCACACTTTCTGCCACAGCAGCAATATTCTCGGGTGTACGCACTGTTTTTGGCTTTTCACGCTTTGGTTTATCGATGAGGATGCCAGTTTCTTTCAATTTTTTCACATGAGAACAAACATACGGAGCTGACGGTGCTTCTCTTCTTCCAAAATCCGTACGCAATTTTCGCACACATTCTGCAACATTACCATGATTTTCAGAGTAATGTCGCAATATTTCTCAGCGTTGTTCAAGCGTATACACAACCATATTCGTTCAGCGGAAGGGTAAAATCTAATTATCTGTCAAATCAGACATGAGCTAAGTGTTACCATTCACGAAGTAAGCACTTGTTGAAAAAACGTTAGATGGCGGACCCGATATATGTTTTTAGCCACCTTTTCTTTCGCCAAGTACACCTTTAAAAGGGCGTTGACACACTCTATAGAAATGTTATGGCCTTTCAGCAGCAAGAAACATCTTCTCAAGCATGATTATCTGCCTGCTCCATATCATATATTCCCAAATGACCTGTGATCCAGAGGACTGATGTAGATTTTCCAAAATACTCCAGGAATATCCTTGAAAGATAACCAGCAGCCTAAATCATTCGGCCAATTTTTAATAGAAAAATCAATTGCCAAGGAAAATACCTTTTAACTTTAATCATTTGGAAAAAAAAGAGAAAAATTGTCTTAAATTTTCATTAAAAACAATGAATTTTTCTTTTTGATTTTGCTTAACCATGTGAAATACTCTGAAAAAAAAAACAATTCCGAATAACGCATCAATCTGTTTCATTAGCCCGTAATTAATGAGATAATCAACATGAAAGTTTTCCTTGCTTGATTCTATTTCGAATTCAAAAGATTGTTTTTTTTGTTTTTGTTTCAAGAGAATCGAAATCTTCATGTTTCTTCATGATTTTTTGTTTTTGTTTTGTTGTTGTTGGCAACAATGTGTCTGTTTAAGTGCTTATTTAGCACAACGCAATGAAGCTATAAGTGGCACATGCAAAGGAAAAATATAAACGGAAACTAACAAATATACTCATACACGTACATACATACATACGCACACACTCATGTATGCATACAATCATTATGATGATGGAGGGAGAGATGTTACACACGCAACACATGTTACATATGCTCTGTAAGAATACAAAAACAAAAACATAAACGAGAGAAATAAGAAGAAGACAACAATAACACACACACATACACAAACGCACAGTGTGGTTTAAATAAGTCTGCTGAACATAAAACGATTTTAACTTTAACACATAGAGACACACACACGCCGACATTAACACATTGTCTTAATGCCCCCACAACTAAAAGATTATTTCTATTCTATTCCGTTTGTTCTCTCTCTCTCTCTGCCCTCTTAAACTTTCTATATATCTCTTTCCCTCGCTCAGTCTCTCTCTCTCTCTCTCTCTCTGTGTGTGTAGATTTTAGCTTTAAATCTGAAGCTCATAATCACAAGTACAAACATGAACATTTACGATTAATCTTCTTATAAAATAAACATTATCAAAATACCAACAACAATAACAACACATTCATACTCTCTCACTCCACCATTTTGTCTTTCTGTCTTTTTCTAACACATACTAAAACAATTTATAAAATTATCACCATAAAATGGAGGAAAACTGAACAGATAACTTGAAAATACTGGTAAACACACTACCCTCTTGAAGCAATTTAAGCCTTGCCCAAAAGTATGCAATACTTTTTTTAAATAAAAATTCAATTTGACTGTTTCTGCAAATCCTTAGGAATCCTTGTACAGTATGAAGATGACATTTGAAAGGGCGTACAATTGCATTTGATTTGAAATATCATTCACGGTCTTTTTTTAAGGAAATAAACATGTTTTTAGGTGCATGAAGTCGGTGTTATTCTGGACCATAAGTTGAACCGTAAATTGAATTGGAATAAAGATGTCAAGGACGAGGAACTTTAAGTTGGCATTACTTTTCAAGATGGCGACCGATTTAACAGCTGTCAAGTGATTTATTCTCAGTTTGGTTTGGCAATTCATCATGAATAGACTCACACCTGAACAACGCTTGCAAATAGTGCAATTTTATTTCGAAAATAATGGTTCTGTGCGGAAAACGTATCGCGCACTACGTCCATTTTATCGTCGACAAAATCGTCCATCAGAGCAGTTAATTCGATTAACCATGGAACGTTTTCGCACCACGTTAACTCTTATTGATAACTCGCATCCCCAGAGACGCTGTACGGTGCGTACAGAAGAAGCTATTGCTGCTG
Organism: Sarcophaga carnaria; assembly: GCA_958299815.1. Classification (NCBI taxonomy): domain Eukaryota; kingdom Metazoa; phylum Arthropoda; class Insecta; order Diptera; family Sarcophagidae; genus Sarcophaga; species Sarcophaga carnaria. The sequence goes on along the minus strand of OY283152.1, from coordinate 124,094,624 downwards.
TAGAGCGTAGCATTTATGAAGACCCGAATGAGTCCATCCGCCATCGAGCACAGGAATTGGATCTGTGTCCATCCACTTTATGGACGATTTTGCGGAAGGATCTTGGTTTGCGTGCTTACAAAATCCAACTCGTGCAAGGTTTGAAGCCAAACGATCATCAAGTAAGGCGTAGATTCGTCGAATGGGCCCAAAACTAGATTACCGTTGTTCCCGATTTTCATAAGCGAATTTTGTTTAGCGATGAAGCGCACTTCTGGTTGAATGGCTACGTCAACAAACAAAACTACCGCATTTGGAGTGAAGGTAATCCTCAAGTGTATGTGGAAATACCGTTACATCCAGAAAAACTGACTGTTTGGTGCGCTTTATGGGCTGGCTTGGTCCGTACTTTTTCAAAAACGATGGTGGCCAGAACGTTACAGTCAATGGTGATCGGTATAGAGCCATGATTACAAACTTTTTCATTCCTGAATTGAATAACCATGATATCCAGGAGATGTGGTTTCAACAAGACGGCGCAACATGTCACACAGCTCGTGCCACAATAGATTTATTGAAAGACACGTTTGGTGACCGCCTAATTTCACGTTTTGGACATGTGAATTGGCCTCCAAGATCTTGTGATTTAACACCGCTAGACTACTTTCTGTGGGGCTATGTAAAGTCATTGGTCTATGCGGTAAAGCCACAAACGCTTGACCATTTGGAAGACAACATTCGCCGTATTATTGCCGATGTACGGGAAAAGTCATCGAAAATTGGACGTCCAGATTGGACTACATCCACGCCAGCCTTGGCGGTCATATGCCAGAAATCATATTTAAAATGTAATGCCACAAGATTATCTTTCGGATAAATAAAATTCATGTCAATCGAATAATCCATCGTTGTTTTATTGCAACTTAAAGTTCTATACCTCTATAAAAAACACCCTTTATAAAGAAGGTTCGGAATTTTTTATACTAGAGTTCCAACCCCATAAGCAAGAATAGGAAACTCCTGTTTTAAGGGCATTAATTGCAACGTTTTTCAGGCGAAGATGTTTTACGCTCTTAAGTCGCATCTCCATTGCGTAATTATCACAGACTTCTTAGCGGTTTTGGGGACATTAGTTTCGATCTGACGTAATCTGCAGGAGATTCGTGACTGTAAGAATCCAAAAAAATTCTTTGAACTGATTCGCCTCAGTCTCTGTTGGGTTGCCAGGACATAATGATATTTCTTGGAACAAGAAGTATGATGCGCTTGCTAGATTTGCTTCTCAATCGATTTTTGATATGTTTATTGATCTTCATTTTCTAATCTAATACGCCAATGTATTCATTGGAAAATGATTATGCACGTAACAGTTGATATCCGGCTCTGTGTAGCAGTAGGTTCGTTATCCTGCAGAAAGTTTCTTTGAGGGTTTAAATCATATAGGATATCGATATTGAGGTTTATAGTGGAATTGGGTTATCTTCACATAGCTGATTAATCTATTTTGTTTTTCTTTTGTTTCGCTAAGCACTCTCTCCATTCTGAATCTTTTATTGGATGAAGATATTGAGGTTTATAGTGGAATTGGGTTATCTTCACGTAGCTGACCACTCTGTTTTGTTTTTTGTTGCGTTTAGCACTCTCTCTCCATTCTGTTTCTTTTAATTCTCTTTTTTCCCCTTTTTAGGACGCATAATATCCGGATGTTTTTGTATTTGTCACTGGTGGTATACACAATCCCAGCACTAAGCATATCTATTTACCTCAGTAGAGCCTAAGTACCGGCTCCCAGCAGCAAATTAAAATTCTCCAAGAAACAATCTCCCATAGCATTAATCGCTCTTCTACAAAGAGAGGAAGTCGCTGAAGAATTATTTTTTTTTCATATTTCGTTTTGATGTCTGACCTGGGATACGAACCCGGGCTTTACGTCCAATAAGCCAACGCACTTCCTGCTAGACCACGGCGACTTCATTGCTAGATTTGCTTTCTCTTTATAGCAGAAGGTTCGTTGTTCTTTGAAATTTTTTTTTTTTGAGAGCTTAAACCCTCTGTTGGAAGTCACTCTCACTCTCTTTATACCGTTTTTCCAAATTCTCTTATTTCCCTTTTTTTATGACGAACACAATGGGTTGCATAATATCCGAGTGTTTTTGTATTTACCTTTGGGTCGTACTTCTTTCCACCCCCAAGCTTATCAATCTACATTAGAAGGACCTGAATACCGGCTTACGGCAGCGAAAAACCTGATAGATCTGATAGCTTTCAACCATCTTCTACAAAAAAGCCGAACAGTTTCAAAAGGGACACTGATTTGTCTCCATATCCTTCTCATCTCTCCACAGCTGGCAGAAATCCCGATGAGAGCTGTCCCAGATCGCCATCAATGACCAGATGGAATTCATTTACCAGTTTCATGTTGATTTTATTGATTCCCTGCTTAGCGTTTATATTGCCGAATCTGCTTCCTTTTCTATCGTCTGATGAGGGCAAAATAGTAGCCTTGTAGTATTAGATCGCCGTCAATGACCAGTTGGAATTAATTTTTTAGCCTCATGTTGATATTATTCTCGCAATTTATGCTGCCAATGTCTTTGCTTCTTCTCCTATTACCTGTTGAGAGCAAAAGAATCACCGATTACAGGTTTAGGGTTCTTCAACCACATCATCAATTGCGTGAGAACCTATTTAACAAGTCCGTCGACCTTCTCGTCATGAGAAATGCTACTAAAAGGCTAAACATAACACAGGTTCTAGGTTCAGGTCAAAAGCTTCTACGGAAAATTCACAGCCACTACTGTCAATGAAAATCATGTTAGAATCTGCAGCAATAGATTAAATGGGGTTAGACTGAAATTTTTCAATATTTTTATTTGAACATACTTTTAGGCGTTTAACCATTTAAAAAACAATAAAAAATATTTGTAGGCCGCTTAATAAAATTAAATTAAAAGGAATTGAAATAGAAAGTGAAATCAATTTTCATTTAAATTTATGAAGAAATAAAGATCCCAGGCCTTTAGCAAAATCATCAATTTTTTTTGTTATTATTTTTGCAAATATTGCAGAGCATTGAACCTTAACAAGCCATTGCAAAAAAAAAATTCTTTTCAATTTCAAACCTTTTTTTTTGTGTTACTTTTACACTCTTGGTGGCTTTAACTGTCAGGTTTGATAACAGCAAAAAAAAAGGAAACATTTTTTAAACAAAAATTAATTCAATAATATTTGAAACAAAAACTAGAAAAGCTTACATACATACATACAAAGCAAAACACAATTGAAAAAAGAGGAGATCCTGATGTACCTGGTGAGTTACTTTGAAAAAAAATAACAATCAACCGGAAAAATAACAACGACAATGACAATAATCCTGCTGCAAAGCAATAAACCAACTGATGTGGAAGTTAATAAAGCCTACCCGTACATACATACAATAACAATAAAATAGAAGAAGAGAGAGAGAGAGAAAGAGAGAAAAAATACAAACAAAAATAAAGGATACACAGGATAAACAATGTGGATATTGACCCAGTGATACACTTGTACCAGTAACCAAACAAAACAATACCAAAAGAAAAAAAAAACAACAACAAAAACCTGTTTAACACACTCACTGACACACACATACACCCCTCATACACATATAAACGCACAGTTAATGCTGTGTAGCCAGCCAGACAACGTGACAATCGTATGAAATCCACAAGTGTAGTAAGAAGAGAGAGCGACAGAGAGAGAGTGAGAGAGAGTGAATGAAAGTAAGAGAGTTAGTAGTTGTTGTGAGAGTACGAAAGCAAGAGTTTCTACAGATTCAGCCTTGTGTTGCAAGTGGAACACAATATTTACTCTCCACAGTTCATTTGCGGCTTTTGACGTAAATGCTTAACGGATGCTGTATTCGGTTTGGTGTATTATTATCAGGCTTACGTAGGAATTTTTTTTTTTACCAGGCTCTTGTGCATAGGTGTGTATTGGTTGTGGATTTTATGGATGCTAAACATAATTTGTATTGTTGCTGCTGTTTTCTTATGTCTTTGAATGTGTGTGTGTGTGTGTGTCCAATTTTTATGGAACATTTTCTTGTAGATTTCCCAGTAAATGTTGATGACTTTTGGTACAATTTGTTGGTCGTTGATGCTGTTTAGTTCTTTCGTGTCTGCGGAAACGTGCGGTCGTTTTAAAAATCGTTAACGCTGCAACCAAAGACCAAAAAAAAAAAGGTTGCTTAACGCGCTTGAAAAGAAAAGGAGTGAAAAAAATAGCAAAAAAAAGTTTTTGAAATCAAAAAGAAAAAGCCTGTTACAAAAGAAAAAAAGAATTATTAAAAAATCAATGAAGTAATGTGTTTAAATAGGCTTTAAAGTACAAAAGTCCTTAAGCTTATAAAAAAAGAAAAAAGTGTTTTTAAAAAATATAAGCCCCTTAACTTATGCTCTACTGTTACATGTCCCAAAAATAGGCTTTAAAAAATGAATGAATGAAATTTTTAACATTTAATAATTATTTAAAAAGCATGGGTTTCTATACTCTTTAAAATTACACACGTTTCTTGTGTTTTTTATATCCTTTAAAGTAATCTTTAAAAAATTATTTCGAAAAAGAAAAACTCGGTTTTCTTTTCGTGTTAAAGCGTTTAAATTATAGACTTCAGTTCCGCGTAAAAATAAACCAAGTTAAATGATATGGTGCGTGTCGTTTAAAGCTCTACGATATGCTGTGATTAAGATAAGAAATGTTTAAAGAAATATAAATTACAAGTATGGCTGTACAGATGCTGTAAATTAATGTGTTAAAAATTAACGAGAGTGTCAGTGTTTGTATTGGTTTAAACAATTTTTGTTTAGTAAAACAAGATAAAACGTAAGCATACCTTTAAGCTGTGTTTATAAGGTGTACATTTGAAACTTTATACATAAAATATAATAAAATAAGCTTTTAAAATCTAATATTATGAAAGTAAGCTGCATATTTCTAGTCTACTAAAGAACTACTACTTTTGGGCTGTGATCAAATACATCTTTAGGACTAAAAAGTGGAATTCCTAAACATTTATTAAATTTCAAATTTTTAAGATTCTAGCAAATTTAGAAGAGTAGTAAATGAAAATTGAAGCCAAAGTAACTATAAAATACTCTCTTAAGTTAATATCCTTAGACTAATGCCTACTTTTAGGTACAGTTAAAAGTAAATAAAACCATATTCTCTTTCGGGCAACTAAAAACTCCTTAAAAAACTTAACATCTTTAGCAATTTTAATAATTATTCTTTCATAATTGTTTTTCTATTCCATTCAATTTTTTTCAATTTTTTGCTATTTGGCAAGATTATTAGCGAAATAAACTTCAAAGCAAGTGTCTGTTCTCAAAGACTGTCAATCATTTTTAATGACTTTCATTAGTACGTCAATAACAATACATTTAAAATCCTTTTGTTTTGTATTTAAACGTCAGTTTTAATAATAAATTTTCATTAATTTCAACTTTAACCTTTTCTTCCAATCATCTCAAGTTTAAATGTCAGGTCAAGTGTTTGTTGTTGTTTTTCATTTTCTTTTTTATCTATTCAAAGAGTACGTTTTGAATAAACTTTTAAGGCCTTTTAAAACAAAGTTTTATTATCTGTCGCATACAACAAGGCTTACTGCTTATATTGCTGCATACCGTGAGGGGAAGTTTGTTAAGACTTTAACAAAGTATAGTTGAAGGAAACATATGTTTAAAATTAAATTTAAATTTAAATTTAAAAGTTTTATTAAATAATCTATTTATGGGAAGTTTATAACACTGTTCTATTTCTGTTTTATAAAAGAATGCCTTAAACTAGGCCACATAAAATTGTTTTAAAATATTTCAAGACTTTTTTTCTTAAGTTTTTATAAATTTATTTTTAATTCAGGAATATGCATTCAAAAAGTTTTAATTGATTTATGATGGCAATATGATATTCTCTAGCGAAATACATTATTTAGTTCTCAGTATCATGAACAATTTACGGAAAGTGTTTCTTTCCTAGAGTTAAAGTTATTTTAAAAATCCCCTTAAAGGTTGAGATAGTTAGCTTAAAAAGTCTTTATAAAAAAACAAACTATTTATGGGGTTATACCCCCAAAATTATGCATTAATTTTAGATCAGCAAGGATTACTTCTTTAAATTTGTTACTACAATTAACGTAATCAGCACTGAAGGAGTCGTTCTAGTATGGTATTCAGTGTATTGGTTATTAGACGTAATGCCGCTGTTCAGGATCCAAATACAAAAAACATTTCTTCGCTGACTTCCTCTCAGCAGATTTCTGGCAAAAACTCCGGGAGTAGATTTTAAACTTTACGTACCACCACTTGGATAAAATTAACGTACACAACAGGGGTTGTGCGTAATGAGCAGTTATGTATGTTTATATTGTCTCAAATTATTATTGCTTCGTCGACTTAACGCCCACAGCAGGACAATAATTTAAAGCATACTATTAGGCTTTAATTAATGAATATATTGACATATTATTGTTTAACTATAATGAGGTAGTGGTGTCTATTTAACTAAGCACACAAGCGAATTTGAATACATGTTAAGTGCTAACGCTTGAAGCATAGTTTTAGGCTTAAGTAAATTATAAATTTAAAATCTTAATTTAAAAACTATTTTCTTAAAAATTAAAAGAACATTAAAGGTAAATGAAATATTTTTTCAAAGCTGTTAGGAAACCTATATCAAGTAGTTTGGCAAATAAATTTTTTTCTGTAAAATCAAAGAGAGTGCTGTTTGGAGAATTTTCTTTGGAATTTTATAAGTTTCACTGTTTTAAGTACATACAAAACTTTTCCTTTGATCTATCAAGTTCTGGGTCCTTTTTATGAAGCATTTTAAGTGTTCTGTTGGCAACATTTGCCATGGTAGCACTGAGGCAAATATGTGGTAACTTGGTTACATTTTAAAAAATGTTTAAAATATAATTCTCTAGAATGACTAAGAAGCCTTAAATTTAAAGGAAATTAAATGCGGTTATTTAAAAAGAGTTTAATGTATTACAAGCCCTAGTGTAGGCATTGATTTTTATGAAGTTTATTCTTTAAAGTTGTAGCATACTATCAGGCATTTGTTTGTAGAATTTAAAATACAATTTATTCACTTTTGTTAATGTATTAACTAAAGCATATTTTTAGGTGCTATTAAAATAAGTAAAGCAGTATTTTCCTTTTAATTTGGAACCCCTACATATTCCTAGAACCTTAAAAATTTTATAAGTTTTTTCCAATAAATTGTATAATAATTAACTCGCTTTATTTTATTATTTCATGAAATAATTCCATTAAATTTTATTATTTGAAAAGATTATTAGACAAATAACTTTAAAGCAAGTGTTTGTTTTCAATGCCTGTCAATCATTTTCAATGACTTTCATTAGTAAGCCAATAACAAGGCATTTAAACTCATTTTGTTTTGTATTTAAATGTCAGTTTTAATGAAAATTTCATTAATTTCAACTCTAACCTTTTCTTCTAATCCTTCTTTTGTATTTGGAACCATTTCAAGTTTAAATGTTCGGCCAAGTGCTTGTTTCTGCTTCTCATTTTATTTTTATCTATTTAAAGCGTACTTTTGTAGTGAACTTTTAAGGTCCTTTAAAACAAAGTTTTATTATTTGTTGCCTATTGCTAGGCTTACTGCTTATATTGCAGCATAACGTAAGGGATTGTGTGTTAAGTGTTGTAATACAGTCTAGTTAAAGGAAAATTGAATTTGGAAACTTTTTAAGCAATCATTTTTATATGTAAAGCCTAAAAGTATGCTTTACTTTTGCTTTCTACAAAGAAAAGACATAAAAGTATGCCACAAAAATTGAAAAATGTAAAACATATTTTTGGGAAATTACTGTAAATTGATTTTAAATAGAAGACAAAGTTAATTAATGGTGTTTTAATTGGCTTGAAGCGACAACATGATGCTGTTGTTTGAGATAAAGTTTTTGGAAAATTTCGTTTCGTAGTTACTCTGTATAATATAGGGAAGAGCACAGCCAACTATTATTTTTGTTTTCGTGCAGCAAATTAAACTGACCTTTGTTAGTTTTTATTCTTTTACAAAAATATTTTTGACCCTGAAAATATGCATTATTTTTTTAGAATTTTCTTACACTGCCTATTTTTAAAACATTTAAAAATTTGTTTAAATTCTTAGGGTTGTTAGGTTTACTCGCAATTTTAATTAATTCTAAGATTTGTTAATACAAATATAATCAAGCTTTTAAGAAAGCACCAAAAAATAGGCAACAGTTTTTTTAAATTTTTATTTTATTATTATAATTTTAATTTCTTTGTTTATATTGTATTTTTCCTATTATTATTTTTAATAATTATTTTTAAATTTAATATTTTAATTATTCTTTAAAAAAATTTCTTCAATCCCCTGGAACTTAAAAATATTTTTCAAACAAGAAAAAATTCCAGGCCATCTAGTGCTTTAAATTTAAAACAAAACATATTTTATTGCCTTGAAATATACTACAAACATGTGTATACTCACATATGCATGCAGCATACTCTAAGGCACCCACATAATTTTGGATATTTTCTTCTTAGCCTTTTTTAAAACACATTTTTAATTAAACTTTTTGTTAATGCATTCGGCTGGCTGTTGATTTCTTTATTTTTATTTTAAAAACGTAACTTTGCAGACTTTTTATTAGCATACTCTCATGTTGGTTTAAAGCCTTAAACTAGGCAACGTTTCTTTTATTCAATTTATTAAATTGCATGAGTTTATGGCAAATATTTAGAATAATAAGTGAAATGTTAATGGTTAAGAATGGTGATAAAAATGTGAAGCATATTTTTAGGGAATAAAAATGAATATAATTTTTTGCTAAAGTCCTTGCAGTCTCAAATCACAGAAAACATTAGAAATTTCATAAAATTATTATTTATTTCTTAATATATTCTTTGACTGTTCCGTTTTATAGCATATATTTAGGAGGTTTTTATTACCATTATAAACTTGAAGACAAATGCCTAAAATTATACTGCAAAATTGTTTAGTTTTTTCATAATACTAAAAATATTACAGCATATTATACAAATAAATATTAATGAGAATATAATAAAAATACAAGACTTTGCTAATGTAGATACTCCGCCTTAATTTAGTCTTCTGTTTTGTTTAAATTTTTTGGGAAATTTACAGAAAACATATGTATACAAATGTTTCTGTTTTAATTTCATGCTATTGAAGACCTGGTGTATTCTTTTCTTTTCTATTTTTATATTCCTTTTAGAATCTAAGAAATTCAGGGATTTGTTTTATCGTTTTGGAAGAATAATGTGAAGTACACTTGAATGTATAATTGCATTGCAAAAGTAGAGTATTAAAATTGAAAAAGTTATTTATTTAAAGTACGATTATCTTTAAAGATAATAAAAGTAAATAATATAATACTGCAATAAGTATTGAAAAAAATGTTGCCTACTTTTTGGAGTTTTGTTTTACGAAAGCTCTTTACAGCATATTTTGTATCTATTTCTTACTAATTTACTATAACCACAGTAAATTTATATGGTTTTTAATTATTTTATAACAACGAGTGTTCTTAAATTAAAAGAAATTGTAATTGTTCGTTAAAAAGTATTGCCTGTTTTTAGGGGAAATTCATTTAAAATCTAAAGTAATAGTTCTTTTTTTAAATTTTTTAAATAATTAACAAGTTTTACAGTTTAAAAACATTATTTTAAAGCTTTCTAAAAATATTTTGAAATACTTACGAAATAAATTTTTTTTAAATTCTTTTGAAATTTTTTATGTACAAAAAAATTTTTTTTGTTTGATTTTAAAATTTAATGAGAACACAAACTTAATATTCTTTTAGTTTTCATAATGTACAAATAATTTCTGTAGAAGCATTGAAAAGTTTTAATTAATTCTTGTTGTATGAATTTAAAAAAGGAAAAGCATACTTTAGGGATATTAAAAACAAAAGAATATATTTTTGTGTTTGTTGTTTGTTTGTTTTTTTTTTGAAAAAAAAAACACAAATTTGCCAGTGTTGTTTATACATTCTTTATAAACTATACAAGGAATTTAAGAAAATTTTCAATTTTAATTAATTCAAGCATACCTAACAGGGGCAGATAGGCTATTGCCTTTAAGTTTTGTCGTTTGAATTGAATTTTGCAAAGAAATTTATACAATTTACCAGACTTATGGATATAAAAACCACCAGAAAATACCGTCTGTTGGTATAAGCTGAAGCATCTTAATTAAGTTCTCCAATATGTATGGCTTGACTACTGTTTAAAGGGGCTTTATTTTACAATCATGTACAGCAATAAAGTCTTTCTTTTTACAGGTCTCGTAAGTCCTATTAAAATAGTTGAATAGGTAATACAATGGGAATGTATAGGGCGTCTGCCAACTTAACCTAAAACTAAGTCTGTTTTAATAAAATATTTTTAAAGTCTACTTTCTGGCGTTACAAAAATTATCAATCATTACTTGAAGTTTTAAAACTATTTTTCTGTAAAGTGAAAACATTTTTAAAATGTGTCTTGTTTTTAAGGGTAACGATTTAAAGTATATTTTAAGGGACTTAAAAATTTACCTTTTAAAATTTTGATCAAAACTACAGCTTTTTAAGAAAGCATATTTTTTAGGATTTTGTTTTACTAGCTTTTTAACAAGATTGCATAATTTTTTTTTATTTTTAATAAAATATATTTGTTTTATTAAAAAAAATATAAAGCATACCTTAGGGGTTTTTATTTTTTAAAATTGCAGGCTAGTACAATTCAAATTCTTTTTTATTTAAACAAGAAAATTCTATAACCGATCACCTTGGCGTTTCTAAAATCTAATTTTTAATTCCATTTCTTATTTGTTTTGTTTTCGTTCTCATTTAATGACTTACAATTTCAATTTCTTTAACAATGAAATTCGATGCTATTGTTCCATACACATATGGCCACAAATTTGGAAAATTTTTACTTTAAAGCCTTTATGTGATGCCATATCAATGTAAAGGAAATAAAAAAAAACGTAAAGAAAAACTTTGAAATGTTTAGGCAACGTTAAGAACTCTTTAAAGGCTTAAAAAACTAAACCAGGTTAAGCCTTCGCCATATAAGACCACCAGGATAACTTAGTTTTTCACCCCCCATGCACTCACACTTAAAACTCATTTTAAAACAGAATTACTGTGAGAGCAACCCACATCATCATCAACATCATCATCCGGATCTGTAGGAGAGAGAGAGAGAGAGAGTATTATTGCTTTAACAGAGAACTGAACAGAGAACAGTACAGAGTAAAAACTGTTGTAAAGTTTGTTTAAAAACTTGAACAAAAACTTGTGAAATTGAAAAGCAAAACAAATCATCATCATATTTGAAAAATAAAGGAGCACAGAACGGAAAAACTCTACAAATAAGGAATTCTTTACATACACAGAGAAATAATACAGACAGAGAGAGAGAGAGGGAGAGCAAGAGTGAGGTTATGAAACATAGTACAAGAGAAGTAAAGAGTGAAGCCTCATGAAAGAGTTAAAACAGTAAATGAATTTCAAATATCCATTCGTATTGTTGAACAGGAACAAAAAAATAAAGAAAGAAAAAGAAAGAAAGAGAGAAAAAGACTGGAAGGAAAAACTCGGTCAGCAGCATATAATTTTTTCTTTCTCTGTTTTTTCTCCCCGTAAACTGTGTTAAAATATTCGTCATGGTTTTATTGTATTTTTTTGTTTACTAAACTCGTTTCGGTATTTACTTTTTACCTATGAAACGCTAGGATACAGCATGTTAGGGGCTATGACTTTAGATTTATTTATTAAATATGCCAGTAAATTGACTTTATTTTTCAAGGTTTTTCCAAATACAAAAACTTTTCCTTTCTATTGTTAGAAGGAAAAAAAAAATTAACTGAACTGAACTGAACTGAAGAGAACAATTGTCATGGGCTAGTAAGTGGTTACGCTTACGTTTTTACGTTTTCTGCAGTTCATGCATTATAACATACATACACAGGAGTTTGTTTAAAAAAAGCTATTGGTTAGGGGTAAAAAGAAATTCGTGAAGGCAAATTCATAAGCTAAAAATGAAATAAAACAACTTTTATGCATGGGGTCTGCAGTGAAAAGCGGAACCCCATGCCTTTCACAGCATAATCTTTAATTACAGACCAAAAAGCTCAGTTATCTTACGGCCATAATGCCTTTCCATGATAATTTTCGAAAAAGTGCATCTTCTGACTCGTTCAAACCAAATCAGTTACTTACCCTTACGCAAAAGTTTTTAACTAATCGCTTCAGACTAATCCGAGTCCCATGTGCAAATATTTTGCATGTTAATATAAACCACCGAGTGGAAACTTAGCACCATCACTGAAGTAAATTTTTCATTCACAATGAAAGCCTATTCCTCAAGCGTCCAAACAGCATACATATGTATGACTTTGTGAATAGTCATCTGGTTTTAATTGTTGCCTGTGTTCAACTTTATATGGATGGAGGTGGTAATATAAATTGTGCCATAATAAATCACAAGGTAGACACATGAAAACGCCATGGAATCGTTTAATGCATAATCCGATCAAATACATTTCGGAAGTCTAGAGAGATCCCTTAGATCAGTACATGCTATACCGGAGATATCGTGTGACGCATCTTATGGTGACGGTTTTTAATAGCTCGATTCACGAAAGTGATCAATTATGTTCTCCTCTCCTACACAGTCACACAATACTGTTGCATCGCTTAACATTAAAATTATAAACAAAAACTACAAAAACAAAACAATGCAAGTAAACAATCCTGTTTACAAATGATCGTAATGCTTAATATAACAACAAACACCAGCATAACAAAAAATGGTAAGCAAGTAAACAAAAATGTACCAACAAACACTACAAGAATAAATGTAAACAACGATGTTTACATTTAAAGAGATTTCGAGAAGGCGAAATCATGAACATTCGCCTTCAAGAACGTTCATCAGACTGTTTACTTTGTCATATAAAAGGCAAGGCAAAGCAGGCAACTGAGTTAGTGAAGTTCAGTCAGTCTTGTGTGAAGACGCCTTGCGTTTGAAGAGAGTAATTGTGGTTTGAAGATCTCCGTTCCAAAGATCTGTCGAATAATTGTCTAGTAATTGATATGGTCGCCGTGGTCTAGTAGGTAGTGTGTTGGCTTATTAGACGAAAAGCTAGGGTTTGAGCCCCAGGCCATACATCAAAATGAAATACAAAAAGTATTTCTTCGGTGACTTCCTCTCAGCAGATTTCTGGCAAAAACTCTGAGAGTAAATAAAATTGCGATGAAAAGTTTCTCAAAAAGCTGTCGTTCGGAGTCGACTTTAAGCTCTGGGTCTTGCCAGTCACGTATAAAATTAACACACACAACATAAGTGGTGTGAGAAACTAGATCGTAATCTTGACTGAAGGGTTGTAATGACCAATTATGTGTATGTATGTAATTGTTATGGTTTATGCCAAGAGAAATAACAAAGAAAAGCAGTTGTTGTTGTTTACATCAAGTTGTGAACAGTGGCACACAATATTGTGCAAATAATAAAGGATTTTAATTAAAACTAAACACAAATTTATTTTTATTTTATTTGCAATCCATGAGCTCATATTTTAAACGTTTTTAAACGGAAAAACCGTAACAATGCGACGACAAGCATTAATATCTTCCCCCTACTGTGGTCTGATAGGTCACACTAGTAATTCTTAAGGTCATAATGGATCAAAGAGCCTAACAACTGTAATGTTCTCTTTTCAAGTATCCTATCTACTAGCTCTCGATCCTTAACCTTAAGTGACACTTACCACATCTGGTATGAGGCTAGTTTTGCTTTATTTTCATATTTGTATGGCTTGAAATGAATAAGAAAGTGGATCTCTTTCATGGATCATTGGATACTGGGAAGGCAAGTGGAAAGCCTGCACCTTCAAATGGTTTCTTCAAAGGCCTTAGTTTGATTGAGAAAGATGAGAGTAACGTCCACTTTATTTTCCAATTTTCGTTTCTGGATCGAAGTAGACTTTTCTCATTTCGCTCATGTCCTTTCTTTAGTCTTTTGAAAATATCGTTAATAAATATCTATGAGGTCACTAAACTTATTAAACTTTCTGGCTAGTTTTTAGTGTAGTCCTAAGGACATCATGGCCTACTTTAAAATCCTGATTGTGATGGTTAACTACTTGTCAGTTAGTTACGTGGCATCACATGGCAGCAGACTGCCATATGTTTCCTCTCATTCTGTCTTATTAAGATGTAAAAAACCGTGATAATTTTTATGTTCCTTAGTATAATTAATTCATTAACAAATTTTCCTTTTAATTTAATCAACCGTTATGATTATTTTATTTTCCATTTTTTTGTTGTTATCCTTTGGCCCTTATAAAGCTTTAATTTGTAACATTTGCAAGCATATTGACATAATTTGCCATCTTAAAACAGGCCCGGCCATTAGTTTTAATTAATAACGCCTTAATGTATGCCAAAAACAAATATACACTTATACACACACCATGAAACCATGTAGTAAACTTGACCTAAATGTTGGTGAATTTATTTAAACTTTGCTTTGCTCAACCAACCAACCAAACAAACAGTTAAAGACACTTCATTAAAAGCAACAGCAAACGAGTGAAAACCCTTTTCTTTTCTATTTGAAAATGTTGTATTTATTCAAAGCATACATTTAGGTGTTTTGGCCTTAGTAATGCTAGTAATAATGGGGTACCAGCAGTTAACCAGTAAGGTGGAGGGGGCTATACTAATAAAAATTAAAAGAAAAGAAAAACATTTTTTCTCTCTCTCTCTCTCCCTCTTAGCTTGTATTTCCATAAGAGAATGAGAAGCATATGTTTTCAGTTACAAAAGGAAAAACTTACACAGCGAAAAACAAATAGAGAGTGAGGTAGAGTGGGCAAGAGATGGTAGGCTGGTTGTCTTGTCCCTGTGTGCAAGTATAAGACAAACACTATTACGCATTAGCATAATTAAAACGTGTAAATACTTCAAGTTGTTGCTACTTTTCTGTTTCAACTAAAAGAGCGTGGCATGAAAATGAAAAACTTACACAACAGATACCCTCAACTACAAAGCAAATAGATTTCTTTCAACCTCCAACTCTGCCTCCTCCTCTCTCTACCTCCTTCTGCCTCTATTTTGACTTTAAAATCCTTTTTCTTTCTGTCTTTCTAGAGCAAAACTTATCTGTTTTAGTCTTTTTTTTGCTTATTTTTTCACATTTAAACACATTTAGACAACGTAGAATAGGAGGAGGAAGGAAAGAAGTAAAAGCACGGCAAAAGGTAATTTTTCTCGTAAATTACACACAGCCAAACAGCCAGCTGTTGCATACTTTTAGGAGGTTTAATGTTTGTTTATATTTTTGTTGAATTTTTTTTGCATTTTTTCAATGTGAAATAAAAAGTATTTGTACGTGTACGTGTATAGTAAATAACGAAAAATATTTTGAATACCACTCGTTCGTTCACTAAGTATGTGTGTAAATAAAAATAGTGTGGAGAGTGCTTTTTAAATAGTCGAGTGTATGTGTGTTTGTTTGTTTGGTTGCTTTGAAAAATTATGCAATTAAAATGTATGCCTGCAAATACTTGTGCCTAAAAGTATGCCATACACAGTTAATAGGCAAATAAATATCAATACTAGGCAGCCTTGAACTTTAAAAACAAATGCCAGCTGTTAAGTAAATTGATTTAAACGATTAGTTTAGTTGTAGTGTTTAAAATAAGTGCAAAAAAGTTTTAAACATTGTTTTAAAAGTACGTTATTTTTGTGAAAAAGTACAGTATACATTAAGGCTTTAAAAAAATATAAAAAAACTAAAGTTTTTACTGTGGCTTAAAAAGCTTGAATTATAAACTTTATTTCTAACGAAACCTTCATAATTTTTTTATTGATTTGCGTTTTTATTCACTAAGTTTTGATAATAAAATATAAAAAATACAAGTGAAAATAGAGTAGTCGCCGTAGTCTAGTAGGTAGTGTGTTGGCTTATTAGACTCCAGGTCAGACATCAAAACAAAATACAAAACATATTTTTTCGGCGACTTCCTATCAGCAGATTTCTGGCAAAAACTCTGAGAGTAAAAATAAAAATTGCCATGAAAAAGTTTCTCAAAAATCTGTCGTTCGGAGTCGACTTTAAACAATAGGTCCCACCACTGGTGTATAAAATTAACGAACACGACATAAGAGGTGTGAGAAGTTAGGTCGTAATCCTGACTGAAGGGTTGTTATGACCAATTATGTATGTATGTACGTACAAGTAAAAAATCTTTCAAAGGAATTTAAAAAAATAATACAAATAAATTTTAATTACCAGATTAGTCTTCATACCCTGGTCTCACAGAGACTTGCATGTGTTGGTATATACAGGGTAATGAGAAGGTGTCCTGCAGCGGCTTTGGATGCCTTATTGGATTTAAACATGTTGCATATGGTAGGGTAGTCTAGTAGGCAGTGTGATAGTTTATTAGATGCCAGCACGTGGTTCTAACCTAAGCTCAGCCCTTTCAAAAAACCGAAATTTGAGAGAAAAAATTTTTTTCGTCGGCGACTTCCCCTCTGCGGGCAAAAACTTTCAAAGTATACTGACTGAAGCTACCATGAAATATTCTCACTCGACATTAATTTGTAGGTCTAGCTACTCATTGATAAAATCAATACACTTAACATAAGCGGTTTGAGAAGCTAGGTCAGGTCATAAATAAAAAATAAAATAATTGGCCACCAAGTCCAAGCAGTTTCATATAGCAGGACTTTCTTAAGTTTACGTAGCTAATTTCTAACGTTGGAATCCTTTGAAAACCCTCATTCGGCGAGTTATCGCCGAGAGACCGCCCAAAAATTGGGAAAAAGTGGGGTCGGACACTCCTTTAAAGGAATCAACTACTGCAATCAGTTCAGAGGTGCTTTTTAAGATGACATTGTATTTGGTATGCAATGGCAAGGTTTAAGCATTGGATTCATTCCAATAAAAGTTTCATCGAAATCTTAGCTTCATGTGTGGCTCATTTAAGTTTACTTTGGAAACCCGAAAGTGTAGGAGACTCAAAATTTTTTCATTCATATTTGAAAAACACAGAAGGCAGTTTCTGTATCTGTAACACCCTGTCTTGACAACTGGCAACACATTTGAACTTCAATTCATAAATAAAAATTATTTTACGCCTGAAGAGAGACTTATTTAAAAATCCCCCCAAAAAGTATGCTTTAATTTTTTTTAACAATTTTTTTTTACTCTTTGGCAATTACTTTAAATTAAAATTTGTTTTCTCTTTTTCTTTATATTTACAGCATGATGCCAGTTGGATATTAAAATCTAAAACCTACAATTTCAAATAAATTTAAAAAGAAAAGAGAAAAATCTAAGAAAACCTTAAAAATTAAAAAGAAAAAGAAAAATACAAAAAAAATTTGGTGAAAATGTGTTTAAAAACAGAAAAGTTGTGAGCAAAAAAAATCTTTGAAACAAATTACCATGAGAGATTCATTAATTAAATCTGTTTCCCAATAACACAGAGTGTGTAACAAACAAACAAGAATTAAAATAAATTAAAAACCAAAAAAAAGAAAGGAAAAGAAAAGAGGAAAAAAAGCAGGAACAAAACAAAACCCAAAGAAAAGTTGAACAGAAATCATCACTTGCAAAGAGGAAAAGTCATAAATCATTTAAAGGCCATAAATAACAATAAAACAAGGGGAAGAAAGGGGAGAAATTTAGCGAAAAAACAAGGAAACTCATAATAATTTCAACACCTAAAAGTCTGCAACACGAACACATGGTGCTCGAGCCCTAAGCCCTAAAGTAGGCAATGAAAATGTAAATAAGTAAAGCATATGGAAAAAACAACACGATATTGTTAAAATATTTTCGTGAGTGTGTTAATTTTTCGTGTTTTTGTTTTTGTTTTTTTTTATCGAAAAGCAAATGTACTGTTATTTTCCACTTGACTTCAATTAAAAACCAGGCCTACCTTTTCGGGCATCGTCAAGTAAGAAACAGCCTAAAAATATGTTTTATTAATTGAAGAAAGTTTTGTAAAATCTCTGATTTTATTAAAAAATAAAACAGGTGTAGAGTGTTGGAGAATTACAAGGCCAAAGTTGAAATTTAATTTTATTTTTTTTAATTTTATTTTCCATTTGTGGTGGCCTTAAAAACCAGGCCCTTTAGAAAAGTTTTAACCCAACACAAGGGGAAAACATAAAATTAAAACAAAACAAAACAAAAACTAAATATTTACAAATATTTAAGAGAATTTATTTATTATTTCTGTGCCATACTTTTCTGTACAACAGCAACAAGAACAACAAGCAAACAAAATTGTAAACATAAGCTCAGCCAGTCTTTGTTGTTGTGTAAAACATAAGTATACTTTTAGGCAAAAAATACATTTTTTTCAAAAAGAAACGAAACGAATAAAAAAAAAGTGAAAATTAACAAGTGGAAAAAGGTATACAAAAACAGCAGCAGCAGTAACAACAACAATAACAATTACAACAACATTTTCAGAAACCCAGAGGAAAAACATATTTTACTGTTTAAAGCCTAACCCGGTTGGTTGTTTGGGCTTCGTTTTCTTGCCTGCAACATTAAAGGTTTTAAGGTAAGTTTTTATTTTTACTTCTGTTGTGCTCGAACTCTTACATGTTAATAATTATCAGCCTGAAAGTAGGCTGCAAGAGTTTTATATTTTTTGTTTTACCTAGAAAGTATGCTAAAGTTTCTTGGAAACTAAACTGTACAAATGGAGTAACTTTAATCGAAATTAAGGTATTAAATTCTTAGAGAAGAAGATTTTTTGGATTTTCGATTTTTAATTTTAGAAAATAGAAGAAAATTTTAATGAACAGCAGTCTCTGTATGGTATGCTATAAAGGTTTAAACATTTTCAGCCCTAAAATATGCAAAGTTTTTAATTAACACAACAGCATCTACTTGGTTCACTACTGGAAAGTAAAGAGCTTAGAATTAAGGAAGAAGATTCAGTTTTATTATGGTCTGGGAGAAAATGATTTTCGAATTTTCATTCGAATTTTTTTAATTACACTGGTCAACAAAATTCATAATTTGGGAATATTATTACAAGCTAATCTTAAGCCAACAAGGATGGATGTATGGGTGTAATACTTCAGACTGGACGAGGATGAAGAGTCTCAACAAAAGGTACTTGCACTCTTATAATGATCCCACTGTGATACCCCTTTTGAAAGCTAACAATCTGCGAAGAGAGAATCAATTTCTGCTAGGTAGTTAGGTTGGAGTGGGAGCTTTGATATCAAAAGCTCATTTGAGAACGGGCCGCTATGCATCCGTTGTGACGCCACAGGAAAACGCAGTCCCTGCACTGACCAATTTCCACCAAACTAGAGAAGAAGTTGGTGAGCGCAAGGACTGCACATTAAAAGCCCGCTGGAAATCCAGGCCGGAAGTTTGATAAACGAAGCTGTATCCTTGATATCCGTCAAGCTAACAAGGATTGGGCAGCCAAATAACCTATATTTGCACCTCGCAAGCGATGGGCATTGACAAAGAAAGTGTATAGGAGCCTCCTCTTCCTCAACGAATCTGCATCCACGGCAGTAGTCGTTAGATGGGGGCTGCATTCTTTCCGCGTGTCTACCCATAACACAATGACCTTTAAGCATGGCCCCTGTGATCGAGATGTCGTTACGACCAAGCCCGAGTAACTGGTTTTTGTGCCTTCTATCCATCGAGGGCCAAGTGAGTCTAGCGGTGGAGCAGGACCACTCATTGCAACTGGATAGAATGAAAGAATTTCCGTGCAATGGCCAAATTCACAGAAGTAAGTGGCATACCAAAGTCGATTAAAGAGGATTACGGCCCTGGCGAGATCGTCGGCTCTGCAGTTTCCCGGAATATTACAGTGTCCAGTGCCTGGTGAACTCCTCGTCGTGCGTCCCTTGCTCCTCTTGCCGCTTTCGTCTGCCCCTGGGCGTAGATAGGCATGCGATCGTTGGCAGTTTTGAATCGATTGCTGCTGATTCCTTTGCTCCGCCTCGCCGTTCCTGTTGCTGCTGCTGCTGTTTATGTGCGGGCCCAATTTGCTCATCTCCCTTGCTATCATCATCCCCGTCATTGCCGCCACCGCCACCGCCAAGCCTGCTGCGTTGTTGTGTGTTCATGTCGCCAAAGCCTCGTCCGTGAGGACGCTGTTCAATGTCAGTACTGTAAGTGTTGTTCTTTATGTCGATGTATGTTTATTGTGTTGCTGTGGGCCACTAGTCCCGAACTGTTTGGACATCAACTGGTAGCAATCGATTTGATTACGAGGTCTGACCGGAGTCTTAATTCTGGTACCACGGGAGTCAGGAGCCCTCAGGAACCTCGGTATCAGCCTGGCTGTTGGTGCGGCCCCTTTTGGGATCATTGTGGTGGCTGTGGTTTGGATCCAAATCGCAGGAAGAGTCTAGTTAGGCTCAGTGTGGAGTTGCATTCTCAACCAGGTGCCGTAACCCAAAGATCGGAAGGAGTTTTAGATAGGTTTCGCTCCTAACCAAGGAAGAAGTCCTGTCGAAATATATGGCTTCGAATTGGTACTCAGGTATAGCAGTCATCTGGGGGCGTTTGTAGACGCATTGTATTTCACCCTGTGCGAAGAGCATCATGGGATTAGGTCCACGCGGACAGGTACCCATGTAAAACCCATCGTCGTTGTGTCCAGGGACTCAGACAAGTAGGACACTGAAGCGCTTAGAAAGAAGGCCGAGACAGAGGCGACATTCGCTAACGATGTCTGCTAACAATAGCATTCAATTAGTAGGACCTTAATATTGTTTCTTTCCTCAGTTAATGAACTCTCCAGGGATGTTTATGAGCAGCGATTAGATTACTTATAAAGGGTGTTTTTTATAGAGGTATAGAACTTTAAGTTGCAATAAAACAACGATGGATTATTCGATTGACATGAATTTTATTTATCCGAAAGATAATCTTGTGGCATTACATTTTAAATATGATTTCTGGCATATGACCGCCACGGCTGGCGCGGATGTAGTCCAATCTGGACGTCCAATTTTTGATGACTTTTTCCAACATTTGTGGCCGTATATCGGCAATAATACGACGAATGTTGTCTTCCAAATGGTCAAGCGTTTGTGGCTTTACCGCATAGACCAATGACTTTACATAGCCCCACAGAAAGTAGTCTAGCGGTGTTAAATCACAAGATCTTGGAGGCCAATTCACAGGTCCAAAACGTGAAACTAGGCGGTCACCAAACGTGTCTTTCAATAAATCTATTGTGGCACGAACTGTGTGACATGTTGCGCCGTCTTGTTGAAATCACATCTCCTGGACATCATGGTTATTCAATTCAGGAATGAAAAAGTTTGTAATCATGGCTCTATACCGATCACCATTGACTGTAACGTTCTGGCCACCATCGTTTTTGAAAAAGTACGGACCAAGCCAGCCCATAAAGCGCACCAAACAGTCAGTTTTTCTGGATGTAACGGTGTTTCCACATACACTTGGGGATTACCTTCACTCCAAATGCGGCAGTTTTGTTTGTTGACGTAGCCATTCAACCAGAAGTGCGCTTCATCGCTAAACAAAATTCGCTTATGAAAATCGGGAACAACGGTAATCTCGTTTTGGGCCCATTCGACGAATCTACGCCTTACTTGATGATCGTTTGGCTTCAAATCTTGCACGAGTTGGATTTTGTAAGCACGCCAACCAAGATCCTTCCGCAAAATCTTCCATAAAGTGGATGGACACAGATCCAATTCCTGTGCTCGATGGCGGATGGAGTCATTCGAGTCTTCCTCAATGCTACGCTCTACAGCAGCAATAGCTTCTTCTGTACGCACCGTACAGCGTCTCTGGGGATGCGAGTTATCAATAAGGGTAAACGTGGTGCAAAAACGTTCCATGGTTAATCGAATTAACTGCTCTGATGGACGATTTGGTCGACGATAAAATGGACGTAGTGCGCGATACGTTTTCCGCACAGAACCATTATTTTCGAAATAAAATTGCACTATTTGCAAGCGTTGTTCAGGCGTGAGTCTATTCATGATGAATTGCCAAACCAAATTGCCAAATCACTTGACAGCTGTTAAATCGGTCACTATCTTGAAAAGTAATGCCAACTTAAAGTTCTATACCTCTATAAAAAACACCCTTTATATTCTAGACAACTGTCCTTAATCTATATAAGGTGTGTTACAAATCCTGTTGCCCTGATAAACTTTGATGTCAAACCTCCCTACCTAGTGCTGTTAAATATTTCGTTTTCCTCATCACAAAATCCATGTATTGGGCTTAAAGCGAGAATATCTTCAAAGTCTTTTTTTGTGATAAATACGTTGGCTTGGATGATTTGCATAATTATCCTACAGTCTAAAGTTAAGCCTCTTGTAAGTCCTTTAACCATTCCAACTACGACTACATTTAACTTGTGGGTAAGTGTTGTCAAAACTTTTCGTATCGCAAACCCCTACTCATCTGTGTGTTATCTTAGAAAACCCAAAAAATTTAAATTCTTTTGAATTTTGCCAAGAATACACTCCAATCAAGCTTCATTCTAATTATGTTCATAACACTAAATCTTCATAATTATTCATCATATTCATCTTAACTTTGCATAATCCCAATAACAACAACAACAAATATTCTATAAAATTACTACGAAAAATAACTTTTGATTTACCCACTGGCATGCCAAGTCACAATACTTTAATCTCTGCTTCTTACCTGTTAAAGATTTTACGTTCCCTCTCCCTCTCTCAATCTCATTTCATTTGCCGAAAAACAACTTAAAATTCTTCAAATTCCATAGGCTTCATTAAGCCTTAAAATCAACTTTAAAATATTATCAAAAACAAAACTATTTATTGCCTACTTTTAGGGCTGGGGTGTTTACACAAGGTAAATTAAACATCTCTTCTTCCAGAGAGAGAGAGAGAGAGAGATAGCACAACAATGACAAACAATTACGGATAAAATTCTTCTTCTAAATCAACAATTCTTGCTGGAGTTGAAATATTTCTGTTGAACTAATTCATCTGCCTGCCTGACTGCTTGCCTACCTGCCTACCTGCCTTGATGGGCCCTATTTCTTTGATACTTTTTGGCATTTTTAGGTTAAGTTAAGTAAAGTAAAGTTTTGTAAATTTTTTGTAATTCATTCCTGAAATTGTTGATTTAAAATCTTTGCAGTTGGAAACTCTGTAGAATGTCAAGTGAAAAGTTTGATTTTCGAAATTTGAAATGTTAATCCCAACCAAAAGCCACAAGAAGTAGAATGCAAATGAAGAATATTTTACGTGTGGATTTTAGAAAACTAAAAGGGTGGGCCAGGAAATGAGTTTATTTCAAGGATTTTTAATAGAAAATATAAGACAATATTTCGAATTGAAAGACTCCTTATTTATAAATGTACGAAGAATAAAGTTTTTGCAATTAAAAGTGATTGTACACATTACTGATCCTAAGTGGCCAGTCAAGTGGTTGGTCACTTAGGACTACTCACTTAGCTAGTCATCATTAAGTGCATTAAGCTGACCTTAAATATTTTACGATATTTTTGTGGATACTAAAATTGTCCAAAGCCTCCGACAATTTTATTCTATTCACAAGTAAGATGTTGAGTAGTCAAGTCAAGAGGGAATGGAATGCCGTGACAATGGAGTGAAACACAAGCCGACTTTTTAGTCTTCGACATAGAATGTGCGTAGCCTCTCAGTAGAAAGCTTTGTAGTCGGTGTGAGAATTTTAAAATAAAACTATAAAAGCTGTTCAAAGGGAAACCTTCCCTTATAATTAATAAGTAGTACGTTAAGAAGCCATGCCGGGATTTATTGAGGTTTTTAATTTCGTGCCGGTTTAATGAAATTTTCACAAAATGGTTGTAAGAAACAATTTTTTTTAATATTTTAATATCTCGCAGACACATTAAATAAAGGAATTTTCCGATTTGAATTTTACAATCGTAAATCGTATTACAGTGTGTAGTAAAAGTAAGGCAATGTATGGAAGAAAAATTTCTTTGCACATCTTGTTTTAAACAATCCACGTAGACTTCTACTGTGCCACTGGAGAGAACCATTTCAGCTTACCAGTCATCATTGCCTGGAAATCTAGCTTTGAATCTCCGTTCTGGATTCAATTCATGCTGGCTGCAATCATTCCTGTGAACTCAGGGTGTAGTAGGCTACAGCTGAGAGAGACCTTGTTGGTCGTGATTAGACTCCATGGATTAACTTCAATTGCATTGCAATATCCATAGGATTTCAAATTTCCTTTTTGCTTTTTGTTTGTTTAATTTTTTTACACACTGTAAAATAATTTTATGGCCTTCTGGTTTATTAGCAAGCAACACCTGATAAAACAATTAAAATTTTGAAATAAAATGATAAATTTGCTGCGAATATAAAAATGTTTTGGGGAGAAGTGTGGTGAGAATGACAAGGTTTTCAATATTCTATTTGAGTTAAGCAAACCATTTGAAAAAAGGACTCAGTGGAGAGGAGGAAAATAATTCCAAACAATTGAAGAAGAGTTTTATACTGCGGAGAGCGCATTGAAACAAATAAATCATTCAAATGCTGAATCATTTCAACAGCCTGCATTAAAGTATGCTTTAAAAAAAGCATACTAATTGCGCCTAAATGTATGCTTTAAATATTGTTTGTTTGTTTTCTAATTTATTATTTTTTCTGCATACTTTTAGGCCTTAAAACTAAAATATTTTGAAAGCCCACTAATTATTGTCGTAAAAATATTTATTTTTTGCTTTAATACTCCTTAAATTACATTCTCTTTTAACTTGTTGGGAAGTGTAATATCTTTTTGAAATTAAAATTACTTATGAAAACTTTACACAAAAATTATCTTTTCTAAAATAGAAGACTAACAAGAAGCAAAAGATTCTCGTCTAACGCCTAAAATCTATCTTTAAGCATTTTTTAATGTGTTAAAAAAAAGAAACAAAAAAAAAAGAAAAAAGAAAACTTTTTCTATTAAAACACTTGAAGACAGAAACAAAAGAAAAGAATTTCAACAATTCAACTAAGTTTTCCTTTTACTTGTTCCGAATTGTCTTAAAAAGTAATAGAAAATAGAAAAACAAGCATAGAAAAATGTTGGCATTTAATTCTTCTGTTGTGTTTTATTTGAATTTTAAACACAAAACTACTGCCATTTAATTTATCTTTATGAGTGCAAAAACGTTTTGTAGTCTTAACAAAAAAAAAAGTGGCAAAAGAGACACGATAAAAACGAACAAAAAACAAAGAAAAATTAAATGAAATAAAGTTGAAAAGAAAAATATAACAACAACAACAACGATTTGTTTCATTCTCTAAAGCCTAAAAGTATGCAAGTAATTATAAAACATATAAAACAGTAAAAAACAGGCATTGTATGTAGCAACCAACTACAAAACAAATGAAAAGAAATGAAAAGAGAAACATTTAATAGGCCATGATACAGAACCACCATTCATTCGTTCATTCATTCCATTGTTAATTTTTTTGTTATCTATTTTAAGGCATCTCTTCTTCCAAAAAAAAAAAACAATTTCTTTATTATGCTTTAAGAAACTGCCTAAAGAGGGCACAGGAGGAGGCCCACTCGGAAAACAAAAAGTCAACAATTTTATTTTCCTTTTATTCCTTGGAATTGGCTTTTTTGTGTTGAAATAAAAAATAAAACTTTTTTTGCAAAAAAAAAAAAAAAACACACGCACACGACATGCAATTTACTGTAATAATAACAAAACATGTAATTATAACACAAACACTAAACGTGTAAAGCAAAGTTAAGCATATTTTCAGGCGTTTTTGAGTAGAAATTAAATTCCAAAGCGTTTTTTAAAGCCTTATTGAAGTGACTATATTTAGTATTTTGTCCGAATTTCCAAGGCCATTCCTTTTAAAAGTTATTAACTTTCAATTAAAGCTTTACAGATTCGAAGAGAACAAAATAGTTTGATAAACTTAGATGATGTATCCTCCTGGCAGGCTAAGGCCTCACTTATGTGGGGGTTAGGTTCACTGTAATACCTCATATCAATATTTAACTCGACGTCTAATACCTCCCAAGGGAAACCATCCAGGCTGAATTGCCACAATGTCAGAGCATCTGTTCGGATATAAAGAGTTATAGGGGATCATGTAGGCAAATGGTACACATTTGTTGTGATCTAAGAAATATCTTAGACGGCAGGATTAGTGTGATCGTTGCAAGCGTTACTAGTGGCCTTAAGAGAATCTCGATAGGCAGGTCGTAAAGTACTTTAGGAAGTTGCTATTAGAGTGTTGGGTTATTACACGAGAGCACGTGATTCAAATCACAGCTCAGACATCTCGAACGAAACGAAAAAATACTTCTTTATGCAACTTCCTATCAGTCATTCAGCGAGTTAGTCTCCGTAGATTTCTGGCAAAAACTCTGAGAGTAAAAATAAAATTGCAATGAAAAGTTGCTCAAAAATTTGTCGATCAAAGTCGGCATTAAATCTGTAGGTGCCGCCACTCATGGAAAAAAATTTACGTACACAACATGGTGGTGTGAAAAGCTAGGTTGTTATACTGACTAAAGGGTTGTAATAATCAAATCGGTAGGTAGAGTAATTGGGTGAGTGTTACCCTCAAAGTATTAATAATGAGGACAGCAGACTGCCTTCTTACGTTATCGAGGGTCTGGATTATGGAAGATACTCTCGATTTGAGAATCGGTTTATAAAACCAGGATATATCGACGCTTCCGTTCTATAACATTCTAGGTCGAAAAAGTGTGTTTTGAGTTATGAGCGCTCAAAGTTTTCAAGCGATATACGACTATGTGTGTACTCTAAGTGGATTTTTGCCTATAACTTCGGAACGGATCGGCGCATCTTAACCAAATTTTGCCAGTATTTAAGTTAGAGCACGTAGAATTTATGCAAGAACATTAAAAGCGTTCTAAGTAGACTTATAATGTTATAGAATGGAGGCGTCGATATCTGCTTTACAGGCGAGGAAAGCCACGGAAACTTTCGAGCTCTTTCTAGCATATTCCGCAACCATAAGACTTTTTCTCTTAGTGAGTATTCTAAAAGCAGTATTAAGCCACGCTAGTGATAGCTAATGCCCGATTATCATTTCCTATCACTTTAGAAATATTTTCTGGCTAATTAGTGAATAATTTCTCGATTGCCAAGGTACCGCAATAATGGAAAAATTTGTTTTCCCAGAAGAAATCCGAGATAATTTTTTTCTCATCCTATACATGAGGACATAAGTCTACTTATGGGAAGGGCAAAGGTCAAATAAATTAGTACAAGTAGTTTTAAAACATTTTTCTTTTGAAATTAAAATTAAAACGAAAGCAAATTTTTAAATATGGGCTGCAATATGCCTTCAAAATTAGAGTTTGTAGCATAGATCCCCTAACCTTTGACCCCCACCCTCCTATACCAAACTAAACCTCAACTAAATGGCAAATATTTCCAAAACTCGACAAAATCTAAAACATATTTCCGAAGCAACAAAATATTCTCTCCTTTTAAAATTGCCATCTCATCTAACCAAAGGAAACCACGAAATATTTCATAAAAGCCTGTGCGAACCTTTTAAGACTCACCAGCATTTGGCAGAGGACTTTGTCTATTATTTTGTGAAAAGAATAAGTTTAATAAACTTTCTTCAAAAGGAAAAATATAAGAATAAGAATAAGAAATTAATTGTTTTAGTTTCTTCTAAAAAAGAAAAAAAAAATATTTTTTGGAAGCAATTTTCCATTTTTCCCCAAAAACAAAAACAAAACTAAAACAGCTCAACAGTGATGAACAGCTAACGGAACAGTACAGCCTTTTCCGGCATAGAAACCACAATGAATTGCAAAAAGGAAGTGCGACTAGAAAGGATAGAATAAGAAGAAGAAGAAATTAGTATTTAAGAAAAAAGAATAATTTTTGCGAATTCTATAAACGAAGAATGTCTTAAAGGCTTATTTAACAGTGGGCCATAATAGGAAATTCCTCATTAATTCACCACAGTTCTTTAAACTTACCAAATAGAGCGACAAATATAGTTTTAATTGCGCTCTTATTCTAATTAATGGAGCTTAAAATATATTTTATTAGGAGGTGTAGCACGTATTCTAAGTGTTTTAGATAAAGAACGGTTTTTCTTATTGCCACGCCCATTTCGGATGGGCGAAAAATATATATATTTCTCTGAATCTCAATTTCTTTATGTAGTTTTTTAGTTTATAGAATCAGCGTTGAAAACCTGTTGGCCTGGAAGGAAATCAAAATGTAAAGGCGTTCGGAGTAGTCAGCCAGCTTTCATTGTTGCACGAGTTGAACTTTATATGCATGGAGGCGGAAATTCAAATGCAAGATTCATCATACTACGCAGTGAGATAATCTTAATTGCTGAAAACGCTGTGTAAATAACAAATTCTGACTATCCAGCTCACTTTCTCTAACAGAAGCTCAATGGATACATTCCGATGGTGTAGCAGTTCGCTCACATCTGCAAAGCTTCTAGTCTTTACAAATGCCTTTATAATGTTACGAAAATGAAAAGACGAAATCATGAACGTTAGCCTTCAAGAACATTCATCAGACTGTTTGCTTTACCAAAAGTCGCCGTGGTCTAGTAGGTAGTGTGTTGGCTTATTAGACGAAAAGCCAGGCTTCGAGCCTCAGGCCAGACATCAAAATAAAATACAAAAAAGTATTTCTTCTGCGACTACCTCTCAGCAGATTTCTGGCAAAAACTCTGAGAGTAAATAAAAAAATTGCCATTAAAAGTTTCTCAAAAATCTGTCGTTCGGAGTCGACTTTAAACTGTAGGTCCCGCCACTCATGTATAAAATTAACACACACAACATAAGTGGTGTGAGAAACTAGGACGTTGTACAATGGGTCAATTCGACCTCCGGGTACTGTACTTGTCTTAGTTGACAAGTACACGTCCTCTAACCTAACGTAATCTAAGTGGTATGAGAAACTAGGTCGTAATCCTGACTGAAGGGTTGTAATTACCAATTATGTACGTATGCAAAGCAGGCGACTCAGTTAGTGAAGTTCAGTCAGTCTTGTGTGAAGACGCGATGTGTTTTTTGTAGAAAGTAATCGTGGTTTGAAGATCGCCATTACAAGAATTTGTCGAATAATTAACTAGTAATTGCTATTGTTTATGCAAAGAGTATAAACAAAGGAATAAAAAAGAAAAGCAATTGTTGTTGTTTACATCAAGTTGTGAACAGTGGCTTACAGAATTGTGCGAATTATAAAGAATTTTAATTCAAATTAAACACAAATTTATTTTTATTTTACTGCAATCCATGATCTCATATTTTAAATGTTTTTGAAAGGTAGAAACGTAACAATACTTTTATTGGTTCCTTGTATACCAGATCGCTTGTTTTCTTTCATAGATGACGTATTTGATTTTGTCCATTGCATGTGTGTTTGCCCAGGGCCTTTCCCCAAATTTTTTTTCCAGAACTAAGTAGAGTTTATTCCTTTGAATGAAAGTAATTATTTTCTTACATTAATTGCTCTATAATTCTAGTTAAACAAGCGTTAAGAGCTTTGAAGACAGCAGTAAAAAATGGAAATAAACACGAGATTTTATGGTTATTACTTGACTGCAGTGTAAGCCCTGAGGGTACGGTTTAAAAGCGTTTACATTTCGTTTGAGTTTTTGCAAATCAACACCCAAATAATATAGAAAAAAATAACGACAAAGAAAAAAACTTGAAAAAAAAGAAACGAAAACGAAAACAAACACCAAAAAGTTTTCGATGTAAAACAAACTGTGTTTCATTTCATAGCCGGGGGATAGATGAGCGAAAATTAAATGGAAACAACAACTTTGCAAACGAGTAATGAAAAGTTTTACTCTTGAACAAGACAAGCTTACATCGAACGGAAAACATTAATTTTTTATTTTGAAATGTTTGTCATTATTACCCCTGGAAATATGCTAAGAAAAAAAAAGAACAGAAAACCGAAATTATTTCGTTAAAAAAAAGAACAGAAATAGGCCATGAAACAACAAACAGTTTTAAACATCAACACATTAAATAATGATTTAATACAAATCAATGGTGGTTGTATACACAAAAAAATAGAAAATAAATAAAAAATTTAGTATATTTTTAGGCTAAGCAAAAACAAAAAATATAGCCTACTTCACATAGGCTACGTATGAAAGTTAAATTGAAATGAAAATTCCAGGCACGTGTTTCGTATTTTTTTCTTGTGTTTTGTGAAATATTTCCGTGTGAAATGCCTTGTATTTGTGGAATTTTGTGTATTCCTTAAGCGTGTGGCGTTACACATGATTTGTAACACCAAATTCCTATTTGAAGTGGTGGTTTTAGCCAAATATGATTAACTTGGCTTAGGCGTAATAAAAATAAAGAAAACAAAAATCGTCCTGCTGTTACCAATGCTACAAAACTTTATTTGTTATTTCGGGCACACATAAAACAATTTCACAAATGAAACGAAACGAAATGCTACAAAAACTAGACAGCGTTTACACTGGCTGTATAAATAAGTTGTTACAACTAAAAGTCTTGATTAAAATTGTTCGGCCAATGAAAATTGGCATCGAATTGTTCCTTCATTTGATTTACGGCGGATAAAGGAAAAACACTTGTTTAAGGCTTTAAAAAAATTAACACTCAGCCTAAAAGCACACCCCAAAATATGGCATTTTTTCAAGCTTTTGAAACTAAATTTTCCAATTTAATTTTGTATTATTTTCTTGGCCTTTTTTTAGAACACCATATTGCAGACATTTTTTTGTATATTTTTTTGCTTTTTTTTCGAAAATAACGATTTTTATCGCGTTTGCTGTTGTTCTTTGGTTTTGTAATATATTTGAAAAACTTTTTTCTTTTTTTTTTTTGTTTGTTTAAAAAAGTTCTTTCTTTCTCTCCATTTTGTATTTATTTTGTTTGCGGTTATGTTTCTCTGTTATTTATTACCGATTTTTGGATGTTTATTTTATTTTTAAGTGCCACCGACCCCTTTGTATATGCAATGGTTTTTTATTTATTATTTTTTATTGTTATTTATACGTATGTGTATTGTTGTTAAATCTGTATGGTTTTTGAAGTATGTTGTTGGAATAAAAGAAAAAAAATTCGAATTTTACCCACAAATTGCTTTAGTTTTGTGCTCCACACAATCAAAAACTATTTAAAGGGATTTAAACTTTATTTTCTAAAAAACAACACAACATATTTACAGGCTTAAGAGATATTGATTTATTTTGTAGACTTCTTTTGTTCTATTGCCCTTACATGTGTCCTTAACAGTTTTTGTCAACGTTTTTAAAATCAGCTGGAATTATATACCATCAGGGCTTAATATCCGGATTTGGGATGTAATTTTCTTTAATAATTTTGATTGGAAATATTGAACACGTCCTTAAAGCTTGACTGATTACCTCCTTCTTGTGATCCACATAGTACCAGGTGGTGTATAGGAGAACTCTGATAAGCGGATCTCTCACCAGCCTTTGAAATCTCGCTGTGTTGGTCTCTCTAGTAGGTAGTCTAGTATGGTAGTGTGGTCTAGTAGGTAGTGTGTTGGCTTATTAGACGAAAAGCCAGGGTTCGAGCCCCAGGTCAGACATCAAAATAAAATACAAAAAGTATTTCTTCGGCGACTTTCTCTCAGCAGATTTCTGGCAAAAACTCTGAGCGTAAAAATAAAATTGCCATGAAAAGTTTCTCAAAAATCTGGCGTTCGGAGTCGACTTTAAACTGTAGGTCCCGCCGCTCATGTATAAAATTAACGCACACAACATAGGTGGTGTGAGAAAATAGGTCGTAATCCTGACTGAAGGGTTGTAATGACCAATTACGTACGTTACGTTGGCCTCTCTACTCGGCTTGTATTGATTGGCAACAGAGCCGTTCCTTATGCCGCCGATATTGTCTTGGCAGCATCTCGTAATCTTCCAG
Organism: Sarcophaga carnaria; assembly: GCA_958299815.1. Taxonomy (NCBI): domain Eukaryota; kingdom Metazoa; phylum Arthropoda; class Insecta; order Diptera; family Sarcophagidae; genus Sarcophaga; species Sarcophaga carnaria. The sequence continues at coordinate 124,062,675 of OY283152.1, read as the reverse complement.
AGGCACTATACGATAAATTCAACTTCTCTGTGGATATCCAGTTCGCGCAACGAATTTGGATTTAATGACAATCCTTGCAATATGGATGTCATGGTTTTTATAGGGCGTACATTAATCTGCACAACCTCGAATCAAAAAGAATCATGTTTTGTTAGAGTTTCAGAGTTAAATATCCTGCTGACCTATGAAATCTAAATGAAAGGGCTTATAAAGCATCTTCGGCTGCCTATTACTAGACTTATGACAATTGGTACTTAGGTGGATCCCTAATGGATGGAGTCATCCCATGCTCTGGACTGCCCCCAATAAATGTTACAATGTGAAGCTCCTTGATAAGGAGAGCAGATCTGTTACAATGTAAATGTTTGCAGGCATACAAGAAGATCCTCTTATTATGCTTAAATAGCTTGCGTGTAAATTACTGTCTAGGTAACATGTGGCACTTGTAGCAACTATGCTGCGAATCTGATTCAAGCCAAGGTAATGGCCATAAAGGGTTCTCTACCTACTAGCATCACTATTGTCGCTGGCAGCATATCGATTATTTTAGCAGGCAGTACTTTTTTAAATCAGAAAACTGGTAAAGGAGGGTGTAACAATTCGTCCGCATCAGCATTCAAAATGATTTAAAAAATTCCGGGGACATATTATTGTGATAAGAAGCCTCATTTGATTTTAATGTGTTTGTTGGCCATAATAATACCTCGTGTATCTCAAAATAAACAACCAAAATTATTAAATTAAACAACCAAACCCGGTTTGCCATGATTTTTAATAAATAAAATAATCAAATTAAATTCGCCTGAGATTACGCTTTAAATTTTTCAGCCTTAAATTATGCTAAAAAAATTTTTTAAATAAAATTAATTGAAGCGTTTTTCTTTTGTATTCCAAGAATAAAAATCAATTCCACTTGTCTTACTTTTTTTGTTGCAATTTACTGGCATATATTTTTGACACGTTTTAAGGCTTTAAAAACAAAAATTAAAAGAAAAACGAAAGTTTTCATTATGACTTGCTGCCAAAAATTTTCTCCATATGACCCAAATGTTTTCAACAATTTAGATTAGGAAAACGCAAAAAAGAAAACTCTTCTCATTTTTTACTTTACTGCTGCTATTCTACGCTAAAAATTTTAATAACGATTTCCGAACACAGACACACATACACACATGCATACACATGCCATAATTTAAATGTGAACTGAAAAAAAGGAAATGCGTTTTAGAAAGAGTGTTAAGGGATATGCTTTCATTATAAAATTTATTAAATTATTTAAAGTCCTCCACAACAACAGCAACAACAGCAACAACAACAACAACAACAACAACAACAACAACAACAACAATTTCCTGTTTAAGGGCAAAGCCGTTGAGAAAATATTTTCAAAGAAAAACTTTTCAATTTGAAAGGGAGAGTATGTAAGGAAGTACATACGTAAAAGAGCCAAAGCAAAAGTGTGACATACTTTCAGGCAGAAGAAGTATTCATGCATGTGTGGCACATATCGTTGTCTATTTGTTGGTGGTTTCATTTCATTTGTTTATGTTTTTTTCTTGCTTCTTCTTCTACTCTTCTGCTCTTGTACTCATTTTTGTTCTCTTATTCTACTTACTCTTGCTCTTCCACTTTCGTTTGGTTTTAACATTTAAGGCTCAACGAGGAAAAGCAGTCAAGTTGGTCGTATAGTTTTAAGTGTGAAAAATTAGGTTTTTTTTTCCTTTCTTTGTATAAATGGATATGAAAAATTCCCACACTTGAAACCACTTATACACACACAAACACACACATGAAATGTCAAAGTTAAAAGAGATAGTAAAAGTGCTGCGAGTCCTCAGCAAAAGGAAAAGCCGCCGCCGCCAGATAAAGAGCATCACAAAGCAAAATAGAGACAGCAAAAGAATTTCACCACAAAACTTATTGCCAAGCAGAAAAGAAGGCAGAAAAGAACAGAAAGAAACAAAAAAAACAAAAAACTACCAACAAAATGTGTGTAAAAAGAAGAATTTTTCTGCCATTTATTATCAACTGTCGAGGCTGTAAATGCTTTGGTTTTTTTGCGCTTCTTTTCGTTTTTCTTCTTCATTAAGCCACCAACACTTTATAGCCAGTAATTATGGGAAGAAAAAAACACAGAAAAAGAAAAAATAGAGAGAGAGAGAGAGAGAGACAGAGACGCAAAGAGCGATAAAAAATTGGTTTTTTGAAATTGAAAATTGTTGTGTTATAAGCCGAACACGAACAATGCCAATGTCATTTGTTTTTAGGTATTACAGCACAAAAATATGCTGCAATTTTTTTTCATAGACATCTATATACTAGCAGCCTAAGTATATACTCCGTATATATTTTCTTTTTTTTAAATTAAAATAGGCATTGAGCAGCAGAGGAACAACCACAAAGATAATATTAAACTATGGCCATAATTTTTCTTTTAACAGCCAAGCTGTGGTAAAACAAAATATAATAGTAGGCCATAAGGGGCATGGGGTTTGGTGGTTAATGAAAAAAAATCAAATCAAATAAAAAATTTGTGGTAAGTGGGGTTTAATTTAAGTGATTGGCTTGATTTTAATAAAGAAGTATTTGATGTAATTTGTATGAAAATGGAAAAATATTAGAAATATTAAGTAGATGCCAGAGTGTTCAGTGTTTGCTTTTAGAATTCTTTAAGTTAGGGTTTCGTAGGTCAACTAGAAATCCATGAACTCTTAGAAATATAGACTGTGTTCGGCTGGGATAGAGGTGAAGAACATCTTAGAGGCGCTTTGTAAGGCCACAGAACTAACTGACGCATTTAAAGCTTGAATACCTTAGAATCAAGTTAAAAACCTGTCTGATTTTGATTAATTTTTGCATCTATGAAAAGACTAACTACACTTTCCATCGGGTATAGGGTATGTACTCGTATCAGAGACCAGCAATGAATCGTTTTTCGCTATTCATAAGCACTCATGCAATTTTGAATATAAGCGAGTCAACAAATTTAACTTTGTACTCTGATTCATTCGTACTCACTACAACGTTGATTTATAACTACAGGTTGCAATGAGTATGCGTACGAAGTTGACATCAAACTCATACACATACCTACATACACAATTGGTCATTACAACCCTTCAGTCAGGATTGCGACCTAGTTTCTCACTCCACTTATGTTGTGTGTGTTAATTTTATACATGAGAGTGGTGGGACCTACAGTTTACAAGCCGACTCCGAACAACAGATTTTTGGAGAAACTTTTCATGGCAATTTTATTTTTACGCTCAGAGTTTTTGCCAGAAATCTGCTGAGAGAAAGTCAACGAAGAAATACTTTTTGTATTTCGTTTTGATGTCTGGCCTAGGGCTCGAACCCTGGCTTTACGTCTAATAAGCCAACACACTACCTACTAGACTACGGCGACTTCAAACTCATACCATTCGAAATATGTTTGATTCATAAGCTTACCCACTTAGATTCATAACAACATAGAAAAATACTTATAAATGGTTCGGGTGACTCGAATCACTTATTAAAATTTAGTGTTAGTTGTTGTTGCATTTACAACAAAAGAAAAAAGACACTTAAGCAAAAAAGGCAGTTGCTGTTCTGTCAGAGCAATCACACAACCTTCTAGTGAGTATTTTAGTGTTCGTAAGCGATTCATACTTATTTTGTGATTCTTGTAAATGTTGAGTTATGGAGAGTCGAAATCAATAACACATCATACGTGTTGTTAAGTATGAATATGATGAGTGTAATTTAAACTTTGAATATAAGTAGAGAAGGTTCCTTGATATTAAAATAAGTATGAATTCGTATAAGTATCAGAAATTATGAGTATGATTCGATTCTACTCATCTTTTTGAATACTCAATGCTGATATCTGATGACTACCTTAAAATCAATCGTGGAATTTTGATTAATTTAGTGCATCTAAAGGGTCCGCAAATAACTTTTTTTTTTGAAAATGCTTTAAAAAAAAAACCGACTGAATATTTTCTCAAATTTCTCTTTTTATTTGAAAGTACAATCCTTCCGGTTAATAATGGAAAATAATTTCATTCAAATGGCTGCCTCGGCTGGTCATGCAGTAGCCTACACGATCGGTCCAATTTTTAAGCACATTATCGATTGTGTGCAGATGTATTTCACCAATGGCTTCACGAATATTGTCCTTTAAAGCGTCAATTGTCTCTGACTTGTCGGCGTAACACTTATCTTTGACGGCACCCCACAAATAATTGTTCAACCGTGTCAAATCGCAGCTCCGAGGTGGCCAAACGACATCAGCTCTGCGGCTGATAATGCAATCTTCAAAAACAGGGAGCAAAACATCGAGTGTAGCTTCGGCTGTGTAGCATGTAGAGCCGTCCTGTTGAAACCAAATGTTGCCAATATCCTCCTCTTCAATTTTTATGAACAAAAATTCGTTCAACATGGCCCTATAACGATCGCCATTGACTGTAACGGCCACTCCTTTCTCATTTTCAAAGAAAAATGGCCCAATTATGCCTCTGGACCAAAATCCGCACCAACTAGGGACTCGTTTTGGGTGCATCGGCTTTTCAATGTATGCGTGCGGGTTTTCTGTGCCTCAAATGCGACAATTTTGCTTGTTTACATACCCGCCAAGATCAAAAGGAGCTTCATCTGAAAAGATGATTTTTTTTTGCCAAAATCGTCATCTTCTGTAAGTCGATCGCAGGCCCACTTAGCGAAGCGAAAACACATTGGATGGTCAATTGGCTTCAACTACTGAACCAATTGGACTTTGTATGGCGTCATACCAAGGTCTTTATGCAAAATTCGTCTCAATGATGTCTCCGAAATGTTCAATTGTTGAGAACCACGGTGAATTGATGTTGATGGCGCTTCGCGCACACTTTCTGCCGCAGCAGCAATATTCTCGGGTTTACGCACTGTTTTTGGCTTTTCACGCTTTGGTTTATCGATGAGGATGCCAGTTTCTTTCACTTTTTTTTCACAAGATAACGAACATACGGAGCTGATGGTGCTTCCCTTCTTCCAAAATCCGTACGCAATTTTCGCACACATTCTGCAACATTACCATGAGTTTCAAAGTAATGTCGCAATATTTCCCTGCGTTGTTTAAGCGTGTACACAACCATATTCGTTCAGCGGAAGGGTAAAAACTAATTATCTGTCAAATCAGACATTAGCTAAGTGTTACCATTCACGAAATAAGCACTAGTTGAAAAAAAAAACGTTAGATGGCGGTCCCGATACTAGGTGCTGCGTGTTTGCACAATTGCTTTATTTGTTCTTTTTTCCGTGTGAATATAATTAATTTTTTTTTCCTCGATTTTTTAAATTAAATTTCATTCAATTAAAATGAAATTTTTTCACTTTATAATTTCAAAACTGTTGTCATCTTATGAATTAAATTTTCAATTTCATACAACTTTTTTGCGCAATTAATTATTCAAGTAATGCGTGCATTTTTGATTATGCCACATGCACACATACACACATACATACACAGAAATTATTTATTTATTTTGATTATTTAAATTTTGTGGCAAAAACAAAAACCAAATAATCAAATAAATTCTATGAAAAGAGATGGAAAATATTATTTATTTTTAATAATATTTGTAATGTTGTTCTACTACAATGTGTATATGTATGTATGTATGTATGTAGTAATGCCAGTTAATATTTAATTAATAATATGGTATATCTACTTTCATATCTATCTATCTACCTACATAATGTTGTATAACAACACAGCAATTAATTTATAATAAAAACCCGTTGATTACAAAATAATCAGTTTTAATCGTAATCGTAATGTAAACACCCAGACCATGTACACATAACCGCAAATTTATTTAATGATTCTTATTGTTATTGTTATTATTATTATTATTAATATTATCCGTTATTGTTATTGTAATTATTGTTATTGCAATATTATTATACAATGTAGTACACTTATCTACATACTCGTACATACTGTATTTATAAACAATACATTCCTATTTAAAATAGATTCACTTTTCATTTCATTTCATTTCATTTCATTTAATTTTTTTTCATTGTATATATAATGTTATGCATGCCAATGTAATCCATATGCCCCATAATATATGCAATTTAAAATATAATTTTGAAAAAAACCCTTAAAATATGCTTTTATTTATAAATAGTATATAAAAACAAATACAAAATTTATTAATAAATAACAAGTGGCATTAATTATTAATACAAAACTGTACATTAATATCTATAAACATTTTATAATACATAGTTAATGCCTACTTTTAGGTGGGAAAAAAAGATTTTTATCAATAGTAATGGCTTTAAATGGAAATTAAAGAAAGCGCATAATAAAGCTTTCATTCCGATGAAGGTTAGGTTAGGTTAGGGGACGTGTACTTGTCAATTAAGCCAAGTACAGTACCCGGAGGCCGAATTGACCCATTGTACAACGTCCTAGTTTCTCACACCACTTATGTTGTGTGTGTTAATTTTATACATGAGTGGTGGGACCTACAGTTTAAAGTCGACTCCGAACGACAGATTTTTGATTCCGATGAAACTTTTATTTTATTATAGTGGTTGGATTCAGACATTATGTACGAATGTTAATGTGATTTAAACGATCGCTTCTGGACTGTATGTGTGCTACAATGGATCCTTTTGAGTTAGTTTACAACAATTTTTTCGTATGTTTCAGAGCGTACCTTGGTAAAAATTAGTGCGTGTTGGTCTTCAAATTTTGTGACTTTTCCGCGGAGACCAGGTTTCTTACGTAGATCCACAATAAAAGTCAATCGGTGTCGTATCAAATTATTTTGGTGGCCAAAGGCAGTCGCTAAATCATAAAAGTGACTATTTTTTCTTGAAAATTTCTACACAATAAAATCGGTCCGTTCGTCTAAGCGGATCGTGGCATTGTCTTTTTGAAATTACGCACCATTCAATTCATTAGCTTAGATTGCAGGCCCGAAAAAATCGTTTATCCTACGACCTTAGCGTTTTGAATTGACGGTGAGGGTTCTTTTAGAGACAATTTCGAAAAAATACGGTCCAACTGCAACTTCACTTGGGTGGTCCCACATTACGAAGAGTGTAGAATGAGATTTCCAGTATTTTTGTTTGGATTTACACGATGGTTCCATTCTCCTCCTCCGTGTATCAATGTTGGAATAACCCGCGTCCAGTGCTGTGGCGAATATGCCACCGCCTTGTTGAAATCACTTGACAATCCTGTCCAGATATATCATATTGGACAAAGAGGTTAGTAAACTTTCCACGGCAACTTAGTCTATCGATTGTAATGTTGAAAAATAAAATGCCAATGATGTCGCTGGTACACAAAACAGTAGTCTCTGGCTACTTTTCATTTCGAATTCTTCATATTTTGAAGGAAGTACACATTGCTCCCAAAAGAGTACTTCGATGCTGAGCATAATTCTTCGTCAGAATCAAATATCCCGCGCTGCATCTAATTCCAAAGTAAAATGATTTGAATACATTGTTGATTTTGTTAGGCGAATCAAGGTGCAATAGTAATGGGTGATTTTTTAAGAGCTAAAGGAAAATTTAAAAAAAAGCACATAAAATTCAGAAAAATTCATGAAATCTTTATTTGAATCGATAATACGGTCCATATAATTTAATGTTTGAAGATTATTTCATGCAAATGTTGACGGCGACTGCGCATCAAATGGTCCATCCACTTAGTCCAATTTTGGCATACTCTTTCCAACATTTCGGCCGGTATCTCACGAACAAATGCTGCAATGTTGTCTACCAATGCGTCAATTAAAGCGAGCTTGTCTGTATAGACATGAGCTTTAACATAGCCCCACAAAAAATAGTCTAAAGGCGTTAAATCGCACGATCTAGGCGGCCAATTGACCGATCCCGAACGTGAAATAAAATGGTCACCGAACTCGCCTCTCAATAAGTCCATTGTTATGCGTGCTGTGTGGCATGTGGCACCGTCTTATTGAAACCACATGTCATGCAAGTCAAGCTCTTGCATTTTGGGCAAAAAAAAGTTGGATATCATCTCACGGTAGCGCTCACCATTCACAGTTACGTTACGATTCGCAGCATCTTTGAAGAAGTACGGTCCAATGATGCCACCAGCCCATAAACCGCACCAAACTGTGACTTTTTCTGGATGCATTTGTAGCTTTTGCAATGCTTCTGGCTGATCTTCACTCAAAAATCGACAATTCTGCTTATTTACGTATCCATTGAGCCAAAAATGAGATTCGTCGCTGAACACAATTTTTCGATAAAGAAGTGGATCTTCGGCCAACTTTCCAAGAGTCCATTCACCAAAAATTCTGCGTTGCGGTAGATCGTTCGGCTTCAATTCTTGCACCAGCTGTATTTAGAAAGGCTTCACACCTAAATCCTTCCGCAAAATTTTCCACGTTGTTGAGTAACAGAGGCCCCAATTGCTGCAAACGGCGACGAATCGATAATTGATGGTCATCATTAACACTGGCCGGCCGATACAGCTGCGATATTTTCTTCAGTTCGCACTCTACGGTAAGCGTGTTGGTGGTTTAATGTCCAACAATGTAAATTTGGTGCGAAATTTAGTCATAATAGCCCGAATAGCCGCTTCAGTGGGTCGATTAAACAGACCATAAAATGGAAGAAGAGCGCGATGAACTTTCTTAACAGAGCACGTATTTTGATAATAAAATTCAATGATTTGCAAGCGTTGTTCGTTTGTAAGACGATTCATGTTTAAATTATAGACAAAACTGAAGATGTTTGACAATGAAACAAAACACGAAACGTGAGTGAGCTGCTTAAACCAGTGTTGCCAAAAAGATAAGAGCTAAAAAAATCAACCGGTAGAGAACGAACGTTTGCGGCATTGCCGTATGTTACGAAGCTCTTTCTGTTTTGAAAAAATTTATGCGAATATAAAACAAACAGCAAAAAATCCCGTTACATTACTTTTAATAAAAATTTTAATTATCAGACCTATTACATTTTCTAGTTAAAACAAAAGCCTGCTATTAGGTTCAAGTAAAAATTGTAAACAATTCTTGGAAGTCAATAATTCATCTGAGATATTATTATTCGTTCTTCTTTAATAAAACCTTTTGTAGAGGACCTTTTATAACTTTAAAACGTTATTATACTCAAAGATTTTATTGTTTTTCCCGGTCTTTTAAATACAGCCTGAAAGCATACTTTATTTTGAAGATTTATTATAATTACTTTTAACGAACGATCTTTAAGATATTTTTCAAATAACTTTATTAGTATTTATTTTTTTCTTTCCTCTCTCTCTCTCATACTCTTTATTGTAATCTAGTCTGCTACTTTTGAGGCATTAATGTTCCTTTTTTTCTTAAAAATTTATGAAGTCTAATTTAAACATTAAAAAAAACAATCAAAGGAATTGAAAAGAAACCCTTTGTATTTAACTGTCACTACCAACACCACCACCACCACCACCACCACCACCACCACTGCCACTTCCATTCTTCTCCTTTTTATTGTATATTTTAACCTTTTTTTGCTGTTACTTGTCGTTACTCCGTTTGGGCCTTCTTCGTTAAGTCATTTTATTGGTCATCACGTCATGTCATAAAATGTTTTATTTAATGGTTTTGTAAAGCCGCCTCCTTTATTAGGGAAACAGTTAAGGGAACAATGAGTCTCGAAATAAATGGCAAGAAACATAAAATCAATTTTTATAATTTCAAGGTAAATTTCAACAATTATGATAATTTTATAGCATACCTTTAAGGCTCACTTAACATGCACTAAACAGAATATCTTTAATATAATCTCAAGGATAATAACAATTGAGTTTTATGTACTACTGATCAATAAAAATTTAAGGCATAATAACCTAATTTTTAAAGTCTATCTTAAGGGGTATATGAACATTAAATTTTTAAAAGTATTATTTACATGGGAAGGCATACAAATTAAAGGAAAAATCGATAAAATGAACCACGATAGCGAAATCTCAAATTAAAAAAATTGCCTACATTTAGGGGCATTAATTATTTTTTTAAAAATATCATTTTTTAATGCTGAAATAAATAAAAATTGAATAGTAATTTATAAGCCATTATTTTTTAAATATTTTGCAGATTTATTAAATCGAAAATATTTATTTAAACTAAATCTGCTTACGTACTGTATGCATTAAGTTTAGAAGCAATTACGATTTATTTAATTAGAGCATCAACTATAAAATTATGTTAATTTATTTAAACAAAAAACCAAAAACGGTTCATAATTGAATATTAAATAAATTGTAAACTAAAACAGTGATTTAAATTTAAAGCACGCTTTTAGCCGCCGGATAATTAAAAATTTAATATCACCTATGGCGGTGAAATTTTAAGTGTTTTATTAATTCAATATGGCTAAACGTATTAGCGGCTATTTATTTTACAAATATAAACTTTATTAGGCATACATAACGGTGGCAAACTAATTTATTAAATCATTAATAATTTTACATTAGAAACTTATGGCATATTTTAGGGCTTAAGTTTATAATAGGATTTTAATACAGGAAAACATCTGTTTAAATGGAATATTTTTAAAAAAAATGTTTAATCAGTGTTTCAATTTAAATAAAATTGTGAATAAATTCAGTGTCTACTTTAAGGCCGAGGTTTTTTTTAATAACATTGAGATTTTTAACTTTTTTTAACCAACTACGCCACCAATTTATTTTAATTAATATTTTCATTTATGATTAAATTGAAAACTACAATTTGTCTTTACAAAACTAAATTATTTTCCAATACAAAAAGACATCGAAAACCTCTGCTTTGAATGAAAAACTAAAAAGTTCAAAAAAAAAAGAAAAACTTTCCAAATGAAAATAAACAAAAGGCTGTGCTCAAAGCAACTGAATTTTATTTTTGTTTTGTTTTAATAAATTGATCGATGTTTCATTAAATTCAATTGAATTTATTTCTCTCATTTTGTTTCATTTCATGGAATTTTTTATTTTTTTGGAAAATAAAACCAAAAGCAACGCAAAGTTTGTTTCCCAAAAAAACATTGTAGCTTTTGGGCTGCAGCGCACAAGTATAATGGAAAATGAAATGAAACAATGGAAGCCATGGAAATATATGCAAAATGTTACTGATTAAAATTGTATGTTGAAAACTTTCAAGTGCCACAAAGAGTTTGGCTTCAGTTTTGTTATCAAAGGGCCTGGGCAGAGGTAGTAGTTTCAAGTAAAATAAAATTTTAATTACGAACAGATGCTATACAGATACAGAGGAATGTAAAATTTTTGAGCTTTATACTCATGTACCTTAAGGTATGCAATAGTTCTTCTTTAAACAATATCTTAAACGATAAAGAAATCATGTAAATCTAACACAACCAAAGTTTAGATTTTATAAAAGCCCAATGTATGCTTTAATTTTTTAAAAAAAGGTTTTTAGTTTGTCGAAAATTTCTATTTAGAAAAAAAAAATTACCCCTCAAAGTAGAGAGTTTAGATCTTATAAAAACCCTAAATTTATGCTTTAATTTTTTAAAAATTAGTTTTTGAGTTTGTCGAAAACTTCTATTTACAAAAAAAAAAAATAAATTCCCCTCAAAGTAGAGCCTAGGACCACAAAAAACCATATTATTTCCTTTGACTAAGAAGAGGAGCAATAATGATGTAGAATTTTATATTAAAATAGAATATACCAGACAAAGCGGTCTCTTTGTACACACGCCTTTAAATGTTGACCAAGCAGGCGTCTTGAAAAATTCATCCTTCAAGTATGCTTTAAATAATTTACTTACTAAACTAAAAAATCCTTTTAATGTTAAATTCTCGTAAAACAAGAGAAAACTTCTTACGTGATTTCCTTACTTTATTAAAAGAAATCACTTTTGAAATTTTTTATTAAAAGCCTAAATATATGCCTTAAAATTTATATAATTTTGCAATTGCAAGTTTTCCTCGAATTTCTTGTTACTTTAGTTCTCAGAATTTTACAGTATATTTTTAGGCTCCATAAACATTAACTTTTATTTGCTACATTCGGTAAGGAGTAAAGGAAGGTGTGCTTATGGCGAATTTCTGCTGCTGATTTTCGTTTTAATTTTTTTCTTTTTTCAGCTTGCTATTGCGGTTTGAATCACAGTGTAGCAAATATTGTTTGTTATTAAATTTAAAACGCAATAGTCGCACACAGTTATTGTATTTGTTTGCCCCTAAATGCCTATTATCATTATTTTTAATAAATTTTATTTTCACACATTATTAATAAATACACGACCACAAGCAATTTCGCACCCACATGGATTGGGATTTACAAAAATACACAAACGCACATTAACGAATAGATTTAAATACATACTGTACAACATAACTGTAGAAATGTAAATAATGTGGCCTCGCCAACAACGAGGGGTTATTTTACATTAAATTGATGCGTAAAGTAAAAGTTTCGCAATTTCTAAAGAGATTGGCGATTGGTGACGAAAAGTGGGTCACATTTCAACTGCTTATGTTGTTGGTGGAATAGGCACTTTGATAGAATTTTTTTAAAGAAAACATTTCTTAAATGCAACTTCTAGAACTCGTTTGTCTATGTTTTTATCACAGTAAAATCTATGTTTGCTTTGTTATTTAAAGTATACCTTCAGGCATAACAAAATATGACATTTAATAACTAAAACTTTGTCTTTGCATTTAAACACAATTTGTATGTGGGAAATGACCCATATTTGGTCACCATGGCATTTGTATAGGCTTTTAAATATAATATGATTATTGTTTTCGTTTATTTGTTGGGGCCTATTTAAAGGCTTTTATATAAACATGTATTTATTGTGTTTTTGTGTTGTATATAAAATCCATATGCTCGAAAAGCAATACCCGTTGCTATGACAGTGTAGAAGGTCCCATAGTAGTAATAATAATAAAAACAACAACAATAAATACATTTATTATGCTTAATATAAAATCTCCACGCTCATTAAGTCAATTGTAACAACATGGGATTTCCTTATGCGATTTGGACACTGGCTTCATACACTTTGCAAAAGCATATGGGGAATTTCGAAAGCATTTCGGGAAAATCAAACAAAAATGGAAATGGAAAATGGAAATGGAAAATGAGAATTTGTTTCACAAGAAGCATATCGACAAACATTTTTCAAATGGTATTTAACACATGCTCAAACACACGCACTCTCACATACACAGGCAGGCATTTAAATACTCATGCCTCCTTAAATGTTATACGCCATCCTACACATATACTTCCTTATTTAAATTGACACAAACTGCTGCACACACACACATACTTATACACACATATTACTGTAGGCGGCCATAATTCATGGAACAATATATTTGTAGTCGTGTTTAAGGTGCTTATTGTTACATATTTTTCATTTTTTTTATTGCCAAAAAGTATGCTAAACTAGTGCCAGGAAATTATGAAGCCTATAAATATGCAAAGAATTATATTTTTAACGTTACGTTACCATACGTTACGTTGTAATATGACCAGGTGACATGATGAAGATGTTAGTTAGGAACACATATTTCAAACAAATATTTTGAAAATGATAAATTTCTTTTGGAAATTTATTTAAGATTTTGTAAATATTTACACATTATTTACATCATGTAAATATGAAGACTTTCATCAAGAGGTTATTAATACTCCTCTGTACGTAACTATTGTAGGGGGAAGCGCATGGCATATGTTATTCAGCCTTCTCTTGAAAAGACCTTGAATTCATTTGAAAATCCTTTTGCTTTTGAAAGTGTTAATCAATAATATCCTTAAGGATTTAATGCCTTGTTTTTTTTGTGATTCCATTTCACAAAATCCCTTTGGCATTGATTATGAATGCCGCAGCTACAGATTAATCATTTTAATTAAAATGACCTTTTAAAAGTAATTTATTTAAGTGGCATTAATTTTTATACTCGTACATTATTTTTTAACTTTATTTGTTTTTGTATTAATTAAACAAATTAATTTCTTTAATTGACAACGTTAATAACATTGTTCTGTTGAACAAAAAAATTTTCTTAAACAAAAAAACTCATTGTTAATCGGCTTAAATAAAACATGTTAAAACGACACTGACAGTATTTTTTTTCTCTTGCGAAACAATAGAAAATGTGACAAAAAAAACTTAATTAAATTATTTAAATCAAATAACAATTTATACAATATATAGCATACTTATAGGGTGAACCGTATAAGCAAATAGAAAATTTTTAAAGCATACTTCTAGGATGATCCAAAATAATTTCAACATTTGCAGTTCCTTTGAAAATAAAAATAATTAAACACATTACGCGTTCTGGCTATGAAGCCTAAATGATAGTTTGACTCTGGAAAAAACTCAGATGTGTATACTTTCGGCATCTTGTCTATATCGCTAATATGGGCTTATAATTTTTCAAAAAAAAACAACATAAAATTCAGAAAAATGCAAGAAATCTTTATTTGAATCGATAGTACGTTCCATATAATTTAATGTTTGAAGATTATTTCATGCAAATGTTGACCGCGACTGCGCCTCAAATGGTCCATCCGCTTAGTCCAATTTTGGCATACTCTTTCCAACATTTCGGCCGGTATCTCACGAATAAATGCTTCAATGTTGCCTCCCGATGCGTCAATTGAAGCGGGCTTGTCTGTATAGACATGAGCTTTAACATAGCCCCACAAAAAATAGTCTAAAGGCGTTAAATCGCACGATCTAGGCGGCCAATTGACCGGTCTCGAACATGAAATAAAATGTTCACCGAACTCGCCTCTCAATAAGCCCATTGTTATGCGTGCTGTGAGCAATGTGGCACCGTCTTGTTGAAACCACCTGTCATGCAAGTCAAGCTCTTGCATTTTGGGCAAAAAAAATTGGATATCATCTCACGGTTGCGCTCACCATTCACAGTTACGTTACGATTCGCAGCATCTTTGAAGAAGTACGGTCCAATGATGCCACCAGCCCATAAACCGCACCAAACTGTGACTTTTTCTGGATGCATTGGTAGCTTTTGCAATGCTTCTGGCTGACCTTCACTCCAAAATCGACAATTCTGCTTATTTACGTATCCATTGAGCCAAAAATGAGCTTCGTCGCTGAACACAATTTTTCGATAAAGAAGTGGATGTTCAGCCAACTTTCCAAGAGCCCATTCACCAAAAATTCTGCGTTGCGGTAGGTCGTTCGGCTTCAATTCTTGCACCAGCTGTATTTTGAAAGGCTTCACACCTAAATCCTTCCGAAAAATTTTCCACGTTGTTGAGCAACAGAGGCCCAATTGCTGCGAACGGCGACGAATCGATAATTGATGGTCATCATTAACACTGGCCGGCCGATACAGCTGCGATATTTTCTTCAGTTCGCACTCTGCGGTAAGCGTGTTGGTGGTTTAATGTCCAACAATGTAAATTCGGTGCGAAATTTAGTCACAATAGCCCGAATAGCCGCTTCAGTGGGTCGATTAAACTGACCATAAAATGGAAGATGAACGCGCGATCAACTTTCTTAACAGAGCACGCATTTTGATAATAAAATTCAATGATTTGCCAGCGTTGTTCGTTTGTAAGACGAATTCATGGTTAAATTATAGACCAAACTGAAGATGATTGACAGTGAAACAAAACACGAAACGTGCGTGAGCTGTTTAAACTAGTGTTGTCAAAAAGATAATTGCTAAAAACTCACCCGTGGTAGCCTCATAAATTATTCTTGGTAATACAATCGGTAACTGTGAGTTATAAAGCTAGTGTTTGGGCGGTTAGAATGCTTCTGTCAACAGTTGAGGTGGAGCTGTATGAAATACAGAGACTTGGGAAAGGCTCTGTGGGATTTTCGTTACATATGGTAATGAAAACTAAAGCTATGGAGCTTTTATAATCAGGGAACCTAACAAATCTATTTGACTGTAACCCAAGCCAGCATCTGATCTCTCAACCCATATAATATTGACTCAAGAATAGTATGGGACAGTCCGATAAAGTCAGTCATTTAGGGGGAGGGAAATGAAGTCTACTGGACACCGAATCAAGTATGTTTTGAGTATAATTTTGGGGTGTCTTGCATGAAGCAGAGCAAAGCATATAAAAGTTGAGTAAAGGAATAAAAGATTAAAATTTGAAATGCTCTTAAAGTATACTTTTAGGCTGAAACGGTTAATATATTGTAGCATATATTTAAATCTGTTAAATAAAAATTAAACTTTCAATGCTCTTAAAGTATAGTTTTAGGCTAAAACGGTTAATATATTGTAGCATATATTTAAATCTGTTAAATTGTGTTTTTTAATTTTTAATAAAAAAATGTTTTTTTCTTCTTAGTGGAAATCCTTATATTGTATTTTTCTATTGTTTTATGGAAATGGTATTAATTACACTTTTTTGTTATAATAAATAATTATTTATTTAAAATACGAAACTCTTTTGTTGTTTTTCAAACATATTTTCTCTCTTTATTGTTATGTGTTGTCTACCTAACTAATGTTTATTTTGTTGCTTTTTTATTAAAACATGGTTTAATATTGTGTAATTAATTTATATAATATTTGTTTTATAACAATTGCTTATTTTTCTTTCTTTTTTAATGCAAAAAAACCGTAAACCTTGGTATGAAAGTATAACAATAAAAATTTATTAATGCATACCTTAAGGTGTTATTTTTAATACAAAACTCAAAAGTATTTAAAACACAGAGAAAGAGAGACGATAGAGAAAGCTTCAGAAAATAAAAAAGAGAAACAATAAACAAAAAGAAAATGAAATCCCAGTAGTTTAACAATTCAAATATCTTCATATGCGAGTATTAAAAAGTTCGCCTCAGGTTATGTTATAATTTAAGGATTCTTATGCTTAAACCAATGTATACTTATTCAAAGTGTTTTCATATTTCAATTAAAAGGCGGATAAAAACTTTTTAAGATATTTTAAATCGAAAACATAAAAATTTAAATCATTAAATGAAATGTAAAAAAGTAAGAAAAAATTATTTCCTCATTTATTTTTTTATCTTTCTTAAACGCCCATAAATATGCTTTCATTTTTTATCTTCACATAATAATTATGGTTTCTTTTTTTATTTTTAAATACCCATAAAAACATGAATTTATTGTTAAAATCTTGGCTTTTGTTTCATTTTTCATATAAAAAAAAACTGAATTAAAAATTGTATTAATTTATCATGTGAGTGTACAATAGATTTTATAGCGTGTTTAAATTATAAATATGCCGTCTTTTTTGTCTTTGTTTTTTAAATAAAATTATAAAATAAATAAATATTTTAATGCTTATTTATTGTACTTTCCCCCCATAAATAAATAATTAATAAAAACTCGTTATTATTTTTAAATTTTAATAAATATGATAATGTTTTAAAAATTGTTCTTTATTCTTAAAAAAGATTAAAAAAAAACAACAAAAAGATTAATGGATTTGTATTAAAAAATATGAAAAAAGAAGAAATTAAATGAAATACATTTGCATACTTTTAGGCTTACTTGAGCATAAAATTAAATTTTAATGAAAATAATATGTTAAGGGTGTCATATGAAAGGTGGGAGGTTCTATATCATAGAAATTGAAACCTTTATTCGTTAACCTTAAAATACTTTTTTCGTTTGTAAAATTTCAGCGCTTCAAGTTTAACGAACAAAAATTAAAGCTTTTAAGCGGCAGCCTAGAAGTGAACTTTTAAACTGTCGGGTCCGCCATCTAACGTTTATTTTTTCAACAAGTGCTTATTTCGTGAATGGTAACACTTAGCTAATGTCTGATTTGACAGATAATTAGTTTTATCCTTCCGCTGAACGAATATGGTTGTGTATACGCTTGAACAACGCTGGGAAATATTGTGACATTACTTTGAAAATCATGGTAATGTTGCAGAATGTGTGCGAAAATTGCGTACGGATTTTGGAAGAAGGGAAGCACCATCAGCTCCGTATGTTCGTTATCTTGTGAAAAAAGTGAACGAAACTGTCATCCTCATCGATAAACCAAAGCGTGAAAAGCCAAAAACAGTGCGTACACCCGAGAATATTGCTGCTGTAGCAGAAAGTGTGCGTGAAGCGCCATCAACATCAATTCACCGTCGTTCTCAACAATTGAACATTTCGGAGACATCATTGAGATGAATTTTGCATAAAGACCTTGGTATGTCGCCATACAAAGTCCAATTGGTTCAGGAGTTGAAGCTATGCGTTTTCGCATTCATCATTCATTCATCTTTTCAGATGAAGCTCATTTTGATCTTGGCGGGTATGTAAACAAACAAAATTGTCGCATTTGGGGCACAGAAAACCCGCACGAATACATTGAAAAATCGACGCACCCAAAACGAGTCACTGTTTGGTGCGGAGTTTGGACCAGAGGCATAATTGGGCCATTTTTCTTCGAAAATGAGGAAGGCCGTTACAGTCAATGGCGATCGTTATCGGGCCATGTTGAAAGAATTTTTGTTCACAAAAATTGAAGAGGAGGATATTGGCAACATTTGATTTCAACAAAAAGGAGCTACGTGCCAGCCGAAGCTACACTCGTTGTTTTGCGCCCTGTTTTTGAAGATCGCATTATCAGCCGCAAAGCTAATGTCGTTTGGCCACTTCGGAGCTTCGATTTGACACCGTTGGACTATTATTTGTGGGCTGCCGTCAAAGATAAGTGTTACGCCGACAAGCCAGAGACAATTGACGCTTTAAAGGACAATATTCGTGAAGCCATTGGTGAAATACAGCTGCACACAATCAATAAAGTGCTTAAAAATTGGATCGATCGTGTAGGCTACTGCATGGCCAGCCGAGGCAGCCATTTGAATGAAATTATTTTCCATTATTATCCGGAAGGTTTGTACTTTCAAATAAAAAAAAAGAAATTTGAGAAAATATTCAGTCGGTTTTCTTTTTAAAGCATTTTCAAACAAAAAAAGTTATTTGGCGGACCCTTTACTTTTTTAGGGTTTTGTTAACAATTCTAAATTATTTTCCAATCGAGATAAATGGGACACCAAGCAACTTGCAAGTGCTCTTAATAAGTAATCTGTTGCAAACCAATTCAAGCCAACCACAATTTCTTTTGGTATCTGCATTGTTGATGAAATTCCCAGAGCTGCTTCAGTTAAATTAAGTATTTTGTGGTGGTTTTACAGGGAGGGTCAACTTCATTAGTAGTAAGCGTTACAAATAGCTGATGATAGGAAAAGATTCGATTTCTTCCTAGTCAGCACATAAAAGACTTCTCTGAAGGCGCTTGTTTGGAATAATTTGTGGCAACCTTCCGGAAATATTGAAAGTAACGAGAGACTAGTGGAAAAAGTCACACATAAAGATGTTTGTCTTTACTTTACATACATAATTGGTGATTATAACGCTTTAGTCGGGATTACGACCTAGTTTCTTACACTACTTTTGCTGTATGCATTAATTTTTATACATGAGTGACGGGACCTACAGTTTAAAGTCGATTCCGAGAGACAGATTTTTTTGAGAAAATTTTTATTTTTACGCTCAGAGTTTTTGCCAGAAATCTGCTGAGAGGAAGTCGCCGAAGAAATATTTTCTCATATTTCGTTTAGTTGGAGATGCCTGACCTGGGTTTTGAACCCCGCCCTCACGTCTAATAAGCCAACACACTATCTACTAGACCACAGCGATTTATGAAGCATATTTTTAGGCGCCAAAAAATAATTTACCACCTGCTTTGGCAAACCAAATAATTTATTATGAAACATTTTTACTTTTTATTATTTTCATATTAAGATAGTTTTTTATATTTCTGGCTTATTTCAAAGCATACTTTTAGGTATCTTTAGCCTGTTGTGCAGCTAAATCTCTTTGATATAAATATGCTTTTACTATAAAAAAAATTATTTGTTTTATTTTTTCATTTTCGAATTACAATGAAAATAAATTTTCTTTTTATTAATTTTTATATCTTTTTATG
This sequence comes from Sarcophaga carnaria, assembly GCA_958299815.1. Lineage (NCBI taxonomy): Eukaryota > Metazoa > Arthropoda > Insecta > Diptera > Sarcophagidae > Sarcophaga > Sarcophaga carnaria. Next base: position 124,042,765 of record OY283152.1, on the reverse strand, counting down.
CTTTCAAAAGAAAGAAAATCTTTAGCCAACCAGATATCGTTTTTTTTACAGGGAAAACAAAAGAGAATCAAAACAATACTTTATGCAAAAATATTTTGAAAAAAAAAAACGTTCTCAGAATTAAAATAAAATTATATGAATAGAGAGTGTAATTCTGTGGAATTTTGTTTTTTCAGCCCTTTTTATTACAATTATTGTTGTTGTTGTTGTCATAAAAAATGCAAATGGTTTCTTGGTCATTTACTGTAAATAATTCGTAAACCGGAAATGATGAGCATTACGAACCATTTGCCTTTTCCAAAAGCGGAAATTATAATTACAGGCGAAGACACAATGAGCTAGCTAGAGAGAGAGACGGAGACAAAGAAAATGTTAAAATCAAAAAAATTATGGCATGGAGTGGAAAGATTACAATGTTGAATAAATTTTGTAAACAAAAAGCTTTTTTAACTCCAGAAATGGCTTTTAAATTGGGCAACTTTTCTATTTTTAATTGATAACAACGCCTTACAAACTTCACATGTTTATTTAATTACAAAAAACACAGTTTTGAGGCATTCTAGTTTATATATGTCGTGATATTTAATACAACTAAATGGCAACATTATGCAGCCCTTGCGCTGACCAAATTCCCCCTCCTTGGATCGGAGGAACTTGGTCAGTACAGAGGCTGCATTCACCTGTGGCATCACAATGGGCCGCTGTGCGTTCTCAAGCGAGCTTTTTGGTAAATTAAAGCTACCACGCTAACCTAACCTAACCTAAATGGCAACATTACCTGACGTTCTATTTAGACTTAATTTTTTTCATTCTGGCAACTTCTAGCAACACATTGTTGATTTGTTCTTGTAAATTTTGGAAGGAGTTCCGACTAGTACTTTAGATTAAAAATAGCGAAATAAAATCTATTCAAGAGGCCTACTGAGAGGATCTTACTCACCTTAGACGTGTTATCCTCCATCTATTTAAGTCATCTGATTACAGAAAAATTCATTTTAGCATTTCAATCATGCCTACAAAAGGGCAAATCAGACAGACAGAAAGAACATGGAAACTAATTCCAGATTTTTAAAACTTGTGATGCCGGATTATATCTGTATGGCCTAGAGGATAGACGCTTTCGATTGAGAGTACATGCCACTGGCTAAAGGGTTGTAATAACCAATTAAATCAGTAAGTATGTCTGTAAGACACTGCTGTTACGTTTTTACCTTTAGAAAACGTTTGAAATAAGAGCTCGTAGCGTGCAACTAAAATAAAAATAAATTTGGTGTTTATTTTTAATTAAAATTCTTTGTTTTTCACACAATTCTGTGTGTCACTGTTGACAACTTGATGTAAACAACAACAATTGCTTTTATTTGTTATTCTTCTGTTTATGCCCTTTGCATAAACAATAACAATTGCTAAGCAATTATACGACAGATCTCTATAACGGAGATCTTCAAACCACGATTACTCTCTTCAAACGCAACGCGTCTTCACACAAGACTGACTGAACTTCACAAACTGAGTCGCCTGCTTTGCCTTGCCTTTTATATGCCAAAGTAAACAGTCTGATGAATCTTCTTGAAGGCGAATGCTCTTAACTTCGCCTGCTCGAAATCTCTACAAATGTAAACATCGTTGTTTACATTTAATATTATAGTTTTGTTGGTATATTTTTGTTTACTTGTTTAGCATATTTTTATGCTGGTGTTTGTTGTTGTATTTTTGTGTACTTGTTTACCATTTTTTTGTGCTGGTGTTTGTTGTTATATTAACCTGTACGATAATTTGTAAACAGGTTTGTTTACTGCATCTTTTGTTTTTGTAGGTTTTGTTTATATTTTTAATGTGTTAAGCGATGTAAAAGCAAAACACCAGTATCTAGATTTTTCCATTTTCGTAATAATCTTTTATTTTGAAATATTAACCCCCTTATAAAGACAAATTTATTATTAAGACAGCATTGGACTTAAAATCTTTATTTTACCCTTTAAGCAAGGCCATCAAATTTAACGCCTTAACCGTCATCCATTAATGGCGTCAAAATCAAATTACCTTTGGCTACAAATTACCGTCAATCATCGCTGATTGCCATCAATCATCATGTGATTCAGGATTCCTTAAAATTGTTTATCTTCCTTTGTGACAAAGAGAGAGAAAAAATAAAAAAAAACCATGAAGGAAAATGATGTGGCAAATAAGTGAAATGTCAACCACAACACATACATATTCGCATGGATATACATACACTCTTCATTCATTCAGTCGTCGTTTGGTTTCTTTTGCTCTTTTTTTCTGCATTCAATCATTCTACTTTGTCATGCTTTTATGTATCACAGTCTCATTCATATGCTTCACGTACACGTATACGTATTTTGTCTTTTTAACTTTTTTAACACTTTCCTTAAGGATATGCTGGCTTTTTTTCTGTCGTTTTCTCTTTCGTTTCTTTTATTTTATTGTCATAACGTATCATAAGAAAAATGTGTCTGGCTTTGTATTTCATATGCTTTGTCTTCGCACAAGATGAAGAAGACAAAAAAGCGGATTTGAAGTGCTTTAAAGGACTCTTAAGGACTCTGTGTGCCATTTACAACGTTTTTCTCGCTTAACACATAAAAGTGAAAGCCAAAGCTAAACTGGAAGAAGCCAAAAGGGAACGTATTTTGCATATGATGTTATTTGGCTAAAGGGTCCTTTTTTGTGTCCTTGCAAAAAGGACCAAAGGCTACATAAACAACAACAACAACAATACAAAACATAGGCATTTTTCATGAAATAACACCAGAAAGGAGTAAATGATTGAGAATTATAAACAATAAATTTCTGTTCATTTTTCTCTTCTTCTTCTTCTTCTTTTTCAAATGATAAGCCACTCCTTAGTCCTTAAAATCTTATGCCATGATAAACGGCCTGTAAATGAAGTGGGCCAACATAAGGGTTTACATACAGGCGACAGTAACTGTTTTTGATTTCTTGTGCCATTTAAAGTCGAATGAAAAACGAAAACAATATGCAGGACTAAGTAACAAAATCACAGGATAAAGGCTTTAATGGAAAAAGAAATCCTGTTTGATGGTGGGTGAATCACCAGCTTTTTTTGTATTTCAAATTTAATTGTTCAGCCATAAATTTTGAAATGCTTTCTGGTTTTCGTTCGATATTTTATGGCCCTCATAAATTGAAGAACATTATCCATGAATATTATCGTTTATTGTTATCGATAAATATGTTTTGTTAAAATTGTTTTTTAATGTTGACTTGTTTATCGTTTTTTCTCCTGCATTGAGGATAGCAAATAGTGAAAATGGAGGCGAAAATGGTAATAAAAATTGATATACAAAGTGTATTGCACAATATTTTATCACTGTTGGGATATACAGTGGCAAATATACGTACGTATTGGCAACAGGGAGCAAAAGTGAGTACATGGTATTAAAGTTTTCATTTTATATTCCTTTATAGGTTTAATTTAAAATTTATAAAAACATTGTTAAAGAAAAACACATTAAACCAGCTTACATGTACTCAGTTTTGCTCACTTTTCGAAAAATATTGAAATAATGAAGCAGAACCATGCAAAAGTGAGTACATGTTATTAAAGTCTTCATTTTATATTCCTTTTTTGGTTTTAATTTAAAATTTATATAAACATTGTTAAAGAAAAACACATTAAACCAGCTTACATGTACTCAGTTTTGCTCACTTTTCGAAAAATATTAAAATAATGAAGCAGAACCAGACTGAATCGAAACCCTTTTGAGGCGTTACATAGCAATGTGTAGAATGGCGCTTACTACTGCATCCATACTTTATATATTTCAAGAAAGTCTTCGACAAACTGAAGCAATGAGTAGTTTTCAAGAGAAGAGGTAGGCATTGGAGACCAAAATTATTGTGTCCTGTCCTTTGCAAACTAAAAATGTATCGTGATTTTGCACGCGTTGAGAATAGTAGGGTAATTGCTGCATAGTCAGACAATTATGGTCCTTGGTCAGTAGAATTGCGGAACCTTTTATGAAAATCAACAGGGGAAATATGGCCTTCCGGGATCAGCAACTTCAAATATCAAACTCTTCATATTGTTACGTTTTTAGCATTTTAAAAACGTTTAAATATGAGTTCGTTAATTGCAAACAAAGTAAAAACAAATATGTTTTTAATTTCAGTTAAACTCTCTTTATTCTTTACACTACTTTTGTGTGCCACCGTATACAACTTAACGATACAACAATACTAGTTCACACAAGTATTCACTGGATCTTTACAACCACGACTTATTCTTCAACTTCACACAAGGCTGACTGAATTAACACTGACTGCTGCTTGCTTTGTCCAGCCCTTTTATAGTCCGCACGCACGTAATCAGCATGATGAACGTTCTCGATGTGGAAGGTTCTCGCTCGCGCCTTCTCGAGAACTCTATTGCTAGTACATTGTTGTTTGTGTACTTTGCTTATGTTGTCCGTTACATATTTGTCGTAGCTGGTTTACTTTATGTTGTTGTTGGTACCAGCCGCAACCAGGTTCGTCATACATATGTGTGTGTGCAGCTTTAGATAATCAACACGTTCATTGTATTCCTTGTGTTAGTGTGTATTTGTATCGTGTGGCTTTTGTTTATCGTTTTTGTTGTTAAACGATATTAGGCCGCTTAGATTTGCGTAACAATATTAATGCGACTACACAGGAGATATTCGTTACAGGAAATGCGGACAATTGAAGACGTTCGATAATTTTGTTATCAAACTGAGATTCAGACAAGTTCATTGGAAGTCGCTTGGCATTACATTAAACAGGCATTGTAGCCCTTTAGCCGGGATTACAACCTAGCTTCTCATGCCACCTATGTTGTGTAAGTTAATTTTGTTCATGAGTGGTGGGACTTACAATACAATTTTTGAGAAACTTTTCTTGGCAATTGCTTTACAAAAATTCTTAACACTACCTCTCTTAAATTCAATGGAAATTAAAATACCAGCATCAGTCATTACATGCTGAATGATGATTACCAATGAAAATTACAATTTCATTTGGATTTTCTTTTTTTCACAAATAAAATTTGGTTCTGCCTGCTAGTTACTCAGGTTTTTCTCGCATTTTTTCTCTTCCAAAAAAAGGGACTACTTTTGTTAATTAATCCCTCAGTGACACCCATAAATAGGGCACTGTGATGACACACAGCCTTCTACAGAAAAACAGAAGGGAAAATGTGGCTAAAAAAGTCACTGAAAAGTACCGAAAAAAAAAATTGACAAAGAAAATTTGGTAGGAAACCGACAACCATTAACAGCATATTCCTGCTAATGATGTGCTAAGTTTGGTCACCCTAAAGCTTTGGAAAGACACAAACATTAGCAGCAGGAACAGGAGCAGAAGCAGAAGAGTTAAATGCAAAAACCCTTATCACACAGCTTTGATTTGAAATTTCAACATCTCATTAATTAATCTCTTAAGGGAGTCCAAGCGCCATGGCAAAGAAAAAAACAGAAAAAAACGAAACACAAGCCTACAATAAATATTTCCAACAAAAGCCACTTCCTTACCTCTACTACCCCTTGTAACTAGAAAGAAAAGGGTCCACTTGGAAATTTTTGTTTAAAAAAATACGGGCCATTTGTACGTTGATCTGCATAAATATTTTAAAGCAACAGCAGCAGTAACAACAACGATAATAAAACTAAAATACGACGGGCCAATTCAGCCAGCTGGCGAAGGACTTTCGCTCTCTTTCTCTCTCTACAGTGGGTCTCAATGAGCCTCTTGACGAAATGTTTTGATTTTCGTTTTTTTTTTCAAGTTGCCACTGTATTCGTGGCTGTGATTTTTGTCTCGTCAAAAGCCTCATTAATTTGAATGTTACACTAGCCTTGGGGAATATGAAATTTTATTTTTTTTCTCTTTCGTTTTTTTTTTTACTTTCTCTTATTTATGCCTAACTGGGTTGTAGTTGTTGGATTTATTGTTTAAAAATAGAGGTCAAAAGGCAAAAAAAAAAAAAAATACGAAAGGAAAGAAATACAAGGAAAGAAAGGAGAAATAAATTTTATTTTCAATTACAAGACTTTTATTCCAAAATGGATTCAATTGAGCATTAAATTGAAATAATTTTTGTTTCTCTTCTTTTTTACTGTCACAAACACGAGTTGCTTTTAATTTAAAAGCCTGCAAATTGTGTACCATAATAGCCAATAAAGTTGAAAAGCATGCCATAGTGCATATGCCTACCGATTGTCTCAGTTAAACGGTGTATTCTGCAAAGTTTCTAAAAGAAGAAAACTTCAATTTTATTAACTCTTAACGCAGAAGCATACTCCCTACGGGTTTAATTACTAGGTCCTGTCTGAACTTTTTCAATGAAAAACAATGAAAACTGTGCAGCATTTTCTTTGTGAATGCCAGGTTCTCTTTAAAAAGAGCTTAGTTAGCAGGGTACGTGCAATATTGTTGTAAACTTTTGGACAGGTATGGATTAGAAGAAGACTAATTGACAAGACCATCCATCGCTCTGTTGCTGATCTTACAGGCAAACTGCCTTATTGGAATTTTTAGAGACTCCGTACGAATCTACACCGATGGCTCTAAGCTGAACGGAGCGGTTGGCAGTGGAATATTTTCGGAACCGGTTGGAATAGCTCAGTCTATAAGACTACCAGACCACTGCAGTGTCTTTCAGGTGGAGATGGTGGCCATACAGGCTGCGGCGAGTATTATTGGGGATGGAAGGGCCTCCAAGCGGAGCGTCACCATAGTTTCTGAAAGCCAGGCGGCTATCAAGGATCTGAGTTCTAATGTGATGAACTCCAAGACGGTTTACGGCTGTCGCAGATATCTCGACGAGATAGTACCGGGGCACAGTGGTATTGCGGGTAACTGTAGAGCTGATGAACTTGCCAGGCGGGGCACGACCATCGAACTCACCGCTGAGTTCTCGAATCTGGGCATGCCTATAAGGACCTGCAAGCTCATAATTGATAATGCGATCGTCGTTTCCGTCAACGGCAGGTGGGCTGCCTCGGACACGGGTAGAACTGCTCGTAAAATCTGGCCAAGGCTGGATGAGGGGCGCGCAATGAGTCTACTTAAACTACAAAGAGGCGCGCTCACTGTAGTTGTCGGTGTCCATACGGGGCATTCCATTATGGGTACGCATGCGAGGCGCATTGGTCTTGGACACCTTACTAACGACTTCTGCAGAAGCTGCAGAGATGATGAGGAAGAGGAGACTGTCCCTCATCTGCTGGGTACATGCCCGGCTCTAAGGCCAAAGGAGAAGGGAGTACTTGGGTGCTTACTACATGGATAATCTGGAGGAACTGTCAGAGATTGACATTAGCAGCCGAAGCGCTTTGTCAGGAGCTCCGAATGGTTTCGAGACTAGGGGATAACAGATAACTGTGGTAGCACAATGGGCCCAATGCGGCCTAATTGTGTCCATCCAACAATTTTTCTTGGATGTGCAGCCACCCCTACCTACCTACCTACCTTATTGGAACACAAGTCGATAGACCTGACATTGCATCAAATGACTTTTGCCGGAGCAGTCAGTCTTAGGATGAGGAAGAAATTATTTGAACCTGGTTTCCCCTATGGAATGTTTTTAACCCGTATTTATATTGTTACGAAAATGGAAATATTTAGATACTGGTGTTTTTTCTTTTACATTGTTTAACATTAAAGTTATAAACAAAAGCTACAAAAACAAAACAATGAACTTGTTTACAAATTACCGTATTGCTTAATATAACAACACACAACAGCATAAAAAAATGATAAATAAGTAAACAAAAATAAAACAACAAACACCAGCATAAAAAATGGTAAACAAGTAAACAAAAATAAATCAAGAAACACTACAAGAATAAAAGTAAACAAAATACACAAACAACACTAAAATAATAAATGTAAACATCGTTTACAGAGATCTCGAGTAGGCGAAACAAGGAACATTTTCCTTCAAGAATATTCATCAGACTGTAGAAGTCGCCGTGGTCTAGTAGGTAGTGTGTTGGATTATTAGACGAAAAGCCAGGGTTCGAGCCCCAGGCCAGACATCAAAATAAAATACAAAAAATATTTCTTCGGCGACTTCCTCTCAGCAGATTTCTGGCAAAAACTCTGAGAGTAAAAATAAAATTGCCATGAAAAGTTTTTCAAAAATCTGTCGTTCGGAGTCGACTTTAAACTGTAGGTCCCGCCACTCATGTATAGAATTAAAACACACAACATAAGTGGTGTGATAAACTAGGTCGTAATCCTGACTGAAGGGTTGTAATGACCAATTATGTATGTATGTATGCTGTTTACGTTGCCATTTAAAAGGCAAGGCAAAGCAGGCAACTGAGTTAGTAAAAGTTCAGTCAGTCTTGTGTGAAGACGCGATGCGTTTGAAGAAAGTAATCGTGGTTTGAAGATTTATAATTTATAATTGCTCAGTGATTCTTATTGTTTATGCAAAGGGTATAAACAGAGGAATAACAAAGACAAGCAATTGTTGTTGTTTACATCAAGTTGTGAACAGAGGCACACAGAATTGTGCGAATAATAAAGAATTTTAATTAAAAACTAAACACAAATTTATTTTTATTTTATTTGCAATCCATGAGCTCATATTTTAAACTCTAACCACTAGTTCTATGGAATCTTATCCTCCAACGAAGCTCCGTCACATAATCACACCTATATCCAGTTGATCAAACGTGGCGTCATATCACCTTCACTGTGGAATATTGTCTACAATAAAATCTAATTTAGACTGGGTAATAAAGTCGAATTTGTACAATGGGTCAATTCGACCTCTTAATTGGCAAGTACACGTCCTCTAACCTAAATAAAGTCGAATAGATTATATCGTATACGGATAATGTTGTGTGTGCTCCATTGCGTTGTTTTTTATTTTTAAGATCTTCACACTTTAAAATGTCATGTTCAACACGAGTGTAGTGTTAAAAAGTTATTTTTGTTTTCAAGGTCTTAAAACTACTTTCGTTTTATCTTTTCTTTTCTTTTTTTCTATTTTTTATTTTTATTTAATTTCCTTATTTCTTCTTCTCTTCCCATGCTTTTAGCCACAATTTGAAAGTATAAACAATTTTATTTTACATTAACGTGGCCATAAACGTATTTAGCACAGGATAATGGCTGTGTTAGCACATGGTGCTGGCTGGTGCTTCTCTGTATGCTACAGTATGGTTGCGATTTTACGATTTATACGAGCGTGCGGCAATAGCAACAGCCATAGCAGTAGTAGCAACAGTAGTAGCAGCAAACCATTGTTGCTTAGAAAATAAAAGTGAAAATAAAAAAAAAACCAAATAATGTTGCATGCCACACACACTAACATGCTCATATAAATGGTAGCATATGAGTATATGTATGTGCATGTGTATGTCTAACCCAGTTTTCTCTTTTTTTCTATTTTTCTGTGTTAATATTTGCTTTACTTGTTGTGAGAGCGCGCTAGTATGTGTGACAGTGTATGTGTGTTGTATGTGTTAGCATTTAAAAAAAAACTGTTCAACAATAACAACAACATCTGTTTTAACTGTTATTATTGTGTTTTTTGTTTTGTTTTTATTGTTGCAACACAGTAAAATCACTAATACCAACACATAACAATTGTTTTCATTTGAACAGAGCGACAGAGCGGTAGTGAGAGAGAGTGAAACTGAGAGAGCGAGAGAAAGAAAGAAAAAGAAAATTAAATCAGAGTTAAACACACACATGCACGCATACAAGTACTGATTTAGTTACTCTTGGCTTAAGTGAATTTCTATCAAAATTAACGTCTCTAATGTATACATGCAGACATGTGGGTCATTTCACAAAGAAAATGTAAACAATTACGCAGGGAAAACAAGTGCAGACGATTGGCGTTAAGTCCTCAACAGAAAATTATTTCAGTTTGACTTACAATAACTTGAACGAGGATTAATTTCCAGGATACCAGGAACTATTCTAGCATTCTAAGTACTCTAAGCTCTTGGAAAAAAATTCAAAATGAGACTCCGTTTGTTTAGCGTGTAATGCAATTAACGTCATTAGTTTGTATGAGACTTCTTTTACTAACAAAAATCTATCCGATGTTCTACGACTGGATCCTACCAGTACCACTGATGAAGTATTACACCAGGAGGTCGTCCAGAGTTGTATGTTCAAACGTTGTATTCGTTACAACTCAGTTGCCTATGCGCGTTTATCGTTTCATGATGCAGTGCATCGTATTCTCTCTCAATTATGAGGAGTCTACATAAAAGTCGTTCGTTAAACTTTGATTAGATACTTCCATTCGGCTTCATATATGTATGTTGACAACTGTTTCCTACCTGCTACCCTGAGAAACCAGAGTGCAGTATTGTGTAGACAACCTTCTAAATCTCCCACTTTGCTTCCCGTTGCACAGAGTCATTCTAAAGGGTCCGCCAAATAACCTTTTTTTTTGAATATTTTCTCAAATTTCTTTTTTATTTGAAAGTACAATCCTTCCGGTTAATAATGGAAAATAATTTCATTCAAATGGCTGGCCATGCAGTAGCCTACACCAGAAGATGCCGATTTTGGCAAAAAAAATCATCTTTTCAGATGAAGCTCATTTTGATCTTGGCGGGTATGTAAACAAGCAAAATTGTCGCATTTGGGGCACAGAAAACCCGCACGCATACATTGAAAAGCCGACACACCCAAAACGAGTCACTGTTTGGTGCGGAGGCATAATTGGGTAATGTTTCTTCGGAAATGAGCAAGGAGTGGCCGTTACAGTCAATGGCGATAGTTATCGGGCCATGTTGAACGAATTTTTGTTTACAAAAATTGAAGAGGAGGATATTGGCAACATTTGGTTTCAACAGGACGGCGCTACGTGCCATACAGCCGAAGCTACACTCGATGTTTTGCGCCCTGTTTTCGAAGATCGCATTATCAGCCGCAGAGCTGATGTCGTTTGGTCACCTCGGAGCTGCGATTTGACACCGTTGGACTATTATTCGTGGGGTGCCGTCAAAAATAAGTGTTACGCCGACAAGCCAGAGACAATTGACGCCTTAAAGGACAATATTCGTGAAGCCATTGGTGAAATACAGCTGCACACAATCGATAATGTGCTTAAAAATTGGACCGATCGTGTAGGCTACTGCATGGCCAGCCGAGGCAGCCATTTCAATGAAATTATTTTCCATTATTAACCGGAAGGATTATACTTTCAAATAAAAAAAGAAATTTGAGAAAATATTCAGTCGGTTTCTTTTTTAAAGCATTTAAAAAAAAGGTATTTGGCGGACCCTTTATTGCCTCATTCGCAGAAGAGATATACAATCGAGCGATTCCAGCGATTTTGAGGGTAATAACGCCTGGTGCGGAACAACCAGATGCTCGCAAGGCTGATCAGTGCAGGTATTTAAGAGTTTAAGACTCCAATTGCTCAAACATTCTTTCAAATAAGGAAAGCAGAGGAAGCCTGTCCTGGAAAGTTTTCTATCCAAAAAACAAATCCACAAATCTCTGAAGCAAAACAATTTGTAAATATTTCCGAGATTGTAACGCAAATGTGACTAAGATAGCCTCTAATGGCTGGCTGCCTATCCAATCTATTAACGGCAACATGACCCTCATACCATATTGTCGCCCTGTGTACATATCATTAACAGAGACTATGAATATTTCTGGTCGCCATAGAAGTAAACAGTCAATGTGGTTGTGGTGCCATTCACGCACACGTCGTAACGCATGTTAAACAATTCAGGGCTTGTAATAGTGAAATGCCAGATGATGGAACAACAATAACAACAACAACAACCTGAACTTTTCCACACATCAAATGAATACAAATAAAATAGAAATTTTATCTGAATGTTGTTGTTTCTCTTCTGATTTCTAATAGTTTTGTAAACTTTTTCCCTGCATAACATTTTGTTTGACAAGAGGGAGAGGGAGAGAGAGTAAGGCAGGGTAGATTGAAATTCTTTTCTTTTTTTTTGCCACATTAAATGGCATTTAATTTAATCACAGACGCTGTCATATCTTAATGAGATTATCTAAATACTATGAGAAGAGACAGATTGTTTGGAAACAAATTGTTTACAACACACACGCACGCATGTCAACCGTCATCAGACAAATCGTTTTATCTTGAAAGAAACATTCATGATACACGCATCATACACGATATGCATTGCAATAAAGATTTGTTTTTAGGTTTTTGAATAATCATAAAAACTAATGAGAGATTAAAGAAAAAAGAAGAAAAAAATATTGTATATGTTAGGGGGTTATCTAAAAATTAAATTTTACGGCCTACATCAAGGCGCAAAAAGTGTGTGAAAGATATCAGATTTAAATCCTCAAATTAAAGTTCCAAAGTATATGTTTTTTGTAAACTTTTCTATCCTTTTTAGTGTCAAAAACTTCTCAAGAAAGACCTTCACCTGTGATATCTGCAGTTTCATAAGAAAATTTAAAAATATTTTTTTTTGGCATGATAAGTTTAAATGTTGAGGTTTTCCTTAATCTTTCTTTAAACCTTTCTTAAGAGAAAAAAAAAATCGCCCTAAAAGTATGCTAAGAAAAATAATACAAAACTATAAGGTCGACAAAGTGAGCTACAATATGTGAAAAAATTCGAAAATAATTGCCGCTTAAAAAGGTCTTACAAATAAAAGTAAAAACATAGGGATTCGTGACATGAGAGAAAGTGCTACAATAAAAATTAAAAAATATGCCCTTAAGTATGCTAAGAAAACTAATAAAAAATTATAAGAGCCTAAGAAAACTGTTATGAAAACCAAAAGATTTCTTTTAGATGCTGATTTAATGAATCTATTTCTGGAGATGTGGGCGAACGATAATCTAGGCAGGCAGATACCTATTGATTTAGAATATTAACCGAGAGAGCTTACACTTAGCATGTCGATAAGGCTTTTCTATAAAGAAGGCCTTTGCTTCAACGGTAATGTTCATTCTGCCCTTAAGGTTTTGAAATCATTGTTATTTAGAATAAGAAGAATCCTACACCAAATCATGAAACTTGAAGGTCGCAAGAAACTATTGTTTTCAAAACCTTTTTTATTTCTAGAGAAATCCTTTAAGATCATCAAACATCGTTGTATAAGGTATGTGATTGATTCCACTAAGAATCCATCTCCTTCTAAGAGGCACGTGTCTTGTAACTAATCGCATGGACTGTAATTACTTTTATTAATTCAAATGGGCTGATATTGAAACAAACTTTGCTTCTTTTTTCATTTCCAAAAAATTTCAAATTACTTCAGTCCTCTGTTGAACTCATCGTATACCCACGCTTAAGTAAACCTATCATAACCTTTCAGGCGGACTGTAATTTAAATTTAACACAACCAGGCATTAACTCCAGTTTATCCCACGTAAGACAACAACAAGGGAAAACCCGAAAAAATGAAAAACGAAACTTTAAAAAGAAAACTGAAACACAAACAAAAATATAAAGAAAAACAACAAGAAAAACATTGTGGCAGTAACACGGCAACAATTGCTGGGCCTCATAATTTATTTCAGCAATTTCAACGCAATTTAAATAGACCCACTTACTCTTATTCTCTTTCTGTTGTTGTTTTTCTTTCTTACTTTCTTAAACAAACACAAATTCATGCAGGCTTCATATAAATATTTGCATATACCCACGCACAGGCACGCATACACATTCCCAATTTAAACTGTTATAAAGAGAAAGCAACAAATAGACCACCAAACAAACAATATTTCATAAAATTTCTCAACACTTTTAACACAACACAGCCACACATACACATGTAAAGACAAAGACCGAGAGCGAAAAAGAAACGACTGAGTAGAGTCCATATGTGTAACTTTGTATCTCTCTATTGGGAGTAGCAAAAGAAGAAAATGAAACAAAAACAAAAACAACATAAAACTTTTTCGTGTATAAACAAAATAAGGTAAGAATAACAACAACAACTACAGCAACAGCAACAAATGAAAAACAAATAAAACTAAAGAGAATATAACGAAGCAAAGGCGAGTATATGAGCAGCATTGTGGTAACGTCTCTGTAGCAAAACAAAAATGTTGCGAACGAACGCAAAAAATGTGTATAAAATTGCGTTGCCAAGAGAGTCCATATTTTTCATTTTGCGCTAAAAGAAAGAATAACAAAAACAACAACAAAATAAAAATGGTGCCCAGAGAGAATACATTTAAAAATGTATGCCGGTATTTGTAATGGGCATTCGGCATGTGAAGCATTTTACTGTAGAAAACCGATAGAAATTTGGTAAACTGCGTTCGGAAAAGTGATGTCGTGATCAATGAAATATGGATTCAAGTAATACAAACTCTTTATTTGTATTATTCCTGTACAGATTTGTCTTAAATACAATGGCTAGTGGGGAAGAAAAAAGAAATTTTCTGTCTTTACTTGGGTTTGTTGTAATATACACCTCAGGATTATTATGCCGCGTATTCGTATGTAGTCGCCGTGGTCTAGTAGGTAGTGTGTTGGCTTATTAGACGAAAAGCCAGGGTTCGAGCCCCAGGCCAGACATCAAAATAAAATACAAAAAGTATTTCTTCGGCGACTTCCTCTCAGCAGATTTCTGGCAAAAACTGTGAGAGTAAATAAAATTGCCATGAAATGTTTCTCAAAAATCTGTCGTTCGGAGTCGACTTTAAACTGTAGGTCACACCACTCATGTATAAAATTAACACACACAACATAAGTGTTGTGAGAAACTAGGTTGTAATCCTGACTGAAGGGATTTAATGACCAATTATGTATGTATGTATTCGGTAGCCATATCTATCGCAGTAAGAACTGCATTGAAAGTGTGGCAATGAAAATCACGTAAAAATCTGTATTACATACATACATACATGCATACTTGGTTATTATAAACCTACAATCGGGATTATAAACCTAGTTTCTCACACCATTTATGTTGCGTACGTTAATTTTATACATGAGTAACGAGACATACATGTTAAATTCGAAACTTTTAATGGCAGTTTTATTTGCTCTCAGAATTTTAGCCAGCAATCTGCTGAGAGGTAGTCGCAGAAGAAATATTTTATTCACATTTTCATTTTGATGTCTGACCTAGGGTTTGAATCGAGACTTTACGTCTAATAAGCCAACACACTACCTACTAGACTACGACAACTACCAAGAATCTGTATTAGAAGAAGCAAATTAAGCCATGGTACCAAGAACCTTCAGATCGCCAAATATCTTCAAGACAGTACGGGGTACTGGTTTCGACTCATCGAAAAAAAATAGAGGCTCGTGTTCATATGTTCCTATCTTGCTCAAGGCAGAGATAAATAGAGTCTAGGCAGCTATACTAAAATGGTACGTTCATAGCGCTCTGCACTGATGGTCATTTTCACGAACTTTTTCGAAAAAAACGGGCCTAATAACAGCATCGGTTTATAGCGATCGCGTATGCTGAATAATAAAATTCATCGTTGAAGAAAATTATGGTAAAGTGTCCGCCAAATAACTTTTTTTTTTGAAAATGCTTTAAAAGAAAAGCTACTGAATATTTTCTCAAATTTCTTTTTTTTGAAAGTACAATCCTTCCGGTTAATAATTGGAAAATAATTTCATTCAAATGGTTGCCTCGGCTGGCCATGCAGTAGCCTACACGATCGGTCCAATTTTTCAGCACATTGTCGATTGTGTGCAGCTGTATTTCACCAATGGCTTCACGAATATTGTCCTTTAAAGCGTCAATTGTCTCTGGCTTGTCGGCGTAACACTTATCTTTGACGGCACCCCACAAATAATAGTCCAACGGTGTCAAATCGCAGCTCCAAGGTGGCCAAACGACATCAGCTCTGCGGCTGATAATGCGATCTTCAAAAACAGGGCGCAAAACATCGAGTGTAGCTTCGGCTGTGTGGCACGTAGCGCCTTTTTGTTGAAATCAAATGTTGCCAATATCCTCCTCTTCAATTTTTGTGAACAAAAATTCGTAAGACATGGCCCGATAACGATCGCCATTGACTGTAATGGCCACTCCTTGCTCATTTTCGAAGAAAAATGGCCCAATTATGCCTCTGGACCAAAATCCGCACCAAACAGGGACTCGTTTTGGGTGCGTCGGCTTTTCAATGTATGCGGGCGTCAAGATCAAAATGAGCTTCATCTTAAAAGATCATTTTTTTTTGCCAAAATCGGCATCTTCTGGTGTAGTCTACTGCATGGCCAGCCGAGGCAGCCATTTGAATGAAATTATTTTCCATTATTAACCGGAAGGATTGTACTTTCAAATAAAAAAAGAAATTTGAAAAAATATTCAGTAGTTTTTTTTTAAAAGCATTTTCAAAAAAAAAATTATTTGGCGTCATGCTCTTAGAACCCCTGAATTTTAAGGAATTTTTTTTTGAAAATGTTGATACGTTTCGGTCATAACAGACACACCGAATAAATTGTATTTATTTAACATTAAAACTTAAAATGCCCCTTTAACTATCACTTACGTATGTATGCATGCAAAACTGTAATAAATTATTACCTAAAATAGAGAGTAACAGTAAAGAAAGATGAAAAAAGTAAAGGGAAAAGAAAAGAAGAACAAAAGTTTTCAATGTTTTACACACAAGTTGAGCAAACATTACTCACAAGTTCTTAATGAAATATTAACACAAAAACACAAAAATAAAACGAAATCTCACTCGCATGCATACATGTGTAAAATTTATACACATACACACACACACAACATATGCGTGTTCACGTGCACTCAACTTTTTAAAACATTTATAACCTCTCCCACTCTCTCTGCCTCTGCCTCTCTCTCGTTTATGTTTTTGTTCTCTTGTGAGATGTGTGCTCAGTAAGCTACTTTAAACCCGTTGTAAACATTACTGCGTTTGGGGATCATCATTGCGTATGCAAGTGCGTGGGCATGCTTTTGCTTTTTGTTAAAAGGTATGTGAGAAAGAGAGAGAGAGAGAGAGTGTGAGCACTGCAGAACAATAGTACGTCTGAAGTTTTGTTGTGTTTATTTACGGAAAACTTATAATTGCTTATGTATGCTACTGCATGTACTATATAAATAAATGAGTGCGTGTGCGTGTGTGTGTATGTAAGTGCATGAGAATAAGTGCGTGAATTTAATTAAACCTCAGTTGTATGTTTATCTGTGGTGGTGGTAGTGGCAGTTGTTAAATACTTCTGTTGTTGTTTTCTTTACAATTATGTTTTCTGTGTTAATCTGCGAGTGTGCGTGTGTGTGTGTGTAATATTGTTATTATTGCTGTTGCATATTACAATTTCCTTAATGTTGTTGTTTTTCTTCTTCTTATTCTTATTGTAAGTTGCTACCACATGCCATGTCTTTACGATACACATGCCTGGGCGCAAATATGTTTTTCAAGTAGTTTAAGTTTAATTATGTGGTCGTGTATGCATTATTATATGCCTGTATGTGTGAGTGTATCTGCATGTGGCTCTGTATATGTACGAGTATGAATATGTGCAAGTCTTTAAGTTGTCATTAATTTCAATTCAAATGAATATTTTTCCTTTTAATTTCGCCCCCTTACTTATACCTTTTCTTAATTCTTCCTCCTCGTTTTAATTTCTTAAATTTATTGCCCATAATCTGATGGATTATTCTCAAGAGGCACAGGTAAAAAGCCTTCAACGGCGACATTTTATAATAAATAAGCAAAACAAAAACAATAACAAGAACAAGACTTGAGTACAAATTAATAATTAATTGACAAGGATCTCTGCCATAATAATATTGACTTTCGTAATATTCAAATGGATCGCCTATTAATAATGCAATGACTACTGCAAGCTAAAGAAGAAGGTGCCCCATAGGTGTCAACAACAGCAGAGGGAGTAGCAGTTTAATGTAGTGGAGAGGTAGGGGCTTAAGCAAAACTTTATATTGTTCGTAGGAACCATGTAAATGACTTGGGCCTGTAATTCAGTTCAAATTAAAATTTTTAATTGAAATTCTTTTTATGGGCACAACCATCGTCAATAGCTCTCACCATGTCACGGGTAATGCAAACTTAATTGTTATCAAATGCGAGAAATGATTTTGAAAAAAATGAAAATTTTTAAGGAAACTTTGGGGCCACGTAGAACGAATGAAAAAAAGGGAGTCACACCGTTAATTATAGGGGCAAAGAATTGACAGGTTTATGCCCGGGCTTCCTAGAATGTTGAGTAGAGTTTACCTATTTTTGGACTGAAAATAGTTGTTTTATTTAAAGGCTCTTTTTTATCTTCTTTTTAAATTTAAAACCATTGTTTTTAAGGCCATTCATTTGATTTTATTGAACAAAAATTGTAGCCCATCGTTAATATTGTTTGCTATCAAATACGTTACCCCCACCCCCACCCACATAGAGAAACTTTTCATTCTCAAAAAAAAAAAAAAAAAAAAATTACGGAAACCATTGAACGTAAGGGTATTGATCTATTTGACCCTAGCTAAAGATGAATAGCACCCAGGGGCATCAATGTAATGCCGGCGATAAAACAAAAATAAATTCAAACATTTTTTTAAACGGGTTATATAGAGGGAAGGGAAGAGGAAATCGTTAAAAAATGCATTTTATTGCTGGTGTGGTCATTAAATCAGGCAAAAGTTGTAAACAAACACACACACATGTAAGTGAAAATATATAAAGGGTGTTTTTTTATAGAGGTATAGAACTTTAAGTTGGCATTACTTTTCAAGATGGCGACCGATTTAACAGCTGTCAAGTGATTTATTCTCAGTTTGGTTTGGCAATTCATCATGAATAGACTCACGCCTGAACAACGCTTGCAAATAGTGCAATTTTATTTCGAAAATAATGGTTCTGTGCGGAAAACGTATCGCGCACTACGTCCATTTTATCGTCGACCAAATCGTCCATCAGAGCAGTTAATTCGATTAACCATGGAACGTTTTCGCACCACGTTTACTCTTGTTGATAACTCGCATCCAAAGAGACGCTGTACGGTACGTACAGAAGAAGCTATTGCTGCTGTAGAACGTTGCATTGAGGAAGACCCGAATGAGTCCATCCGCCATCGAGCATAGGAATTGGATCTGTGCCCATCCACTTTATGGAAGATTTTGCGGAAGGATCTTGGTTTGCGTGCTTACAAAATCCAACTCGTGCAAGATTTGAAGCCAAACGATCATAAAATAAGGCGTAGATTCGTCGAATGGGTTCAAAGCGAGATTACCGTTGTTCCCGATTTTCATAAGCGAATTTTGTTTAGCGATGAAGCGCACTTCTAGTTGAACGGCTACGTCAACAAACAAAACTGCCGCATTTGGAGTGAAGGTAATCCTCAAGTGTATGTGGAAACACCGTTACATCCAGAAAAACTGACTGTTTGGTGCGCTTTATGGGCTGGTGGAATCATTGGTCCGTACTTTTTCCAAAACGATGGTGGCCAGAACGTTACAGTCAATGGTGATCGGTATAGAGCCATGATTACTAACTTTTTCATTCCTGAAATGAATAACCATGATGTCCAGGAGATGTGGTTTCAACAAGACGGCGCAACATGTCACACAGCTCGTGCCACAATAGATTTATTGAAAGACACGTTTGGTGACCGCCTAATTTCACGTTTTGGACCTGTGAATTGGGCTCCAAGATCTTGTGATTTAACACCGCTAGACTACTTTCTGTGGGGCTATGTAAAGTCGTTGGTCTATGCGGTAAAACAACAAACGCTTAACCATTTGGAAGACAACAGTCGCCGTATTATTGCCGATATACGGCCACAAATGTTGGAAAAAGTCATCGAAAAATCGATTGGACTGCATCTGCGCCAGCCGTGGCGGTCATATGCCAGAAATCATATTTAAAATGTAATGCCACAAGATTCTCTTTCGGATAAATAAAATTCATGTCAATCGAATAATCCATCGTTGTTTTATTGCAACTTAAAGTTCTATACCTCTATAAAAAACACCCTTTATGAATATGTATGTAATTGTGTGTGAAATTTCAATGAAATGGAAACATTTTTACAACCATCAGAAGCCAACTGATTATCGCTTTTGAAATTGATTTGCTTTGTTCTTTGGTGTGCCTTTTTGTTGTTGGAATTTAATTTAATTTAATTGTTTTTTTCTGTATATTTTGTTGTTTTTGTAATAGAAATAGATTTTATTTCGTGCTTTTTTCTTCTTTGTTTACTTTTTAAATTAACGAGTTTTTTTCCGTTTCCTAGTTTTTGTTTTTTTGTTTTCCTAGTAATCAGACAGACACAGACACACAATGTTAAACTTAATCTGTTTCATTTCAAATCAATTTTTTATGATCGAAATTAATTTTCTTTTCTGTTTTCAATTTAAAACCAATGCTGCTGCTGCTGCTGCTTTAGTTTTATAGTCTCATAAATTGAAAATTAAATTTTTTTCTTCGTAATTTTTATGTTCGAAAGCGT
The DNA here is from genome assembly GCA_958299815.1 of Sarcophaga carnaria. Classification (NCBI taxonomy): domain Eukaryota; kingdom Metazoa; phylum Arthropoda; class Insecta; order Diptera; family Sarcophagidae; genus Sarcophaga; species Sarcophaga carnaria. The sequence continues at coordinate 124,022,373 of OY283152.1, read as the reverse complement.
TAAAATTTTATGTTTACTTTTCTATTAAAAAAAGCGGCAGCAAAATTAATAGCAAAAAAAAAATTAAAAAAAAAAATAAATTTTTTTTAATGGTCATGTTAAGTAAATCCATAATGATGTTGGCAACTTTGTTTTTCAGGGAAAAAATTTTTTTTGATTAAAATTTCTATTAAAGTTTTGCACTTTTTTTTAACCAACCAGGCTTATCAATTTAAGTTTTAAAAATAAAAACAAAAAAAAAAATTATTTTTGTGTTAAAAATTACTGGAGTTTTTATAAATGTTCAACATCAGCATCTCGCATTACGAACCCTGGCTATAGTTCTACAATAAGTTTCAGGATTCTCACACCTTAGCACACTCCGACTCCCGAGTGTCTCAGGTTTACATTGCTTCTGGTGTAGGTTTCCAGCGAATTATTACGATCCCTGGCTGTAGTTCTACAATAAGTTTCAGGATTCACACACCTTAGCACACTCGGTCTCAAGAGTATTTTAGTCGATCAGGTTTATGTTGCCTCTGGTTGGGGTTTTCTGTCAAGAGTTGTTTGAGAATTCATCGACTAATCTCATGAGTAAGTATATGAAAATCACTTTTCATCACAGTGGATATGTATGTGCAAAAAGCAAAATTAAGGCCTCTAGAGTACCTAACACATAAGAGAGCATATCCACTCCAAATTACTGTATGGTCTGGTGTTTGCATTACGGCTTCATTGGGCTTTATTTTTCTGAAGCCTTTGTGAACAAACAATACAACTCTTGTCACATCATACATACATACATACATAATTGGTCATTACAACCCTTCAGTCAGGATTACGACCTAATTTCTCACACCACTTATGTTGTGTGCGTTAATTTTACGCACAAGTGGTGGGACGTACGTACAGTTTAAAGTCGACTCCGAATGACAGATTTTTGAGAAACTTTTCATGGCAATTTTATTTTTACGCTCAGAGTTTTTGCCAGAAATCTGCTGAGAGGAAGTCGCCGAAGAAATACTTTTTGTATTTGGTTTTGATGTCTGGCCTGGGTCTCGAACCCTGGCTTTACGCCTAATAAGCCAACACACTACCTACTAGACTACGGCGACTTCATCACATATGCTGTGTGTGTGCTAATTTTATGGCTGACTGACAGGACCTACATTTCAGCGGTTTTACCAGAAGGTTGGGGGAATGGATCGGGTTGTTATGTCTCTAGGTGTCTATGGGTTGCTATAGACAGTGTCAGTTCTGCTAGGCTTGAATAAGGCCAGTTTAAGGTTAGATATTGGCTTTATTACGGGGCACTGAGAGATTAGATCGCTGGCAAGGATCTTTGGAACAGATTCCAGCCGGACTATTGCAGATTACGTTGCGATGAGGAGGAGTTGGACACTGTCGAACACCTCCTCTGTAACTGTCCAGCCCTTAGTAGGTTGAGGTTGAAAATCCTTGGCAGTGGCTTCTTTGAGGGTTTGAATTCTGTGTCCAGAACGGTCACTAAGCCCCTCTTTAGATTCATTGTTAGTTTGAGCTGGGGCTTCAATAGTGTATTTGCGCTCTCTTATGTGTTTTTGTTAGGCTGTACAATTCCTCCATTTTTTGAAGTCGCCGTAGTCTAGTAGGTAGTGTGTTGGCTTATTAGACGTAAAAGCCAGGGTTCGTGTTCCAGGCCAGACATTAGGACAAAATACAAAAAGTATTTTTTTCGGCGACTTCCTCTCAGCAGATTTCAGACAAAAACTCTGAGAGTAAATAAAAATTACCATAAAAAGTTTCTCAATAAATAAAAATCTCTCGTTCGGAGTCGACTATAAACTGTTGGTCCCACCACTCATGTATAAAATTAACACACACAACATAAGTGGTGTGAGAAACTAGGACGTTGTACAATGGGTCAATTCGACCTCCGGATACTGTACTTGTCTTAATTGATAAGGACACGTCCTCTAACCTAACCTAACCTAACCTATAATTCCTCTGTTTCCTTATTCTCCCTTTCCTACTTCCTCTCCCCTTTATTATCCTCTCCCCTTTAGGACGTTTGTACAATGGATCAACTTTACCTCCGGATACTGTACTTGTCTCAATTGATAAGGACACGTCCTCTAACCTAAACCTAAACCTTAACCTTTTACCAGAAGACTGTTGAGAAGAGGTCACCAAAAGCATGTTTTTTTTTTAAATTCGTTTTATTCTATTTGAAAGAGCTGAGACTTGAACTCACAAGCTTTTGTCGAACTCGTCAATACAATACTCATTAGGGGACGACAACTGCAAGCCTTACATTGTGACAAATGTTTCATTGAATTCCTAGAAATGGATAACCCTTTAGTGTATCCATTATGGAATATTTTTGGAAATCTTTGTGGTCTTGAAATTGATTATCCTTGGCAGGCATCAGGCATCCTGCTTGACTAATGAACTCACATTTGCAAATGTTGCCATAATTTCTAATGAAAATGAAATGTTTTGCCACACACTACTACACAACCAAATACATACTGAATGTAATTTAAATGCAATGAAAATGAAATAAAATCATCACAACATAATTTATTTATTTAAAATGGCCTACAGCTGCCGGCTGATATGGTTTAAGTTTAGAAATAATTGAAATAAAATTAAAATACTTGGCCACATTTTGTTGCAGCATTAAGATAATAATTTCATTTTATTAACACAAACATTTAAAGAAAATGAAAATTTATTTTGTAGCAACACACACACACATGCAAATAGACAAATAAATTCACACCAGGACTGTTCTGTCTGTCTGTCTATCTGCCTGTCTCTAAAGGGAAAT